>CM052438.1:70511580-70636228 GCA_028533085.1 Varecia variegata | reverse complement strand
GGGGTGAAGGCATTCAGACGGAGAGCACTGCTGTGCAGAGTCCCAAGGAAGGGTCTGTGGCGAACTCACTCAGGCTGGGTCAGGTGCCTGCCAGTGGGTTCCTCCAACCTGCAGCCCCACAGCACCTGCCAGCTGCACAAGGGTGTGAGAACCGGCAGGGTATTTGCTTTTCACGACAGGTTGTGTTTCCTCTTCATCTCTGTATTCCCAGGGCCGAGTGCCCTGTTTAGACAGAGCTGGCACTAAATAAATGTTTACCAAATGATGTTCCTTTAGCATAACAATTTGTGAGAGTGGTATTTTGTTCTAGTATGTTGCCAAGAAAAAAAACAAAACAGAACACCCCAACAGATCTTGCTCACTGGATCAGTCCCTTGAGCACAAATCTTAGAAAGCATAATTTCACAAATTCAAGAACAGATATCCTGATACCTGGATTGAGTTGTCACAAGGCAACACTGTCCTAGTCACTTAATGTGAGAACTGCTTTACTTGTACTTCTTTAAAAGACCTGTGTCTCCTCTCACATACACAGAATTTCCCTTTTCTCTGCATGCCCCATAAATGTCTTTGTTTTTCAGGGTTTGGCTCTGAGCTCTGTAGGTACAGTGCAAATCTGAGTTCCAGGCCCATCTTCCCAGTTCTCTTTTGGGTTACCATCTCAAAATTCAAGAAGTCAAAAATCCAAACTCATCTTTTTCCCTAAACGTGTCCCTTCCTGGCTGGGGTCTGAATAATTGGTACCACCACCCATTCTGTCGGGTAGGCCAGGAACTCAGGAGTCACTCTGACTCTTCCTTTTCTAGGTTTACTACACTTATTCAACCAGCCGTTAAGTTCTGAGACTGCTTGGGAGACTCATACATTCACTTCCATCTGTCCCCACTGCCACTGCTTGGCCTGACCCACAGGTTCTTGCCTAGATCACTAGTTAGCAGACGACCTGTTTAATCTGTCTCCAGTTTTACTATTCCTTACTCTCCCCAATCCCTATACCACTGCAGCCAGAGTGATCTTTCTAAATATGATCATGTAATTCTTCTAAGACCTATTGATAGCTTTCCCCTATCCTTGGGATAATGTCCAAACTCCCCCTTCCCCTTATAGGTCCAAGGTTGTTTCTCTCTCAACAACCTCCTCCCCCAGCTCGCTCTTTTCCAACCATGTTGCACATTTTACCATACCACGAATACACATGGGCCACTGTCCTTTGCCCTCTCCTCCATCTTCTTCTGGAAAACACCCTGTGGGTCTCATCCTGGATGCCCCCTGCGGAATCCTGCCTCCAGTCCCAGGCCACAGTTAAGCCCCTCCTATGTGTTACCTACGCAAGGTGCCAACCTACTTTTTCATCTATTCCAACCAGACTCCAGGAAGGAAACGACTAGTTCTTAATCCTGATTTTATATTTACATGGTAGGTAATCGACTCATATAACAAAGAATGATTGAAATTAGAACTGAACCTCATAAAATGAGCTGGGCTACCCTTGGCCTTTTCTAGTTAACCAAA
The DNA here is from genome assembly GCA_028533085.1 of Varecia variegata. Lineage (NCBI taxonomy): Eukaryota > Metazoa > Chordata > Mammalia > Primates > Lemuridae > Varecia > Varecia variegata. The sequence continues at coordinate 70,634,716 of CM052438.1, read as the reverse complement.
GCGTTAACTAGCATGCTGACGACATTCGAGGGCTAAAGGTACCACCCCTACCAGGGCACGTGGGTCTTTACAAAGCAACCTTAGTCCACAGTGCAAGTGATTTTCAAATCACTGGGCTGAGCAGGAGGGGGCTGGGGAACAAGTGGCCAGGGGCGGAGGGATGGTGGGTAGAGCCCCATCATCTGATGCTACTCCACTCTCATCCTTGAACCCCAAACTGTTGGCTTCTGTGGGATATCGCTGCAACATGTTTTGACTAGTGGGTTCCCTGGGCGTATCTCAAACCCTTCCTTAATGGGTGGAAGTATGTGTATGAAATCTTGAAATACTAATTCAAAAAAGCTCCCACACCAATATAAAAAACTAAATAGACTTCTAGACCGAGCACCAGAGATAAAAATTCAATTGACTCAATATGGTAAAATTCAAAATTTTTTACCTTATTTAAAAGTTTTCAAAAATTAACACAAATATAATAAAATTATTTGTTAATCTCTGACAATCTACTGTTTTAAAAGTGCTAGAAAGTGAATTAATGTATTTTATTTGGCTTAAGTAAGTTTCTTTTGGCTCACATGGAAGTCCTAAGAAGATTGACTTCAAAGAGTTGTACTATTTTGGAGGCAATCTTGTTTCCTTACATATTAATTAAATTTCTGAGAAAGAAGATTATTTTGAATTCAGCATATTATACAAATAAATGTGAAACACCAACTAAAACAGAAGGGCAAAAATTATTAAAAGCTGATTTGATTTTATTCTCAAGAGGCCGTTGTACTAAAGCTGAATGACTTACATAAATACCTTTGGCATTTGTTGGATCCTGTTCCTAAACACAATGTTCATATTTCATCTATAATAAGAAAAGCATCTCAAAGATTTGCAAGGCACTAGTCTTGCAAGCATCCAGTTTGGTGTCTTGAGTAAAGTGAGATTGGCAGAGTCAGCTTAATCCATAATGGAAAGTTTTGAGCGGGGTGCTTCGGCTGCCTGGCAGCTGCTGCTTGGGGGAGTCTACCAGCTTGGTGAGCATGGCCACAGAACTCTGCCACTTGCCTAAAAACAGAGTTTCTCCAGGTCAAAGCCGAAATTCAGACGGAGCGTATAGGACAGAATATGAACACAATCACATTTTTGGGGGCTTTCCAGAATACATAATAGTGGGGGAGGGGTTCATTACAAATGAATCTATGCTAGGAAGAAATTGCTGCTTTCATTCTTTATATTTAAACTATCAAGAAAGCATATTTCAGAGCTAAATGAGATGGAGGCTATGAAATTTGTACTATCTAAGCAAGCTCAGATTTCTAGTTAAAACAAGGTAAGTCAAGATGCGCCCCTAGAATCTGGCTTATCACCACCCTGGGCTTTTTGTTTTTCCCAGTCTTCAAAATACCAGTTTTCACTAAGTAGATCGCTGCAGAATTGAATATCATCTCGTATCCCATTCACACCACACAGAGCACCTTCTCTTTGCCCTTGCTGTTTAATCAAAGTGCAGGGCCATGCCGATGTGATTAAAATTTTTAAAAATATGTTTTTAATGGCTTACAAGTCTGGATAACTGTGTGACCCTCCCATTTATTATGGCCTAAGACTACTTTTCATGAAATTTGTGTTTGCTTGAACTTACTTGTTAGTCATTAAAATACACGCCCACCTCAATACCCCTGAATGGGTTTGGACTTTGGAGGGCTGGATGAAGAGTTTTTCAAAGAAAGATCTTTAGAAACAAGATACCCTAAGGAGGTTTTGCAAGGTTGTCATGACACAATGTGTTCTCATGTTATGTGTCATGGCCTGTTACACTGTGAGTGACACAGCAACAGGGTCAAAGGACAGGCGCCGACTGTGGGAGTTTTTCTGTCTTCCCAAGTTACACCTCTGAGTGCCATTATATCCACGCCTAACCCCTTGCTTGGGGCAGGACAGAGCTGACACCTAGGTCATCTTTCTGGTTTCAGCTGCTCCCTCTGCACACCCACACGGAGAGAATTCTCACTGACTGGTCCTGGGCCCCCTGATACGGAGAAGCATGTCTTTCTTTAAACAGCCCATAGAAAAATGGAAGAAGTTAGCGCAGGCTGCTTGCTTTCACCGATGGGGAACGAGCATTCTTTGGTAAAGAGGAGAAACGTGTATTTGAAAATTGTAGGTGCAATACAAATATTATAACATAAAGGATAATAATATAAAATATAAAAGGAGGATGGTGACCTACTAATATACTTAAACAATATGATTATCCTATATTGTCTTCAGAACAGTACCCTGGCATAGCTTGATATAAATACAAATGACATTTCTTTGCTCACTTTCTTTTCAGTCTTAAAAAATAAAATTGCCTGTTGACTTTGCACAGATCTGAGGCTGGAAATGGGCTGAGTTTTGATGCATGCTCACATCCGTGCACAGGTGGTCAGGCTTGGTGGATTTAACTCCTTTCCTTTCGCTTATCCCTATTTGTGCTTCCCAAGCCTTCCTTCCTCACTCCATTTTTACCTCTATCCTAGTCTGGCTTCTTGGGTCTTTCATCAACTTTCACTTCTGAAAATGGTATTTCTAGGACCAGAACATTTTCCTAAACCTTAAGAGTATGCAGTGATTTACGGTTTACAAAGCCCTGTGACACCCACTCTCTCATTCAGTCCTCAAAACCACCTGCGAGAAGGGGAAGGCAAACACTAGCCCTTGTTCACTGTAACTTTTCAGCTTCAGCATCTGAGTGTTTTAACCAAGTCTCTGGAATTTGTTCTTAGAAGCGCTGGTTGTGACAGTTGGAAAGGGTGACAGGGAGCCAAGGTGCAGATACGGAAGAACAGGCAGAGCAATTAAAGAAAATAACCAACGCTCTCCTTAGCTGTAAATTCCCATATTTTTAGTTGGTTTTTCCCTAAAATTTCTTTACTTGTTTAACCACCTCTTCATTAAAATGACTTACAAGGCATCAGAAGAATTTTTCCTTTCTGCAAAAATTACTTGTGCTAGTAAGTGACAATTAACCAGAGACTGAGTAGAAGAAACAAAAAACTCCATGGAAAAGGTAATCTAAAATTGCTTTTTAAAAATATGATACAACCATTATCACTACAGAAAAGAAATACAGTGTATAAACTATTCATTTTGATTTGCAGAAGAGAAAGGGTATCGTTTTGCCCAACGAATTGAAGAATTTCAAAGTGCTGGCCCTTCACAATAACTTGGCAGAGAATGAATTTTTTCCTAAAATTGGTAGTAGTTTAATTTGGAACCATAATGTGCACTGACTCATGGTTGACTTTGAGTTTTAATTACTAATAAATGAAGTACGAATCAAGTCAAACAGTCTTGTGAAGGGCTGTTCTATCTATCCCTGCCAGCTTTATGTGCTAAATTGAATATTATTATTTGAGCCTAAGAAAAATGACTCAAACTTTAAAAGTGGCAGGACAAGAAAAAACTTTCAAAAGGAAACAAAGACAGCTGAACATTCAGCAAACTTAGATTTTTAAAAGACAATGAGCTCTCCTGTTCTGACTTATTACATGTTTTGGTGATGGTGAATGTGTAGGCTGAGCCACTGTCATTAGGATTAATATAAGTTAACTTCCTGGAGTTCCCTTATCTGTAAGGGAATCCTTTGTATGTGTCACTGAACCAGCTTAATACCTTCAAGAATGGAGATCACAGTTTGGCTTAACCTGAAGCTCACATTCCCTGGTCATGCCTTGTAACGCTGTTGACTTCACTAAGGGAAAGGGTAGCATACACTTGCATTTTCTACACAACCTTGGCTACTGTCAGACTACAGCATGATGAATTATTAGAGCTCAGTTTCCATCCTTAAAACGACGGTTTTTAAATGCCCAGCAAAACGAAATTAGAAGCACTGGCAGTGTTCATACCCTAAGTTGTGAGTAGTTAACTCACTCATTCATCAAGTATTTACTAGAGCACTTACTAACGTGCCCTGATCCAAGCTCACCGCTGGGTTTACAAAAGTGAGCACAGCTGCCTTCAGGGTCAGTCCATCTTTCCCAGTCCAGTTTGGAGAGAGAGATATTCAACAAATATTCTGAAACACAATCACAATTTAGACTGGTGGGGGGCATTAATTTAGATTGAGGGAGATAGAAGCAGGGTGGGGGGGAGGTGGAGTTAAGGAAACTTTCCATGAAGAAGAGACTTTATGCTCAAACCTGAGTGAGGACTAAGCAGCGAGCCAGGCAAGGGCGCCAGGCAGAGGAAGGGAAGAGCCAAGACCTTCCTCCCAAGTGGAAGAAAGCAAGCTGGCGTGGGTGAACCACTCTGAGCATGGGGGAGGCAGGGAGAGTGGTATGAAACTGTAATACATCTTTTTTTAAAGAAAAGTATGGGGAGTAGTTTTTAAAAACCCTACAGGAAAATTATACATCATCTTAATATTTAAGTCTAAAACTAGCAAACACGGAGTCCAATCTCTAGTTCTGGGCTGGGCAGGAGGGGACTCCCTCTTATGCTACCTGTTGTCACCTGAAGTGGCACTAATGGTCAGGGAGAGGTTGGCAAGAGCAGCAGCCCAGTCTCACACGACTGGCTGGCCTGCCCTGACCACTGACCCTCCACAGCAGTGCTGGGAGTTTACCTGGGCACACGCCAGTGAGGCTGCTGCAGGGTCACTGAGAGTCTGCAGAATGGAACAGTTACTACCAACTCACCTGCTAACTCTCTCACTTTACAGTCTTTCTTCTTATCTGTCTGATACAATGAAGCCAGAAGTACAAGCTTGTGATTTAGGCCGGCTCTCCCCCATCCTTCCTACTATAAATCTTGCATCCTCATGATAACTATTTCTTCTCAGGCTCAGATCATACAAAGCTCTGTTTTTTTCTGCACCCGTTCCTAAGTGATCTGTTCATTTCCACGCAAGTGGGGTTCTGTACGGGTCACTTCTTATTGGCTATCTCAACCAAATGCCTTACCTTAAAACTCTTCCTTAAAACATTTTTCTCAAGGAACAGTGACTTCTTTCAACATCTCACTTAAGAAATTATTAGAGATAAGAGTCGATGGGGTAAAAATTGACCAAGTGAGAAATATAACTGAAATGACAGAGACTGAAGAAATTACTGGAGGCAAGAGGTAAAGGAATAAAAATTGAACACCTAAGAAACAGAATGGAAACAACAGAGACAGCAGGGTGACCTTGGGCAGGGGCTCAGTCTCTGCCTCTGGGTGTTAGGGGCTTAGACCAGATGTTCTCCTGTGGCCCTTCCAGACCTGAGATTGGGAACCTTTAGTATTCTCTAACAAAACAGATTCTGCCTATTATATATTTTCTAGAAAGTAAATTCAGCATATGAGGAGGGGCATTCCAGTTATATGTCTCTACATAGCATTCCTATGACTCGAAAGAGAGTCTGATTGGCCAAGTTCCTACCCAGAGTCAAGAGTGTTGCAGGGAAGACCATGAGGCCTGGGCACGGGTACTGGGTTTTCTCCCCAGTCCCAACATCTGTCTGTCAGAGTAGTGTCTTCATCTACAAAGCAGAGCGGCTGGCATTCCAGGACTACAAACAGTACGTCAGCCACTGCACAGAGTGGCCTCAGTAACCAGTGGGTATGCTTATTTCTCTTGTGCCTCTTCCACATTTCTTAAAAAACAAGGTTGAGGCCCTTTCTCAATCCCAGATGATGATTTTTTACCCTCAGGACCAAGAGAAAAGGGAAATAAAATTTTGCTAAATCTTACAAATATAGCAATTTTTCTATCAGAGCAGAGACCTAAAAAAAAAGTTCTAGGAGTCAGTAAATTATTAGCTTCTCTTATGGTCTTGACTCTTTAAGTGCTAACCTGCTAATGAACTATCTGTGTTATCTGCTAATAACTGTTATGTCACCCCCATATTCCCTGACCTATCAGAATTAAATACGGGCTCATAATAAGCTTTTCAAAACAAGCTTCCTGTGTGTTTACTGGGAAACACCACCACTCCCTCTTCAGAGAAACAAAGCAAAGGTCCACAGATCTACCACATTTTCTTGAATCTTTGGGACAAAAATGGTTGGTTCTGTGTCTCCTGGAGACATTATTGGATGATACAATTATTTTCCCTCAGAGTCAACTTAAGACTTTGTTCTAAGATAAAATAGGGTGATAGTACAAAGGCAGGTCCATTTCTCTGGAACTTAAACAAAAGTCTCTAAAGCAAAGAAATAACAGAGACAGAACAGTGATGGGGTGGACAAACTGAATGGTTGATAACTAGTAATTGGTCATCTCCCTTTGTTGACAGCAGCAGCTGCCAGGAGTCTCAGTTTCTAGTTCTCACTCTGCTGTTACTGGACTGGGTTGGGAGCAGTATCACTGTATGTTCTTAAATTTTCAATATTTTTATTTTTTAATTTTATTTATTTTTTGAGACAGAGTCTTGCTCTGTCTCCCAGACTAGAGTACAGTGGTGTCATCACAGCTCACTGCAACCTCAAACTCCTGGGCTCAAGCGATCCTCCTGCCTCAGCCTCCCAAGCAGCTGGGACTACACTACAGGCATGCACCACCACACCTGGCCAATAATATTTTTAAAAGCATTAACAACAGCAACTGTAGAGGGGCCAGGAAGGACTGTGCAGATATTCTGGCATTGTATTGAACCACAGTTTATGACAATAACATAGCTAGAAGTCCGTTCCCCCAGGTGGCAATCTCCAAAACCTTAATAATATTGTCTCTTTATGTTTTGAAAAAGTTTTTGAAACACTGTGAACTCTAAACTCAGAACTATTATTAAGGGAATGTCAGTCTTTCAGTTATTTTCTCCAAAAACAACCTGCAAAGCTCTATGTATAAAGTATTCATTATATCAAGGAATCTAGAAAGGGGACTAAAACAGTGAAAGTAAAATATAAAAGGTTAACTGAATTTTTTATTTATAATTTGTCCACTGTGACATTCAAACTATTTTTTTTTATTGTGGTAAGAACACATAGCACAAGATCTCCTCTTAACAAATTTTTAAATGCACTATACAGTATTGTTAACTATAGGCACTGTGTTGCACGGCAGATCTCTAGACCTTACTCATCTTGTATAACTGAAACTTTATACCCGTTGAATGGCAACTCCCCACTTCACCTCCCTCCAGCTCCTGGCAACTCCCATTTTACTCTTTGTTTCTATGAGTTTGACCATTTTAGATAAGTCATCTAAGTGGGCTCATGCAACACTTGTTTTCAATGACTGGCTTATTTCACTTAGCATAGCGAATTGAATATGTTTTGAAAATACCTTAGTGAAATCTTTATGAAATAGTTAACTGGCTAAAAATATAAGGTCTTAAGCTAAAGATTTCCTGATTAGAATTATATAATACAGTACTCCCAAACTAATACTACCTTCGAAAGACTTTCAACAGAGAGAACGTGGCTAGAACTTGGGTAAGAGTGTTATGGCACTAGTGTAATCACAGACCATCTTTGCGTCACTAAGTCCCCTTCCGTGATGTAGATTCCTCCAAGGTAAACTAATCATAAAAGTCAATAATTAGAATAAATCATTTGTTGGGGAGTTCTGCATGGGTTTATTTTTCACCTGCCAAGACTGAACTGCCTCTAACATATCACTAAATTATAAGATGAAAATAAAATGGAAGAATCCAAGCATGCATTTAAAACTAGAGGCCAGGACCTAACAAAAGGTATATCGCTAGCTGTAAAAGCCAGTCAGCAAGATTAGCTATGCCACATACCCTACCTACAAGCAAACTGAAAAGCAAAGTAGATCCAATGCTTGGTGATCAGCAAAAACTGTGATCTAAAATAAAAGATGCTTGGTAGGGAAGACAGGAGGGAGAAAAAGACTCTTCACGAAAGTTTGTGCTTATTAAGAAATATTAACTTTAAAATAGGATTAGTTTGGGGTAAAGATGAAAACTTTGAGGACTTTTAACATAATATGTATCTAAAAACAATGCAAAAAATGTGACCTCTTTTATTTAGTAGCCCTATTTACGTTATTTTTCTTAACAGGGGCATTAAAAAAAAAGAACTCTAGAAGTCTGGAAGTAATCTGTTGAACCATAGGAAATCGCCATTTTTTTGGACATTCAAAAACTTCAAATATTGGAAATTTCATATGGCTCAACAAAAAAAGTGGGGCTTATTAATTCAATACTAAGACAAAAACCTGGAGACATGCTAATATTTTGTGGTTTCAAAAGGAGGTTTACTTCTGTAGAAGAGTATTACTGAAGCAGGAACAGGATTTTTAATATTCTAAGCTAAATTTATGCCTCAAGTCACACAAAACTATGGCCAGTCAGTACCCACTTAAGCCTAAAAATAAAATTTTCCATTTATAACCAGCCTTTTTTCCTTTTTGTCTAACTTATGATATCCACTTCTAATAGATTTCTCTATCCCTCTTACTGGATCCCTGAAATCAGCTATTTAATGGTAAAACTTCAAGCACATATAGTCCTTCTGTGCCCACATACACCCCACTTGTCAATCTATTATTCGCCCGCTTTCTCCTACTCATGCCAGCCCTTCTCCACTGCTCTTCTTTCTTCCAACCTTGGCACATTGAGAGTCCCATCTGTCCATGTCAGGTTCCCTCCACCCCTTTCCTTTTAATATACCAATGATCTAATCTCTCCTGCATAGAATGTGATGATTCTTGTGAGCCTTAGTTTCTTTGCCTTTCCCATGCAGACAAGCTCTGTTGTTTCAAACATTGCATGCTAGATTTTGTCATGTTAACTTACCATGCTTCCTATATCTACATCTTGGTGGCTGTCTCAAAACCAATTTCACCTATAAGACTTCAATAAGCAGAACCTAAATTTTATAAATTAGGATAATTTTATAGGGGGAGAGGTACACACCTCCAACGTAAATATTAGAATAAAGGTATACCTCTATACTAGGTGTTTCCACGCGGATTGACACTTTCTTTCTGGTACGCAAAACACACCAATGTCTGTGGCAGCGTTTCAGAGGTCCTTCTTTAAAACATGTAACTTCCTGGACTCAGGAAGATGAGCATCTCCACCAAGTTGTTAATTAGGGAAAGTAATTTAGAACAGGAAGAGGGGCTCAATGTGCCTTCAACATTTTTTGATGAGAGAAAGTTTCAGAACAGTACAGGCACATTTCTAACTCTCATTCTATGAGGCTTAATTATTTTCCACCTTTGATTTTTTGGCAGTTGTAGAACCCATTTGGTGATGTCACCAGCAGACCGATAGACATAATTTTTGATATTACATTGTTTTGAACGACCCGGCAAACCCCAATATTTACATACCTTGAATTTGCTATTTCCACTTTGGTTCTCGCCATGGCCGCTGCCCTTTGCGCGCCTTCAATTGCTCTGTCCACCTTCTCCCTAGTTTTTGTATTTCTTATTGGTATAAGCTGCTTCCTTATTCCACGGACCAGAATATTATTTTTGTATTTTCCCTCTTCCTTGGAGCCGTCAGGAAACACGGTACAGCCATATCCATGCCTCTTGTTATTTGCCCACTCGCCTTCGTATTTCATGCCATTGGAGCGCTCGCTAACGCCAAAACCATTGCGCTTGTCGTTCTTCCACTCGCCCATGTAGGTTTCCGTGGTGGTGGCGTCCACGTGGTCTTCCACGGGGCAAAAATCGCAATCTACGTCGCCGAAGCTGATCGTGGAGTTGGCATCGCTGGAACTAATTCTGCTCATGGCCGCGTCGCTGCGGACCGAGCTGCGCTTGCTGGAGATGGAAGACTTGGATTCGGACTTGCGGAGTTTCATGCTTCCGAGGAGGGAGCCCCTTCGGAAGAGGCCGCCCTTCTTCTTGCCTGTGAGCTCGGCATCCGCGTGGAAGTTGAGGACGAAGCCCCCGCGGGTGCCGGCCGGGCTGTCGGCGGCGGCCGCGGCGTCGTGGAGCACGCTGCCATTGCTCTGCTCGCTGCGCAGCGAGGCCAGCGAGGTGCGCAGCGGGGAGCGGATCACCGTGGCCATGCCATAGGGCACGCTCTGGCGCACGCCATAGCCATGCCGCATGCCTCCGGCCCACTGGCCCTGGTAGGTACCTTGAAGAGACCGCAAGAAAGCACAGTGTGAGTTGGGGGCAGAAGGGGTGCAATCACCTGCAACCAGCCTGTGCGCACTGGGAGAACGCAGAGCGCAGGGCAGGCAGGCCCAAGGTCAAATCCCACACCACACATTCCCAAGTCAACCCTAGGGGATACTTTGCATCTACCTGTGAATCCCTGCCCTGTAATTTTGGGTCTAAGGTTTTAATGCAATTGTATAAAATTTTCCAATGTTCTGTGATAATTTTTGTTTTTCATTTAAAAACATATATGAATGTTTCAGATGAAAACCATTCCCCCCTGAAATTAACGCATCAGAAAGCTCTTTTAGCAAGACAGTACAACCGTAGAAGATGAATTCTGTTTGTAAATTTTATTCTAATTTTACTAATTTAGCTGAAAAACTCTAAAAATGACTTTTAGGTCTATGTCAGTATAACATTCCAACAAGCACAAAGACAAAATTATCAGTGATCTGAATACTTGGGACATGGGTCAAATGAATGTCTTAAGTTGTCTATGTTCGTTTTACCTTTTTTTTTTTTTTTAGGGTAGGGAAAATATTTAGGATTGAAATTTAGATTTGGGTGAACCTTTTTGAGCCAAGAGTGACTTGACAAAAACAATATATATTCCTGAATATAGTAAACCATTAATGAAAAAATGAGTGATTTCTTTAACATTTTTGTGCTTCCAAGTGAAAAGGTCAAGCTTTGTGCCACATTGTCAAATGTCTACATTCTCTTTATGGATTTCCTAGCCTCCACCACTGCACTGTGAATCACATCACAGACTAAAAGCACCGTGAGGGTAGGAATTACTTTATAAGAGAACACAAAATTCCCAAACTCATGCTTTTGTGTCCTGTGGTCTGTGGGTATTGATTGGTATTTGTGGATTGAGGTCGTTTGATGACCATGTTTATAGTAAACAGCTATGGTGGCTAGAAAGAGTACACCCTTTATCCCTAGGAAAACAGATAATTCCAGATGAAACCTTCCACTCTTACCATTTTGACTTCACCTCAGAACAAAGGTATATTTGACAGTTTCCATTAACACTTTGTTGATACCAAATTACTTTTTCAACAAATATTATGCCTTTTCGGGAATAGGATAACCTCTAATCCAAAGCATTTATTCTCAGTTTGTTTTTCTACTAAACAAGCAAAGACATTTTAAAAATAACCTGGTATAGGTTTTTAAATCATCTTAGGAGGAAATGAATGTTAAATTAGGGAATTTAGAAGTTTCTTTTCAAAATCAATGCCATTTCCTTTCATTAAAGGCAAATTTTAAATTATAGTATCCCTCAAAAGAAGCTATCTGGAAATTTTAAAATGTAATTACTTCTGTGTTATTCATAACAATTCACAGTGTCACAGAAAATACATTACTCTGTCTTGACCTTTTCCCATTTCTGATTATATAGACCTACCCTACAGTCACATTGCATTTTATATTTTCCTGCACAAATTTCTATTGTGTGGCATACATTTTTAAAATACTGAACAATGATGCTAGTTGTTTTATATCACTGTATTAACAAGGACTGATTATTTGAAAAGTTAAAACCAAATGACCGACAAATCAAAAGTTTGACCAATTTGAAGACTATCTTCTCTTTCCGTTAATTCTGACATATTTACATCACAAAGACAATAGCAGGGCAACAGTGAAATACTAAGAGGCTCTGGTACTGTGAATTTCAAATTCTGGATAGATGTGAAGTCTTAACCTGACATCTATGAACTTCTGAGGTGAACCATAGATTTCTCAAAAGGATTAACCCAAGAGGATAAGACAGTCACATAAAACATTTCAGGTTAAGAAGCTTCCTACTGAATTTCAGCCATCACCAAATAATACCACCTCAACAGGAAAGGGAATAGAATTATTAGGAAATTTCAACTTTTGACTTTTCCTTTGCTTATACATATAATATATAAACTCTAAGATAAAAGTTATACAAACTTGACTTGCACATACTAAACCACCTTATTTTTAATATTTCCTTTGGTTAAATAAATACTATAATCATATCCTTCTAACTTTTCTCTATGACGACAGCTTAATTTTGCTAGAACAAGTTGCAGAGATGGTGTTTGATATCAATAAGTATTTGCACTTTTTAAACACAACCGTAACATCTGGGCAAATGTTTAACACTAACGGAAAATTAACATCTAGTTTCCTTAAATTGATATTTCCAAAAATAAGACTCGTATTTAGAATTCCCAAAGAAGTACTGCTTGAAAATCCAAGCTGTCTAAGGCAACAGCAATAATTAGAAAGTTTAAGTCTCTGCTCAACTGTCAAATAGGGAAGGGGGGGACAACAGCATTGGCCACATTCCTCTCCCATTTTGTTAAATCGCAGTATATGAAAGAATTCCTCCATGGAATTGCTAGAAACCAATTTACAGTCAAACTGTTAGTAGTTCATCTGAAATTTAAAATAGGTTTAGTTTAGTCAATGAACCTAGAAAAAAAGGGCCTATTTCTTTATGAAGCAGGTGGGTTCCAACTTCTCCCTGCTGCTCAAATAAAGTTCTAATTAGCTTCTCGATTCCTAAAATATAGATGTGTGTTTCACAAGTATAGAAATTATTTTTTACCAGTTTTAAGTTGTGTTCATTTGGGAGCTAACTTTTTAGATCTAGCCATTTTAACTACACAATCTTGCAGTGGAAGGCATCCAGTTAGGAATGAGTTTCAGTCAAATTTGCACTGCACTATGCCAAACTTAAGTTTATATGCTACGAATGGGTATGCATCTAGTTAACAAGACATTGTGTCCTCCCAGATGTTTTCAATAGTTTTATGACAGGTAAAAAAACAAAGTACACCAGATCGGAATTTGCATAAAAAATTCTGGGCACCTAGACTTGGATTTCATGAGTATGGTACTAATGTATTCAGAGGGTTTCTATTTCAACAACAATTCACATACAAATCACTAATAAATTAAGTGATACTTCTCATATGGAATTACTACTTCCTTCCTCCTCTAGTTTAATGTCGCCACAAAATACATGGAATTAGATTTTCCTTGAATTTGATATACAGTGTACAGGAATGGACATGTGGCGGTACAGAGAGTGGAGACAAACAAGCTCTTTAGTGAAGATAAGGAGAGTGATTTTCCCATTTTGGCTAAAACCTTTGTATGAAATAAGTTATAGTAATACACTTGCATTTAGACTCCCCTTTTATGATTAAGGACTTTCTAATGGAATGAAGCAACATATGAGAGAAAGCAGAAAATCAAGTAGCAGAGTAGACTTTCAATAGTGATTTTTAAGAGTTTTTTCCCCTTCCTAGTTGCAGTATATTAGAATTTTTGGCGGGGGTTAGGGGGAGTAGAAAAAGAAAACCACAGTACTATGGTGATGCCAAATTTTAACTTTTTTAATTTTTAAAAGTTTGTTTTAAAACAGAGGGCAGATTATTCAGAAAGTCATCCTGGATATTTATTTGGGCTTCTACAACATGTACATAGACAGTCTTTACTGTGCTATATATATTTTGATTACTAGGTATAATGAATACTCTAAACCAAGAGAGTTTGTTTAAAGAGTAGTAACTTTAAAAGAAGACTATTTTTAACCTTCCAAAACTGAAGTGAGAGAACTATCCACGGCCTTCTTAAAAGGTTATAAAATAAGGCACATATTTAAAGAATAAATTATGCATTCCACTTTTGAGCATGGAATTTAGTTATATAGTACAGCTGGGGCCTCCAATAAAATCTGGTCACACACAAGCTAACATATTTATAGGGCTGTCAACCAAGGCACTTTATGCCCATCCAGAACATTTAAGGGCTCTAATTAACTACTGTGGAACTTGGGACTCACATAACCCATAGAAAAGTATTAGAGAAAGTTTTTTTTTCTTTTACTCCATGAGAACCGTATCTTTTATTTATACTGTAGGATGAAAAGATGTCCTTCTTAGCAAGTCCTACCATTTTGTAGTTTTGCATTTGAAACACAGCCGGAATGTTCTGAGTAAGTGAAGTGTACAAATTGTATAAGCTTTTATATAAGCAATGGCATAACTGGGGTTGCAGTGGGCTGGAGAAACTTTTAATTGGATCCCTTTAATATCCTCCAACTCTGAGCTGCTTAATTCCAAAAGGTGACATCGCCTCCTACAACCCTTTTCAATTAAATGTGATTATGTTTATTATCAGAAAATGTACTTTGCCAAAGCATAAGCCACTCATCTCTCAGCTTATTATACAAGGAAATTGATCAGGTTTTGACACCTGTTTCAATGATGTACACTTTTCCTAATAAAAAAGGAACTTCTGTCCTATTTACATACACAAGTTCTTTTGCAAATATTGTTAATTATTAAAATCAGGTGAGTTTTGTTCACAGCCAGGCACAGTTTAGTAGGTCATACACCTTAATGCAAATTGGCGTTTCAGTACTACCATTCACAGTACAGTAGCTACTAACTTAGCTGCTACGGGAACATACCTTTCAATTGTTTTAAAAAAATGTACACATTATTGCCCATTTCAAAAATATTTTCCTAATGATTTATACAAAGGTCTCCAGGTCAGCAAAGACTGCTATTCTTTTGATGGAAAACCAATACTTTAAGGAACCGAATGAAAACTAGGAACTTACAACCACTGAACCCCACCTTCATCAGGTGGCCTCTCCTCTTTCCGTAACCAGGACGTTTCCAAATGCACCCCTAAATATGGTATAATTCCCCAACATCCTAGTTATGGGGTTCTGGCTTCTATCTTTAGGCTACTAGAGGACCAGAAGCGAAATACGACTCCACGTGAAACCAATCCGGGGAGCGGTTAGCACAGACCGCCGGACTCCCAAGCCCAGGGCGTTCGCTCTAACTCCTCCGGAGTGGCGATTTCAAACCCGGCCGGGAGAGGGAGGGATCAGGAACGTAATGTGACGGGCTCAAGTGACAGCGTCCTCTCTCCAGCCCAACCCTCCCGGGCGGCGCTCCCTCTTGGTGGCAGTGCAGCACTGGCGCCGGCCAGGTGTATTCACGCCTCGCTCCCCCGGGTGTGGACACACCGCCTGCTTCAAGAACGGGGTCAGCTCAAACCCTCGCGCCACCAGTCCCGTCCCAACGCACCCTCTGGGGGAGGGAGGGCGCGGGAGGGGGGTGGGAAGCTTCCCCAGGTGTTTTGGCGGGTTTCCGGACACGTGCGCCTCGCGTCCTCCCCGCTTTCCCGCAGGCTGGGCAAAGCCCACCGCACCAGCTCGCGGGGCGGCCGAGCCGCCTGCGACGCCGCTCACCTCCGTCCCCGTAGGTCTCCACGCCGTACCCGTCCTGCAGCCCGTTACTCCAGGTACCCTCGTAGCGAGCGGGGGTGCACAGGCTCTGCCGGACCCCGTAGCGCCCCTTGAAACCATGTGACCACTCCCCCCGGTACATCCACTTGCCCTTCGTCTCCACCCCCAGCCCGTGCCGCTTGCCCTGCGCCCAGTATCCCTGGTAGGTGTTGCCGCTGGGCCAGGTGTAGCCTCCGACCACCTCGAAGCCGTGCGACCAGGAGCCCGAGTACTCGCCCTGGCCCTTGGGCCCCGTGCAGATGCCATGCCCGTGCGCCTTGCCCTCCTCCCAGCCGCCGCAATAGGTGCCGCCATCGTCGAAGTCGAACCTTCCGCCCGTCATTCGGGGGGCAGCCCCGGCGCGCTCCCCGCGGGGGCACGGACGCGGGCAGTGCTGGGCACGGCAGGGTGTAGCTCGGGGGTGGGGGCCCGGCGGGCGAGCTCACGACAGCGCCCCGGGCAGCTCGCGCCGCCGCTCGGCTCCAGTCCGACGCCGCCCCCGTCCTCCCTCCTCTTTTGCCGCCGCCACCGCCGCCTTCCTCCTCCTCCTCCTCCTCCGCCGCCGCCGCCGCCGCCCCGGCCAGCGCCGCGCGCGAGAGGACAGCCCAGGCTCCTGAGCGGACCTTCAGCTGCTCCCGCCCGCCCACGTGAGCCGGGCACCGCCCCGTGCCCGCCCCTCGTCCCCTCCCCGGGGCGCCGAGGCCCGGCCCCGCGGCGCTCCCGCTCCACCGGGCCCTGCCCCTAGCCCCGGGAGCTGCCGCTTCCCCGGCGGGCGGGCGCGGGGACCGGTTGGCGCGCATGTGTTCGCGCAGTGGGATGCCAGTTGGAGGGCGAGTGTACCCTGGGCCGCGCGACAATCCTTGCCTGTAGATGAAGGCGCGGCCGCATGTGTGGGGGCCGCTCGCGGGCGCCGGAGGCTCCTGTGTTTGTGTTTGGGGTTTTTCAATGTGGTTAAGCTCCTGTAAGTGCCGCCACGTGTGTGTTGAGGGAAAACTCATTGTATGCGTGTTTGTCTGCATGGGGTTTGTAGTTGCATTTTTTCGGCATTCCAACTTCTGTACTGTTGCATTTGTCATGTTCAGCTGTCGTCATGAGTTAATATCCCCAGATATATGTATGCATGTGCTATAAATCTGCGGCAGCCTAGATGTAATTGTGCAGAATGTTCTTTTACACCTACCCAATTTCAGAGCACATGTGTTTGCATTTATTTAATGAAGCTACTGGGGAGGGAAGCAATGCAGTTTGAAGAAAGCGCAGAATAAGTTGGTTATTTTTTTGTTTGTAATAATGAGGTTGTTTTTAATCTGCCTTTTCAGGGGTACAGGATATTACTTTTATATTAGAACCTGCTCCCCCTCGTGCTTCATTTGTTCTTCTGAACAACCTTAGAGATTCTTCAACCTGGAGCTGTGTACCAACAGGCAGATGGCTCAGTCTGTGTATATTGTAGAAGTGTCTGGAATGTATACCTGATAGTTCTCCACTGGTATCCACCGTTTAAGAAAGTAAATAGAAGTTTTCAAGGAGGAATATGGTAAGTAAAACACTGCTCTAAACCTGCAAAGAGGCTGTGACCTACAAAACCAGGGACAAGCGTCAGCTGATCTACAGTACTTTCCTGCTACAACACTGCTTTATTGAATACACTTTTAGACAATTCCTCTAAACTTCTAAACCTTGATTTCACCATCTCCCAAATGGGAATGACAAGATTTGCCTTTCACTTTCTATGTTAGGTAATAACTGAGTATATTGTAGGTGCAGTGCCAAACCAAAAATTAAGAGATTTGGTAATGGGCAAGTTGAATCAGTATTGCCTCTGCTGAGAGGAAGTATTAGTCTCAACGTCACCCCCAAAATACCCATGGGAGATACTTCTTACAAGTTCACGGCCAAAGATCTTAGGTTAGCCTTTCAAGGAAAATGCTTTGTAGGGTATTCCTGTTATTTCTTAGGCTGAGAGGCCTTTGGATGACTGAGTGAGCATCAGAAGCCATCAAAGGTTCTCTCACTAGGTATTTGATAATCAGATAAAAATATAAGGACAGGTGTCAGGAAGGCAGCAGGGAAAAAGTAGACTAATCTGCACAGAAAAGGAACTGAAATTGACCTTGATGGTCTCTATCTCAGGACTGGAGTTGGCCTTTGCTGCTTATCTGGCTGAAAGACTGAAAGAAAAAAATCTCAGTTTATTCAGAACCAAATCACCAAAGAGAATTAGAAATCCTCATGCATGGCACTGCCCGCAGAGTTGCCAGGAATAGTGCTTACCCTAGTGGCCTGAAATAATTACGCATCTCACACAGCAGTTTGTCCTGGACTGGGGATTGATTTAGGCCGCTGGGAAACGAGGGCCCAGGGTTTTGAGGCTGAGCCATAATTCCATTTCTCTTATGGGATACACCAGAATCAGCAGCTAGTGTGGAGAGACGCAGCCCCATCTGTTTTGAGGTTCTGTTTGATACGAGAAACAGTGTGGTTGCTCAAGCCAACTTTTTTTTTCTTGTCTCTTTTTAAACTGGCTTTCTTTACATACAGAGTAGCTTTTGTCCCTTTGCTTTGTGTGTGTATGTGTGGACTCATATATGTTCTGGTTTAAGTTTTGGAAACATTTATTTCTCTTCCTAAATCTCATTTGAGTGTGTAATGAGAATATATTTTCTGGAATATATGGCACAGCAAGTTTCTGGCTTCTATAATGGATATCTAGTTCATTTATGGTAGATGGACAAAGGATGGTGTTACACATCTGGGTAGAATATATGAGATTTGGGGAGGATAAAAGACATGGCTATTTATTTCTTAATCTTTTCCTTTGACTATCCGTAATAGATTCCTTCCTTAAAAGGAACCTTAATTAAAAGTGAGAATCTACTCCCAGCTATCTACTATTAAATTTTAACTAATCTTAATTCTAACCTGACTCTTGCCATTGACTCTCTTCATGGAAGAAAGTTGGTATTGGATTTTTGGTAACTTAACAATTTTTGGCAAAGTAACCATATAAGCCATGCTTCCATTTACCTGCTGCCATCACAATGGAATGTTTCCACAGTCACAAAGATGCATTTGTTAATGTAAGTGTTCAAGGTCAGTGGTAATGGTTAGAGAAGACTAGGAAGGAAAACAAGGAAGAGATGCTGAGAGTGATGGCATAGCAGATAGCCAGGCGCTGGAATAGTGTTTCAGTTTAATAGTCAGGGTTAGTAATGTCCTTATTTTCCCTCTCACTCTGAACCTTTGCCCTGGATAAGGGGGAGTTGAATTTAGCTTTAAGAAGGGATTAGTAAGAAGAGAATGTGAATGTTGGTTTGACAGGTGGGATGGGGGAGGCTATTAAAACCCAGGGGCTAACAACTACTCTAACAGTTTGTTTTCCTCCATGTGCAAAACCCAGCTATTTATATAATAATGTATATTTCCATTCTGAAAAATTTTATAACAAATTATAAGACATTTTGAGTGTGAATATGACCAGTTAACACCATATTGGTCAGGTTGTTTTGCTTAGAAGTTAATGGTGTTTTTAAAAAAATGAAGATGCGTTGAAAAATTTCTTGGTGACTTCATTTTATTTATATATTAGAATTAGAAAATTTTTCATTAAAAAATTTACAAATGACAAAAAGCTAACCTGTCAGTGTTTATTGTCTAAAGAATTTGATTCAAAGAGTGTAAAAAAAATACAATAAAATACAATAAAAATCACTTGATTTGTAAGTCAAAATGAGTTTTACTAGCTTGATTTATAAAATCAAACAATCAAAATAATTTGAATGTTTGTAATAAAGCATTCATCAAAATTTAAGAAATTTGTCCATGATAAATACAAAAATTGGGAAATATGGTCACAAGCTTTGCAGGCAGCATGAAATCAGAAGAGGAAAGGAATTCCAAAATGAATGGTCTTCAGATCTTTTAAGGCCACTATTGTGTACCAAGTACCATGCTCAGGTTTTTACAGGTATTAATTCCCTTATACCTCATAATAACTCCATGCTATTAGTACTAGTAACACAACCATTTTACAGAAGGAGAAAATAAAGTTTAGGGCATTTACGTGTCGTGGGTTATTCAAGGAAGAAATGGTTGAGATGGAATTCAAACCCAGGTCTGTGTTACTCTAGAGGTGGTTCTTTATCCCTATCCTTTCTTGGAAGGAGGATGAGAGCACATTAGGAGCTTTCAAATTCTGGGAGGAAGCAGTTTGCGTAGAGAGCAAAGAGAATCAAAAAGAATGGTGAAGATGACTTTTCTTTTTTTCTTTCTTTCTTTCTTTTTTTTTAAGAATAGCTGCCTGGGTGAATGGTAATGCTACTGTCTAGAATTTTTTAAAAAGTGGAAGAAGGAGAGTAAATTTAAATTACAGGGGCTGGGGAAGATATGTTTATTTAGGATGATCCAGAAATATATCCCAGAGGAGACGTTCAGTGGGCAGTTGGGTAGTAGAGGTTAAAAACTAAAAGTAAGTAAACTGATAGATAAATAATTCTCATTTTTCTCCTGTCTCTGATGGCTGTTGTTCTATCTCTCCTTCTTTTGAGACTTGTACTGTTCATTCAGGCCTCACACACAACCTGGACCTTACTTTGACCCAGAAAGTAAGGTCCCAGAAGGCCAACTCTGAAAACTGGAACTTTACAATCCCACTCTCTGACAGCATTCTCTTGTCATTCCCATTCTCACTGAACACACCATCAGCTCATCAAAGTCTCTTCTCCTTGATTGTTCTCCCTGTCCTCCTGGCTCTTCCCTACCTACCCTGCCTGGAGGCCCTAGTGAGTCATTTCTACCACACCATCCCTGACACTCAATTTTCTTTCCATAGTGACCTCCTGGTATACCTGCCCACCCAGTCCCCAATCCTAAACCACCATTTCTCATCCCCTACTCCTAGGAAGCCCCTTCTGGAGATAATCCCATCATTTACTAGTTGCCACTACAGATGGTGGTTGTAAGCCTCGGGTGGTCCCTCCACACAGCACAGCAGACCTTTCCCAGGCAAGTTCAAGATGTTTGTCACTGTCCTGGAGCCCGGGTCTTCTCCAACACAGAGGAAGGAGCTAAGATATGGGAACACCCTCCGCTTTCCTCTCTTCAAAACTTTACACCACTTCCCATTTTATTCCTCTCTCTGCCTACCCGCTCCCAGAAGAAGAGATATCCTTTTTCTTCCTCAAGTTATGAATCAATTCCTTCTCTCTTTTACATATGCTTTAGTTTCTTCTCTTCTAGCCAACAAACATGCTCTTGTGTCCTCCATCTTGAAACAGTCCTGGTTGGCTGGTCCTGTGTTCTTCTCAAGTCCTCTGTGTCTCTTCTTGAAGTTGCAGAGCTTGAAAGAGTACATTACATTCAAGTGTTTACCTCTCCTTCTCTGATTCTCTCACCACTTGATTCCGATTCTGTTCTCACTAGTCTAGTGAAACTTGTCTAGCCATTAGGGACCTCCTATGTGACAGATAGAATGGCATCTCTTCAGTTCCTGTCCTGCTAGTGGCAGCTGTGAATCTGATACTGTGAGCACTTACCTCCGGGGCTTCTGTGAAGCCTGTATCTCATGCTTCTCTTCTCTCTCTTCTACCACTTCAGCTGTCTCATTCCCTGTGTATTTTTCTCATTCCTTTCTAGTCTCCTTAATTTTAGGCTGTTGTGTTTTAACCATTAGCTCCATGGTACCAGAATTTTGCATAATTGCTGGATACTTGTTGGCTTATCTTGTACAACTAGCCAATCGTACCCTAGAGGCTAACAGTATGATTTGGAAATAGTCTAATTCTGATACAAAAACACCAGCTGAGCCTTATTTAAATCTCAAGGGCAAATGCTTTGGTTTCTTCCCATGACTTGTCCCTGTGGCCCTCTGCCTGCTCTTCCTAATGGGGAAAGCTCCACGTAGACCTGGACTGCACCGTGTCCAACGATGAGGCTCACAAAGAGACTTACAGAGAGTTTCAGGAAAGTCAGATTTTCTAACAATGGAAAAGGTAGTGACAGATTAAAGGGAGACTCAAAAAAAGCAGTAAGCTTAAAGACAGAGTGGATTGAAGACCTAGTTCCTGAAGCAAACCATAGAATGTATATGTATGTATATGCGTATATGATTACTATCTTACGTTTGGAGACAGAGTGGTAGGGCTCAGACCTTGATCTTAAGGATATAAAACATCTCTAAAGAGGCAGGAGATAAAAAATAATAAAAGTACAAGGGAGACAATTACAAGTAGCCAGTGAGTGCCAAATGTCCTAAGAGTTCAGAGGACAAAGTGATTTTGTCGACTGCTATGGTTCCAACTATTTTTGGGAATCACGGGCATATTGTTTAGCTTTGTGGATATAGTGGAGGTTCATCCTTCCAGACATCTACAATGGAGTGATCTTCTTGAGTTAAGAGGCACCCTACAGAAGGAGGGAATGAGGAGAATCCATGTTTGTGATTGTGAGAACAGAAGAGACCTCCTGGAAAAGAGGACCCTGGGATCTGAGGAGACATGATGATGAGTTCATCTCTCTCATGCTACATTTAAAATCAGAATGCTTTGTTCTCAAGCTACGGTTGAAAAGGCAACTTGGTACTTGAAATCACACAAATTAGGTATGGCAAGGGAATATAAAAGCATTTTGGGGAGTGTCGGTATTAAGATGTTGTTAAAAGTTACGAAAATCGATGGGATAACCTTTTCATAAAGCAGTTAAATAAAGAAGGGAAGCACACAATATTGTTGAAAGCACAACTAAGGAGTAAGTAGCTGCTAAGTGACTCATAGCTGAAGGAAAGAAAAAAGAAATCAATTATTAGACAGTAAAAGAAATGTAAATTATAACCGAGGAATGAATGGTTCCGAGAGCTCTGGAATGGGATTTGAAACAATAGCCAATAATAGAAAAGGCTTTCCTCAAACTGAATGACAAAGGAGGGGGGAGGATATTTAATCCTTGCCAAGTGTTGTAGTCCCAGTCTGCATGTCACCTCAGCATGCACACCTGAGAGGCCTGTAGGATTCTTCAGATACTATTGCATTCCGGATAAAGCTTAAATTCCTCTTCTTTTCCTTAATCACACTGTAGCATTTTTATCATCTCTTGCATTTCACTTACCTCTTTCTTGTGGCAGGCACTCTTTAAAGCTTACTGAGACTTCAGAACACCCACAGGGTGGCCATGGAGGTGCATGCTCAGATCTCCCTTCTGGAGGACCTGGGTGAGGAGGGTACTTGGCAGATGGCCTCCAGCAGCTTTGACTTCAGATCTGCTGAGGTGTTCACATCAAGGCCACGCTCTGCCCAGGACAGCCCTGCCAAAGTAAAAGGCAAACTGCTGTATCTTGTGTTCTGTAATGTAAAAAAGGGAACAGAACACCCGGTAGGCTTCTTTGGTGGCAACATACTCCTCACTTCGAAACTGCTCCAGCCAATATGCTGGGTCACAGGGAAGGGAGGCCGCCAGCTTTGAGAGGGCTCAGAGTGGAAGAGAGTTTTGCCAGAGGCCCAGGTTGTGACGCCAGCAGCCCTTCCTCTTGGGCCATATGATCAGGCAGATCCTGTGGTGTTGGAGGTGTCAGTGGTGAGAAAAGATACATGGAGATTATAGCAAGCCCTGCGGAGGAATCACGATGCAGGTCTGTGGGGATCTAAAGTAAGGACATGTCACCTGCAACAGAGAATCATCTATCTTTTGAGAAACAGTTCTTGGTAAGTTACTTGGTTTTGGTAAACATGGGACCAAGTGACCATTCATCCAGAATTTCCCATTGTGAGCTGAGTCCTGTTGAACCTGCCAAGGCAAAGTTGGACAGACCCAGAAGCAGTCTACTGTGGGCTGGACGTGGTGTATCCAGGATCAAGTTGAGCAGGACCAGAGGGCATGAAAGGCTACAAGGACAGGTTGTCCCGACCCCCATGTTCTCCACACGGGTCGCACTAGTGCCGCTTCCCTGGCTCTCTCAAGGGGCAGATCGGGGCTCCATCAGCCAGCTGCGGGAGGAGGAAAAGCTCACATTTGGTTTATGGATGGGCAAGCTCAGTGTGTAGATGGAGCTGAAGATGGATGGAAGCTGCATGATAGCCACACTCAGGAGTGGTCTTGAAAGTCTGTAGACAGAGAGAATCTGTCCAATGGGCAGAGCTACGAGTGGTGAACCTTTGTGTGAAAGAAAAAGTGGCCCAAAGTAGGAATATATATAGATTTTGACAGCCTGGCCATCTGGTCAGATGCCTGGAAGGGAAAGGACAGGAGACATGGAGTCCAGGGTGGAGACGTGTGGATGGAGGTGTAGGAGTGGACACAAAGCATGGAGAGTTTTGTACTGCTTGTTAGTGCCCATTAAGGAAAAGCACTGAACAGGATTCAGCCGGTTGATGTTAGTTGGCCTTCCTCAACAGCCATCCCAGAGGTAGAACAAGGGGCACATGAACTTAGTAGCCTTGGTGGCAGAGATGGAAGTTATACATGGGCCCAGCAGCAAGGACTCTCATTTATCAAGGTCAGTTTTATTGCTGCCTCTGAATGTCCAATCTGGCAGCAACTGAGACTATTTCTTGAGAATGCCAGTCACCTACTTGGTGACAAGTTGACTATATCAGGCTCCTTCTGTCCTGGACAAGCCAGTGGTTCATCCTTACCAGGGGTAGACAACTATTCTGATTTGCCTTTCCCGGCCCCGGAGCCTCAGCCTGTACACCACTGTCCAGGGGCTTCTGGATGCCTGATCCACAGGTGTGGAACTTCACATCACAAACGTCCCACCAAGGGACCCACTCCACAGTGGAGGAGGTGCTAAAGTGAGCCCTGATCCTGAGGCCCACTGTTCTTATCGCATATCGTATTACTGCATACTGTATTATCCATGATGAGCCAACCTCATCGAATGATGGGATGGTCTCCTAAAGGCACAGCTGAAGTTCCAGTTTGCTGGTATTAATGGAATGGTGTTCTTTGGGATGTACTGTATGCACTAAAACAGACTTCTCTATGGCACGATCCCTAATAGGAAGAACACATAGGTCTGGGAACTAAGGTGGAAGCAGTCATACCCCACTTACTATCACATCCAGTGACCTACTCTGGGTCTTTGTCCTTCCTATCCCCATAACTCCATGCTATGCAGGGTCCCCAGCGGGGAAGCACTCTTGCCAGAGGACAAAGCAGAAGTTCTGTTGAACTGCAAACCATGGCTACTGCCTGCCAGCGCCAGGGATTGTGCCCAGGCATCAGCAGGTGAGAAGAGGAAGTGCCATACTGGCAGGGGTGATTGACCCTGATGAGCAGGAAGAGTCTCTTATACAACAGGGACAGAAAGGAATATATGCCAAACCCAGGTGATCCATTCGGGTGCTTACTGGTTCTCCATGGATCCCCTGTAACTTGGATACACACATGCAGCAACCCCATCTGAGAAGGGTATCACTTCTAGGGGTGGAGAACCTGAGGCCTTAAGGCCACATGTGGCCTTCTAGGTCCTTAAGTGTGGCCTTTTGACTGGCTCTAAATTTAACAGAACAAATCCTTTTAATAAAGGATTTAGGCCACAGGTTCCCCACTCCAGTACCAGGTAAGCCACCAGAACCTGCAGATGTGATAGCTGATGGTGAGGGGAATTTAGAGTGGAGTGAGAAAGGAGAACATGAGAACCATTTTCAGCCCCAAGACCAACTGCAGAGACAGGGGCTGCTATTTGTCCCATTAACTTCCCTTCTTAAAGCTTCCCTTTGGGAAGAGAGGCCCATGGGAGTTGCTCCCAAACCTGTGTGAAGACTATCTTTGCAATACAAGGGGGAGATTGTGGTGGTCACAGATGTGCACCACTCAAATCTTCCTTCAAGGGCACTCACTGTGAGGGAGGAGGTTGGTGGACAGCCTCCAAATGCTATACCTTAGGGTCCCCATAGTGTCCATGCTGAAGCCACACTGAGCTGTTTCCAGCCAGTAGTTGATCGTGGTGGGATCCATGAGCTGGGCCATTCCTTCACAGCACAGGCCTCCTCTGATGGGTGGCACTTCTGTGCTCTCCATGGACCTAGCTGGAACTTTCTCAGGGCTGCACTGCAGTCTAAGCCTTCTGTACACAATTCTTCCTCCTTCCTGCTTTCCTTTCACCAGTTTCAGACCTACATCATGCCAAAGGTTTTCCCCACCTACTCCTGCTTCCTGTGGCTTTTATCCTGCACATATGTTCCCCTTAGTAAATCTCTTCTATGTCTAATTTTGTCCTGGCATCTGCTTGTTGGAGGCCCTGAATTGATCCACCTAGTGATCTTTAAAAAATACACACACACACACACACACACACACACACACACACACTTACATTTATGTGGGGGTCTTGGTCAAAGAGATGAAAAGTCTAATCCTGAATGTAATAAAACTGAATTGAAATTCAGATTTCATGGTCCTTAAGAAAGAATGAGGTGTTTTCTATTTACTGATATGAAAATCCCCAAGATCTAGTAAGTGGGAAAAAAAAGCAAGATACAGAACAATGTATTTAGTGTGCTATATTTAACCTGTGAAGATACAAAGAAAAATAAAGGAGGTAAGAGTGGAAATCTTCACTCAAGATCAATTTGCTTTGTTTTTATTTTGAACCTCAAAATTATACTACTTATGTCAATCTTCAGCATCTTAGCATTTTATTATTTTACTTATTTTAAAAACCAATGCTGTATATATGATGAATACAGCTACCAGTGGCAGATGATGCAATAACATGTGTAAAGCAATGAGTAGAGCTAATGAATTTCAGAACTCTCCAAAACTTACCGTCTCAAATGGAAAAAGACTGCCTGGGTAATCCAGATGGTATGAGTGATTTCTGACTCACCAACTGATTGAATAATTCATAGACTGTCTGCCTGACTGTGACAGAAGTGGACATTTAGAAACCTCCAGCTGTATACTGATGTGTCAGTTCTGTTGTATTTGTTGCGTTGAAAGTTTTGCTATTTCTAAAAAGAAGTATGCACAACCATTTTCTTTGATGTAACAGTGTAGGCTAAATCATGCATTTCTACTCCTCAGATCCATATTAAATATTCCTTTAGGGCTGATATTTCATTAAAGCAGTGGTAAGAATCCCTTGGCAAGTATTTTCAAAAGATACTTGTGCAGACTCCATCCTCCCTGGCAAAATCTCTGAGAGTGGCCGCATCATACACATTCTGAGAGCTCCCCTAGCGATCCTAATGTATTTCTCTGATGAAGAGTCATTATTATAGGGCAATTTCCAGAGTTCCCCTGCTGACGGTCACTAGGGGACACTTGTTAAAGACAGATGCTCCTTGACTTATGATGGGTTACATCATGGGTTACATCCTGATAAACCCATCATAAATTGAAAATGTCATAAGTTGAAAATGTATTCAATACACCTAGCCTACCGAATGTTATAACTTAGCCTAGGCTACCTTAAACATGCTCAGAACACTTAGATTCGCCTGCAGTTGGGCAAAATCACCCAATACAAAGCCTATTTTATAATAAAGCATTGAATAGCTCATGTAATTTATTTAATATTGAAAGTGAAAACCAGAGTGGTTGTATGGGCACTTGAAATATGGTTTCTACTGAATGCATATTGCTTCTGCACCATCATAAAGTGGGAAAATGAGCCACTGTAAGTCAGAGACCATCTATACACACATGCCCAGGTTTCATCCTTGCTTAATTCTGATTCTGTGAGTTTGTATTGGGGCTCAGGAATCTGTGTTTTAAATAAATACTCTGAGTGTTCTGGACTACCTTAGACTCTATGAACTGATCAAATACATCCAAAGTTGCCTGATACTAATGATTGTAATAGGACTTCATCTTTTTTGGATGAATTCTTTCTATAAGTGCTTTGATAGTTGTAAACAATATCCTTCTCCTTGTCATTAAAAGCAAAATTCAAAAGTATCTTGTAAGAATATGTCTCCTAAGGGTAGGTATAGAATGGACAGTGAATGTTTATAAAACAAAACAAGCCATTAATGAGGTGGCCTGGAAATTGACACCTTAACAAAACTCTGATAACTTTAGGCCAAACCAGTGGGTGGACTTGTAAGTTCTTCATCTCTTGCCTAGCATGTGAAGCCTGAACTCAGGAGGTGTGCTGTCTGTAGGGGCCACTAGTCTTGGGAGGTCTGCCTCCTTCACCCACCTTGGAGAAGAGGCAGGGCACAGGACCTGGGTTAAGCCCAGAAGAGCTCTCCCCTTGGGTGACCACACAGCAAAGTACTCCCTGCCACTGTGGAATCATGCCATTGTTCCAGGCAAGTTTCGCATGGCCCTGGGCTAGCTGGGCCTTGTGGCGGCCGGGCACATTGGCCTGCCCCTGCTCCCGAGTATCTGCACCTAAAAGAGCTGGGTTTCCGGTCTGTCACTTCTGGGGGTTTAGAGCGATATTGAGACAGGAGGGGCTCAGGGTTGAACATACAGGAAGAGAATGTGTCCAAGTGATCCTGGGATGACCTGTTCCAGGTTTATTTTCAGAATGCTCTTTAACGTTATCTGTTAGGTGAAAAAATAAATCTTTCTTTTCTACTATTATGAGCAAATGGTTCAGTAACTGTTGAATCATATATATCTTCAGAGATATTCTGTTCAAGCAGTAATTGAATTTTGCTAAAAAGTCTGTAGCCTTTGAAGTCATTTCATGCTGATTATGATGTATATTTTGTCTAATTAGTGTCTGAAGAGGCTGTCTGCAAGTGTTGTTTCAGTTTGTGCTGCTTCTCCTTCGTCCCAAAGGCCACATGTTACTTCTCCTCAAAATTTATCATTCTTTTAGATTGTTCCATGTTAATGTAATCCATTAATTTAAAGATTTTCAAATGTTAGAAAAGATCTTTTCCCTCCTTTACAGCTTTGTCGGTGATGTGAATGTAATCTGCTGTGAATGTGGATTTGTTCACTTACTATGCATGAAGCAAGTGCCTTCTGAATGGGATGTCCTGCAATGGGTATAAGGTCATTAACTCCCTGCCCTCGTGGAACTTACAGTCCTCTGAGGGGATAGGTACAAAATCAATATATCATTGCAAATTGCTGTGCTGCAGAAGAAAAAGTAATGCTATAAAAAAGGATAGCAAGGGACACTTTCGGTTAGATTACAAGATCAGAGAAGAGCTGATCCATCCATCCATCCATCCTTCCATTGCCATCTGTCCATCTATCCATCATCAATCCTTCCAACAGATATTGCTGAGATGCTTCTCTAAGGAAGTGACATTTAAGCTCAGCTCTGAAGGATGAGTAGGAGATAGGCAGGAAAGTGAGTAGATCTGCTGGAGAAGAGGAAACAATTCTAAGGTAGAAAAGAACTTGGTACATTAAAGGAGCCGAAAAAAGGACGTTGTACTCAGGCTCACTGAGCAAGAGAGAGGATCTTGGTAAGAGATGATGGTGGGGAGGAAGGCAGGGACCAGGGCCTATTTGTGATCTTATCCTAAGAGTTCAGTGAGAAGCCATGACTGTTTAGTCACTTCCCTCATAGTTGTCCATGGGGTAGAGAAAGCAAAAGAGGAAGAAGGGTAGTGTTAGAAAGAAATATGAAAAGGGTGTTAAATGCCCGCTCTTTCTATTGATTCTGATGCATACCTTGAAGCAAGATGTGACCTCTCTGCTATAGAAAAGTGTTTTTCAAACTTCAGAAATCTATAAATTAGCTTTTGAAGGAAAACAAAAATGTAGCCAGACCTCTGTCCCATGATGGATTAAATAATTTTGTTATTTTTATTTAAATTTATAATCATTGTATAGGTATACTTTGATATGTAAAACATTAAATAAGGTATATCTCTGTATGCTTATAGTTTCTTTACAACATAAAACCAACATAAGTTGGAAAGAAATAATATTGAAATTAACAACCTGAATTTAATGTGACAGATGATGTTTTGCATTTTAAAATGCTATGGTACTGCCCACGGAGGCACAGCTTCTCTCCTGAGTTCAGCATGTGCATCCTGCTAGATGCCACTGGGGACTCTGCTATGTGACCTATCAGGAGGCTTCTTTGTACAGAGTGGCTGGTGTGCCATTTTGCTATTGCTTGGTGGAGACGCATTAGTTACATATTAGGTCTGCCTCCCTTCTCATTAATCAGAGATAATTAAAGCAGAAGGACTCACTGCCACAGTCGGCCTAAACATAAACACAAAATCAGCCTTTAAAACCAAGTAACAGTCCATGGAGATGAAAAATCTAGAGAGAATTACCAGGTCCTTTAGAATACTTGGGTGAACCTCCATGGGTGTGTGGCCTTCTGTTTGAAAACAGTACTAAATAAAGAGTGGATTATTCCTAGAGGAAAAAAGGGAAACTATTTCTTCTCATGTAGGTCCATGGGGACAGGATAAATTGTTCCTTCTAACATTCTAAAAAGGGATCATTAGAACCCAAGGTTTGTTATGGTCCAGAGGGAGTGATCATTAAGATCTGAGTGTAAGGTGAGACCAACTTGGGTGAGGTCACACGTCCCTGGGGTTGCAGGACAGACAGGATTAGAAAGAGGCGACTGTGAGGTCTCTGCCTCCCTGGCCATGTGGCTGAAAAAGGCTTAGAGAACTAGCTTCCAAAGTCAGGTGCACAAACCGATCCATTGGGGTGGGGGAAGAAAATATTAAGAGCCCTGGGAAACCTGAGCTCTGCCCTCGGGCACATGAAGAACAGCTCTCAAAGAAGTCCGAGTAGGGGCTCCCTAAAACTGAGAGCTCTCAACAGTTTGTATAATCTGCCAAATGCAAAGAGCAGCCAATAAAAGAAATGTGCATTTCGTGACAAGGCAGAAAATGGTGTAGTCTACATTTGTAAGTTTATCAGGTTAATATATTTGAAATGTCAACTAAAGCTAATTTTCATTGTTCCAATTGTCACAAGTCTTCCCATCCGTCGACAATGTTTATTGCTTCAGAGGAAGAAGAAGGTGTGGTACCAAGGGGTAAACTTGAAACTTCCAACTTGAAAACAGATTTTAACTTTAGAAGAAATGATTTGGAAGATATCAAGGCTGATATCTGTAAGATTCAGGTTTTTGTGAGAGGAAAAAAATGATTTGTAGGGTTCCTAAAAGTCATCAATTGGAGAATTGAATACAGGATTTTTACTGTGAAACATAGATGAGAGAGGATGTAGGATGTGATATCATAGCAGTTTGGAGAGGTTTGGGAGAGGTTGAGTGGGGATAGAAGTTTCCAGATATGTTGAGTATCTGAGGGTAAAAGTGACTTAGATGACACTTCTCTCCTGGCTGTCTGGAGAAGGGAGTGGCAGCAGCTTCCTCTATAGGACAGAGAGGATAGTGTGGCGTAGTTAGGCAGAGCCTGAGCTAGCCCTGTCATGGACGCTGCGGAGCTGTCCAGACCCCGCTTCTGCATCCGGCACTCATTCTCAGCTGCTGTGAGTGTTGGCAGCTGATGCCTTGTGGCTGAGTCCTTCTCCTAGAATGGCCCTTAGCCAAAGAGGGCCTCCTAGCCTGACGTCATGTGAACTCCTGGTGACAGCCCACATCCAATGACTGGTAGATTGTGGGGGGCATGAAGGTCTGGCCCCCTTGCCTCAATCGGAACAACTCAGAAAGGCTGTCCCAGCTCGAGTTCCCTGTATAAGGAGCTTCTTTGCAACTGCACGGCAGTTCTGACTTCTCTCTCTGCTCAACCCAGCTGCCCTCATTTCCTTACTGGTGTTGCATGGGGAACACTTGCCAATAAATCTTCTGTAAATCTCAAAGTCCTTTTCCTAGGAAGCCGTAGTTGCAGCAGGGCTCTTTAGGTCTTCTGGATTGTGGGGATGAAGTGTGAAGAAAACCAGAGATGAGTTCTCCTGACCAAATCTGGGTAAGAATTGCAAGCTGGTGGGCTGCCAGTGGGTTGCTGTGAGAAGTGAGGCTTTGGGTGTGTATCACAAAGGCAAAGATGGGATGGAAGATGTGGCTGTATTTCAGAGGATCAGTTAGAGCCAAGATTGAGTCAGCTTTAATGAGGAGGAGTGGCGAGCCACACGCTGACCATGCCTGACTGTGCCGGGAGGACTGACCACGAGTGACCCTAGATATGAATCTTTCAGCAGTTGCAGCAAGGCCAGAGGTCAAGTCCTAAAGATTCAGCTGGAAAAGACACTTCAAGGGAGGCCAGTGAGATCCAGAAGATGGTTCTCAAACCAGATGCCCCTACCTTGAGGCCAGGAGAAGACTAAGTCACCAGAAAATTAGCTCCATTTTCCACCCTCCCTCCTATCACCAGAGGGAGGGAGAAGGACAACTGAATATTTACCCCAAAGAGATTTGTACTATACCGGATGTTGCTGAGACCCCTTGAAAGGGACAAAATTAAGAGTTTTTTCACCATCAGTAGAAATAGGTCTCTAGAGCAATTAATTTTGTTCCTAGAAAAATAATACAGTTTCATTTTTACACATCTGAGATGAGATGGTGCAGAGATATACAACTGATTCTAAGTGCTTTTATTTAAATAATTCTATAGTTTTATGGACTTCTCAGATGAAAATTAGTCAAACTGCCAGCTAATAGTGCACTTTAAATGACATCCTGAATATTGAAAAGGAATTTCTCCAGCAGGCGCCAGAAACATTGGAATCTGGAGCACAACTCTTGTGTATTGTCATTTTAAGAGTGAACAGTTTGAAGATGAACACCTGATCGAAAGACCACTAGCTGGAGTGAGGTTAAACTTCCCTGCTCTAAAATGAAAACAGGGCTTATGTTCTCAGCCTTTTCATTTTTCTGTTTTTACACACATTTTTTCCCATTTAATTCTCACAACATGCCTATAAGGTGGTTACTATTATCACTTTACTTTTACAGAGGAAATGGAGTCTTAAAATGGTTCCACAGCTGGGCTGTGGCCAAGCAGGGATCCCCACCCAGAGACCATGCGTGTCACCTCTGTAACCCACTGCCTCCCCTATTCTGTTCTGCTTCTGTGTACATTTCAAATCATATTCCAGACTGATTTGAAGAAAGAAATCTGAAGGGTCATTTTAGCAAAGCTACCATGCCAAATGCACGTGATCAGCCAGAAGTACTAACACAGAGGGATGGTGAGCTATGGTAGATTATACTAGTTGGTAATGAGTTGGGGTTAGTGGTTAAGTCAGAATCATTTCCTCTGGTGCATCATGTAATGCATGTTGTAATTAGTTATTTATGTGCCTAAGTCCTTCATTTAGAAAACCTGTAAATAGTTACTTCCCAGGAGCCGTCACCTGTGCCCTGTATCATTGTATCCTTAATTGGAGTTTCTGTGGCTTGTCATTGAGTCCCTTTCACGTCACACAAGAGGAAGAGTGGAGGGACTGAGCTCACACACAGGCAAGTGGAAAATCTTCAAGTGTTCTGGTAATGTTTGGGCTCTCCATACTCCGCAGTGATAAAGTCAACATTTGCCAAATTTCTAAGCTGTGCTTATCTGTTGTTTTTTTCCCCCTGCTATCCATGTTTTCTTTCCTTAGCAAAGTTACCACCAATGGCCATTTATGGTAATAGTGGGATGCTGAAGTATACATTTAAAATACAGGATGAGAGAATTTAAAGCTTTTGATGACATACAGCAGATAGATTTGGAAATGCCTAAGAACTTCTCATTTTAACTTTCCTCCTGATAAAATCTATTTGTATCACTGGTCTTAGCCTGGTAGACTTGGAGGGAGTGGTGAAAGATGAACGGGCAGTGCTCAGCCACAAGGGGAGAAAAACGTCATCCACCCCCCAGAATAGCAACAGCAATAAATATGGTCATGTCGCTCTTCTGCTGAGGCTGAAACGACAGACAGGATCACATTTATGGCACCCAGCAGGCCTCCTGGTTACCAGAGGTAGCTCAGGGGTTTGGAGGGAACATGTGCAAAAAGTTGGTGCTGAGTTAGAGGCTTGATTTCGGAGTTGGTGACTTGGCACAGAAAGAAACGGCATAGACCCTAACCCAGAGCCAGAGGGGGCTCGACATCCTGCTGGCCACAAGGGAAGACGTTCTAAATCAGCTTTCAGGACAGCTGGCTCAGGGCTCTCGAGAGCTGAGCCGAGAACTTCCCCACACGTCCGCCCAAGAACTTGCTGTTATCTGCAGCTGCCGCAGCCATCAAGGCACATGCGTAATGAGGAAGGTGAAAAAGAGGGCGCTAATGAGCCAATGGGGCATCAGTTATTTAAAGAAGGCCCGTCGGATTTTAGCCACTTCATTGTACAGAATCAGCACCTTTGCTCTGGGAGGTCTAAGAGAAAGGGGCATGTCCCTCCCTTAAAACTCCTTAAGTCTCCCTCTCCGGACCGAGCCACTGGGTTCAGGCCATTTCTGCGTCTCTGGGAGCTTCCTCTGCATCTGTCCATTTTCATGTCTGTTCCAATTTCATATATTATATGGCCGCGTCTCTGGGTAGCTGCGGTTTTCCCATCTTTACTTTCTTTTGCCACCTGGAATTGGCAGAACTGGACTGTTACATTTTCATGTAATAGCCCAGCAGGAGTCTGTTAGGTGAACAGTTTTTAGGCTAACATATGTAGCTGATTCTTCCCACGTGCTTTGGAAACCAAAGCATCCCCTGAATTTGACCAGTTTTCCTTTTTTCCGTTAAACTTCCCTGCTCTGAAATGATACAGTTTCTTATAAAGCCAAGCCTTTTGTCTCTGCGATCTCTGTGGTTCACTGACTTCTGCAGCGTGTCCCTGCGGGGAGTGCCTGGAAGCAGGTTCACTTTGGCCCCATGTCCCCCGTTTCTCTCATGTAGCTTTAATGGGCACAGACTGGACTCCGTGCTTTCATTTGTCTCAGGTACACGGAGGATTCAAATTCATCTTTTCTCTAAGGATCATGATATTGCTTTTATTTGAAAAATATAATATGTAAAAAACTAGAGCCAATGTTGCTTTAGACTTTGGTGTCTCTGTAAAATCCGGCACTGTATTCTATTGTCACTGTTACCTTATGCTTCTTTAGGATCTTATTAAGCCCAACGAGATAAATGAAGTATGTTTTTATACTATTAGCTCTCATGTTCGTTCTCTCAAGGTGGTGGTAGGTGGTTCAGAAAAAAATCATGCTAGTGCCTTGAAACTGGTGCCAAAGGAACATAGACGACTGACTATTGGTGCCTGGGATCTGCTGCTGCCCAGAACTTTAATTTGCCCTATTTGTACATTCACAAAGCAAAATCTCACTTAGAGAAACCCATGCAACATTAGCATTTTCTTCCTTTAAAGCTTATGTCTCCAAGTTTTTAATGCTATTTTCTTCTCATGTGATCAGAGACAATGCAGACGTAAATGAACTTTCCCACCTATTATTTAGTATTAATAACTAAAAAAGCACAAAAGCAAGGACATTTGAAAAATAAATTCCAATGTATAATTAAAAATTCTAATTTGACTTATAATGATATGCTCCAAATGATCTTAAATCCCTGGAAAGATTCCTTTAAGCATGAAAAGAGAATGATAAAATAAGGTGTCTGAGAAGACTATCTGAAACATTTATTGGGAAACAGCAAGAGAAAGGCACCTTCCACTGAGAGGATGGCATTTTGTACTTATGATGAGAGGATAGTTAAATGTGCACAAGCACGTTTTGAATTAGCAAGAAAGTACTTAACTTTAGGAAATATAACTAATTAAATGCTGTAATTCCAAACTTAGGCATTAAGTATCCTCTATGGAATATGCTTTTCTGAGATTGTGTCTGACATATCCTAGAGGCTTTCATAGTTGCAAACATTTATAAATAGAACTTTTTACTGTTGTTACATTAATGAAAGAAATGTTAATGTTAGTTTTATTCAAATATCAGAACACATTAGGAAAGTGATTTTTTTTCTCCTAGACTTCTCTTACTTTCATATTAAAGTGCTATTTGCAGAATATTAACATAATCATTGAGGTGTTCTTTTAATAATCTATTCCAGCAGGTACAGTATGCAGTCAAGAAATGAATCCATGTGGAAATATGAGTAGTAGCTAAGGATTTTATTATTTGTCATTTCTTTCATTATAAAATTTAATTTTCACCTAGTAGTGATTATTTCACATGTATTTTTGAACTGTAAATGGCTAAAATTCATTTTAAATCATTAGAATTGCCAAAAATGAAATCTAAAAGTGCAGACAATCTAGCAGGATAGCTCCTCTGACTAGAGAACATGCTATATAAATAATTAACATTTACCTAAAGCATTAAAAAATCAGTTATTTTAACCATTCTATCATTATTATCTTATAATTTTTATGTGCTACATGCTAAAATTCTGTTAAATACTTCACATTTTAAGAATTACAACTAATCCTTAAAATATCCCAATAACGGTGGTATAATTACTTTACCTGGGGTATATAGTTGAATAAGCTGTGATCACAAGCTGGTGAGCAGTGAGGCCAGGATTTGAATCCAGCTCTGACTTCAGAATCTGAGCTCTTAACTACAAGTCCATGTTCCGAAGAGGGGTAATGCTAAGTTACAGTGGAGAAATTACACAGTGAAGTATAACTTCAGCCATCGCACTCACACATGGTAAGATCCCACAGTACCTGATCAATGTATCCAAATCCTTTATTGTAAAGCCAAGAAACAGAACAAAAGTCACCCTGTGATGCCAATAGATAAATAAAGAGAGGGCCCTAGAGTTGGTCCCATATACAGGCTGAGGCAAGTGGTGGGCCACGATGACGCTGTGGGATGTGGCAGAATGTGCATGGAGTTTGCAGTAGACGCCTTGTGTTTCAGTTCCAGCTCTACTGATTATTAGTGGGGCAGCGCTAACCCTACAAGGCGGATTGCTGGGAAAATCATTTGAGTACTGTTTATAAAGGCACTTTGAAACTTTTAGAAGGAAATTAGATATTATTAGAGGAATGTTGGTAAAAATTTGTAGTAAGTGTTGGTTTACTTTTAGGAGGATATTATCTCTACCTGGTTGCTCCCAGTTTTTTCTGTGAACTCTGAAGGTAGAATCTTGGGCAAAAATTTCCCAAAGTAAAACAAATAGCAACTTAAGGAATGGGTGATATTTATATATAAGACTAGTGAAATAAAGCTGATGACTATGGTTGTGCCACATGTAGTAAGGCCAGATATTGTAGTGGTAAGACCATGATCTGTAGACCAGACTTCTGTGTTTAAGTCCCAGTTTTGGCCCAAATAGTGCGAGTTTGGGAAATTTATTGGACCTCTCTGTGCCTTAATATCTTCATCAATAAAACAGGGATGCTATTTCTCCATGCTTCAAGGGATTTTGCAAGTGTTAAATACAATGTACATATAAAGCCCTCAAAACAGTTCCTGGCATATAGTAAATACTCCAAAATATATTAGCAACCAAGTAGTGCAAATGTATCTTTGTTTGAATTGTATATTGGTCCATGTTTGTGTATTTATTCTGGACATGTACATCATTAATCATCGTAGAGATGGCTGAAAGAGTGTGGGATAGATATATCAAATCCTTTTTTTGAGCAGAAATAGAGCTCAAAGTGATTACTAAAAAATAATTTAGTGCATCATTAACATTATTAGCCTTTTTTTTGGAAACTAGAGTATTAATCAAATTATTGTAAGTCTACAGTAACCTCATAGCTAAATCGATAAGTCACACTTGATATTAAACAGTATTATCTGCTCTGGGATGCATTGAAAGACCAGGGGAAACATTTTAGAGTTTCAACATCAAGTCTGGGCTATTCTAAGGTTGCTGAGGCTTTTGCTTAGAAGCCCATAGTGGGTAATCAACACTTTTCGAGGGGTAAGTGGCAGAGTCTTAGCTCCTTGTGCCTGGGTACTCTATCTGGTGGCTTGGCACCAGAGGGTTTTACTGTTCCATTTTGTGGAGGTTGTTTCAAATTATTTAACTTTTTCTTCTAGGCAACCATAAATAAGCCTTTTGACTTTTACACACTATTCTGCTCTAAAAATTTTGCAGATGGGGAAAACTAGGGACTGAGAATTGGGATGGTTCATCAGCTATACGCTAAATTGGTAGTTCGTAAACTTTACTTGCATCAGAAAAACATGGAGGGCTTGTTAAAATACAGATTGCTGGGCCACCCCTAGAGCTTCTGACTCAGTAGAATGTGCATTTCTAAGTTCCCAGGAGATATTGAACTGCTTGTCAGGGGATCATACTTTGAGAACCACTGCAATAAATCAAATACGGTATAGGAGTCAAGTTGATTGGAACTCTAGTAGACTAGCTATCATAATTCTTTTTATTAAATCAATGTACTTAATGAGCCATCTGTTATCTCATTCAATTAGATAATACTTAGAGTTTTGTAGACACTTGAGAACATCAGATAACATGAATTGTTCACATTCAAGATAAAAATTCTCAAGAAAAATTTCTAAATAAGGACTCCTCCGCTTTTTGTAGGGGACACAATGCTCCTTGGTCCCCATATGTGTTGGTCCCAACATAGTGATCACAGAGCCCCTTTGACACAGTATACCTTCATCATAGCCCAAGCCTTGCTCACTGAGCACCTTGTCCGCAGTGTGCTGTATTCATAGTATGTCTTGGCCACACACAGTATGCTTGCTTTCTCGTGCCTGTGTCTATGTGGGTGAGTCTATGTGAATGTTCTTATGTATATCTCAATTACAAATCCTATGTAATTCACATGGATCAAATTACTGGCATGAGTCAAGGCTAAGCAGGCAAAATAATTTCTGGGTGCTTAGCATTTTTCTTCTTTTTCTTTTCTTTTAAGATACAGGGTTGCACTGTGTCACCCAGACTGGAGTGCAGTGGTGTGATCATAGCTCACTGCAGCCTACAACTACTGGGCTCAAGCCATCCTTCTGCCTCAGCCTCTCAAGTAGCTGAGACTACAGGTGCGTGCCACTATGCCCAGCTATTTTTAAATTTTTATATAGAGTGGGGTCTCACTATGTTGCCCAGACTGACCTTGAACTCCTGGTCTTAATTGATCCTTGGTCTCCCAAGGTGCTGGGATTACTGGCATGAGCAACTTTGTCCAGCCCCTTAGTATTAACATTGCTATTGTCAGGAGAAAGTGGAGATGATTTTATTTTTCTGCATGTATAAAAGATCTTTTTCAATTTTGCAAAATTTGGTTTTGAGTTAAATATATTCTCTGGAGAATATCACCATTTCTGTTTTCTAATTTTGTCAAGAGAGAAAAATAGCAGGGGATTAGTTATTCTTAAAAAAATAGAGACCTCTGGTGGTCATTGATGAAAGTACTTTAAAAAACAGAAACCTAGAGTGTCTATTAATAATTTGTCAGGTTTCAAGATCTCTGCTTAATTGAAATTCATTTTAAAAATATATGTGTGAATTACCTAATAACTGTTAAAATGTATAAG
Organism: Varecia variegata; assembly: GCA_028533085.1. Taxonomy (NCBI): domain Eukaryota; kingdom Metazoa; phylum Chordata; class Mammalia; order Primates; family Lemuridae; genus Varecia; species Varecia variegata. The sequence goes on along the minus strand of CM052438.1, from coordinate 70,596,066 downwards.
ATCAGTAATAGGGATTTACATAAAGGTAACTTTTATAGATACATATATCATTCAGCCATAACAGTACTATATGATAAATTAAAACTTTATTGGAGCATAAAACATATGGGAAAGTATAGAAATCATGTGTCTAGTTTGAGGAATTTTCCCAAACTGGGTATATCAGTGTATCCAGCATAATGGTTCAATTTTTATCATAAGTGTATATATATAGATAAGGTGATTCAGGCCCAGAAGTTATGTGATTTGTTCTTTTATAACATCATTCAAATCCATTTGAACTTCATTCACTCAAAAGTATGCAAATGAATAAAGAACTTCAATAAATATTAACATAAAGAGTTTAACTATGATTTACAGTCTAGATTTGTAAATATCAAAATTTATCAAATGAAATTACCTTTACACAAAGAATTTCTAGGGCAGTAGACAAGTTACAATTTTTATTATTATTTATTGTTATCATTCGTTGTTGGTAGTTACCTACTCTTTTTCTCCATGAATTAATAAGCAAGTTGGGTACATCTTCTATGTACCAAGCACTGTTCTGGGTTCCTGGGGATACTAAAACGAATAATTTAGGTCCTTGTCCTTGAGAGGCTCAGTCTAATGCACAGGAAAGGTACACAGACAGTAGTTAAATATAATAGTTTTACAAGAGCTCTATATACAACTATGTGGACTAATTTTCAAGAAGGTGGCTATATTTTCCCCAAAGTCCACCCCAGGCTGGCTAAACCTTGAAAGTCTACAACTTTATCTCTTTGGTTTAAGGCTAACGTAGTGTAGTAGAAAATAATACTTGACTGGTAGTCAGGAAATCTGTATTTGAGTTATAGCTCTGTCACTTACTAGCTGCAGGATTTTCGACACTCTCTCATTTACTAAACTTCATTTCCTTAACTATAAATTAAGAATGGTAGCTACTGGCCAGGCACGGTGGCTCACACCGGTAATCCTAGCACTCTGGGAGGCCGAGGCAAGCGGATCGCTCGAGGTCAGGAGTTCGAGACCAGCCTGAGCAAGAGTGAGACCCCCCTCTCTACTAAAAATAGAAAGAATTATCTGGCCAACTAAAGTATATATAGAAAAAATTAGCCGGGCATGGTGGCGCATGCCTGTAGTCCCAGCCACTCGGGAGGCTGAGGCAGTAGGATTGCTTAAGCCCAGGAGTTTGAGGTTGCTGTGAGCTAGGCTGACGCCACGGCACTCACTCTAGCCTGGGCAACAAAGCAAGACTCTGTCTCAAAAAATAAATAAATAAATAAATAAATAAAAAAAAGAATGGTAGCTACAAATTAAGATCAAATGAGATTGTAAGAAAGTGGTCTGTGATCTTTAGACACAGAAGTTCTACATTATGCCTTTCATTTATAAAGTGTTAATATTGAACAGCAATGCAATAATCAGTTCATTCAGTGCTTACTATTAATAATTCTTGGTTTTGCTGCTGGAAAGATGAGCTACAGAAAGTGCTCACTGTTTGATAGTGGGCAGATTGATATGTGCATATCTACCTTCTTCCTAATCACAGCAAAGAGAATGGAAAGGTAATAAGGATAGTGGGTGTCTGAGAAAAAGAGAGGGAAGCAGAGTTAAAGCTGGTTGGGACAGGAAAAGGTACCAAAAGCAGAGCAGCATACAAGCTTACTCATTCACAGATTTACCCAGGGTTTTCTTCTTCCTCCACATCAAAACAATTGATCAAATACTAAATAGATACATTCAGTGGTATGCTGGTAAATGTCTGAAAACCAAGTCTCTGGGAAAAAAAATAAACATGATAGATAGCATTTATTGATTTCTGTAAATGCTGTAAATACTCCTACATGGCCAATTTCAAGTTATTAACATGACATTACTGAACAGGGAGTTACGAAGAGAGACACACAGTAGCACACCCTTATATGCTATTTCCATCATATAGATATAATAGACATAAACACAAGAGTATAGATAGCAAATATAAAATAATTAGGAAGTGATGAGTTTTGAGTATTTGCTAGCTTTATTTTTTAAATAACTTATTTAAATGCAACTCAATTTAATTTTGAATAATGGCTGGGTACTCCAACTTGCAGAATTCCTGAAAATTTAACAATCAGTTATCATGAGCCAGTGGCAGCACAACACTGGATATATTGGTAATTGCACTAGTATGGCATTAGTTATGGTAAAGATTATTGCCTCTTCTGGGAAGCCTATCTGTGTTAGGTGGCTTTCTCTATATTTCTATTACAATTTTCTAGATATCAAAGTAATTATCACACTGTGTTGAAATCTCACTTCTCTCCTTCCACACTTGAGTTCCCCAAGGCCAGTGACTGTGATATTTAACTCTGTATCTTCTGTATCTAGCACTGTGCCTGGGACTCAATACATGTTTATTGAAAACATATTCACCTGGACCTGTCTTCTGTCTTCCTGGAGCCCACAATAATGCTATGATAGACAAAGGCACATAAATACAGGATATAAAGACAATGTAATAGAAGCTATGAATAATGTGAATGCATAATAAGGGGTTTTTTTTTGTTTTTTTTTTTAGAGAGTCTCCCTCTGTTGCCTGGGCTAGTGTGCAGTGGCATCATCATAGCTCACTGCAACCTCAGACTCCTGGGCTCAAGAGATCCTCCTGCCTTGGCCTCCCAAAGTGCTGGGATTACAGGGGTGAGCCACCATGCCTGGCCAGATAATAAGGTTTCCATATTACCTAAATGGCTTTTATCGGGATGGATGGTAAAAAGGATTATACATCATTGAAAGTAGAAGTAGCAGTTTCTCTCCTGTTGTAATAAATAAACACCATCTTTCTTTATCTCATTTGTTTAATGACATTCTTTTAATGTTCACATCTTCAAGAGCTAAAAGCAACACATATTCATTACAGAAAAATTAGAATATGCAGAAACATAAAGAAATAACAGCCAACTATGTTTTACAAGGTTGGTATATTAGGATAGGTTAAGACAATAACATCCAGAAAAGTACCAAATAACAGTGCCTTAATCGAGATGCTTTATTTCTTCTTCAAATAAAAGCTCGAAGGTTGGCAGACTGAGGCTGGGGAGGTAGTTCTGCTCTCCAGTGTCTTTAGAAGCTCCGTTTCCCCCAGGCTTATGGCCCAGCCAGGACTGGCCCCATTTTTCATGGTCCAAGTTAGCATCCACTCTCCTGGAAGCAGGATGGAGGATGGGATGAAGAAAAGGCACAGGGCTAATTGTCTCTTTAAGAAAGATTCCCAGAGCTTGCCCTGTGGCACATCTGTGACATCTCCTTTGTTAGAATATAGTCTCGAGGCCACATTTAGCTGCAATGGAGCCTGGGAAATGCAGTCTTTGTTCTCAGCAGTCATGTCCTCAGCTAAAATTTCTATTACCATGGAAGAAAGGGGAAACAGATTTTTAGGATCAACTTTCAGAATTTGGCACAATTATTTCCTTAGTTAAAGTGCAAATAGATAAATTGCTAGGTTAGAAATTACGCCCATTTTCAAGGTTTTTGATGCAATTGATAAATTTGCCTTCAGAAGTTCTGTATATGTTTACATTCCCAATGAATTCCTACAGCAGTCTGGGTCAGCATATATCCTTACACATCCATATTTTACACATATTGAAGTGAAAGCTTAAGAGAGGTCAAGTTAGGGGTAAAGCTAGAATTTAAACCCTACTCTGTCTCATTCAAAGGTTTATTCTTTCCCCTTCTACTCTTAAGAGTGAAATGATACAGCACATTTGGTGAGGGGTTCACTTTTGCTGTAGCATTTGAATTAACTGAAGGATATAAAAAGATATGAAATCTTTAAAAATTATAAAAGAATTATAAAGAACAACAGATGAAGTGCTGCAAAGGGGAGGAAGGACCTCAGGAAGTTCCATCTCTTCGGGGGGGCCCTTTTCTGACCTGGGTTGGCTGCCTGCCCCCCTTTCTTATGGTACCCAGTGTTCACTCTAAGACAGTTCTCATCTTTATTGTGGTTGTCTATTTACTTTCTCATCTCTGCCATAGACTTGTATCTCTGGTGGCAGGTATCAGGTCTTACATGTCTTTGTATTCTCGGGACCCTGTACAATGTCTGGAACCTTGTGAGTGCTCCATAAATATTTGTTGAATAAATTATACAGGCACTTGTTTCATGGTCATATTTATATGTATTTACTGAAAGAGAAATTTTATCAGTTTACTATCATGCCAAATTTTAAGAACTGTACAATAATAACTAAACTCGTATAAAATTATGATTCTGACCATGGTTATAAAGAGAATGTTTATAAGGCAACTGAACCTGGGAATAATATTGAGTGCCTACATCATGCCTGCTGTTTTGAGTGTTTAACATTTTATTACTTATTCAAGTTTCACATCAACTTTATGAGGGAAATAAAATTGTTATTTCCACTCCAAAAAATGGAGAAAATAGAAAAACCAGGGCATGAACCCAGGTAGTACTGCTCTAAAATTTTTGTGTTTAACAACTAGGCTATTTTATGGCGCCATTGTTTATTAGGTTTTTTTTTTTTTTTTCATGAGTCCATAAGTAGCACCTTCTAATGAAAACTCATAGATCCTTTTCCTGTTGCCCTGTTGACCGGAACTTCCTTTCCGCCGAAGAAACAGGCGCTCCAAGAGGAACCCTAAGTATCTTGGGAAATTGCTGCTTTTATCCCTGAGCAACCTCCAAACCGATCAGACATTTGCTGTCACCATTTTTCCCTACCTTAATAACCAGGGACTCAGATTTTAGAGTTTTTTCCCCTAAAAAAAGTTCAATTGCCTCTCCCAGGTGACCCCCGCGCTCCGGGGGCGCTCCCGCGCGCAGACTCGCGCGTCTTCGCAGACTCGGCCGCGCAGCTTTCTCGCCGCCGGAACTACACTTCCCAGAAGTCTGTTCGTCTCCCCGGCCCCGGGAGGCTTCGTGGAAAACCTGAAGACGCTTCGCGGGGCAGTGTGGGTGAGAGAAGCACGGGGCGGACGGTCGAGGCCCTCCCGCACTCACGCACCCCGACATGGCTCGGAGGCAGGACGAGCAGAGAGGGGGCGCGCCCTTGATTGCGGAAGGCAAGCCCGAAGCGGAGGTTAAGCTCATTCTGTACCACTGGACGCATTCCTTCAGCTCTCAAAAGGTAAAGGCCTCGGCTGCGGAGGACGGCGCGGATCCGGTTTCAGCACCGGGACAGCTCCCTCCGGGTCCCTCCCGGGACGCCCGCCCACCCAGAGACCAGCTCCGGAGTCCTAACCCGAGCGGGCGCTCCCTCGGGGGCAGGGATGGATGCTCCTTGGTGGGAGCGGGGGGTAGTCAGTGAGATGGCAGGCTATGACTCAGGCACTGCCACTCATGAAATGCGACTGAAGCAGCATCACTTTCAGTATTTGGCCTGGGCCAGAAGAAAGCGCCTTCAAGTCCCGCATAATCTTCTTTTAAACTTCTTTTAAACTTTCTTGGATTCACTCTTCTTCAACAAGGCCTGACATGCCTATATTTCAGGTTCTTGTCTGGGGAGGACGCATAATCTGGTTTAGGATACAAAGATGAGGTGGGTGACTGTATAATGAATATGGTCAGAATCATTTTCATGAACTTATTTTGTTTTCTTCTCTAATTTATAAGAATGAGACTCGAGAATATATCCCACTTGTTAATTCCAGGAATAGGAATCATTAGAAAGATCGTTGGTAATGTTAATAATCAGAGAAGGCCAGAAAGGCTGCTTAGAGTATCCAGGGAAGTCATTTAATTGAAAGCTTATCTGTGTTGTAGTAACCGGTGTGAACTCTTACAGGTGCGCTTGGTAATTGCTGAAAAGGCATTGAAGTGCGAGGAACATGATGTAAGTCTGCCCCTGAGTGAGCACAATGAGCCTTGGTTTATGCGTTTGAACTCAACTGGAGAAGTGCCTGTCCTTATCCACGGGGAAAACATAATTTGTGAGGCCACTCAGATCATTGATTATCTTGAACAGACTTTCCTGGATGGTAATGTTAAGGCTATTTGTGATTTTTGGATTTACTTTCAACACAAATATATGTTCCCTTTCTCTATCACTCTTTCTCTCTCTCTCTCTCTCTCTCTCTCTCGTTTCATGATGGTGACTTAGTGATTAAATACCTTTTCCATTTCCATAAGCACACAAATATAAAATAAGTCAATAACAAATTTTGTATGAGCCAGCATAACTCCATTTAAAAGAATTTCATGTAAAGTATAAATGTTAATGTTGAAACTTTCCTTTTAAATTCACTTGCAAAAACCCTGCAAGTGTGTGGTTTGTGTTGGTGATTTATCAGCCTTAAATTAAAATTCATAATATTGATTCTAAATGTATACCGTGACAATCAATTTCATCTAATCTACCAAATGATTCCATCTTAGAAGCAATAATAAGGAAAAAGAGGAATACATTTTAGACAAGGGAGAATAGAAGGTTAGTATACTTTGAGTTCTTTGTCCCAGTTACTTCTGAATAGTTTGAATTGTATATCTTTATGAAGGAATTATAAGGCTTAAATTTGTATAGTTCTTTTAAGTAATAATTTATTTATAGCTTGTTATGTGCCAGACATTTTATAATTTCTATTTAGTCCTCAAAAGAACTGAGATAGGCATTGTAGACTAGTTATTCCCATTTTATACATGAGGAAAGAGAAACAGAGGGTTGCCCAAAGTAATATAACTATTTTATGACAACCTTTCCACCACATGACTCCCCTGGTCTTTGCCACTTACACATTGTCTTGCTTGTTACTAATAACAATTCTTTGAGGTGAACTGTAGCTTCGATGATTTGCCCAAGATTACATAGCTGATCATCAGCAGAGCTGAAAGCAGAACACGGGGCTCCAAGGTTTTAGCTAAGTGCTCTTCTAAAAAGAAGCTGTGTGAGATCCAGTTACTTTTCATCTGCCACCAGATATGTTCATGTTTATTGGGTAGAATGAAACCAGAATCTAGCCCCAAATTACAGGAAGCTGAGAAAGAAATTCTAGGACCAAAAAATGTCTAAGGTACTTACAAGGAAAATGGGTATGCAACCTAAATGGGGTGACTGAGGGGAAGCCCAGGGAATTAGATTAACAATACGCTACCCCGATTCTTAATCCCAGTGTTAGCTGCCTAGGACTGTGATTGGAGGTTTTGATTAATGGTAGCCTTGGTCAAAACCAGAGTTTGATGAACTACTTTCTTTTCACCATTACTTACCATCCCTTGTAAGTTTATATGGTGGAGACTGTACCAAAAATGGTCACTAATTGATTTAAAGCAATTTTTCTCAATCTTGAGCTTTTTGGAAATGGATAAGTCTGTTAATAGTAATTTATATTTTTTGGGAGAAGTGATTGTAAGTAATAATGTGAACAAAACATAATTAATTGTGTAAGAATTCTGTTTTAAATGATCAAAACTTTAAAAAGGTATGATAAGTGGAAAATCGTTTAAATCTTTGGTAGCATTGTTGAAGTATAGTTTCTATCATCATTTCCCTTCCCTTCCTTCTCCACCTCCTGCTCCTTTTCACCTTCTCCTTATACTGTTTTTCCTCTAAGAAATCCAGTGATGTAAAATATGATTATTTATAACATAGTAATGTTATTGATGTTAGGCTTTAAAATCTTTTTTTAGGCTTTACATTTTGCTTTTACTATAGAATAACAAAATTCAAATACATTGCGTCCTTCTAAGTTATGTTTATATAACCAAACAGGGGAAATACTAAGTTGTTCTTTTGATTACTGTTGATTTAATTAGAGGTGAAGGCACTGCAGACTAACTGATAGGATGGAAATATGAAAACTATAGACTTTAATTCTGATTGACCTTTTGTAATAAGTAAGCAATGAAGAGTCCTAGGTTTTAGTCTGATGATGCCACGAACTTGCTGAGTATCTTTGGTTACTAGATTTCTCTGTTTGCCTTTTGGATTAGGTGAGGCAGTTGTATTAGTTGCAAAGATAAAAGAAGTCCAACCAACTCTTATTTCAGGAGAGTAGTCATTCAATAGGAAAGTATTAACAAAAGATTAAGAATAAGGGTCCTAAAATGTATGATAGATATGAAGACAGCAAGAGAATAATAATTATATAAATCAAGGCTAGTTCAGTCTGTAAGTCAAGATGAAGTTTATCTCAGAGTATTGAAATAAAAAAGTTATCATACTTATAATTAAGCTACTTTATTTTAATCTTTAAGAACTCATGGGGGAATAGGGAAAGAGCCAGACAAGAGGTAGACAATTTTCATCTCAGTGTCAAAGACAGGGAAGGTGAATTCAACCAATCCTTGCTATTTAAAATATGTTCCATCCACCAGCAGCACTGGCATCACCTGGGAGTTTGTTAGAAATGCAGAGTCTTAGACCTTACTGCAGATCTACTGAGTTAGAATCTTTGTTTTCACAAAAGCCCCAGGTGATTCATATGTACATTAAAGTTTGAGAATACTGCTATAAATTCATCGTTAAGCTTTTAAATCTGGCAAAATTCTAGAATAGATTGTCAAAAGTTTTTTTAAATATGTATTTTAAATTTTTGAATAGCTCACTAAAAGGAACCAGCTTAAGTTTTACATTACTGGAGAATGTCATTAACACTTTTTAAAAAATGTGCTTTATGTGCCAGGCATGATTCTAGATATAGTTATCTTGATTTAAGTAGAGATTTGAAATTACTTTACATAACATACCTTGTAGAATAAAGGAGCAAATATGGCTAGATGATAGGAATGTACATTTGCAGATGAATAAGCTACCATATTGAAGAATATTCATTTACAGATTTCTTATGCCAAGTTACCCTTCCAGGTATAGACTCTTGCTTTACTTATAATAATTTTTATCATACTTTATTTTAAATATTTGAATCAACTTGTACAGCACTGTAAGTATCATAAGGTCAGAGACAGTGTCTATCTTATTCAAAACTGTATCCCCAATGCCTTGTACAGTGAATCATCCTTAATAAGTACTTAATAAGTTGATTAAAATGAACGAATTATTGAAATAGATGTCAGCCTGGACAGGGATCTTTTGTAGCCTTCTGTAGGCTTCTATTCTTTTTGTAGGCTTCTGTTCTCTGACTTGAGTCTAACTATTGTATAAATGACTTGAATAGAGACATAAAAGAAATACTGTTAAACATTTATGAATGACAGAAAAACTGGGATAGTTAAGATGATGACTAGCTTATAAAATGTTTATCATGGAACAATAATAAAATGGAAAAATAATGAAAGTAAAGTTTAACAAGGCTAAATGCAATATGGGAATTTTGTTTTTAAAAATCAGCTGCATTAAGGAAGGATGGGGGTCAATAGTACATTGCCAATTATAAAATGAAAGGCTAGTGTGATGTCAGGTTGTTTGAAAATTATAGGTTCTATCTAGATCATGGGGAGTTGTAACCCTCTGCATTCTGAGCTGGTTGGAACATTTGGCTTGTTGTCCAGTTGTGGATGCAACTTTGAGGAATGTTGGCAAGTTAGAATGATAATAAGTGGATGGGTTTCATGAGGTGAATAGTTGCCCATGATCATGATAGAAGACTTTAATTAATTAACTGTAGCCATTTGTCTAAAGAACAGAATGTAGTGAACTAGTATCTCTGTTATCTACCCCCATTGTACTATCAGCTGGAAATTATACTAAAAGTGATGGCTCACTGACCTGGAAACATTTCTTAACCTTCCCCAAGCTTTTTATATATCAGTATTTACATATTTACATCCTTATACTTTTGGGATAATCCATTAAATAATTGATAGTTTTGGGTGAGAAATTTGATACCAAGGGAATCCTTTTCAAGTCTTAGCTTGAAATAATGAATATTTAAGTTGGATAATGGCTATGTGTGTTGTTTTTTTGGAAAGCAGTCATGTGGAAGAATGGTGTAGACATGAATGATACTCCTGAGGGCAACATTTGGGTCAAAGCAGGAATTTAAAAGTACTCAGCTACCCAAGTAAGAGCTGGCCAAGAGCTATTTCTTTGTTCATTCTTCTAGTAAACCATTTATTGGGTATTAATTAGGTCCTGGGATACTTCAAAGATCCCAAATCATTAGAAGCTTGCTAATTTACAAAGATAATTTCTTTCTATTAATTTGATGATAATTCCAAACCTGTCCTTAATGTATGCATATGCTGTTATTACTATTCAGTTTTATAAACCCTTATATATATATGATAACTTTTCCCATCTGGACATGTAATAAAGAATAGTTATATTACAGCAAGCAATTGATTAGGCTAGCTGAGGTATGATAGTAAGCAAACTAGGTAAACTCAGGAACAGTGGATGTGACAAAGTGAATATACACACTAATGCAGATTTTAAAATTAGCTATTTCTTCTTTTTTCCCCCCCCTTTTGAAAAAGGAGCTTTACTATTTGTTCTGGTTGTCTGGGAGGGGAGCTATATTCTTAAATTTTAAATGCCAAAAATTTTAGCTGTTTCTTGTACTATTCATAATCTCCTTCAGTAAATTTTAATTTGATTACTAGATAATCAAAAATATGGTATGAAATAACTATAAAATACTAGAACGTATATTCGTTACTACCAAATAACTCAGTGGTAACCTGCAATCAAGATGACATATGAGGAATAATGAATTTTGGTAATTTAATATATAAGAGTTCTCTAAAAATCATGTCCATGTCTTGTGTCTATGTATATCATTTAAAGTATTTTTAGGAAATAGAATTTGGTTTGGAAATAATCAAATTATTCTGGTATGATATTAAAATCACATATAAGCCTGATTAGGAAATAGAAATTTATTTTATAGATACAATTTTGTCAATATATATTGAAATTCAAAAATACCATTTTAAAAAGAACGTTAATTCTGAAGTCACTATTACATTAAAAACAGTTATGTAATTAAGGAATTCCCAATTAGTACTAAGATTTATAGAATAACTTTATGTCCATCAATAAAAGGCTCTTGTAAGTAGTTGAATAATTTTATATGCCTTTTAGCACAACTGCTGAAATTTCAAATTAGCATAAAGTGTGGAGAAAATATACCATATGGTATATGGCAAGGAAAAGAAAATGAGTCTTTAAAACTAATGATTGTGTCAATAAAAGTTGCTTTGGCCAGGCGTGGTGACTCATACCTGTAATCCTAACAATCTGGAAGGCCGAGGCAGGAGGATAGCTTGAGGTCAGGAGTTTGAGACCAGCCTGAGCAAGAGTGAGACCCCGTCTCTCCTAAAAATAGAAAAAATTAGCCAGGTGTGGTGGCATGTGCCTGTAGTCCCAGCTACTCGGGAGACTGAGGCAGGAGGATTGCTTGAGCCCAGGAGTTTGAAGTTGCTGTGAGCTAGGCTGATGCCATGGCACTCTAGCCTGGGCAACAGAGTGAGACTGTCTCAAAAAAAAAAACCGTTGCATTAAAAAGTAACATTTAAAAAATTCTTTGTGATTTGTCCAGTTTCAGCAGATAAGTGGGGATATTAAAATGCAGAGGCCCTAGTTCTATATTATGTGTATCCAACAATTGGAACAAACTGTCTATACAGGAGTTTTTGCCTCCCTGATTGCCAATGTTTCTGTTAAAAATCTTAAATATAATACCAATTAAAAGTAGCCAAACATTTAATGTATAATGTATAACATTTATTGAAATAGTGCACAAGTTTGTGTCTGTCTCAGAAAATCCTGAATGCATATAATGAACTTATATATTATAATTTGATAGCATGCTCTTTCCTCCCTCATCTGTATTTAGATTTGATCTTTCTAGCTCCAAAGTTATGACAGCTTTAAACTGTAGTCAGTGCGTAACCATATCTTTTGCTTTAGGTCATAGTTGTTTACCTTTATTATTTTTTTTAGTAGACTAGTGTGTAACTAGTTGAAGGGTACAATATTATTTAGCTAAGTTGTGCATATTATCTCATATACTAATTGCCATCACTATGCAATCTAAGTGAAATAAACAGCAAAGGGCTAAAGTGAGCAATGAAGTCTAATCTGTTTTCATTGAGCTAATAAAGGAAACTTGAAAGTTATTCAAATAGACCTGGGGGAGTCTTTTTTTGAAAACAAGACATAATAATGCCTCTTTTATCTGCCATCACTAGGAAATATGAGAAACCAGAGTAGTGAATTTAGTATGATAATGGAAGCTTATGCCTTTGAGCCCCTAATTTTTTTTTTTTTTTAATTTTTTGTTCTTGGCGAAGCCAAATGCAATTTTTTAAAATGGCTTAGAGCCATTGTTACTTTATTTAGCAGTACAGGGACTTGAGATTGTATGGGACTGTTTGTCTCCATTAAATGGCTGCAGAATGCTTTTATTGTTTCCGATTTTTTTTTTTTTTTGGTTATTTTGGTTTCTCCTGCAATTGTTTATCACATCTTTCTGCATTATGTCTGTCTGCCTGTTTCTAATCTGCTTCCTAAATTTATATGTAATACAAGACCTGCTTTGTCCCCTACTCAGTTCTTCTAGGAAGTCAAGTCTTGTGCCAACTTATTTATTTTTATTTATTCTTCTATTAATAGCTTAGTCACTGAGCCTGGCATCCACTATTGTAATTCCATTCTTCAATGCTGGGACCTCCTGTCATTGCCTGTGTCTTAAATTCCGTGATTCCCTGTCCCTCCCTTGCATACCTTACATTGCTTCCCCACCCCTGATGGAGGTAGATTACTGAGAAAAGACTCTTTTTTTTAGTATTATGATAAAGATGCTGAATGGTAGGACTAGAAAATAAAATAGAATGGGATTGAATGGGAAGATTTCATGTATAATTCAAAGGAAATTCCCAATTGTCTTTTGAAAAACTCTATTTGCAGAGGCAATGGACACTGTTGTGCTCAGGTGTGAGAAGGGGGGGTGGCAGCGCAGTGCCCATGTGACACTGGACAGTGTATCTTTAACATATGCAAGGAGAGAAAGTATGGCAGGAGGAGAACCTGGGTTCAGTGGGTGTCTTACGCTCTAGTTTTAAAGTACTTCAGGAAATAGTTAGACAGTAGTGGCACACTGAATAGGAGAAAATTATTTTCATGAATTTAAACATTTGTCCTCCTTTGAAGAATTCAGGCTTAGCCAGATGGAACTTCTCCAGAAAGTAGTTAGACATTGTTTTTCTTGCTCTCATGGTCTTCTGAAGAAAAACCCCAGAACCTGGCACCAGGAAGCAGCCAGATTCCGTAGCCGTAAATTTGACCATTTGGGAAGCATTTGAAAATGTACCAGTTATCGTTATTAACCTGAGGTTCTTGAATCCCTAAAGCAGTGGTTCTTGAAATTTTTGGTCTCAGGACCCCTTTATGTTAAAAATTATTGAGGATGCCCAAGAGCTTTTGTTTATGTGGGTTATAGCTATCAATATTTACCATTTAGAAGTGAAAACTGAGAAAAATTTAAAACATCAGAATACTCAAGCACAAATCTCATTAGCTGTCAGAGTGAGGAAGTCATCACATTTCCTGTAGCCTCTGGAAAATTCTGCTGTACACTTGAGAAAGAACAAGACTGAAAAAACAATTAACATCTCAATATTGCTGTAAAAATAGCTTTCACTTTGTGGATCCTCTGAAAGTGTCTCAGGGAAGCCCAGGGATCCTCAGACCACACTTTGAGAACGGTTGCCCTTAGGTGTTTATGAATAGAATTCAGGAGATTTGAGATCTTTGATGGGGAATAATTGCATCTTTATTTTCACTAATTTCTAACAGAAATTTATCATTTCCTTCCATTACCAATGTAGGCATAATCCATAGCAATATTAGGAGTGACTGTGACCTTGTTACCAATAGAGATCACAGATATGTTCATAGCACATTAAGTTATTACAGATATCTTAGTACTTTGAAATTATGGTAGTTATTAGACCTTCTGCTAGATCTTGATACTATGTTAATAAAGATGCATGCCTATCATTTTATAATTTAAAATTATTTTGATAACTATATTTTAATGTCAATTTCCTTTGCAACATGGTGTCTCACATTTTATGCATTTAAGAACATTGCCATTTTGAGAAGAGGTCAGTGGCACATGAAAGGTTAAGAACTTCTTAGAATTTCAAGGTTTCCACTCTGTTGTCCTCAAGGAAATGTCTACCATGCATTGGCTGGGGGCCTGGTGATATATTGAGGTCCTGAAAAGTGGATCTGAGGTGTTATTAGATCTGTGTTGTTTAGAGGCTGCCTTCCACATGCATAGGTGACTTACCTGCCTCCTTTCCACATGGTGACAGCAATGCTTTAGTTGAGTAAATTCTGTTGGGGAGCAGTATGTAGCCGATGCTTCATTCTTGGTTATTCTATTGCAGCCTTCAGAATTGGACTCTTGCTCAGGGAATTAAACATTTGCCCACTGGTTTGAGAAGTAATCCATCTTCTTTCTTCTTAGGGAGTCAGAAATAGCTTGCTGGCTAAAAAGCTTCTTCTGCTTGGTCTGGGATTATGAGATCTTGCCTGAAATGTCCTGTTGATGGCAGCTAACTCTGGATTGTCAACACTTGTGAACAAGAGATGCTCAAAAGGATTCTGAATTAAATGACTCAAACTAAGAGATAAATGAATAAAGAAAGCTAAAGCTGTTCTGTTCACTGGTTGGAATAAGCTAGTTGGCATTTTTCAGGGGCAGTTTGAGAGCCAGAGGTAGGAAATGAACCCGAAGAAACATAGCCCTGACCTTTGGGTTGCATCCTTCACTTTTATTGTTTTTAGATGGTCTCTTAAATGTAAACCCTTTGAAGATGCTATCATGGTGTAATAAAGCAGAGCATTACATTAGGAATCAGATGCCTTTAGTTCTTGTTCTGCCTCTAATTATCTGTGGGATCTTGGGAGAACTTGTCAGCCTCTATATCTCACTGTACTCATTAACTACTGCAGCGCTTCTCCAGCTCAAGTATTCTATAATAACTAGAAACTTCAGAGTATATTCATTAGCTATAATTTATTAAATGCCTACTGTTTGTCAAACATTATATTAGGCACTGGGGTTTAACAGAGAGCAAGACATGGTCCCTGCCCTCAAGGACTTTACAGTCTGGATTTTTAACCAGCAAGTGAGGATTTATGTAGAATTCACTTTCCAGAGATAAATTTTTAGAAATTCCTGGGGAAAGTGCAACTGTGGTATTTGAGAACAGGCATTTCCCATTCTATACAGATTGTCATTTCACATTCATGTGGTATCAGCAAGGTTACTCTTGGTGGTGGTTGGCACCTAGAAAAGAATGGCTCATGATTATCTTCCCATGATAAGTCTTTATTCACTTAACCAACCTTTATCGAGGGCTTAAAGTGTGTGAGGAACTGTGCTAGACCCTGGATCCTAGGTTCCTTTCCCTAAAGACGTTCGTGGGGCAAAAAGATACAAACAATGAATTCCAGTGTGGTAGGGCTATAGAGTATGCACAATGTGCTATGGGTACATAGAGGAAGGCATGCCTGAGCCAGTCAGATGTTGGCAGTTGTAGGAGGCCAGGGAATGCTTCATGAAAAAGTGGCTTAAATAACTGGACCTTGAGGGTTGAGTAGCAGTTTGCAAGGTGGAGAAGTGAGAGAATATCAGTGTGATCATGGTTTGGGATCTGGTCTGGTTTGTCAGGCCATTTCAAATTTTGAATTTCGGGCTGGGGATACATCATCTTGTGAATGTCCTGATATGTTGAAAATGTTAATGATGAGGGCTTAAGGTTTGTGATTTTACTCTTGGATGTAACAAGTCATTTGTAACTTTTTCTTCAATATTTGTTTGTGTATTTTAGAAAGAACACCCAGGTTGATGCCCGATAAAGGAAGCATGTATTACCCACGGGTACAACATTACCGAGAGCTGCTTGACTCCTTGCCAATGGATGCCTATACTCATGGCTGCATTTTACATCCTGAGCTAACTGTGGACTCCATGATCCCAGCTTATGCAACCACGAGGATCCGCAGTATGTAAAGACCTGGAATTTTGTCTGAAGTTTCTTTTTATTCATTTTTGAGACCTGATGTGTGTCATGGTCATTGAGAGAAGATTGGGATAGGGTTGTCGAGTTTGCGGTTTGGACCTGCATGTTATGGATCAATCCATGAACCAGTCAGATAAATCTGTACGTTCTCTGCTCTGCTGGACATTTATTGTGTGTATAGGACCCGGTTTGTCAGTGCTTGGCTTTGAGGGCCGAGCTAGGGTAAAACTCAGACGAGTGGCTTATTGAAAACTAAAGAACATAACATGTCATCATGAACATAAGAACTGGAAATCTGAAACGATGGGATCTGCCTGGGATGAGGGGCAACTGAGTTCACGTTTCTGGTCCTTAATTGTTGTTTCAGTGTGTAAGGGAGCTGGCCCAGAGGGTGTCCTTCCTCTTCACCCCGCCCTTCTCCTCCTCTCCCTTCTCTTCTCTGCCTCCCTCTTGTCCTGCTCTTCCCCCTCTTCCTTCTCTTCATTAATATTCATTATATGATTTGAAACAAGTGTTCTGACTGCAATTCTATCACCTATAGGCAGTTTTTTTTTTTTTTTTTTTAAAAAAACTAAGGCTTTTTTCTTCCTTTCATATGGGAGTTCATTATAGAAAACTTGAAAGCCCCCACAGAGCTTCTGATTTAATCCTCGCCCTGCACGGCAGGTACTCTTATACTTGTTCCCTTTGAACTAAAAGGTGAGGAAACTGAGGCATAGACAGGCTAAGTCCTAGGCAGAGGCAGGACAAGAGCTCATGTTCTTATCATCGAGTTTCCCCACTTCTCCTACTTTCTGGTGTAGAAGGGAGAAAATAATTTTCTGTTTCAAAAATGTTTGCATCATCAGGCCAAATTGGTAACACAGAATCTGAACTGAAGAAACTTGCCGAAGAAAACCCGGATTTACAAGAAGCATACATTGCAAAACAGAAGCGACTTAAAGTAAGTGGCCCAATTGTCCTCAGTTGACACACACTGCTTATGCTAAATGTTCTTTTTGCAAAGTACCACTATTTAGAGAACATCTTCTGTTGGATATTGCAAGTCACCAGCACACGTTACCTTTGGCTTATGTTCTGCTTTTAGAGGGAACTTTCTTTATTAGATTAGATATTCAAACTTGATGACAAGTGCTTAAAAGCAGATATTGAGCATGCTGCTTGCCAGAGAACGTTATAAAATGTAAAAGCAAATTAATACAATATTCTAGGTATCTGTCATTGCAGGTATTCCACCACTTTCAGGCCTTGCTAGACCTAAGCCCTCTGCGTGTGGCACTGACTTGCTGTGCCCCCTGAAGGACACCAGTTATGGTCGGCCTTTCTTTGTTGATCCTTCCACATGGCCCAATAACACATGCAAGCTTCTCCTATGTTAAAAATGTAGAAAAAAGGCCGGGAGCAGTGGCTCACGCTTGTCATTCTAGCACTCTTGGGAGGCCAATGCGGGAGGATCGCTTGAGGTTAGGAGTTCGAGACCAGCCTGAGCAAGAGTGTGACCCCATCTCTACCAAAAATAGAAAAAATTAGCCGGGTGTGATGGCATGCACCTGTGAGTCCCAGCTACTCGGGAGGCTGAGGCAGAAGGATTGTTTGAGCCCAGGGATCTGAAGTTGCAGTGGTCTAAGATGACACCACTGCACTCTACCAGGGCAGGGCGACAGAGCAAGACTCTGCCTCAGAAAAAAAAGATACAGCAAACACTAATACTCCCAACACTCCCCCAACTTCTTATCTTCCTTTATTCTACCTTAGCTAAACAAACTCCTGGAAGAAACGCCTGCACACACAGTCACTATCCTGGCTGTCCACTTGCTCTTTAACTCACTGCGCTCAGACTCTTTCCTCACCTCCGACCTTTCAGTTACTCATTCATTTTGGGCTGCTGAACATCTGTTCTTAAGTTGGCCATGACAGATGGCCCTTCATGTCCCTCCCACTCTTTGTCCTATCTGGTCATCTGGCTTACAGAGGCTGCTAGCAAGAAGTGGGCCTGTTCCTGGGGAATTTCCACAGCGGGGCTGTTTCCCTACAACTTTGCTCTTGCTTTAACAAAGTTATTCTGTTTCTTCCCATTGTCTAAAATAGCCTCCAACTCTGTAAGGGTTTATATCTACTTTGCTGTATCTAGAATTTTTTTTTTTTTACAGGCATAAATAACCTATTTAGGTTTTTTTTTTTTTTTTTTTTTTTTTGGTCATTAGTCAAAGCTGCTTGATCATGACAATGTCAAATATTTGAAGAAAATTCTTGATGAGTTGGAGAAGGTCTTGGATCAGGTTGAAACTGAATTGCAAAGAAGAAATGAAGAAACCCCAGGTAGGTTCTCATTTGTATTCTTTTTCTCTTTTCAACGCCAGTATTTATGGGAATATTCTTAGATCTCACCAAAAACCTTCCATAACCTGCTTTTCATTGTTGTTACTCATGGACAGTTTTAATGATGATCGCAACAATGATACTGAACTTAGAAAAACAAAATATCTAATTGTTACTCAGTCTGTATCTATGTGGTATATGACTGGTGGTGGAGTTTTCTATACAATTTAAACTATGGTTGAGAGATTCTTACCTAACCGTTTTTTACGAATTGTTAATTATAGTAGTTAGTTTGGTTAAATAACTTATATGGCTGCTTGAATGCTCCCTCAGAGTTTTTTCCATAGGAAGAGAGACAACTTCCAATTTAGAGTCTAAAATGAGGCCCAGAATGTGTGTATCTCTAGGCTGGTTGGTGAGTGTCCAGGTATCGTACCTATGAACTAACTTCGGGATTAAGCCACTGGCCAGGTGTGTACATGCAGACTATCTGCGCTAGTCTAACTGACAACAGAACTGCAGACCAGGTTACTTAAAACTTGCTTCCCAAAATCTCTTCTGCTTTAACTAAGTAACTAAGAGCAGTAGTCACTGAGTGATATTCAGGCCCAACTTTATGGATTTCCCTAAAGCACACCTGTGTTTCTAACCAGATGGAAGTATCTGTTAACTTCCGTCTCAGAGGTGTTTAACTCCTCAGAGTCCTTTACAAAATGATAGGCTTTGAGCATCAAGTGGCTTCAGTGTCACATAGGGACCTGGGTGTCTGGAAGACGTCAAGCAAGTCTCCTTTAGCTTGGGATACGTTTGCATGCACTTTTGTTTTTTAAAGCATAAAATTACTTGCTGAGTGTGGTTATGGAGAAAGTGTACCATGGGCTTCAGGGTACATTTTGCTCCACTCACACTTGCCTTTAAGGCTGAGGCCACTGAGACCAGTCTGTACAGTGCTTGCCCCTAATTCTCCATGTCCCTGTCTCTGATTAGAAGAGGGCCACCAACCTTGGCTCTGCGGAGAATCCTTCACCCTGGCAGACGTCTCCCTCGCTGTCACGTTGCATCGACTGAAGTTCCTGGGGTTTGCGAGGAGAAACTGGGGAAATGGAAAGCGACCGAACTTGGAAACCTATTACGAGCGTGTCTTGAAGAGGAAAACATTTAACAAGGTTTTAGGACATGTCAACAACATATTAATCTCTGCAGTGCTGCCAACAGCATTCCGGGTGGCCAAGAAAAGGGCCCCAAAAGTTCTTGGCACCACCCTTGTGGTTGGTTTGCTTGCAGGAGTGGGATATTTTGCTTTTATGCTTTTCAGAAGGAGACTTGGCAGCATGATATTAGCATTTAGACCCAGACCAACTTATTTCTAGTTTTGTTGGGATCTGGTTGTGGCAACTCCTCCAGCCATTCAGCTAGACCCTTATCTACTCTTCCAGACCCAGTGAAGAATTATCCTGGGCAACTAGTAAAAGGCATAATTTACTTTACTCTTTGGGTAGTTTATGTGGGAGGAGGAGATTATGAAAATGTTTTGGTGGGCTGGTAACTGAGATTACTTGTTTGCAAACCTGAACTAATCCATCCTTAACACGTGCAAGGTCAAGATACGTAAATGCCGACAGGTAGAGAATAGACCTTTAACTTGAAATGCCAGTTAAAGTTCTGAATTATTTTTTGGGAGAAGGTTATTATTATGAGCAGACAGTAACAATAACCTGTGATTGAGACTATGTAGTTGAGTAGTTAGCGGTATTTTCTGCTGGAATTCAGAAGTCATCCTTGTCACATAGCACAGGGGCTCAGACAGCAAGAGGGCACAGCATCGCTTCATCTTACCACTGCCAGCTTCAGGCAGAAATAAGGGAGGCAAAGGGAAAAGGGAGAAGGAAAAATGGAAGAATGAAGTCTGTATAGGGTAGAGCAGCAGAAAGTAACCCTCAGATGCCTCCAATGTCACTAATGGCTGCCTGTCCCCTTAGTAAACATCACATTTAACTGCTTGTGGCCACTGCCTGCACATACACTCCTGCAATTACGAACTCCTGGGAGGAGAGGACTAGGGAATCACTGGGACAACTGGGCTGGAAAGAACTTCAGACTTTATACACATAGCACCTCATTTGACCTCACAGTTAATTCTAAATGCTTATGAATCACACTCATTGCTTTAGTAAGACTAAGTGCTTGGGGATGAGATGCCCACTGGAACGAGTCTGCCTAGCATTTACATGAAAGTCTTAAGTGATATTATGATGGTTCTTTACCATTCTACATGGTCCCCACTTTGATGATGCCTGTGAGATATCACTCCTGTGGACCATTGTACCCAGTCAGTGGGGGGCTTGGCCTCTACTGCCTTCTTTATGCACCTAAGTGGCATTTAGGTGAATGTCCCAGCTAATCACTAGCATGTCACGTGGCTGGGTAGTGGGTATTTTGATGATCCGGGAGTACCAAATATGTTCATTCTTCATTTGGGGAGGCTGGGGCACTAACACAAAAACTTGTCCAGGCCTTGCCTCTGTTTGTGATCATCAACAAAGCCTTGTTAAATAGAAAGGTCTAGTCTTAGCCCTTGGCAATTAATTTAGGGGAGATGGATAGATAGTGATGCCCACTTGTATTCATTCATGTATGTCTAGGCACTTTGGGGGGTACCCCAGTTCATCTGGAAGGGACAATCCCCGTGTGTCCCATGAACAACCATGGAACTGCAACATGTGGTTTATGCTCAGGAAAAGTCTTTCATGGTGACAGGAAGGCAGTTTCTCTGGAGCTGGCCATAAAGGCCTTGGGAACAGTTTCAGATAGGTAGCTTGTGTAGAGATGATGGACTAAGGTTCCAGTGAACTATATAAGCTTGCTTGGACTGTCTTAGATGGGCTGTGCAAAATAGCCAAAGAGTATGCTGACTTTTTCATTAGTAGGAAACAGTCATACCTAGAAAACAATGAGTTTTTGATGACAAAACAATTCTGTAATTCCATTTTGATTCTACAATTCCATGTAATGATAGAGTTGTATCAGAAAATCTTGATGAACTAGATGTGCTCTGATAAAAAATTAACACCTGTAAGGTAAACGCAACTCAACAATAGTTAATAGACTGGCAGCTCTTATAATGTCTTAATTTTACACATCAGTGTGTCGTCTTATGGCATATCTGAATCTTTTTGTTGCTGAGGCATTCCAATCTGTATTCATAAAAGAGCCATAGAAGTGATTATTCAATAATTCATAGTATTTTAAAATTCTTTTTTTTTTAAGGCTGGTCAAGTGAAGCAGTGTGTTTTAAAGTTTTTTATGTCACTCTGATAGAAACAATTGCTGAGACATGAAGAAATCAAAGTTGGATTTTTATAAAAATGTACACAGACTATTTATCTGTGAAAGGGTTGTTAAGAATAAAGATTAGAAGCCTAGTGTTAGGTTTTCCTTCAGTTTATATTATTACTAAATCAGAGGAAATATACTAGGAAGTGTTCATAATTTTCTTATACAGGATCATTGGAAATACACTTATGTCAATATTAAAGGTTATACATGGTGGCAGTTTCAATCATTTCATGGGTACTCCTGAGTTCATGCTTTTAAAATGTTTTGTTTAGGGACACAATGACCACTAGATGTCGCTGTTCATCCAGTAGTCTAAGATTGGGTATTCTTTCGGTTCAGAAGGCTTCTGAAATGTTTTAAGCAAAGATAAACATTAATGACCTTAGTTTCTGAAATGAGGGCATCTTCATCAGATTGTTCATCTGTGGAAAAAAAAGCTTGTAACAAAGGTAATTGATTTCTAATGCTTTAGAAGGGCTAATAGTACCACTCAATAGTACCACTCAAGCTAAAGAGTTGAACATGCACTATTAGCTAAATAGGCACTTTTATGTATTTTCTTTTTCATGATCATTAGTGACTAGACAAAGTGCTTCTCAATTTCCAAAATTTGCGTAAATATCACAATTAGGAAAATGCCTGAGGTATTAAATTTATGTTGCCTATTTATGTCTTAACACACATAAATACTATTTTATTGTTATTGCAATTATACATGCCTTTTGAATCCATTTTCCTTAATAGCAGATAGTTGTAAATTGCTTGCTCAATTTTTAGTAATTATTGCTATTGACACCAGAGTTGTAGATTTTTGGTGTTGTTGAATGTAATAGAGAGATCAAGATACTATTCTGCCTGTAAGATCAATAAAAGTAATTGGAAAATAAATATAAACCCTAAAACAAAGGACTCATTTTGTAATCTTTTTGGGAAAACAAATGTATTTTTTTTATTTAAAATCAAAGCATGATTTCGTAATTAGAAAGGGTAAAATAAACAGAAGTTAGGAGTTCAAGATATTTAGCTATAGAATGCCATATTTTTCTTATAAAAACACTGACTCGATTCATTCAAATATGTAAAATTTATAGTTAAAATGATTGGCAGCCTAAATAATAACATATTGATCCTGGTTATTAAAGTAGCCCTTTTGTAGCCAGCCACCTGCCAGGTGAGAACATGAAAATGATAAGTACTAAGAGTATTTATCTTTGAAAAATAATTTTGTTATATGTTTGCCAGGTTTCAAATATTACTCTTATTATATTTATATATGTATATTTTTTATTTCAATTTTCCTGAAGATCCCAATATTTATGTATATTTTCGACATAGCTAATTCTCTTCCTTTTATTGAGCATGGATTATGAATATACAAATTACTATCCACATTTCTAGCCTTGGTAAGCTTAGCCATTATTTGAATCATCAAATAGAAATTGAATACTATTTTTTGTACTGAACAAAGCAAATTCAATGGAAGTCTACTTGACTTTATCTTCCCTGAATACTCTTGAAAAGTCAAGTGAATTTATAACTCTGTAGTCTGCTCAGAAAATTAAAAAGCACCATGGTAAAGACGTAAAAGTCAAATTAATGCAATAAATAAATCAGTATTTGGACATGACCATTATTGTTTATTGCAAACTATTGATCGGCCCATTTATTTTGTTATCTCTTCTTACCCATATCAGGATACCTTGATTTTCTAATACTCCAGAACAGTTATGTTTTACTAGGTAGGGTAGTAGATTCCAAACCAGCTAAGTATAATTTCCAGTGTGAGGATAATTTTATTTTAATTATATATTACATTAAGAGAATGGAGAGGGGAGAATGAATTCAGTTCATGGATTAGAAAGACAGTGCATGAGTGAAAGCAATATCCCTCATTGCTGCATCTGAATTGAAGCTTGGATTTTTGTGTTGGAAGGGAAGAAGGATTGACATGGGTGAGAAGGCAGTGGGGTAGAGCAGGTCTGTACAGCTTGAGACAAAACATACCTATGATGGGCCTTGATACACTTTTTGGCTCAAGTAGGGTGGTGTGTCTTATCCATAGTACTCGGTCATAAAACTCCTTTGGGAAAGTATAAGTTTTTTGTCTTCAGCCTTTTACTTTATTATATTACTTATACATTGGCTCCTTGATTACCATGTGCTGTCATTAACTCTCTTAGTAGGGGAAGCCAACAATATGAGTAAATATATAATGAATGTTAATGAAGTATAATGTAAAGGGTCAGGTTTCCATGCCAACAGCAGTATTCACATCCATATATGCAAGCTAATTCCTAATCAAATAAGTAATTTTTTAGTTACATGGACAGCATTTATAACTTTTTGTATCATCAAACTACTTTTTGAATTTAGGAATTTGATATTCAACAAAATTATCCATAAACATCAAATACACATCATCATAAAAATATAATGATATGTTTTCAGAGATTCCACATTCATTAAGTCCAGTGCTCAAAAGAAAATAAAGGTTTGCATTAATAAAATGGTATGAATTAAAAATTCTTAGCCCTAAAAGCAGAAGCCCTAAAAGCTACATTGTAAAAAGGGCCATTGTAAAAATTCTTCTTATTGCTCCACTCATTCCCTTGCAATATAGTATTATAAATCCTTCCATCAAAGAACATCTGCAGAGCAAGACTATGTGAGGCTTATCAGAGAGCAACTTATTAGACATATTAGACATCAGGTAGTATGGAAAGTCATTGGAAGTCTATTCCAGGCAGAGTGGAGGGCCTCATTAACACCTTGCTAACCCATCAGGCATGAGTGAAGACCATGTCCTAAGACATACCAGTGTTTTTCAGTGTTGGTACTATGGATATTGTGGGCCAAATAATTCTTTGTTTTGTGGAGATGTACTATGTGTTCACCAGTATTCCTGGCCTCTACCCACTAGATGCTAGGAGTGCCTCCCATGTCAGTTTTGACAATCCAAAATGTCTTCAGATATTGCCAAATGTCACCAGGGGAGAAAATCATCTCCAGTTGAAGACTAGTGCTCTATACTCACCCTAACAAAGCTCAAAACCAAGTCCTGACAAGATCTGCTGGGGAGACATATTTTAGAGGTTGATTCCTGCCAAATTAGAGGTACTTGGGAACAGCTTGGGCTTCTACATATCCTTCATAACAAAGCATAAAACCAAACCTGCACAATTGAAAAGTGATTTACCAGTGACTGGACTGCCTACTAGAATAAGAATCAACACTCTTCAGAGAGAAGATAACAATCTAGAGTCTCCGTAAGGTATCCCTAACAATGTCCAGTAAAAAATTACTAGGTAAACAAAGATACAGCACAAGCAAAGATACAGAACCATAGTCAATAAAAAAGTAATAATAAATAGAAACAGAATGTGATATGACCCAAATGTTGGATTTAGCAATGATTTTAAAGCAGCCATCTGACTGTATATGTTTATAGAATTGAAAAAAATGTCTGATTGAATCAACAGATAGGGAATCTTAGCAGAGAAATGAAAACCATTAAGAGAAACAAAATGGAAATTCTATAATAGAAAAGTACTGTACCTTAAGTGAGAAGTTCAGCAGGTGGACTTCATAGCAGATGGAAGGTGGCAAAGGAAAGATAAAGAAACAGAATTTCAGGAACATAGAAAATATCAACTGCTCTAATATATGTGTTATAGGAGTCCTAAAAACAGAAGAAAGAATAGGGTAGGAAAAATATGTATCCTTAAATAATGCCAAGTTTTCCCAAATTTGATGAAAGAACATTGCCTTACTAATCAAAGACAATAATTGAACTCAGTGAAGGATAAATACCAAGAAAGCCTCATCTAGGTACATCATCATCAGACTGCTGAAAACTAAAAAGAAAATCTTGCAAGCAGTCAGAGAAAAAAAGACACAAGTGAACAACAATACGAATGTTTGCTGACTTATCAGAAACAATGGAGACCAGAAAACAATGAAAATGTCTTTAAAATGCTGATGAGTGTGGGGGGAATCCTGTCAACTCAGAATTTTATATCCAGAAAAAAAATCCCTTAAAAATTGGGTGAAATAAAGACATTTCATTTTAGATAAATGGAAGCTGAGAGAACTTAGATCCAGCAGGTCTGTAAAATAAAACAAAAAATGCAAAAGGCCATTTTTCAGGCTGATGGGGAATGATTCCAAATGGAAACCCAAATCTACAGAAATCGGGGAAAAAAGGAGTGCCAGGAATGGTAAATAAAAGGGTGCATATAAAAGATTATGAAGTGGACTTTACAATATATGTAGAAGTAAATATATGGATTAAAAACACAAAGGTTGGGGGTGGTAAATGACTGGAATTGTGTTATTGTAGCAAGATTAGATTTGTGAAATGTAAAGTATGAAGTATGAGGAAGGGTGTGCTACATGTCAAGTAACAAGTGGAAAGTGTGAAGAAGAAAGTGGTAAGTGTCAAGTGTGAAGCAGTACAATTTAAGCACTAAATAGACTCTGATAAGTTAGTGGATTGTTAGCCCTGGAGGAACACTAAAAATTAATTAAAAATAACTAAGAAACCAATAGAAGAAACAGAAATAAAATACCAATGAAAGAAGCAACAGAACCAAGAAACAGAAGGGACAAATGGGAAACAAATAGCAAAGTGGTAGACTTAAACACACCATACCAATTATTATATCATATATAAAAGTGATATAAATCACATTTAATGTAAAATGTTCCAATTGAAGGTCAGAGATCATCAGATCAGATAAGAATGGAAGTACAAGTGTATGCTGTCTATAAGAGATGTTCTCTAAATTTAAAGATGTGAAAATTGAACATATAAGTATGGGAAGTGATATATCAGGCAAATAGCAAGAAAGTTGGTACAGCTATATTAATTTCTGAAAAAAAGTTTAAGGCAGAGTTTTATAAGAGATAAAGAGGGATATTTATAAATCACAAAAAGAATAATTCATGAGGAAGATATAACAATCATAAATATATCTAATAACAAAGCCATAAAAACAAATCTCAATAGATTTTCAAAGATTTTTTATTACAGAGTATATTCTATGGCCATAATGGAATTAAATTAAAAATCAATAAAATATTTAGAAAATTCTTAAATATTTGGAAACTAAATAACACATGTCTAACCCATAGTTGAAAGAAGAAATAATAAGGGAATAAGAAGATATTTTGAGTTGAGTGATAATGAAAGTACAACATTTCAAAATTTGTCGGATATAGCAAAGGCAATGCTTAGAGAGAAATTTATAGCTTTAAATGCTGGTATTAGAAGAGAAGAAAGAGCTAAAATTTTTGATGTAAGTTAATTTTAAGAGCTACAGAAAGAAGAGTGAATTAAACTCAAAACAAGTGGAAAGAAAAAACAGTAAAGAATCAGTGCAGAAATCTATGACATAGAAACAAAAATTAACAAAGTTCAAAATGTATTCTTTAAAAGATTAATAAAATCGATAAATCCCAACAGTACAAGTCAAGAAATATATAGAGAAATATAAACTACGAATGTCACAAATAAAAGAAGGACTATCATTACATATTCTGCAGATTTTAATAGGAAAATAAAATTCAGAACAAGTTTTGCCAATAAATTTAGCAACTGGATGAAATGACAAATTTCTTAAAAAGCACAGCTTCTCAAAAGTGACCGCAGAATAAGTGGGAAGTTGGAATAACCATGTGTCTATTAAAGAAATTGAATTTTTAATAAAGATAACTTTTCTACAAAGAAAATTCTAGGCCCAGATGGTTTCATTGTTAATTTCTATCATGCATAAAGTAAAAAATAATACCAATCATACACAAACTGTTTTAGAATATAGAGAAGGGAGTGCTTAACAAAATTATTTTATGAGACCAATATAACCCTGATATCAAAATATGACAAAGATTTATGAGAAGAAATCAGAGACCAAATGTTCCTCATGAATATGATTCAAAATTTCTCAATAAAATATTGGCAAATTGAATCTATTAATATACTAAAAAGCATACATCATACATTATGGTCAAATATAGTTTATTTAAGGAATGCAAACTTGGTTTAATGTTTGAAAATTAAAAGATGTGTTTAACAACCAATTAACCAAATAAGGATGAAATATCATATAACTATCTCAGTAAATGCAGAAAAAGATTTTGATAAAATTCAACACATATTCAAGATAAAGACATTCAACATAGTAGAAATAAAGGGAAACTTCCTCAACCTGATAAAGGCATCCATGAAAAATCCAAAGTTAATATCATACTTAATGGTGAAAGACCAAATTTTTCCCTTTTATAGATCAGGAATAAGGTAAACATATCTACTATCATCACTTCTACTCATTATTCTACTAAAATAATAGCCAGTACAATAAGACAACTAAATGAAAAGGTATATAGTTGGAAAGAAAAAAGGAAAATTGTTTCTATTTGCAATGGACATGATTGTCTATATAGAAAATCCTAAGGAATCTTCTAAAAAACACTTAGAAATACAATTCAGCAGCAAAAAAGAACAAACTATAAAAATGTGCAGATAAATTTCGAAAACATGTTATGTGAAAGAGGCAATGGGTTTACACATGTTACTCAAACCCAAGGATGATCATCAGTGACCCAGATCCTGAACTTGTCCTATGTCTGACATGAGTGAGAGTCACCCAAAATCAGTGTATCAACACCATTTTGGCAAACTGATCTCATGTGATCATGGGCAAGAAAAACTGCACTGGTCAGTGGGAGTGATTTGCCTACTTGACCACTCTCCTTGAACTGGACATGACCATGGGATCCCAGGACAGTCTAATGGATGAAAATTCTAGAGTTCCTCAGGGCATCTGGTAACCTCATTCATAGGTTAGATGGTTGGAGAGCATCCAAAATGGGAGAAATGGGGCCACAGTCCTTGCAGCTCCCGGTGTGAACTCAGAGTTCTTCACCTGGATGGCACTGATGGACTCAGCCAGTCCCATGCACCTGAGGTGGACTTAGAACATTTTGAGAAACATTCTAAATTGGTGGCCTCCCTGGGGTAGGGGACCCACACTGCTTGCTTGAGTCTAAGGGCAATACTGGTGAGGGGAATGTTTGAGTGTTCAGTAGTGGCTATCCTTGGGTGACCAGTGCTGACAGTAGAAGATACTGACATCAAACTAATATCAATGTCATCATCAAATTAGGGTCAATTCCAAAGGATTCTGAACTAGCAGAAGCCAAGTGGCAGCACTTCGCTGACAAAGGAAAGTTGTACATGATTACCAAAATGAGGAGCAAAGCTGGAGTCATAGTCAGGGAACCTTGAGTCACAGGCATCTGTTGTGATAGCTAATAGACCATGTGTTCTCAGAGGAGTGAGATATGGGCAGTGCATCAGGGTATTTACTTTACTTGAGAGCTGGTAAGCAGAAGCCTGCTAACAGCTGTTGTAATGAAAAATTGTGATCTTTCATTCAGTCTCCCAATCTAAACAAATTCTCAGGCCCAGAGTCTGTTGCCTGAAGGGGAGTACATGTCCTTATGAGAAAGAAACTTGCAGTTTCAACACAAGAATATGTGACAAATATTTCCTCTATGTTTCTCCACCTCTGGCCATGACTACCCCTGAAATTATAAGACCTAGGACAAGTATACAAAGGAAAGCCCTTGGCCCATAACTCTTCCTTTTATTTCTACTTGAGGACCTCACTTACACATATGCATACACCCCAATCTACAGGCACAAACTCTGAACATACCTGTACAACCAACTTCCTCTGGGCCACCTCTTGTGTTGACAGGTGTGCATATTAGGAGCATAATCCACTCTTGACAGGAAAGACTTAGGGAAAAGTTGCATGTAGGTTCTGGAAGTGAGCTCAGGGCTAATTGGGCAGAGAATTTCATAGCTCCTAGCACTGGAGTATTAGAAGTGGTGGTGTGGGCCCCGAGAGGGCATGTCCTCTTGGCCCTACAGACTCTTTCAGGGAGGGCTGTGGTTGGAGGATGAAGTAGTCTTCCATTAAATGTGGGTCATAAAGGGGCCCTAGAAAAGGGTCATATTTGTCTGACTTTCAGGGTGATGGGGTACATTGATTTTTTTGAGGGCACTTGGAAGCCTCATATTAATACCCTGACCTGTGCAGTAAAGGCCATTGTGGGAGGAAGGGCCAAGTAGAAGCCAGTGAAACTGCAAAAGTATTCCCCAATCTCACAGGCCAAAATGGTAAATCGGAAACCATATCATATCCTCGGAGGAATTTCAGAGATTAGTTGCCATCAAAGACTTAAAGGGTACAGGGGTGGTGGCTTCCTGTTCACTTCACTTGTTGAGACCTTGCAAAACCCAATGGCTCATGGTGGATGACTGTATTATCACAGTGAATTTGACCAAGTAGTAGCCCTAATTGTAGCTGCTGTGCCAGCTGTGGTATCTTTATTGAAACATATCAACTTCCTCTGGCACTTGAAATGCAGTTACTAAGTTCCAATCCCCATCTGTAAAAATGATCATAAGTAGTTTCTTTTATGTGATAAAGATAAGAATATACCTTCCTTGTCTTGCTCCATGGCTATGTTAATTTTCCTACTCTCTGTCTTAGCAGGGATCTTGATCAGTTCAACATTCTGTTGACTATCAATCTGGTCCTCTTTTTATGGTGACAGGCTAATTAGACATGGGTAGAGGGAAGTAGCAAGTACTCTACTTGCCTAAAAATGATATATGTCAGAGAAGTGAGACAGAACCTTAAAAGGTACAGAGCCCTGCCTCAGTTGTAAAGATTTTAGGAGTCATGTGGTCTAGGGCATGTGGGGATATCACCTCCAACATCAAGGGCAGGCTGTGCCTTGAACCCTCTACTCCTAAGAAAGAGGCACAGCACTTGGGTGGCCAGTTTTAGATTTTGAAAGCAGAATACACTGCACTTGGAATACAACTCTGATTTACTTGTTGGTTGACGGCCAGTTTTGAGTGGGACAGGAGCAAGAGAAGGCTCTGTAGCAGGGTCAGGCTGTGGTATAAATGGCCTTCTTCATGAGCCTTGTGACTCAGCTGATGATATTTGAGAGGTGAAAATATTTTTATTTCACAAAAGAGTTTTAGAGTCATCACAGACTAAAGTCAACAAAGACACTAGCAATTAGGGTGAGTATTTTGTGAGACTCACAGTGTAAGAATATTGCATTGAAATGATATAGTGACTAGTCTTTCATCTAATAGTTTTATTTTACAGATGAGAAATCTGAGACAGCAGGAAAAGTAACTTGACCCTAAACACAGGCTTTCCTCCTTGTTGGAAAAAATGACTCTAGAGCTTAGGTCTCCTGAATCCTTGATAACACTGTGCTGAAAAATTTGCTAAAATGATGTTAAAATTTTTATATTTTCCCATTTAAAGACATAGGTTGCCTCACAGTGTTGTTTTTTATGAAAAGGGCATGCTGAATATATTTCTTCACTTTAAAATTCCTTTACAAAAACAAAATAAATTTATATTTAGAAATTGACTTAAAAGCAATTCTAAGAGTAAAATGTTTAGAATTCTTTCTAAACAAAATAATCAACCTATAGGATTATTTTTGCTAGTCTAAGCACTTAACTCTAGAGACACTGGAAACTGTTTAAAAGATAAAAAATGATTTTTTAAAGAATTGTCAATTTTCACTCTATGAGATTGACAATATTGCAGTTAAAATAAGAACCAGATTTATAATTTCATACAATCATGATAAAATACACACCATGATTTTTATATTCTAAGGATTGTGATTATTTACTGAAGTTTGATGCCTTTTTCTTGCTTCATATTTTCCTTTAATGAGTTTATATCAATTACATTTGATATAGTTATTTTAAATAATTGCCAATTAGCAATCCCATGTTTTTCATTGCTTTCTTCAGCAAATGCATCATAAACTCTGAAATGCAATACTTAAATCTTCTCATCAGCTGGTATGTGGTCAGTTGATTTTTGACAAAGATGCAAAGGTAATTCAGTGACAAAATGTAATCTTTCTACAAGGGATGCTGGAATAATGGACATCCATGGGCAAAGAAAGAACTTCAAACTTCACAAATATACAAAAATTGACTTAAAATAGATCATAGACCTAAATGTAAAAGCTAAAACTTTAAAACTTCTAGAAGAAAACACAGGAGAAAATCTTCATGATATTGAATTTGGCAATGATTTCTTAGTAACAAACCAAAAGCATAATCCATAAAAGAAAAAAATATTAATAAATTGGAATTCACTCAAATTAAGAGCTGCTTTTTAAAAGATACAGTTATCAGAATAAAAAGACAATCCACAAATTGGGACAATATTTGCAATTTCGACCTTATAAAGGACTTCTATCCCAAATATATCAAACTTGTAAATGAGAAAACAACCCATGAAAAATAGGTAAAAAATTTGAACTTACATTTTGTCAAAGAAAATATATGGATGACAAATAAGCACATGAAAGGATACTTAACATCATTAGCCTTTAGGGGAATGCAAATTGAAGCCCCACTGAAATACTACTACATAACTATTGGAATGTCTAAAATTAAAAAGACTGATCATATCAAGTGGTAGTAAGGATATGAAACAACTGAAAATCTCATATGCTGCTGATGGAAATGTAAAGTTAAAAACAGTTTGGTGTTTTCTTAAAACCTATGATAGGTATATATCTACCACATGACCCAACCATTTGACTCCTAGGTATTTGGCCAGGAGGAATGAAAGTATATTCCCTGAAAAGACTTGTACATGAATGTTCACAGCAGCTTTGTTTGTAGTAGCCCCACTCTGGAAATGACCCAAATGTTCATCAATAAGTGAATGAATGAGCCGATCCAGGTATGTAAATACAGTGTAATACTATTCAGTAATAGAAAGGAATGAACTATTGATACATGCAACAGCATGAGTGAATATAAAAATATTAATGCTAAGTAAAAGAAGCCAGACCAAAAGTTTATTTCCTTTATGATTCCATTTATATAAAATTCTAGAAAATGAAAACTAATCTATAACGTGATCGAGAAGGCCTTAATGTTTCCCTCAGTTTGACCATATTTTAAACCGTTCTCTTCCTGATGATAGGTCCCTGATTTTCCTTTTCTTAGAGCACTTACTTTAGAAAGCCTCCAATTGTAAATTCTTTCTCTGATGCTTTGAGATGTAAATCTTCTCCTAGTCTCTGGCCAGTTTTATAGCCCAGGAATGTCTTTCTCAAGGACCTAGGAGCCATCCCTTTGAAATATAATCATCAAGAAAGTGTCTAAGCCTGAGCAAGAGTGAGACCCCGTCTCTACTAAAAAAAAAATAGAAAGAAATTATATGAACGACTAAAAATATATACAGAAAAAATTAGCTGGGCATGGTGGCACATGCCTGTAGTCCCAGCTACTTGGGAGGCTGAGGTAGGAGGATCGCTTGAGCACAGGAGTTTGAGGTTGCTGTGAGCTAGGCTGATGCCACGGCACTCTAGCCTGGGCAACAGAGCGAGACTCTGTCTCAAAAAAAAAAAAAAAAAAAAGAAAGAAAGACAGTGTCTCTATCTCTCAGGTCTCTGTGGGAGGGCAGGAGCCTAACAGGGACAATTAACAAACACAGATGTCTAATCTCATTGACCAACCCCTCCACCCCAGCATCCTCCGGTACTTTTCCTCTAGCTCAGCGTAGTGCATACAACTCTGCTGCCCTTTGTTTCTGTGAAGTTAAGTTCAATCTCTCCCTTGACTTCTATTGCAACAGTCTTCAATAAAGTATTCCTCAGCCTGTTTAACTCTGGTGTAATATTCTTTGGCAAGTGACACAAAGCAGAGTAGTGATTGCCTGGGGATCAGGGAAGGTATGGGAGAGAGGGATTGCAAAGGGGGATGAAGAAATGTGGGGATGATGGATATGTTCTTTTCTCTGTGTGTATATGTGTGAGGTGATGGTTGAGTGAGGGTATTCATATTTCAAAATTTATCAAATTATTTATTTATATTAATTATACCTCAATAAAGCTGTTAAAAATATATTATCTGTCCCACTAATTTGATTTTAAGACTATTTTATTAAAATAATTACATATGAAGACAGAGATTATATGAATAAAGATGTACATGGTAGTAGAGTTTGTAACAAAAAAATACCTGGAAGCAGTCTTGTTTATCAGTAAGAAAATTATTATTATTATTATTATTTTCCAGTATGCATAATTTTATTTACATAAAAATATTCTATTTACATGCATATAGAAATTAGAAAAAAGATTCGTATCCCCTGATTTGTAGGGATACTAATGATATGTCATAACTGAAAAAAAGTAGCAAGTTGCAGAGTAATCTATACATTACTATGGTTCTATGGTACTACTTTGGTGAAAACAACATACAAATAAAAGCGTTGAGTGTGTATAAATGCTTGTAGATGTTTGAAGGAATAAGGTTTTCAGAGGACTACTTCAGGTCACAGGGGTGGGAAAGGAGGTGGATGCAGAAAGATGATCAGCTTTCTCCATACATCTTTGTATTGTGTCATATACAGATTTTATGCTTTTGTGAAGCATCTTTAAAATGAGAAATGTATTTATTTTTAATTTTTTTTATTTCAGCATATTATGGAGATACAGATGTTTAGGTTAAGTATATTGCCTTTGCCCCACCTGAGTCAGAGCTTCAAGCTTGTCCATCCCCTAGACGGTGTGCACCGCACCCATTAGGTGTGTATATACCCATCTCCTCCTCCCTCCCAACTGCCCAACACTCGAATGTTATTACTATATGTGCACATAAGTGTTGATCAGTTAATATCAATTTGATGGTGACTACATGTGGTGCTTGTTTTTCCATTCTTGGGATACTTCATTTAGTAGAATGGGCTCCAGGTCCATCCAGGATAATACAGGAAAGGCTAGATCACCATTGTTTTCTGTGGCTGAGTAGAACTACCATTTATTTGATCCAGCAAGCCCATTACTGAGCATCTACCCAAAAGAACAAAAGTAAGAAAATTATTAAACAAATCATGGCACATTAATAATGTACAACTGTTGAAAGAGTATGTGGAAAGATCAAGAGCAAACTGAGGGAGAATCATGGGAAAATGGCAGACAAGAAAAACCACCAGCCAGAGTGACTCTCTCTGCAAGAAAGACAGATTTTAGAAGAAAGTGAAAAAAAAAAATAAACAGGCAAACAAACACAGAATGGATGAGGGTCAGAAGGAAGCGTGCCTGAAACTACAGGAAACTCCATGGGAAGAAGTTGTGGAAGAGAACTGGAAGGAGAAAGGCCCTGAGAGGCTTGGAGACCAGCGACAAAGGTAGGTGGAGCAGTTAAATTTCCCCTCCCTTGCATCTCAGACTGCTGGTGGGCTCCTGAGCGGTTGGAGAGACCTGCTAATACCAGCTGAGAGATGGCTGATGCCAGTGAGAGGTGAGCCTCTTGCAGACAGGGCATCAGGCTGCCAGCTCCCTCAGGGCACTTCCTGGCCACAGATTGGAGCCGATCGGCAGGCACCATATTGCTTCATTCTCCCCTCCCCCTTTGCCTACCGGCCACTGCCGAGAGAGACAATTTAGTCACTACCCAGAGGCATCTGCAGGGAATGAGACCTTTCCTTTTGGGGCCCTACAGTGGAATGAGGGGTACTCAGACTATGAGCTCACTGCTCACCAGACCTCCAGGTGCCACTTAACTGGACTCCAGGTGAGCAGGGCAAATCCCGAGGTGTAAAGACATCGATCCAGCTTGGGCACCCTGTGGGTGACTCGAGACCAGCACTCCTCTCCCTGGCAGGGTCAGGAATTGATCTCCAGGGCCCAGGGGACAGGCCTGCAGACCAGATTCTTTACACTCAGGTCTCAATCGCATTGCCCCGGGGCACAGAAGGGATATTTGTGAAGGAGCCTACTGAGGTGTGTGTGCCTTCAGGGGCAGATCAGCATACTTGAGGGACAACCCTCCTCCCACAGGAAGGCTGTGTGCCCAGCCCAGGCTGCGATCCTGGGCAGGGAACCTCCCCACCTGCATCACAGCCAGGGGAGATCTGCTGGCTTGAGGTCCTGCCTGCTGGCAGAGGCCTGGGAGAAACTGTGGAATAGGGGAGGGGGGAAAGGAGCAAGGCCTGCTCCAGACTGCAGGTCTCAGACAGCCCCACCCCCACATGCAGACCTTTGGGCTGAGTGAGGCCATTTCAGCCCCTGCCTGGCAGCATTACCCAGAAGCAGAGAACAGATCTTTGACCTCTGCTACCAGCATTTGTGGAGCTTGAGGGCAGGTTCATCCAACCCAGCTCTGCCCAGACTCGCTCCCAACCTTCCCCCATGAAGGTGGGGAATAAGGGCACACCTAGAAGTCCCAGGGTCCCACCCACCACCTGAAGCACTAGAGTGCTTCTTCAGAGGAACAAGAGCCAGTTACAGGACACACAAAAAAACACTGCAGCCTGCTCTTCCCAGCAAGCACCAACTACTGACAGGGAGGTCATTCTGCATACCCTTTTACTGCATCTACCGACTCATCATAAAGGGTGTGGGTGAATCCCACCCAGAAACACCATCTACTGGCTCAGAGACTAAACAGGGCATGTAAGAAGCAACAGCTGATCCAGATGGGACGGAATCAGCAAAAGAACTCTGGAAGTATGAAGAATCAAATGGAAAGCACACCCCCAAAGGGGAACACCAGCTCTCTAGCAATTGACATCAACCAAATTCAGAACACTAAAATGACAGAAGAAGAATTTTGATCATGGATTGTAAGAACACTCAATGATATACAAGAAAAAATAGATAAGCAACACAAAGAAATCACGAAAAAAATCCAGGACTTGGAAGAAAAATTCACTAAAGAAACAGAAATACTAAAGAAAAATCAAACCAAACTCATGGAAATGAAGAATTAATTCAAGGAATTACAAAACACAGTGGAAAGCCTTAAGGACAGGGTAGATCAAACAGAAGAGAGAGTCTCAGGGATTGAAGATAACACCTTTCAATTAAATAAGTCAGCCACAGAGGTAGAGCAGAGAAATAAGAGAAAAGAGCAAATCCTATAAGAAATGTGAAGAAGGCTAACGTGAGAATCATAGGCATCCCTGAGGGTGAAGAAGAAAATACACAAGGGGTGGATAAGCTACTTGAGGATATAATAGAGGAAAATTTCCCAGGCCTTGCTAAAATCTAGATATCCAGGTACAAGAAGCTCAAAGGACTCCTGGGAGATTCATCACAAACAGGAAGACATGACGACACAGTCATCAGACTGATCAAAATAACCACAAAAGAGGCCCTCCTACGAGCTGTAAGGCAAAAGAAACAGGTAACCTACAAAGGAAAACCCATCCGAATAATGGCAGACTTCTCAACTGAAACCTTACAAGCAAGAAGAGACTAGAACCCCATTCTCACTCTTCTCAAACAGAATAATGCCCAGCCTAGAATCTTGTACCCTGCAAAACTAAGTTTTGTATATGAAGGAGAAATAAATACTTTCTCAGATAAGCAAGGACTAAGGGAATTCACCAAAATAAGACTTGCCCTCCAGGAAGTACTCAAAACAATGTTACACATGGATAAGCACAATAAACACTCATGATTGTAAAATCACCCAAAAGCTAAATGTCAGAGGCCAGATACCACAATGGCTCAAGAGAGAAAACAAACCAACAAAGTTCACCTCAACAGAATGAACAGAAATCTGCCCCACTTATCAATTCTCTCAATAAATGTGAATGGCTTGAACTTCCCACTAAAGAGACATAGGCAGGCCAAATGGATAAATATACACAAGCCAAGTATCTGCTGTCTTGAAGAAACACTTCTAACCTACAAGGATGCATTCAGACTCAAGGTGAAGGGATGGAAAACAATATTTCAAGCAAACAGAAGTCAAAAGAAAGCTGGGGTGGCAGTTCTGATTTCAGATAACTTAGTCTTCAAATCAACAGAAGTAATGAAAGACAACATATAATGTTGAAGGGTACAGTTCAACAGGAGTACATAACAATTCTAAATATTTATGCACCTAACTCAGGTGCACCCAGATTCATAAAGCAAATCCTACTTGGTCTAAACAAAATGATAAACAGCAACACCATAATAGCCAGAGACTTCAACACCCCTCTGACAGCACAGGATAGATCCTCCAAACAGAAAATTAACAAAGAAACAATGGACTTAAACAGAACTCTAGAACAAATCGGCCTGACTGACATTTACAGAACATTCTACCCCCAAACCAATGAATATATGTTTTGCTCATCAGCTCGTGGGACATTCTCTAAGATTGAACATATCCTAGGCCACAAAGCATGTCTCAAAAAATTAAAAAAAAATACAAATTGTGCCATGCATCTTCTCAGACCACAGTGGAATCAAATTAGAAATCAACTGCAACAGAAACTCTCATCTCTACACAAAGTCATAGAAACTAAACTTCTGCTGAACGATTATTTCTTTAAGGAGGAAATCAAGGTGAAAATCAAAAGATTCTTTGAACTCAATGATAAAGGAGACACAAGTTATCAAAATCTGTGGGACACATTAAAGCAGTCCTGAGAGGAAAATTTATATCCATAAATGCCTATATCCAAAAGACAGAAAGATCACAAATAAACAACCTAATGAATCATCTCAAAGAACTGGAAAAGGATGAGCAAACTGACCCCAAACCCAGCAGAAGAAAAGAAATAACAAAGATCAGAGCATTGATATTAAAAAACTATATAGAAGATTAATAAAACAAAAAGTTGGTTCTTTGAAAAAATAAACAAAATTGACATGCCTCTGGCTAGATTAACAAGAAGCAAAAAAAAAAAAAAAAAAGAGCTCTAATAAGCTCCATCAGGAATGAAAAAGGAGAAATTACAACTGATGCCACAGAAATACAAAATATCATCTATGAATACTATAAAAACCTCTACACACATAAACTGGAAAATGTGGAGGAAATGGACAAATTGTTAGATACACACAGTCTCTCTAGGCTCAATAAGAAGAAATAGAATTCCTGAACAGACCAATATCAAGTACCGAAATTGAAACAGCAGTAAAAAACCTTCTTAAAAAGAAAAGTCCTGGACCAGATAGTTTCAAATCTGAATTTTATCAGACCTAAAGAAGAACTGGTGCCTATACTACAGAAATTATTCCACAACATTGAGAAGGAAGGAATCCTCCCCAACACATTTTATGAAGCCAACATCACCCTGATACCAAAACCAGGAAAGGACCCAACAAAAAAAGAAAACTACAGACCAATATCCCTTATGAACATAGATGCAAAAATTCTCAACAAAATCCTAGCATACCGAACTCAGGTGCTTATCAAAAAAATAATCCATCACGACCAAGTGGGTTTCATCCCAGAGATTCAGGGATGTTTCAACATATGAAAACCTATAAATGTAATTCGCCACATAAATAGAAGCACAAACAAAAACCATATGATCCTCCCAATAGATGCAGAAAAAGCATTTGACAAAATTCATCACCCTTTTATGATAAGAATGCTTAGCAAAATAGGCATAGATGGGACTTACCTAAAAATGATACAAGCCACATATGACAAACCCACAGCCGACATCATACTGAATGGGGAAAAATTGAAAGCATTCCGACTTAGAGCTGGAACCAGACAATGTTGCCTTCTATCACCACTTCTATTCAACATAGTGCTGGAAGTCCTAGCCAGAGCAATCAGACAAGAGAAGCAAATCAAGGGCATCCAAATGGGGACAGAAGAGGTCAAATTATCTCTCTTTGCTGATGATATGATCTTATATCTAGAAAACCCCAAAGATTCTGCCATGAGGCTACTGGAATTGATAAACAAATTCAGCAAAGTCTCAGGTTACAAAATCAATGTATAAAAATCAGTAGCATTCCTATACGCCAACAACAGTCAAACTGAGAACCAAATCAAAGACTCAATACCCTTAACAATAGCAACAAAGAAAATAAAATACCTATGAATATATTTAACTAAGTAGGAAAAGACCTCTACAGGGAGAACTGTGAAACACTGAGGAAGGAAATAGCAGAGGATGTAAACAGGTGGAAAGCCATACCATGCTCATGGGTTGGCAGAATCAACATTGTTAAAATGTCTATACTACCCAAAGTGATCTACAGATTCAATGCTATCCCTATTAAAACACCAACATCATTTTTCACAGATCTAGAAAAAATAATTCTACTCTTCATATGGAACCAGAGAAGACCCTGTATAGCAAAAACAATCTTAAGCAAAAAGAACAAATTGGGAGACATCAATATACCAGACTTCAAGCTATACTACAAGGCTATAGTAATTAAAACAGTATGGTACTGGCACAAGAACAGGGACATCGGCCAATGGAACAGAACTGGGAACCCAGATATAAAAACCATCCTCTTATAGCCATCTAATCTTTGACAAAGCAGACCAAAACATACACTGGGGAAAAGAATCCTTATTCAATAAATGGTGCTGGGAAAACTGGATAGCCACATGTAGAAGACTGAAATAAGATTTGCACCTTTCACCTCTCACAAAAATCAACTCACAGTGGATAACAAACTTAAACCTAAGGCATGAAACTATAAGAATTCTAGAAGAAAATGTTGGAAAAACTCTTATAGACATTGGCCTAGGAAAAGAATTTATGAAGAAGACCCCAAAGGCAATCATAGCAACAATAAAAATAAATAAATGGGACCTGATCAACTTAAAAAGCTTCTGTACAGCCAAGGAAACTATCACAAGAGCAAACAAACAACCTACAGAATGGGAGAATATATTCGCGTGTGACA
This sequence comes from Varecia variegata, assembly GCA_028533085.1. Taxonomy (NCBI): domain Eukaryota; kingdom Metazoa; phylum Chordata; class Mammalia; order Primates; family Lemuridae; genus Varecia; species Varecia variegata. The sequence goes on along the minus strand of CM052438.1, from coordinate 70,555,739 downwards.
CATCTGATAAAGGGCTGATTACTAGAATCTATATGGAACTCAGGAAAATCAGCAAGAAAAAATCAAACAACTCTATGAAAAAGTGGGCAAAGGACATGAACAGAAACTTTTCAAAAGAAGATAAACTAATGGCTAACAAATATGAAAAAATGCTCAACATCTCTAATCACCAGGGAAATGCAAATCAAAACCACAATGAGATATCACTTATCTCCAGTGAGAATGGCCTTTACCAAAAAGTCCCCAAACAATAAAATTCTGGCATAGTTGCAGAGAGTTAGGAACACTCATACACTGCTGGTGGTACTGCAAACTAGTACAATCTCTGTGGAAAGCAATATGGAGATACCTCAAAGAGATACAAGTATCTCTTTGGGCATCTACCCAAAGGAGAAAAAGACATTCTATAAAAAAGACATCTGCACTAGAATGTTTAGAAATGTACAATTCACAATTGCTAAGATGTGGAAACAACCCAAGTGCCCATCAATACATGAGTGGATTAATAAAATGTGGTATATGTATACCATGGAGTTCTATTCAGCCACAAAAAGCAATTGGTGATATAGCACCTCTTGTATTATCCTGGATAGAGCTGGAACCTATTCTACTAAGTTAAGTATCCCAAGAATGGAAAAACAAGCACCACATGTACTCACCATCAAATTGGTTGTAACTGATCAACACTTAAGTGCTCATATGGTAATAATGTTAATCGGGTGTTGGGCAGATGGGAAGGGGGAGAAGCGGATGGATGTATACATACCTGATGGGTGTGGTGCGCACTCTCTGGGGGATGGACACACTTGGAGCTCTGACTCGGGTGGGGCAAGGGCAATATATGTAACCTAAACATTTGTACCCCCATAATATGCTGAAATAAAAAAGAAAAAAAAAGAGCAAACTGAGGATTCATATAGATGTATATTATCATGTATGATTGCATTTATGTAAAGAAATATGTAAGTATTAATACATGTAAAAAAGTTTAACACTAAAACTCTTAATAGTGGTTGACTTTGGAGAGGTCGCTGGAGTTGTGCAGGAACATGGGTGGGAGAGGCCTTGAACTTCTTCCTTTACCTTCCATGTTTTATACCAGTGGTTTACTAACCTTTGAGAGCATGATCCTCTGCTTTCCTATTCAATTTCTCTAATATTGGCCATTATGTTGGAGAATATTGACAACTAAAAGCTTGGTCTTTTTATATTATTTTCCAGTTTTCAATATAGTAGATTTATTCCCTAGTATCCTTCAAAGATAACTAATGAGGATTTTTTTTTGGGGGGGGTGGTAATATTATGAACTCAGGGGTTTAAATGTACTTCATATGTTTCAATCTATTGCCTTTATTATTTTATGGATGTTCAAATTGTCTTATCTTTGGTCACTATAAGCCTATTAATTTGGTTCCTAAGTTCTTTTCTTATGGTTACAATATAGTTTGATAGCCTCCTTGATTTCTGGTATGATAAGGTACTTATGTTTTACATTTTTTTAGCCCAGACTTGGAATCAGCTATTTTTCCAAACAGCCCTGGTTTCTGTTAGTGGGAAATTGATGTGCAGGTTGCTCGTTGCTAATTGGATTTGATCATTTTTTTCTAGATCATTTTGGTGGATTGAGTTTGGTATGTTCTAAATATTTAAAAGCATGAAGTCACAATAGGACCTATTCTGTAGTTCACACATTGTTAGACAGGTATTATAAAAAGGATATAGTAAATGCTGTCACTGAACTTTAGTAATTGTTAGTAAATTTATCAATTTAATTGGAGTTTACTGATTTTACCTAAGAACGAAAAAATATTGAGTAACATGCTTTGAAGTAATCCCTGAGTTTATCATCATTTTTCCATTGGCAAATGCTACTTCTGAGTTCTCTTTATCAGTGCTGGGTCATACAATTAAACTGAGTAAATGATTGATAACCTAAAATAATTTGTTTAGAAAAATGATTAATGAGGAGCAAATGGCAGATAGGAACTTTTGTTCTTATCTATAATCTAGGTGAAACTGTAATAAATTTCCTCTGTTTAGAATTTTACTTTGTTTTTCTTCCTGAGTATATATCTGCTTGGAAGTCTGAATTACTCAGGTGGAGAAGTTTTGGATTATTAATTCTGTCTACCTTTTATTGCAATTACTCTCTATTTGGAATCTCTTCGTTTTTAGGAGTTAGAACCTTTTCACTCCTACTTGTTAAATTAAAAATTCAGAATTCATGGCATCTGAATGAAATTTAAACTAAAAACAAAACAAACTTCTTCCTCAATCACTCAGCTTACAAAATGTTTGTAAAATTTTCCAACACTTATTATAGACCTGGGTTAAGTCTGGATCTTTTCAGGATATAGCATTCAAAGTAACCAAAGTTCCATGAAACACGGCATTTTGTTTCCCTGGTTATTTGCATACAAACTTATTTAAACAAATCCAAAATCCAGAGCAACCTTTCAGTACTCTAGTTGGCCCTTCCAAAATTGGGGTGGGGGAAATCTTAAATATCAATTCAAATTAGCTTGCTTTGCTAAATTTCACCTGTTTGCAGGTTTCTGGTGGCTTTAGCTCCAATCTTTAATTCAGTCCAGGTTTATTTGAAAACCAGACCGCTTTGGTTTTAAACTGATCTGGAATTATTCCAAATACATCCCACTGAAATGGCAGCCCAGGTTAGTTCAAAATTCATCTCTACAAATCTCATTTTTTCCTCTTGGGAGAGAAGAATTAAGCTCTATTTTGAGTATTAGAACTGATTTGAAAAGGTTTACACTTAATGATCTGTTTTTGAATTTCTACAGATATTTCTATCCTTAATTTAAAAATGAGTTTTTCTAGCAAAAGAGAAGCCAACATTATATATAAGTCATGACAGAAATCTTCTCATTTCCAAATCTTTCTCTTCATCTTCCTCTGGTCTGGGGCTTAATCATCCCTTTAACTACCTTCTCTGATGGTCATGATCCATACCTGTTTTCCATACTCTCTCCATATGGTCATAAGAAGTTATTTCTCCCTTAGTTTGGCAGTTTACCAGATTTTTTTTTTTTTTTTTTTTTTTTAGCCATACCTCTGGTAGATTCACTTCTTGCATGAAGCCTTCCAATCAAAATCTATGAAATGTCAAAAAGGAAAAGCATAAGCTCAAAAATATAACCGATTGTTTTTTTCAATCTTGTGAATGACCCCACGTCTTGGTTGTCATAGGTCTCTGAGCAGCAAGGTTATAAGACTCACATTGTCACCTAACACACATGAATTCAACTCTTAACACCACCCTGCAGATTTCCTGCCTCTGAGGTGATAAGAATAATGATTTCATTGTTTACCTCACAGGAACTTCTTATTTGGAATACAATCAACTGAATTCAGACAATGCACTGATAACCATTTGCTTTTTAAAACACTCTGTTGTTTATTTTAAAAACATTTTGTTGAATTTAGCCCATTAATATATGGCTTAAGTTAACATTTTCTTCCCCAAGAAGATTGTGTGTGTTGATACCTCTTAGAGCTTCTGGGAATTCACTTTAATAGGGAGAATAACAACCAACAGCAACATACTGTATTATGCAATTTCTTTAAATTCTTCTCAGGCAACCTCTTTTCAACCACTGTGTTTTGGTTCCAGAGCCCACTCACGAACGATTTTTATATTTTTCCAAAGTAAAAATTGTTTTCTTCAGGTCTTTTCTTTCCACTAGAAAGTCATGTTTTTCTTGTGAATGGAACTTAAACCCCAATTGTTCACTTCTAAATTCAAAAGCCACAGAATTTGGTCTAAAGTAAATAAAACACATTCATTCTCTTGTTCCTAATTGCCTGAAATTCTATCCAGGTTTTCCAAAAGTTGATTGAGTCTTACCATTATTTTCTATGAACCACACATGGATTTGGAGTTTATAGAGAAACCCCAAACCTTTAGAAATAACCCCCACATCAAGAAGTTTTCATTTGGTTTCAGGTTTCACTACAAAAATTCAATGTAACTTCATAAAAAAGCACTAAGCAACACTAGAAGACGACGATCTGTGCTGCTAATGAAATGCCATGCTATGTATCATTGCATAGCTGTACTAATTTGGGTCTTTAAGTATTGAATGAGATCCCCTCTATGTTTTGCAGTTAATACATCTATGCACATTTTATTTATAGCTAAAGTTGCAATACTGACTTTACATCTTGAAATTTCACAAATGAGTGTACTAACGAACAGTATTATATGGATATGGATTCTCCTAAACTACAGTAGAATGATGCTAAGGCTAGCAAAGCAAATGATATGGATGCTAATTAGCTAAACATTAATCTATTAACTTCTAAAAGGCCTATAGTCACAGAACTGGGATCTTAGGGAGTTTTTTACTAAGATATGTCTTTTGCAGTAGAAATTAGATATAAAATCCAAGTGTTTTCTTTTATGGGTAAAGAGTTAGGTGATATGTACATCTTTTCTTACTAATAGAGTTGGATATCAATCAATTGTAGTCAATGTTGATATTACTGGTTAATTTTGGCATTACCTGTGATATGAACTTAATAATATTTGTACATAGCATATAAAGGCACATCTATTACACTCACACTGATTATTGACTTCAGATATAAGAATGAAATATTTTTATTTAATAGTAATTATTGACTTGAGGTACAGAGCATGATAAAATCAGATCCACTTACTTTGTTTGATTCATCTCCTACAACTGTGTAACTAACTTTTCTCTACCCATAAAATGAGGATTTAGATTAAATGATTGCCCAAATACTTCCTAGTTTTTATCAATATGATATTTAAAATATTCCATATCATCAAATACATTTTACTTTGGAATTTTAGTAAGAAAAGTAACAATTTTTTATGTCAATAATTTCAAAAAACAAATTAAAGAAAATGGAAAAAGAAAATGAAATCTAAATTGACAATTTCTGTAGCCCATATAAACATGTAGCAGTGGTTAAGACCTATACTGATCACAGTGGAAAATGTTTTCTAGTTTGCTACCATTACATGTTTTTATCTATGGTGTAAAATCATTTAACATTTTAGTTTGTAGTATTTATTTTTACAACTCATACTATGTGGTAGCAAGGACTAGTAATCCACCAACATTCATGTTTCCCTTTTGATAGAATAGAGCAGTTCCTGGAAACGGATGTGGATCAGGAACTACAGCTTCCAGCATCCTTTGTAACTAGGTGTGGTCTCAAGACTTGTTCTTGCCAACAAAAATGAAAGCAGAGCGATTTATGTCATAGAGAGGCCAATACAAATCTCCCTACCCTTTCCCAAACACTTTTTCCTTCTACTGGAATAGATACAAATGTCCAGGCTTAGGGAATGGCAGAACCAAACGACAGAAGCAACTGTGCATGGAGGAGATTTGCTGCTGATCAGGAACACCCATACTGAATTTACACTAGCAAGAAAAATCTAAAGGGTCAAGTCATGGACATTTGTGAGTTACAGAAGCTAGCACTAGTCTCTACTAATACAGAATGCATTTTATACTAATCTTTCATGTGTGTCATTTTTATCAATATTAAAAATATTCAGATGTTAAAAAGAATTTTGCATTTATAAGGAGCAAATTTAATATATTCAACAGTGTCTTGAAATTGCATCATATAGGGTAATATTCTTAACTACAATGAGAATTCATTATAGCACTTAAACTACCTTTTGATTTCCTGGCTATCTAACTTAAATACTTAAGTAATTGTTCCTTTCTAGTAAAGACACTGATAAGAACACAAAAGAGAACCTGATAATTTCTGGCTTGGACAAAAATATGAGAAAAAACTATTTTTTCAATCTTCTCTTTCCACCTCCTTGCTAGCTTTGAAATCTTGGCAGATGGTTTTCCCCTTCTTTTGCTGGGTGAGCTCAGTAAGTTTGGGATAAGCGATGATGGGTATAAGGTATGAATAGAAAGCCTCAGGGAATTTTAGATGGAAAAACCTGACTCCCAAGTTTTTGTTTAATGTGCGTAAACTATGTGAGGTATCCTGGATCAAAATGTTCTGAACAGCCTTGAAAAATGATAATGACTATTTTGGGTCTTTTTATTACAACCAAGGAAAGAAAAAAATAAAGAGCAGAAACTTAAAATTTCTGTGAACTTTGACTATAAAGTTCTCATGTTGATCTGGGAGAACAACAAACTATGTTGTATATTTGATTAAAACACTAAACTCCTGCCAACAAAGAGCAGATCACTGAATATTACTATAACCAATAGTCAAACAAAAAACCATTGTAAACCTCTAAGTTAACAGTCAAGTGCAGTTAAATAAGGGCAAGTGTCTTTCAACAAGACACATGTATCTGTGAATGCTTTTAGGTACTAAATAACTCTCTAGCTTCTGGGAAAGAGAACCATCCAGGTGGTAGTCATACTGTTTGGGTATTTTGTGAAACTTCTATTTTCCCCTTTCTTGTATACTTTTTTCCCTCATTCTTATATAAATCTGCTCTTTCCATGGCAAAGACTGGTCAAGTCTACTGGTGAATGTTTGACTTGAGTGAGGAGAGGTGATCAACCACTTTGGGTAGAACCTTCTAGAAGTTGTTGCTCCAGTTATGTCTTCTCATAGGTCCCTGAAGGAGATACGTGTTTGCCTCTCCATGCTTTAGCACTTGCTGTCTGGAATGCCCTTCCTCTTCTTAGCTTTAGTGGTCAGGTAAAACACACTCCTTGACTTCCCCAGGCAGAATTAGTCTTTCCTTCCTCTGTTTCTAAAGCGGTGGACTCATACCTGGGTTCTACACACTCACTCACATTGTCTATGCCAATTCTGACCAGATGATTGAATTCAAAGCCATGTTGAGGCGGTGACTCAGAGAGGATGCTGAGTTAGATAGGTGGAGTTAGGCTGAGCTAGGGACTAGGAATGGCACTGCTGGTGACAGTGGCAGTGAGGAACCAGAAGACAGGGATCTGCAAATGGGTATCCAAAAAGGGCTCAAACCTGGAGAGGCAATCACGGTAATGGGGCCATGCCAGGAAGTAAAATTATGAAACCCAAAGTTGAGGGAATAGCTGAAGGTGCATCAGTTGCAAATAAAATGCATGCCTGAGGCCTAGATATTGCTCTTTAACTGGTCTTTTCATCTTGTTTCATCCCTTTGGAGTGTCCTTCAATCATACCTGTCTTCTTTGCTAGCCTGTGAATTTCTCATGGGCATCTTCTATATTTTATTTATATGATTTCACAGTGCTTAGTACAGTTTCTGATACCCAAACGAGTGTTAAATGAAGGAACAAATTCTGGAAGATATCATTCACTTTATGTTATAGATGATAAGCCTAGCAGTTGATCAAAACTTTCCAGCATGTTAGTGAGTACGGACACAGCTTCAATAATACTTAAATTAGAATGCGGTACAATTTAGTGTCTACCAATCTCACTTTTAAATTCAGGGGCCTGGTTTTGTCCAACAAGTACTATATCTGGCTTACATGTAAAGGCTCCAGTACGTGTCAAAGGTGGATTAAATACACTGAAGACAGGAATCTTAATTTCATGTCCTCTCTCTTCTTGCAGAACAATGAATAACTTGGATGAACAGAAAGAATTGAGCACTTTTGTACACAAGACAGTTTCACTGCATAGCTGTCCTAAGCCCTTGTTGCTGAGAGTATGGATGGAGTATGTTACTTTGAGGTTAAACATAGAGTCACGTAATCCTGCTTTCATATGAACAACACAAGCACATTGCCGTTTAGTAATTTCCAGATACCTTATTTTATGTGGGCATGTCTGCAATGCTGTAGACAACTCTAACACTGGAGTGGGTTTAATTGCATCTTCAATCAAACCTAAATGAAGCAAATCTTTAACATACCTCTCTACCTGTAACTCTAGTCACTTGGTTTTCTATTTAATGGAAGTTTGTTAGAATCTTGCCCCCTCTCACATTTATTTAGCCTCTTACAGACATAACACATCATTTTAGATTTTACAGTAAGATGGAAAAATGGGTTAAGAGGATTGAAAGGCAGTCAAGATGTAAGGCAGTGCTTTCAAGCTACTTATTGTTTTCTTTCGGGGGTGTCCTTTTGCTCTCATTTTTTATATTTCCAGAATTTTTTCACTGATTCCTTCTCATCTGGCCTCTCAAATGAGTCCTGGGGGTACTATGCCTGGCTTGCAGGCCTGTCTCTGAGTCCCGGAAGATCAATCCCTGACCATGGCAGGGAGGGGAGTGCTGGTCTCCAGTCGCCCATGTGGTGTTTGAGCAGGTTTGGTGATCCCCTCAGGTGGCCTCTGACCTTATGTCTTCACCTCTTCCAAGTAGTGTCAATTGTTTTGGGTCCCCCGGCTTGATCTCTGAGATGGCAGGTGGCACTTGTGAGTATGAATCAGCCACGCTCTGTTTGCTTGAGTTAGAAGTTGCTATGCTGAGCTATAGAGTTGTTCCCCTGTCACTAGTTGATGTTTGTGCGGAAGGGCCAGCTGCTGAGATGTTCTTTTGTGTCCGTGGTAAGCTCTGGTCCCCCAGGTGGGGCATTCCAGTGCCCCAAGCTTTAGGAGGGGCCCTGGAGCTCCGGGGGGGGGGGACTGGATCTCTACTCCCACTGAGGTGGGGGGAGGAGCCAGGCAGATTGTGGCTAGATTGCCAGAGCCTGAAAGGCTCTTCAAAGCCTTGGCGGGGCTCACAGGTTGCTTTTCCGGCCATTGGAGGGCGCTGCTGGTAAGAGGTCCAGGACAGGCTCTCTAAACTGGGAGGGTTCCTCCTGGGGAAAGGGCCTAAACCCCTGAGTGCTAATGCGCCAGGCAGGGATCTTCCTGCCCTCGTTTGGTAGTGCAGTTTCTCTGCAGGGAGGGGTGAGCACCCGCCCTAGTCACTGCTCCCTGTCACCCCACAGCACACTCCTGTCAGTTCAGTCCATGTGTGTTCCCTGAACACCTGAGTCCAGCTCTCAAACCTGCCTCCAGTCTGCGTGTCTGACCCACCAGTGTGTGTCTCTGTGAAATGCTGGTGGGCATGCCCCAGTTGTGCACCCCTGTTCCACCACAAGTCCCCAAAGACGGAGGAGTGGGCCCCTCTGTCTGTGGGGACCTCAGCCAGGAGCATGCTCCCGTTGGAGTGAAGCTGCTGCTCCAGAACTTCCTGGCTCCAGCTACACTCCCTGTTGTAATGAGGTAAATCTCATTCAGCTGGCGCTCCCCAGCGCAAGGCGTTTTATTGCCACGGAACCAGGGGCAGGGCTATTTCCTTCTGAATGCTGCACCTCTACCCAATATGGCCGTTCTCCAGTGCGGTGGGGGTGGGCACACTCCCAGATCTCCATTCCTTAGCGCCCCACCTTGCCCTCCTGTTGGATATATCCACGAGGTCTTCCTTGTCACCTGAGTCCAGCTCCCAGACCTTTCCCCTGTGTCTCCTTGTTCCCCTGTCATGACCCGTGGGCACCAGGACCGGCCCGCCTATCGGAGCTGCTGGGGCGCAATCCCACAAAATGCCAGCTCACAGGTAGGTCCCAAATTGTGCCCCCCTGTTCCACCACAAGTCCCCAAGGGAAAGGGGCAAGCCCTGCTCTCCGTGGAGGCCTCAGCCTGGAGGCACACCTGCCCTAGAGAAGCAGCCGTTGCAATGGGTGGGGGCGGGGGCGCGGCTCCCCGTCAGCCCGAGCTCCGACCGTTTTCTCGGATGCTGTGGTTGTGGGAGGTGCAGGGGAGGAAGTGTCTAGGTGTAAGAAAGCTGCCACTCTGGCCTCTGTGGCACTCTCCTGTGGGGTGCCCCTTAAGGACTCCCAATCTCTTTGGGCTCGATAGTTCACCCCACTATTCCTAATTAGCCGCCGTTCCTGGGCTCATGGAGGGTGGAAAAGCCTTCAATAAACTTAGTGTCTGCATGTTCACCAAGGGCACCTAGGACAGGGAGGGGAACCCCCCCTTACCCTTTCATTGGGCCCCGAGCCTCTCTGGGTTTGATCCATGCTGACATCTTCCTCCTAACTGGGACAGTCTGACAAGTGATGTCTCTAATCAGCCATCTTGGCTCTTCCTTCTCTTCTTTCTTTCTTTCTTTCTATTTTTTTTTTTAGAGACAGAGTCTTGCTCTGTCACCCAGGCTGGAGTGCAATGGTGTGATCGTAGCTCACTGTAGCCTCCAACTCTTGGTCTCAAGAGATTCTTCTGCTTAAGCCTCCCAAGTAGCTGGGACTACAGGCACATGCCACCATGCCTGGCTAATTTTTTAGTTTTTGTTTTTTGTAAAGGCAGGGTCTCACTATGTTGCCCAGGCTGGTCTTGAATGCCTAGCCTCAAGCTATCCTATTGCCTCAGCCTCCCAAAGTGCTGGGATTACAGGCATGAGCCACCATAACCAGCAGAAAGAGATTATTTTAAAAATCAGAAAAATTGAAAAAAATCCCATGAAATTATTGTCTTTCACAATTCAAGTGTAATATTATTTTATAAAAATTAAAAAAACTTTTAATTTTTTGCACTAAAAGCAAAAGTACTTTTTCCTTAAATATAAACAAATGACTTTTTTGCATACACAAAAGTATTAAAGTTAATCTGTAAAAATTCCGATTTAATAGAAGTTAATCACTCTTCCATAGAGTGATTTATCAAGAGCTATCTGAACAGATATATCATTGATTATCCTCATTCTTTTTTTTTTTAATTGTTGTTGTTGAGTTTAGTCCAAGTAAAGGTAACTTTAGTTTCAATGTATGATATTCTTCAAAAGTTAAGGAAAAAAATGTTAACAGATATGTAGAAGTTCACAATACATGCATAGAAGCACCTCTATAATGTAGTAATGGATATTTTTATTGCAAACACAACATGATAATAGTGGCCAAAGAATCTGATGTTGAAATAAGCTAATTTCATACATTAAAGTGAAGGGAGAGTTATTCACTGGGTATATTTGGTTTATTCAAAACATTTAAATATTTCAAGTTTGATTATATTCTGGTTTTTAAAAATAATATAGATGCTTTAGCTTAATTGTTTAAAGTTTATTAGTATTGGCTTCTCCATCCTATTAATTTCATTGTAGTATTCACTGTATTTTATTGTTTCATTTAAATAAAAATTTAAAAGGAAGAAATGTAAGAAGAGGGGATTATAAACAGATTTAAAAGTTTAATGCTTAACTTTTTTTCCACTCAGTGAGAGAAAAGTATAGGGCATGTTTACATGTTTTATTTGGGTGACTGTCTTAGTCTATCCATTCTACATGGGAGATGGCTAGAATTGCAAATGAACCCAGATGGTGGAATTTTCCTTTCTAAACAAGCTGGCCAAATATTTATAAGTTTTACATGCTTACATTTTAGCTTTTGCTGATGAAGCATATCTACTGAATTTCACCAGAAGTTCCGGTAAAAAGCATATGGATTATAGTCAGCTTTGGGTAAGACATTTGGGTAGATTTCTTATGTTGCAATATCTCCATAGCATATGCTTCAGTAACTTTTACAGACTACTTGATAGAACAGCAAGGATGAACTGTACTCAACCGAAGGGTACTGCCTGTGTTTAAACATGAAACTTGATAAAGCTGCTTTTTTGTTTAGACTCAATTGAGATTTTAAAACTCAATACTCTAACTAATTTGGTACTATGTATAAGGCTTTGAAGGTCTGTGATATCTGGAAAGTTTTGCTTTTTAGTCTCTTAATTGAACAAAATTTATGATGAACAATCTTTAAATATGAACCTTTAAAGTAGGAAGATAATAGGATAGTGTGTGTTTTGAATTTATTCAGGATGAATAATTGAGAATGTTGGAAATCTCTATGACAAAAAGACCATGAGACATTAATTTGTGATTAACAAAAATAATAATGATAATAGCTATTTCTTGAGCACTTACAATATACTAGTAAATATATTAAGTGATACATATGCTCATTTGATAGCTAAGTGAGAATTGTTTACTTTGTGCATTAACTAAAACAATCCTCTCTTAGGATTATTGATAGAATTACTTTAATAATAATAGTAGTAGCTATAATTTTCTAGATGATTACTAAGTGCTAGGCAGTTTATAGGAATTAACATATTTAGTTATGACAAAAATCTCTCCAAGGTATGTATTATTATATTATTTAAATATATTTAATGTATTATTAAATTATTCTCATTTTAAAAAGTGAACACACTGAGATGTAGAAAAGCTGTCACTCACCTAAGGCTACACAGCTACTAAGTATGGAGTGAAGACTGCAGAGCAAGTCTATCTGACTTCAGAGGTTCCATTCTTAACCACTACACTACAGGACCTCTCAAAGCTCTATTGCTTTGAAATCCGTGCTTATTGACATGTTAACTGATCTCTAGGGAGAATGTTCTTTTTCCTCAATGACTTTTGAATCTATGTCAAAATTTTCTCTCCTCCCCATTCTCTTCTCTCATCCTCTGAGGATTTCCTTGGGATACCGAGAATGTGTATAAGTTAAGTATAGTTGTCCCTTGGTATCCAAGGGGGCTTGGTTTCAGGAGCCCCCACGGATTCTAAACTCCAAGGATGCTCAAGTCCCTGATATAAATGGTGTAGTACTATTTGCATATAATCTATGCACAGCCTCCCATATACTTTAAATCATCTCTAGATTACTTATAATACCTAATACAATGTAAATACTATGTAAATAGTTGTTATACTGCATTGTTTAGGGAATAATGACAAGGAAAAAAGTTTGTATATATTCAGTACAGACAAAAATTTTTTTCCCAAGTATTTTTGATCTGAGTTTGGGTGAATTGACAGGTGAGGAAGAGGGTTGACTATATTTGTTGAAGTGAACCAAATTAAAGTTTACCATTCCCCATGCTGGGCTAGCGGTCCTCTTTTTTGTCCTTAGATTTTTGCCCTCAAGATGTTCACTTATGTTTTAGTCCCTCAATCTGTGTGTGCCCTTGCTCAGTGTCAGGATTTACAATGTTTACCACTCACTGCCCATGCTGGGCTGGGGGCCTTCTTTTATGCTCTGCTACTATCCTCTTCATGTTTTTATTATTTCACTTACCAAAAGTTTGCTGTTGTGATATGTGGACTTCAATTTTTTATTTCAAAATATTACGGGGGTACAAATGTTTTAGGTTACATACATACATTGCTTTTGTAATGCTTGAGTCCTGGCTATATGTGTGCCCATCACCCAAATAGTGTTCACTGTACCCATTATGTAGATTTTTGCACCTCTCCTATTTCCTCCTCCCCCCTGTTGATTTCCACTGAATTTTACTTCCCTTAGTGCACGCATGTGCTCACTGGTTAGTTCCAATTTAATAGGGAGTACATGTGGTGTTTGTTTTTCCATTTTTGAGATACTTCACTTAGGAGAATGGTCTCTGGTTCCATCCACATTGTTACAAAAGGTATTAATTCTTTTTATGGCTGAGTAGTACCCCATGGTATATTAATAAATGGGGCTGGGAAAATTGGATAGCTACATGTAGAAGAATGAAACAGGACCCCTACCTCTCAGCACTCACAAAAATTCAAGATGAATAAAAGACTTAAATCTAAGGCATGAAGCCATAAGAATTCTAGAGGACAATGTAGGAAAAACTCTTCTAGATATCAGCCCAGGCAAAGAATTTATGACTAAGACCCCAATGGTAATCATGGCAACAACAAAAATTAATAAATGGGATTTGATTAAACTAAAAAGCTCTGCACAGCTAAGGAAACAGTCAACAGAGCACATAGACAACTTACAGAATGGGAGAAAATATTCACAAGCTATACATTCGATAAAGGGCTAATATCCAGAATTTAAAAAGAACTCAAGCAAATTAGCAAGAAAAAACAAACAACCTTATGAAAAAGTGTGCAAAAGACATGAACATAAGCCTCTGAAAAGAAGAAAGATGATGGTCAATAAACATGAAAAAATGCTCAACGTGACTATATTTTTTTCTTGGATTTGCAAATACTATTTCTTTTGAGTGAATAGATAACCACATTATTTTCGAATTTGCTAAACTGGTCTTGAAATAGAAGAGTTGAAGCATTATGGTAAATCCTGACATAGAGCAAGAGAAGAGATTGAGGAACTAAACATCAGTGAGCATCCTGAGGAGAAAAATCTGTCCAAAGGAGTAGAATTTCAGTATTTCAGCCCAGGAGGCCAGTCATTAATATGACATCGAGACCACTAAGGGGAGTTGTTGGGGTATGGAATGGCGTGTTCTGGCAAAAGAATATATGTCTGAGGAGACATTCTGAATTGTGAAAGTTTCCACACAGGACATTTTCCAAGGAGCCAAGAATATATTGGAATCAATAAATGTCAGTAGCTTGCATAGGCTTTTAAACCATTTTAATGTAGGAATATAAAGCTGTTGGCATAAACAAAAGCTAACTGCTTAGCTAGATCCACATGCCTTGGATCATCCAAGACACTCACCTGACCTTGTCTTAGCTTTAATCCTGTTTTTAATCACTGCTGAGTTGTAAGTCTCAGAAGCTGAAAGGCAGATGAGGTAAAAATGTGTGGTGCACATGTCTTTTCAGCAACATGGCAATGCGTTGAGAATATTTGTGGCTCAAATTACAGTTTGAAACAGTCAGTGCCATTTAATGAATGCTAGGTTAGCAATGATAAATAAACATTGACTCAACAACACTGTTTATTTTCTGTGCTTGAGACTTTACTTTGGAGTGGGCCCTATAAACACACATGCCCTTCTAACAGGACTGGCATTAACATAATACTCTGTGATACCAAGAAAATCTGGTCTGAAATATCAGCTCTGCCTGGATGAACAGCTCCCTTCACTTATTACAAGAAACCATGGAAAATTGTATTTATAGCAGCAGACTTACATTTAAAGAGCTTCTATACCAAGTACAATTTTAAGGTTACCTAATAAGTTCTGCAAACATTATTACTTGATTTGAGACCAGCACATGAAGGATATCATGTGTTGTCTCTCTCCTAATTGTTTTTCTACATGCTGATGCTTATAAATGGTGAAGAAGTTTGCATAATAATTCAATACCACTTCATCTTTTATTTCTACCATGGATTCCCATAGTGGACTGTAGCTTTTGACAAATAATTGTTCAAGTTGGTACTGGGGAAGTCTCAGAAGTTAACTCACCATGAGATAATTCATTTTCCAAATCCATAGTGGGTCTTCCATAGAATACCTGCTGGTACCTGTGTGCACTTAACTCATGGGGGAAGGTTTACTTAGAAGAATGGCTGCTAATCAGGCCCACCCAGTATGTCTTAGCTGCCTATTCCTAGAATCACCATAATGCAGTTTTGTCTGCTGACATTTGCTTCCTTGCAGTCGCCATACATGAAAAAAAATTCTATTTCAGTTGCCATTGTGTTGTAAAATTTTTAGGCTTTGACTAAAAAAAAAATACAAAAGAAAAGTATATGTGTCCCATTAATCAGAGAGAAATTGTGGCTCATAGAAAGAAATATCCATTTTGAGAGCGAGTTCTCTGGTGATGCCTTGACAATTGCAGCCTGTATTCCTGGAAAGAACTTCTGTCCTTACTCCTTGCCCTTTTTTTTTTTTTTCTGCTGGCAAACTGGCCTAGACAACCAGAAAAGAACTTAAATACTTACCTCTTTTTTTAAAATCAAATCTGAATGCAAGCCCTAAATGTTCTATTTCTCTCCTGGACTTGAATGTTATCCCTTTATCAATTTTTCAGAATCAAATGAACTTCCCCAGATGAAAATACTCATAGTTCAAATTTCACTTCCATTTTGCATCCAGACACAGCCTGATAAATATCCTTGAGATTTTAGAATCCTTTTACACACCTGAGCAACCAAAATTTCTCAAGCCAAAATCTCACACTCAGGTCTGTGATATTTCAAAATAAGAGAAGAGTGGAAGAGGGGGAAGTGTGTCTGTTTTTTTCTTTTCTGAGGATAGGCTTAAAAAATCCTTCCCTGCATCTCAACAATGTTGTTTTGCATTTCCATAGTAGTTGAATGTACTCTTCACTGGAGATTGTTGAATTCACCCAGGGTATCTCCTAGTGGAGGTGGGTTGCTATGGTGTGAACATTTATGTCTCCCTAAAATTCATATGTTGAAAATATCCCCATTGTGATGGTATTAGGAGGTAGGGCCTTTGGGAGGTGATTAGGTTGTGAGGTTGGGGCCCTCATGATGGAATTAGTACCCTTACAAAAGAGGCTTCAGAGAGCTGCTTGCCCTTTCTACCATGTGAGGACACAGTGAGAAGGCCCCATCGATGAACCAGGAAATAGGTCCTCATCAGACATTAGATCTGTCAGTGCCTTGCTCTTGGACTTTCCAGCAACCAGAACTGTGAGAAATAAATTTCTGTTATTTATAAGCCACCTAATCTATGGCATTTTTGTAGCAGCCCTAATAGACTAAGACATGGGTGAAAGGGTAGAATGTGGCACCAATTATCTGCCTGTATTGACTTTTGGGCTTGTTAATGGTGTCTGTAAGATGAGGGCCAACTGGAACCCCAAGCCTTGAATCCTCCTAACATGGCAATGTATATCCCCTCCAGGTTCCTGAGGAATATATAGCACAGGCTCTAAACAAATGTATCCTTTATCATTGGTTAGAAATTTTGTCTCCATTCTCCTTTCTGATTCCCTTTCCAGGTTAATTTAGATGCATCCTTATAGAGCTTCAAGGGCAATGTTTCTCAAAATGTGATCCCAGACTACCCGCATGAGAGTGTTTTGTTTTGGGGTGCCTGGAAAAATGAAGATTTCTGGCCCTCCTCCTAGCCATGTCTAGTCTCCAGGGCTGGAGCTTCAACAATATAAGTTTTAAAAAGTGCCTCACAGGTGATTCTCATGTACAATCAGATTTTTGAACCTTTTATAGAAGCCAAAATTAAAAGTAGATATGATTAGCTAGTTTTTTTAAAGTTCCCTTTCTTTTTGTTCTTTATGCCTTTGGTCTTCTATGATTAGGTGTACCTACTGAATTGTCAGTATCCCCAGCTCCATGTAAGTGCATTTTCCACATCACTGCAAAGGAGAGGATGAAGAGAGGTGTAAAGGAAAACCAATAAAAGAATATGACATATGATGTAAGATCTACTTACTTCTTAAATCAGTTAAATGAAGTCACGATTGCACATTGTGATGCCAACTCATCCACCAGGACCTGAAGTCTGCTGAAAATTAGAGCATCCATGGGGAGGAGTAAAAGAGGAGCAAGAGGAAATCTTGAATTGATCAAGTTTATCTACATTTCCAACCAGACATGACTGGGAATTGGCTATGTTACTTTTTTTTATCATCAGCAGTAGTGGAGGCTAGGGTATTAAATTAGTGTCAGTTACAGAGAAAACTCAGAGTCTATGACCATGAAATATTAGACTAGATATATTAAGAATAGTTATTTATAGTTCAGTAGTATTTTCATGTGGGAATTCCTTCCCAGCATTTATTGAGATATTTAAATGGTTTTTTTGAATATTGAGAAAACTCAATAGAGAAATGAGGAAAATGGGAGAAAAGTATTATAATTCTTTGCAACAATTAAAGCTTAAAAATCAACATAGCAATGCTACTGACTCAAAGGATTCCACTGATATCAAATCAAAGCAAGAGCAGGAAATATGGAGACAAGAGTTAAGGTGAACAAGTCTGGAAACCAGGACAGAAGCACATGGGATCCTCAGTCATCAGGATCTAGTGAGTCAGACTGGCTTATTGCTCTTTTTTATTTTATTTTATTATTTATTTATTTTTATTTAAAATTTTTTTTTTAAATTGCAGCATATTACGGGGGTACAAATGTTTAGGTAATATATATTGCCCTTGCCTCACCTGAGTCAGAGCTTCAAGAGTGTCCATCTCCCAGACAGTACACACAGCACCCATTAGGTGTGAATATACCCATCCCGTCTTCCCCTCTCCCACCTGCCCAAAACCCAATGAATGTTACTACTATATGTGCACATAACTATTGATCAATTAATACCAATTTGATGGTGAGTACATGTGATGATTGTTTTTCCATCTCTTGCCATGTTACAAGTATGTTCTGTGGGCCTGTATTGGTAATAATGACTTATGCTTACAAATAAAATAGATATTCATATGTTTTTATACTTAGCATACTTTATACAACTCCTGTAATTGGTGTTCTAAGAAATAACAAGTTTTAGAAACCAAATAGGTCTTCAGATTGGCAATTTTCACTCAGGAGTCTTTGCAGTGCTGTTAACCTTGGTAGGCAATCCAAATGTTATGTTATGAGAATACTATCCTCTAATGTTTGCTGGAATTCTTCAGTGTTTGCATGGTTGTTGTAGTCTACAATTACATGTAAATACTACTAAAATAATATTATTTTTTAAACACATTTTTATATATCTATAATAATAAAGAATGTGGATATTGAAAATATTTTAAGAATAATTTATGAGAATTAACTTTGGGAATTCTTGAGAATTCTTATGAATTCCAATTTCTCATCCCTGAGTCACAAATATACATATCTGTCAGAAACTTGGGAATATTAAGGGCTACTTCCTTTTTTTCTAAAGTGTCATTTGAAATATTGAGATAAAATCTGAGACATTTTCTTAATTATATCATTCAAGATTCCTATAGTTAAAACCCCATAGAACATGAGTTCACAATCCTAATTATACAGTAAAACAATTGACTATGTGTGAGAATCAAACTCATTGGATGAATTAAAAAGCAGATCATAGTTAGCAAAAGGGGAAATTATTAATGGAAAATATATCTGAAGTATTTTGCAAATGTAACACAAAGATACATAGTGCTGAGAAATAGTAAAGCAATATGAAAGATGGAATAAGGAAGTCCATCATATGAAAGTCAAACTGGAGTTCCAGAAAGAGCGTAGAGAGGATGGAGGACAGACAATATTTGAAAAGATAATGCTTTGGAGTTTCCAGAAACAACTAAAGATACAAATTCTCAGATTCAGAATGCACAGCAAGTCCCAACCAAAGAGAGACTACAATTTTAGACATAACAAGAGAAAAAAGAATGTTACTCATAAGGCAATTATAATTAAACTGACAGCAGATTTATCAACAAAAAGAAGTAGAAGATAGTAGAATAATAGCTGCAAAGTGTTTAGAGAACATTACTGTCAATCTAGAATTTAATAATGAAGGCAAAACAAAGTTTAATATTAACAAAAACTGAGGGAAAAGTAAAAGCAAGGTGGAATAACAACATGGAATAAACACTTGTAAACATTATATAAGATGGGAGGGAGTGATATAATGATTTCCAAAGTTCCTATATACATCTATATACATAGATGTTTAAAATTCAAGTGCATATGGTAAGAACCATAGAGAGGGGTTCTGTTTCAGGATAAGATGAAGTAGGCATGCATTGCCTGTTTCTTTCACTTAATGCGGCTATAAAGTCTGGACAGAATGCACAGAGAAGCCATCTGAGGACTCTGAAACGTAAAGAGTAGTGGGCAGATTCAGGAAGAAGGTTAAGAATTCAAAGTACCACTGAACTGGTAGTGAATTTACCAGTTCCCCTTCCTGGTCCAGTATTCTCCTCACCCAGGATTTGGCACAGTCTGTACTCAAAAGTGGGCATTAGTAGGGGTTGTGTGTTGCAGGGTAGAGGGGTAGAGAGAGAGAGAGAGAGAGAGAAGTAAAGAGAGTAAGCGAAAGTGTGCACAAAGAGAAACCGTATTTGTATATTAGTTTTGGATGGAGGCATAGGAAAGGAATCTCCTAAACATCCAGAGAGAGTGTGGAAATTACCCATTTTCTCCTCTGTTCTAACATGCCCCATCTCCCCAGCATTTCTGTAGAGGTTGTGGCAGCAGCAGAAACAGGGAACTGTAGGAGCCCATAACTCTGGGGGTGGGGAATCTTCCTCTCTGACTGGAGGAGGAGTGGTCCCCAGGGGATGAGGTGAACCCCTGAGCTTTTGTTTCTCATTCTTTTCTCCCAACATTTGGCCCCACAGCAGACATAGGAAGTGTACATCAGAGCAGAGTAGATAAATTCCAGTGTTCTGGCCAGAGGGCTAGAAAAAGGAAACACCAGAGAACCAGAAAGTACTGGGGAGATTGTGGAGATGGCCAACCTTAAGAAAGTGACTCTTCAAGTTGTTTATGAATTCCTGGGCTTACTCTTGAGTTGGGTAAGCTTGGATCTTAAATAAGCATATATAGACTTTGAAATTTGAACTATAGAATAGACTACTACCAAAATCACAGACTAGTCAATGGCAAGTGCATATGCTTGACAGATCAAAATATACTGCTTTGGAAAGGCTTTGGAAATGGACGTGATGCTAGAATCACAACTCCCAGAAGATGGGCTGAATTCAATCTGCTCAATTACTGGCCAAAACAAAAATATCAATATATATCTGTAGAATGTCTACAAAATCCATAGTCTCCTAACATAATATTCAAAATGTCTAGAATGCAATCCAAATTACTTGGCATACAAAGAACCAGGAAAATCAGATGGGAAAATATAATCAACAGTTGTCTGTGTTGAGATAATAAAGATGTTGGCATTATCTGACAAGGACTTTATGGCAGCTATTATAACAAATACTCAAATAAGTAAGAACAAATATTCTTGAAATGTATGGGAGATAGAAAGTCACAGCAAAGTAACACAATATATGAAGAACAACCAACTGGAAATTTAAGAATTGACTCCAAATAGCTGGAAAAAATCCCCACCCAAACTCACTGGCCGAGCTCCATGGCAGAATGGAAATGACAGAGGAAAGAATCATTGAGCTTAAGAATAGTTCAATAGAAATCATCCAATCTGAACAAGAGAAAAAAACAGAAAAATAAAAGAACAACAACAAGAAGAAAAAAAGAACAGAGCCTCGGGGACCTGTAGGAAAATACCAAAAGGTTGAACATACATGTTATCAGAGTCTCAGAAAGAGAGAAAATCAGAAAAAAAATTTGAAAAAAATAATGGTTGAAAACTTCCCAAATTTGGTGAAACACATAAGCCTACAAATTCAAGAAACTCAGTGAACTCCAAGCAAGATAAACTCAAAAGAATACAATTCCAAATACATAATAAGCATCCTGCTAAAAAACTAAAGAAAAAGGAAAAAAATACTGAAAGCAAGCAGAGAAAAATAATGTGTTACTTGAAGGGAAAAACACCAGTTGTGGTTGATTTCTCATAAGAAACCAGGGAGGGTAGAAAGGAGTGGTAATTTTTAGAATGCTTAATGAAAAGAACTCTCAAACCAAACTTCTATGTCTAGCAAAAATATCCTTTAAGAGTGAAGGAAAAATAAAAACAGACTCAGATAAAGTAGAGCTGTTCTAAAAGAATTGCTTAAAGAGAGTTGGTCAGGTAGAAAGGAAACGATACCAGAAGGAAACTTTATATACCAGGGATGATGGAGGAAGAGTAGTAATGTGTATATCTGGGTAAATATAAGAGATCGTGAGTTCTTTCAAATAAGTTTGAAAATTGAAAGCAGAAACTTTAACACCATTTATAACAATCTCTTCCAGAAAAATAGAAGAAGAGGGAACAATTCTCATTTTATAAGGTCAGGAGAAAGCTCATACCAAAACCAGATAAAGACAGCAGAAATAAACAACAACAAAACCACATGCACAAAGATGCATCATGCACAAAGATGCAAAAGTCCTCAACAAGATATTAGCAAATTCAATCTAGTGATATATAAAAACAATCATACACCATGACCAAGTGGGATTTATTCTGTAAATGCAAGCTATTCAATATTTGAAAATCAATGTAAACCAATATATTAACAGTGTAAAGAAGGAAAACCACATAATCAGAAGAATGTATATAGAAAAGAAATTGAGAAAATTCAATATCTCTTCATGATAAAAACTCTCAGCATACTTAGAAACTTCATCAACTTAACAAGGGGCATCCACAAAAAACTTAGAGCCAATGTCATACTTGATAGTGAAAGACTGAATGATTTACCCCTGAGATTAGGAAAAACTCCTATTCTACATCGTACTGTACTTCCAAACTGGTATAAGGCAAGAAAAAAAATTAAAATATGTATGTATTGGACAGGAAAAATAAAACTGTCCCTGTTCACAGATGGCATGATTGTTAATATACAAATAAGATATACAGATAGCAAATAACCACATCATATAGTAGTTATCCAACATCATTAACCATTAAAAAGTTCAAATTAAAAGCATGATGAAATACCACTAATCAAATTATTGGAATGGCTAAAATTAAACATACTGGCAATAGCAAGTGTGGGAGAATACAGATCATCTGAAAGTTTCATATATTGCTCCTGGGAATGCAAAATGATACAGTCACTCTCAAACATTCTTTGGAAGTTTCTTATAGTTAAACGTACACTTACCATATAACTCAAAAATTCCACTTGTAGGCACTTATCTTAAAGAAATAAAAACCTAAGTTCACACAAAAACTTTTATACAAGTGTTTATGGTGGCTTTCTCTATAATTGCCTCCAAGTAGAAATAATCCAAATGTCCTTCAACAAGTGAATGATAAACTGTGGTGTATTCATATAATGGAATAGTTCTCAGCAATAAAAAGGAATGAACTATTGACACACACAATTTGGACGAACCTTTCAGAGTAACAGAGGCCAATCTTAAAAGGTTACCTTCTGTTTATATTACATTCTTGGAAATATATAGCAATGGAGAACAGATCAAATGTTAGGGATTTGTCCATTTTTAAATTGAACTGCTTGTTTTTTTTTGTTGTTGAATTTTAAGAGTTTCTTATATATTCTGGACATTAGACTCTTATCAGATATATGATTTACAAATATTTTCTCCCATTCTGTAGGTTGTCTTTTTACTTTCTTGATAATGTCATTTGATGCACAAAATTTTTGAATTTCATGAAGTTCAATTTATTTTTTCTTTTTTTGCTCATGCTTTTGATGTCATATCTAAGAATCTGTTGTCAAATCCAAGGTTATGAAGAATTACCTCTATATTTTATTCTAAGGTTTAGCTTTTATATTTAGGTCATTGATCCATTTTGAGTCAATTTTTATATATGGTGTGAGGTAGGGGGTCCAACTTAATTCTCTTGCATGTGGGTATCCATTTATCTCAGCACCATTTGTTGAAGAGACCATTTTTTCCCCACTGTATGTCTTTGGCACCCTTGATGACAAAAAGTTGGCCATAAATGTATGAGTTTATTTTTGGACTCTAAATTCTATTTTGTTGGTCTATATATCTATACTTATGTCAGTACCACATGGTTTTAATTACTATAGTTTTATAGTAAGTATTATAATTGGGAAATGTGAGGCCTCCAACTTTTTTTCTTCTTTTTTAAATATTGTTTTTGCTATTTGGGATCCCTTGCAATTCCATGTGAATTTGAAGATTGGCATTTCCATTTCTACAGAAAAGGCCTTTGGAATTTTGATAGGGACTTGATTTTTTTTAAATATAGTGGGGTGTCATAAAAAAATGCAAGTGGCTAGTCATCTGTGCTCAGGCCCTCATTTAGTAGCAACATAATATAGTAGGAAAAGCCTGGCAATTTATAGTTCCTGGATCAGTTGTTTAATTTTCAGGGGCTTGCTTTCTCCACATATGAAATGAATGTGTCAAGGATCAATTCTAAGCTTCCTTTAACTCTGATATGCTATACTTGTAGGTTAGCATAGAATAAAGCTAAGTAAAATGGTGGAGAGAAATTTCAGAGGATAAGGGCTTCTAACAGTTTACTGTCCTATAACAACATGAATAGTAACAATAACAACACATGCAGCTATCAGCTATTGAATGTGTTAGACACTGTGCTAAGTTCTTTGCATTACCTACCTCATTTCATCCTGAAAGTGACTTTTGAGGTAGGTATTATTATCATCATTTTACAGATAAAAAAATAGAACCTCTCAGTTTGTCAATTGTGTTCAAGGTTATTCAGGTAGTAGACAGTGGAAATGGGACCAAAATTTGTTCATTGTAAATTACACTGTGGCATATTGATTCCTGAGTCTTTTCTATAATGATTATAATTAATTATTTTTCTTCTCCATCCTGAAACTCTCCTTTTTCCTCATCTTTATTGGTTTTACTTTTGTCAAAGCTCTGGGATAATAAGAAAAGCTATATATATATATTTAAAGATATCACTATTGTGAACTTAAATGGATTTCTCTCCTATAGGGAGAAACAACTCTGATTACTCTTCTCATGTGTGCCTAAACTTCTGATTTATCTTACTGTCTGTGCAGAGGCAACATAGTGGTAATAAAACATAAAATGTAGTTTTACTTCCCAGGTTAAATGGTTAAAAATATTCGGAATGACTTAAAGCTCCATATTAGCCAGCAGTTGTTATGATAAAACATTTCTTCTTTTCTTAGGTTTGTGTTTTTCTTATGGAGTTTGCCACATGCGTTTTCTCCTCAACTGAAATTAAGCAAACTGGAACGAAAATAAAAAGGAAGCAATAATGGAGCTTAGTATTGGCTCCCACATAAGCATTTGGGACAAATAGTGAATACTTTTCCCTATTGTCATGAATATCAAGAATGCCATATTTTCCCCTGTTCCAAAAAACAAAAGCCTATGACCTGAAGACCTAAGATTCTTGAATGAGAGTGAGTAGGTCAAAGTTTTGGTAACCATATTCAACAAATTTCACTTAGAGCCAGCTGCACAGTTCAACTTTAACCTTCTGGGACTGCAATTTTTAAGAGGGTGCTGTGTTAAATCAGTGAGTGGTGTCATTCCTCAAGGGGAAATGATGTCAGGCTATTAGCTCTCTGCTGGTACAATATGGCAGGGCAGTTGGTCCTACCTTTGCTAGTTGGTCTGGCTGTGAGATACAACAACTGAAATGCTATTTGGGAACTGGAAAAAGCTGTTTGCTTTTTACCAGACCAGGCACTGTTATTTTATTTCCATTAAACATGGCTTTTTGGATCCATAGGGTGATAATAGATCACAGAATTTTTTGCTTTTATTATTAACATATTGCTTTAAAACTACTTTTGCTAAGCCTGGTTTTTATATTTGTGAAGTTCTAGCATCTTGCCACAGCTCAGTGTATATGCTTTGAGAGGGAAACAGTAGACATGTTGAAAAACTTGGAATCCAATTAAGGAGACAGTTTAAATGGGCATATTTAAGCATATATATGATGGTAACATATGATGGCTAGAAGGAAATTAGCCTTTCCTTTCTTATTCTTCTTCTTTTTGAAAAAAACAACTCTGAACATGTTAATTCAAATATATGCAAGATCTTTTCTGTTAGAGTCTTTACACAATTTTGTTGAAGCACCTTCTCCCAAGGTCTTTGCAAGACTGACTTGTTCACCTCCATTATACTGAAGAAAGGAAGTCTTCCTGACTATCTGGGCAGGCTTTTTGCTCTGACCCCTTTGCTCTCTATTTCATTTTAAAAGAAATCAGCACCATTTCTCTTTTAGATATATACAATGTTTTTAAAAGTTTATCTTTTCCTTTTCTTCTCACTTCTCACTTCCTAGACTTACTACACTTGAAAGAGTCAGAAAAGTATAGCTTGAAGTCTGGTAAATTGATGCCTCCCAATTTGTTCTTTATGCTTAAGGTTGCTTTGGCTATATGGGGTCTTCTCTGGTTTCATATGAAGCATAAAATTTTTTCTAGATCTGCAGAAAATGATGTTGGTATTTTAATAGGGATAGCATTGGATCTGTAGATCACTTTGGGTAGTGTAGACATTTTAACAATGTTGATTCTGCCAATCTATGAGCATGGTATGATTTTTCCATCTGTTTACATCCTCTGCTATTTCCTTCCTCAGTGTTTCATAGTTCTCCCTGTAGAGGTCTTTCACCTCCTTAGTTAAATATGTTCGTAGGTATTTTATTTTCTTTGTTGCTATGGTGAAATGTATTGAGTCTTTGATTTGGTTCTCAGTTTGACTGTTGTTGGCATATAGGAATGCTACTGATTTCTGTACATTGATTTTGTAACCTGAGACTTTGCTGAATTTGTTTATTAATTCCAGGAGTCTCATGGCAGAATCTTTGGGGGTTTTTAGATATAAGATCATATCGTCAGCAAAGAGAGATAGTTTGACCTCTTCTGCCCATATTTGGATGCCCTTGATTTGCTTCTCTTGTGTGATTGCTCTGGCTAGGACTTCCAGCACTATGTTGAATAGAAGAGGTGATAGAAGGCAACATTGTCTGGTTCCAGCTCTAAGTGGAAATGCTTTCAATTTTTCCCCATTCAGGATGATGTTGGCTGTGGGTTTGTTGTGTATGGCTTTTATCATTTTGAGGCAAGTCCTGTCTATGACTATTTTGCTAAGCATTCTTATCATAAAAGGGTGCTAAAGAAAGAGTCATAAAAGACGGGGACCAGATTTGTTTTATTCGGGCATATATACCTAGGAATACATATATACTGTTTTATATGGATTAGGTGCTCAAAAATTATTTGATAAATGAACTGATTTGTGGCGACAGATCTAGGAAGCCCTAACTTGTAGAAACATGAAAATATTCACTTCCTAACAAGTAGTTGCAGTTATCTAATATCATTTATGCTTTTCATTATGGTGATTATTCTTATTTAATGTTTTATAAATGAGTACACACATTGTTATATCACATTTAAAAATATTTTTTGCAATAAAAGACATGAGAAGCCAAGAAGGGGGGGGCAGGAGTGTGTGTGTAGGATAAAAACTTACCTATTAGGTGCAATGAATACTATTCTGGTGATGGGCACACCAAAAGCCCTGACTTAAGCATTATATGAGACATCCATGTAACAAAATCACTTATACCCCCTTAATCAATATTTTGAAATAAAAATAAATTTAAAAAAAGGAAAAAAATAGATGACATCATAACATAGAAAAAATATTTTGATAACTGTATTGCAATATGACTAGTTTCCTTTGTAACTGAAAGTGTTTCATTTTATGCATTTAAAAGAGTATTTTGAGAAAGTGTTCATAGGCTTTGCCAGTCTGTCATGTTTATGGCACAAAAATGGTTAAGAGTCTCTAAGTATTAGAAATTAT
The DNA here is from genome assembly GCA_028533085.1 of Varecia variegata. Taxonomy (NCBI): domain Eukaryota; kingdom Metazoa; phylum Chordata; class Mammalia; order Primates; family Lemuridae; genus Varecia; species Varecia variegata. The sequence continues at coordinate 70,528,755 of CM052438.1, read as the reverse complement.
GTTTGTGGATTATATTGATCAATATCTATTTTACACAGCCAAGGCCATACCTCACAGGAACATATACTGAGTTTGAAGGTTAACACAGGTTTATGAATTAGCACTTAAAATCTTTAAACTTCCTTCTTATGTTGTTTTACACTCCTAAGAATTCTTCATCCCATAAGATGAAGGTGAGCATATACTGGCTTCTTGGATCCTTCTCCTTTTGGGAGGCAAGCTGTGTTCCACTCACACCAGCTGCAATACCTTGACCAGCTGGTCACACAGGTACTGCAGACACACATATTTTGTTTGGGTCCTCAAGAGGAATTCTAGGCTCCATGGATGACTCTGATAGTGCCTCACATTAACTCCCAAAGAAAACTGAACAACACATCGCTTGCTCTATCCCCTTGTTTGCCCTTGGGCTCTGGTCATTGAGGCCTCTGAAAGGTGCTGTTGATTAGTACCATGGGCAATATCTCATATAATATTGTTCCTTTCTTATTTGGTCTAAAAAATACTTATAATTAGCTTTAGCCTTCTTTAAATCAGAATGTGAAGACAGATGACAATTCATTTATTTGGGGTGGGATCCAACCAAAAATATTCTATAGCCATATGTCATAACTTACCAGATACATTTTTTTTTTAAGCAGACATTAAAAGGTTGACTGTGGTTGTGTGGGACCAAGTGAAAGGAGACAGAAAGTGGGACTTGATGGATGCACAGGAATAAAGCAATTACCCTGAAAACTTATCTGATGCAAAGAGTGGGAGGAAGTCAGTCAAGTAGTAGCAGTTGGAATATCAGGTTTGAATCAGAAAAGAAAGCTGAATATTTTGGATTTTATTTGATTAGAAGTGGAGGTCCATTTGAGCCTTTGATTGAAGATTGAGATAATCAGTACTTCCACTATGTGGAAAATAATACACATTATGCAAGAGAATATACTCTGTTCACAAGCTTATTATTGGTCAAGAGTTAGCTAACAATCCTTGTCTCTAGCATGTTGGTGAAGGCTGTAGGTAGGAATGTTTAGAAGATTGTCTCTACCTTGGTATGGATCCTCTTTTTTTTCATCTTTTCTTTAATTATCTTAATTCTGTGTTTTTCTGATAAGTGAGTCCAGCCCCCACCTACATCTCCTCCATTTCCAATGCTGCAATCTGATTTGCAACCTGCACTGTTTCTCCTTGGTTGGTGACTTCTACTCTAAAAGCTGATATGTTAATTATGAAATAGTCCTAGGGTCTGCAGTTGCTCCTAGTTCTGTTAACTTATATGTGCATGAACACACACACACACACACACACACACACACACATGTAGTTCACTGACTATATGGATTTTTAAACCTTTAGATTTTCAAATAATGTTATATTTACCAAATATTGCAAAGATAGTGGAAAGAGTTTCCCTATACCTTTCACCACAGCTTCTTTTAATGTTAACATCTTACATAACCATGGTATATTTATCAAAACTGAGAAATTATAATAACATTTCTACAATACAGTACTGGTAACTAAACTACTATTTATGTCTGACTTTTACCACTTTTTCCCCCAGTCAGGCAGGAAGATTATTTTGGATTTTATTTGATTAAAAGTAGAGATTCATTTTAGCCTTGAGTGAAGAGTTTCTATTTTAGGATCCAATTCAGGATACCACATGGAATTTAGTCCAATTATATTTTGAATGCTCTTGCTAGCACTATTTGCAATTCTGTGCATCATAGTTATAGCTGGAAATGTAACACACTTGTATAACTGTTCTATGTTACTTTTCTTAAATACCAATTGCTGTTTTCCTGGAAGAAGTTTTGGATACAGGGATGGGAGTGTAGTTGTAAAATTATATTGTCTTCTAGATTGAATGCTGGCTAGCAGAACATTTTCTAATACTTAGAAGATATCTTTCTGTTAGTTCTATGACTATTGTTTTTCTCTCTTTGAACAGATAACTTCTTGATTGCTTGTCATAAAATGCTGTTGTGTTCTCAGGGCTTTTTTTTTTTAAACCTTTTCATGTAGGCCACACAGGAAATATAAAGGAAATAACTGCCTCATTAAGACTTTTTTCTGTTGCCCTTACTCCACCCAGGAATTATAGGACTCTATCCCGGTGGCACTTTGCTTACTTTGAGCTTAGTACCTATATGGTAGATTGTCATAGTAATGGCCTCTTATAGATTACACTTTGTGTCCCTGTACGTGGTCCCTTCTTACAGGGACTGTGGACTTGGCTATATGATATCATTTGGCCAATGGAACTCAGCAAAGGTGCTGCAAAGAGAGGGTAGAAAAATGCTTTACAAAAGGCCTTTTCCTCTTGAAATGCTGCCACCTTGTGAAGAAGCTTGTGTTGGCCTGATGGAGACATGTGATCTAGCCAATGGCCAGAACCAACTTCCAGGCAGGGGAACCTGGCCATGTCATGCCAGTCAGTCCTAGTAGAGTTGCAAATCATGGCAGCCACATGTGTGATCAGCACAGGAACTGCTCAGTTGAGCTCAGCCTGGCCCAGTTACTGACTCATAGAGTTGTTATAAAACAGAATTGCTATTTTTTAAGCTGCCAAATCTTGGGATAGTTTGTTATACAACAACTGATAATGGGTAGAATCTATAAAAGCTTATGACACATGGCTTGATGGTGGATACCCGAGTCTCAGAAGTATTCATTTTCCTTGGACTATCCTTTCTCTTGTTATAAAAATGCTTTATTCATTCCAGTCCTATCCTAAAATAGATAATCTTTTGATACTCTTTTACAATTCAATTTATCAATGATTTATTGTTTTTGTACCATAAGAAGAATTTTTTAAACCATAGGTTATTACTGAAAAATCCAATAAACAAAATCATTTGCTGAGAAGTGAGATAAAAATGTAGACTATTGCTCTAGGCAGTCTGCACTCAATTTTCCTTTTCAGTGCTCATCAAGAAGAAAATAGTTAGAAACTGGGTGGAACATGGATGAACAGATATTTTGTTTCTTCTACATGATCCATTTAGGAAGGTAACTTTTGAATTTTGTGCCTTGTGTATATATGACCTTTTACATTGTTTTAATTCTTAAAAATAATTTAAAAATTTAGTTCACATTAAAAATGTCCAAATAATTGAAAAAACTCCATCCTTGACAATACCCAATGGAAAGAATGTTTCTAAGAAATCCTATGGTTACTGAAGTTTTAGCTGACTTCTAAATCACCAAATGCAAGACTGCCTAAAGATCATATAAATATTTGTCATTGCTTTAGTTTATGGTCTTTCAATTTTCCCTAAAGAATAGCTAGCTAGGAAGAAAAATGAAAAGATATCATGATATTTGAAGGGATGTTGTCCTAAAATAGCAGTGAAATACAAAGGTGGTTTTCCTGACCATCACAGGAGAACTAGAGTAACTCCCAAATGTGTAGGTAGAAAGGATGCACATGTTTTATGTGAAATGTGACCTCAGAGGTTTGTTTGTTAAGAAAATTACAAATAGGTAAAAGTCTAAGAGATAAGTTGTAAATTACAATGATTTATTCTTATATAAACAAGAATGAAAAATTCATCCTTCAAAATAGAATTTGTGGTATATTAGCTTGCTAAGGATGCCATAACTAAGTATTGCAGTTAGGGAGGCTTAAACAGCAGACAATTATTTGCTCACAGTTCTGGAGGCTAGAAGTCCAAGCTTCAAGGTGTCAACAGTGTTGATTCCTTCTAAGGGTCTCTGTCCTGGGTTTGTGATGGCCATCTTCACGGGTCTTCACCTGGTCTTCCCTCTGCATGTATCTGTGTCCTAATCTTCTCTTCTTATAAGGACATCAGGAATATTGGATTAGGGCCCATACTATGACCTCATTTTAATTTAATTACCTCTTTAAGGGTCCTAGCTCCAAATACAGTCACATTCTAAACTGTTGGGGATTAGGACTCTAACATATGAGTTTTAGCGGGGGACACAATTCAGCCCATAACATATGGTACTGCAGAATGTATGTACAATCAATGAAGGAAAGAATAAACTAGTTTTGCTTATATTTAGAAAAAAAATAACTTTGCATGTCAAAGAACATGATAAGCAAAGTGAAAAAAAAAAAAAGACAAACTGGGAAAACATATTTCCATTGTGTACCACAGACACAGAGTTACCTTCCCTAATTCATAGTTTCCCAAAATAAAGACTAAACCTTACGGAAAGATGTGTTAAAGAAATAAACAAAGTTCAGAAAAAAGAAATATATATGGTTTATAATCATATAAAAAGATGCACAACTCCATTGAATGTAAGAGAAATGCAAATTAAAAGTACTATGAATACCATTTCTCAACTATTAGATGGATGAACGATCCATGTATGGTAACATATTCAGCTGGAGAAGCTGAGGGGCATTTTTATACATTGTTGATGTGATGACAAAATGGTTTTACAAAATAACATATGCATTTATTCTTTGACAAAGCAACTCCACATCTAGAAATTTATCCCATTGGGAAAAATACAAAAGGGTGTGTGGACAAGGCTTTCGTTGGACTACTGGAGTAGAATTAAGACTAGAAACAACCCAAAAGTCCCTCAGTGAGGAGCTAGTTAAATAAGCTATGGTACATCGTTAAAGCAATGAGGAATATCTTTAGGATATATTGTTAAGTGGAAGAAAGCAATCTAGGGAAAAGTGTATATTTTATCATTTATTGGAGAAAGTAGGGTGCACCTATACACAATGGAAAAGTAAACTGTCAAATAAAAGTTACTACTTAAAAAGGGAGGGAGGAAATAGGGTAGAGGGAATAGGCAAAGGAGCTACAGTATTTGAAATTGCCTTGTGAACTTGACTCTTGAACTATGTAAATATTTTACATAATTATAAAACGAAGTAAAATAAAAAAGCAATCCCTAAAAATCCTGTGTATTCAGTTAGGGGCACAGAGAGGAACTCCTCCAGTGGCTTTAAGACCAAATAATTTGGCCGGGCACAGTGGCTCATGCCTGTAATCCTAACACTTTGGTAAGACTAGGCAGGGGGGATTGCTTGAGGTCAGGAATTCAAGACCAGACTGAGCAAGAGGGAGACCCCCATCTTTACTAAAAATAGAAAAATTAGCCAGGCATGGTGGCACATGCCTGTAGTCCCAGCTGCTTGGGAGGCTGAGGCAAGAGGATCGCTTGAGCCCAGGAGTTTGAGGTTGCAGTGAGCTCTGATGATGCCACTGCACTCTACCCAGGGCAACAGATGGAGACTCTGTCTCAATAAAATAAAATAAAATAAAATAAAATTTAAAAATAAATAAATAAAAGACACAATAATTTGTCCATCCCCAGTGCACACAAAAGAATTGTAAACCATTTTTAGTATTCAGGATCCCAATAAGGTCCATACATTGATTGTTTGACATATCTTTAAGTCTCTTATAAATCCATGTTTCCACATTCCTTTCTTCTTTTTTCTTTTAATTTTAAAATTTTTGTTATTGAAGAAAACTGGTTATCCTATAGTTTTTCTCACAGTCTGCACTTTGCTGTTGCACCCCCCTAAGGTAAAAATAAAAATGACTTATGATATTTATGAACCAATTGGAAATGTGAACATAGACTGGTTATTTGATGATATTGAGAAATTATTGTTTGTTTTTTAGGGTGAGAGTGTATTGTGGTCTTATTAAAAAGAGATATATACTGAAGTATTTATGGATCAAATGCAAATATTGTGATGTCTGGAGTTTGCTTTAAAATAACATGGAGGAGGATTTGTCTGTGGATTGGCTTAGGTGGACTGAAGTGGTGAGTATTATGGGCATTCATTATACTAGTTTGACTAGTGTGAATATGTCCAAAATTCTTTTTTTTTTTTTTTTTTTTTGAGACAGAGTCTCGCTCTATTGCCCAGGCTAGAGTGCCATGGCATCAGTCTAGCTCACAGAAACCTCAAACTCCTGGGCTTAAGCGATCCTTCTGCCTCAGCCTCCCGAGTAGCTGGGACTACAGGCATGCGCCACCATGCCCAGCTAATTTTTTCTATATATATTTTTAGCCGTCTAGATCATTTGTTTCTATTTTTAGTAGAGACGGGGTCTCGCTCTTGTTCAGGCTGGCAAAATTCTTTATAATAAAAAAGTTAAAATAAGAGTGCTGGCTCTAGAGTGTATCCACCTGGGTTTGAATTTGGGTCCCACCACTTAGTAAATAAGTGATTATGAACAAATTATTCCACATTTCTGTTAGGTTATTAAGTATGGAATGTCCGATTTCCTTAAGAACTAGGTTTGACAGTTGATATTTGTAACATTTCACTTTGACACTTCTTGTTTTACTTTTATTGTGAAGGTACATCTTCATTGTTTCAAATGCACGTTTTGGCTTGTGTTTATCCTTCAAATTTTTTTTAGAGCAATGTTTTGAAACCATGGATTAGTCAAAAATTCGTGTTATTTTTAATATGAGTTCCATTGTGGAATCGATGCAGCACAGACAGCTTGAAATATCAATGAAGTGTTTGGGAAGGATGTGGCTAATGAGCTCATAGTACATCGATGGTTTGAGAAGTTCCAGTTTTGTGATTTTAATCTTGAAAATGAGCCATGTGTGTGACCTGCAACCAAGGTGGATAATGGTGAGCAGAAAGCTGTAGTGGAAGTGAATCTATCTCAACCTATGAGTCAATTAGCAACAAGGTTTGATGTTACTATTTCAACAATATTGGACCATTCGAAGCAAATCGGCAAGGTAAAGAAGCTGGATAGATGGGTTCTGCATGAATTAAATGAGCATCAGAAGAGAAATCATCTGGAAGTTTGCCTTTCTTTGCTGTCATGACATAAAAGCGAATCATTTCTACATCATATTGTTACGTGTGATGAAAAATCGATTCTTTTTGACAATTGCAAGAATTCAGCACAATAGTTGGATAAAGATGAAGTGCTGAAACAACAGTCCAAAACTGAATATTCATCAAAAAAAGCTAATGCTATTTGGTAGTCCAGCACTGGTATTATCCACTGCAGCTTCATGAAACCTGGTCAATCGATTACAGCTGATGCCTCTGCAGCCAGATGGACGAAATGATGAGGATGCTTGTGATTAAGCTGCTGAGACTGACCAATCTTCATGCAAGACAATGCTTGACAACATGTGGCACTAACAACGCTGCTCAAACTACAGCAGCTGGACTTGGAAACTCTCTGTCACTCACTGTATTCACCAGACCTTGCACTAACTGACTACCACTTCTTCCAGGCTTTGAACCACTTCTTGCAAGGTAAAATATTTGATTCTCAACAAGCTGTGGAAATGCCTTTCATGATTTCATGACCACTCGCTCTCCAGGCTTCTTTGCTGTTGGCATAAACAAGCTACTGTTAAGATGGCAAAACTGTATCGCTTGTTTGGGTGCGTACTTTGATTAATTGTACTGCTTCTAGTTTGAGATATAATAAACTACACTTTTGATTCAAAATTGGACATTTCATATTTAATAACCTATCTTTCACAACCCGAAAAGTGGTGCTGATAGTAGTGTTACCTCATAGAATTCTTGAGGCAATTAAATGAGATGATACGTGTCAAGTATTGGAGCACATTCTGTCACATGGTAAGCAGGCAATAAATTTTAGTAATCATCACATCTATTATTGTTTTCTCTAAACTTTAGTATAAGAATATTAGGGGAGAGAGGGTCTCTCTCTCCCTCTAAGATCATGAGCTATGAGAGTAACATAAACCTGGAACTGCCGGTGACTATTTTTGTATCTAAGGGAGGCACAACTCACAGGAAATCAGGGCCCTGGGTGGTGGCACTGTTGCAACACCCCTTGAACTCTTGGATTCAACCATTCCTGAAGGTAGTTTACCCCTGGACTTCCCACTTAGTGGGTCAACAATCTTTATGTTAGTTTGCATTGCTTCTCACACTAGCAAATAAAATTGGCCTGGCCATTCCACCGAATCTAATATACTTTAAATAGTGCTGTCACCCTTTATCTGAAGCACATCTGTGCTTATAATATTTGCCACTTAAAATCTGAATAAGCTTCCCAGTTTTTAAATAAATAAAACCCCAATTCCTCAACCTGCTATTGAACATCCTTTTTGACTCACTCAACATCTACTTCTCTAGCTTTATGTTCCACTCTGCCTGTATTCCTATTTATCCATCTTCCTGATAGGCTAGAAGGCATATTTCTTGACCAGCTCCATAACTGTGCATGGCTGCCTCACCTGGAATGCTATTCTGTCAGCACCTCACCTGCCCACTTAATAAATGGACGTGCCATCCTTCAAGGTCTTGTGAAAATGCCACTTCTCTGGAAATTTGCTTTATTGGAGCTGGAAGGGGCTGTCCTACCTCATTTAGCTCCTTTTATTTTACTCCTCCTATAGCATGCATCACTGCTATTTTGGTATCAATATTATTATTAGTTTAAAAATTGTGATATTTAAAAGATTTGTGTGATATCAATCCCTTTGTACTTGGAATGAAATCCTATGACTATTGTGTATAAAGCTTTACATGATCTGGCTCTTTCCAGCTTCTCTGACATCGTATCATATGATTGTTCCCTTGTCAAATGCGCTCCAGCCACATAGGCCTTTATATTCTTCAGAAGACCCAGCTTTTCCTGCCATTGATTAGCTAGCCCCATTTGTCTGCCAGGCTCTGCTTCCAGATCCTTCCGTGGCTGGTACCTCCTCATCGTTTATGCTTTAGTTCTAAGGTCCTTTCTCAGAGAGGCCTTTCCTGGTCATCTAAATGCCCTTTACCTCTACTCTGGAATGACTATCACATTATCCTATGTTATTTTCTTTATGGATTATAGAATTTACAACTGTATTAAATTGTCATATTTGTTTGTTTACTCTTTGAATGTCTGATTAGCCCTCTTCCCCTCCCAACTCCACGACATTAAAAGTTCCACAAGGGCAGGGATCATTTGTTCATGTTTAATGCCTGATTTCCATTACCTAGAACAAAGATTAGCATACAGTCAGTGTTTCATAAACGTTTGCTGAATGAACACTTCCTAATGCATTTACTAGATTATCTGTACTACAAAGGCACAGCCTATTTGCCTATTATACCTCAATTATCATTATCAAATATCACACTTTTTGCATAGTATGTACACAGTAAATATCTGACAAGTGAACAATTTTCCTCCTATTATGTTGGTCCATATGAAATTGTCATTTTTGTATATCAAAATGATTAAATATTGGCAATTTCCTATGGTTCAACTACTATCTTAAACTGTTTTCCACAAAATCAAACTTATGTAGAGAAAGCACTGGCCATTGCCTTTGACTACTGGGAGGTGATCTCTAGGTGCCTAGAATGTCCTGCCTGGTAGGAGTGTCTTTGTTTGCCTGGGGGGTTTGGAACATGCCATATCAGTTTTGAACTCTGGAGAAACTGGAAAGTAAAGGCGTTAGCCCAAACTTTCGGGAAGGTATGGTCAAGGTCAGCCATACAGGCAGTATGTGATCAGCCCTCCATAGAAACTCTGGATACCAAAGTCTTGATAAGCTTCTTGGGCTGGCAATACTCTGTATTGTCACATGTTGATACTGGGAGAATCACACAGTCTGTGACTCCACAGGGAGCGGATGGCCAGAAGCTCTACATTTGGTATCTACCAGATTCTATCCCATGCATTTGTTCCTCAGGCTGGTTCTAATTTGTACCTTTGCCTACAGTGAGTCTGGCAGTGAGTATGATAGCTTTCAGTGAGTCACTCTAGCACATTTTCAAACCGGACTGTGATTGTATGCATCTCTGAATTTGTAGCCAGTTGGTCTCAAATGATGGCGGCCCTGGGAACCCATGAGACTACAGGTGGTGTCTGAAGTGAGAGGAGTCTTGTGGGAACTGTTCCCTTAGACTGTGCAGTTTGCATAAATCCTTGCAGATTTAAACACTTATTTATTCAAGTATAAAGACTGTGCTCATTTTATTATTCCCCAGTGTCTACCACAGTATCATCCAGTTAGACTCTAGAGACTTTCTTCCTCATTGGAGTAGGCCATTGAATTGCTCTCATGAAGTAATTAGACCATCAGTATATATTTAACATTTAAAACGAAGTACTGAATTGCACTTCATTCAGTCAAGTGCCAAAATCTACAGTACAGAAAATTCTGTGCTAGGACCTGTTATTACAGAGTGAGATCAATATGAAAGAAGATGGGACTAGGAAAGGTTCTAGGCCCAGACAAAAGATGGCAAGTTCTTGTTCTACTTGGTCTTTATCAGACGCTAGTAAATGCCCAAAACTTTTTAAGCCAGCTCTGCTCAAAAAGATGGAATTGGACCTCATGCCATGTCCCCACCCTCAATCTTCCCAATGGTAACCATAATTTCACAAATTGCTCTTTTATCCCTAATTCTATAAGAAATTACTGCCATCTTGTGATAGTTCTTCAGGTGGTAGTTGAGGTAGCAAGTGATGGGTAGGTGACTTTACATAGAAGTTTAAGGAGACTTTACCCAAAAATGAAGTGCTTATCTTTCAACAGAGTTGAGTTTAAACATAGATATTCCAAATTCTTATCTGTTTTGTAATGTATCCAAATTTCCATTCTGGTTTTTTTTTTTTTTTGGCAGAGAAGGAAATTATTTTGGTCTATTTTTATATTTTAGCTTAACCATTTGTAAATTTTCCTAAAATTAGATGCTTTTTAAACATATTAAATGGAAGTTACCCTTTTATGATACCATTCTCATTCTATTAATATGAAAGTAATTTCTATCAATATTTCTTATAAATAAAATAAATGAGCAAATCCCTTGTTGGAAATTACTTCTTAGAAATTCCCTCCTTCAAAGCATTAATTATATTACATGGAACCCAAGATACTGACAGATATTAAGTAATGGAAAGACACAGCCTGTGGTCCTAAGGAGCTTACACTTTAAAGCAGGAGAAAGGAGTGATATAAAATATTGTGGCTGTGAATCCTGATACAGGTAGACTAATACTCAAGAGCTGACCCTGCTATGTTCAGAGAGCTAGGGAAGCATCACATCAGAGTTACATTCAGTGGCAATTCAGAGGCAATATGCAGAGTGATGAAAGAGTTGAAATCATTTCAACAAGAGTCTGTGTCTGTCTTTGCTTTTTAGTTCATCTAATTCAAATGAGAAGCTTGAATAATAAAGAGGATAATTAACATGGCTGTAAAAATACCTGGAACACATTTGAATTTTAAGTCATACAATTCAACTAGGTTGTATCAGAGCAGAAGGATTTTGAGTCTTTAGAAAATCAGCAAATTCATTAGCTTTCAAATTAGAGTAAGACTCTTCAATGGCACGAAAACATTGAATTTGGTTGTGATGATTTCCATGTTGAGTCTTCCAAAGAGATGTTTAGAAACTGTTTTACTTTGCTTCCCCCAAAGATCATAAATCAACTCTTTGATTTCTCTTTACTTTTTCTTCAATTTGTTAGGCTAGAATATAAAAAAGTTTATTGTAATCTTCAAAAGTAATCAACAGATATTTCTAGACCTTGAAAGTTGCCAGTGGGTTGTGAGACCAATGGAAGAAAGTACTCCCAATTTGTAGCTCAATATTAGCACATAAATATTAATGAGTTCAAATCATTCCCAAGATGTCAAGAATAAGAGATTATCTGGCAATATTTTCAAAACGCATCCATTGTGCAGATTCCAGGGTGAAACTCTTTAAGCTGTTAATAAAAAGCAGACAAATGTACTCTCCTCATCTGACCCATATCATGGCATAGGTTGCTCATAGGAGACTACTTTTGGGGTTGTCTTCTTGCTCCTAATTGTCGTTTTGTGGAAATTGGACTTGAGACTCAGGAGTGGATTCCCAATGTCTTTGTCTGTAATACATGGCTCTTTTCACACAGCCAACTGAATTAAAAGTAGATATTTGACCCAAGTTGGGCCAAAGCTGTATGCTAGGAATTATAGAGTTGGAAAACAGTGACCAGAAAACTGAGGGTATTTGGGGCTGAATTTTGCAAATGGTAGAGCTCTTGCAGAAGGCCAATAAACTTTGACGCAGGAATCCTTGAAACTTTTCCTTCCTAAACCATCTCTTATTTCTAAGAGATACTTAACAATCCTTCCAGTAATTGTCTTTCTCCCTGTCTCTACCCCTCATAAGGCAGACAGAAATAATTTCTGTTTCTTGTACCAAAAGAACCTAAAAGTTAAACAGTGATTAAATTAGGACTCAAGAATTTTACAAAAAGTAAAAAAAGTTCATCCAAATATCCCTCACAATACAACAGAAGATGGATCTGCCCAAGCTGGAAATAATTGGTGCCACAGCAGAAGGAGAGGTGATTTTCTGCCATCATCCAGATCAGAATACAAGGCAGATATGGCTGTAAAGAAGGAGTATTAGGACACGACACGATAATAGCTGCAAACACAGAGGTGAACAATTGAACAGTGTAAGAAGTAATGGAATAGCATCCAAGTGTAAGTTCGTGTCTTGAGTTTCAAATTATATTTTAAAAATTCAAATAAATTGTTTATGCTTTTGTTGCAACAAATCCTGTAAAATGCTTTGAGTTAAATTTTATGGCTGTGAGAGACCTCAGATCATCTGGTTCAACTCCCTTATTATACAGACGAGGCAAGTAAGGCCCACAGAATTTAAATGACTTGCTTGGTGAAGAACTAGTTATCAATCACAGTGGAGTACTGTAATCACAGTACTTTTAATTACATAGTTGTAAACTATATGCTTTGCACACTATATAATTTAATTGGTTTTAATTAGGATTCATATTGTGATTTGTTTTAAATTCCTATTAACTTATTATTTATTTTATATTTTTAAAAAATTTAAAGAGAAATAAATCATTTCAGATATACTTGAGACCCTGCATGCTTCTTCTCAATTTTATTGACATTTCTTTTCCATGCTGATTTTTCCTATTTATTGTTTCTGATACTATTTTTTGGCTACCTGTGTGTGTGTGTTTATATGTTAGTATACTCTAATGTATCTATCCGCTGTTGCTGGACATTTAGGCCATCTCCACGTTTTTATTGTTAACACAGTGCTGCAATAAACATTCTTCCACATACCTACTTGTCAACACATATGAGTTTCTTTATGGTATGTGGGAATAGAAGGGCTGAGTAATGAGTAGGAGCACTTCCAACCTAACTGGACTTTGTCGAAGTAGTTGTTCCAAATTATGCTTTGAATTTGCCTTGTTTGACAGAGCTGTCAGACTTTAAGACATTTGTTAGTCTAATCTAATGTGCGTGAAATGATATTTCATTGTGGTTTTATTTATTAGTTCCCTGAATATGAATGAGGTTGAGAATCTTTTTTAATATATAGGGCATGAAGCTTTCCTGTTCTGTATTTAAATTGTTCAAATTCATAGCCCATTTATCTATTGAATTATTCTTTTTATTCTTAATGGTTTGTAGGTATTCTTCATATATTAACATAATCTGAATAGTATACACATTCTTTAAACATGTGGCTTGTTTTTTCCTTTTGATTATATTATATATAATTTGATTATGGTATATATATATATCTATATAAAAATAGACATTTTGGTTGAGAAGTGTTACATTTTAATATAGTCAAATTTATCAATCTTTTTATTTGTGGTTCTTGCTTTTTGTGACTTAAGATATCCTTCTCTACCAAAATGTTTAACATTTTCTTTCTTACAAATAGGTCTTTAATCTACCTGTAATTTTTTTTTTGTTTTCTTGCTTATCTGTATAGGTGAGTAAGGATGTAATTTCATTTCTTTTTACTAGAAGACCATTTAATTTAGCACCATTTAATAATTCATCTTTTCCCCACTTGTTTTCAATAGTGCCACTGTCGTATGTCAAGTTTTCCTATGTGTGTAGGTCTATTTGTAGGCTCTCTATTCTGTTCCCATTGGTTCATTTTCTATCTTTGTACCAATACTACAATAACATAATTACTATAGTTTTGCAATAGATCTTTATACCTGGTAGAGAAAATCCTTGCAACATTGTATTTCTTTAAACATGTCTTGGATCCTGGGCCATTAGGTTCATTTTTTCATTCCTAACATTGTTTCCACTAATACCATTTCATTTTTTGCCATCTTATTTTTTTGCTGAGGATTTATCTTTTATTAATTATGAAAAATTCTACCCATTATGTTTTCATTTGTTATTCCAATCTGAATTTCCATTTGCATTTCCCCCATTCTTTCTATTATTGCTGTCTTTAAACCATAAATTGAATTTTGCATTATAATAATTATAATAGTCACTTTTAAAAAAATTTAGACATCCTATTTGCTTACTTAAAAAGCTCTCTGATGCTTTTATGAAGTTTTATTTTCTTTCATGTTTTCATTTTTTTGGCATGTGACATTATTTTTAATATATTTATTTTGAGTATCTATTCAATAATTCTAGCATTTGGTTTTATTGGGGAATTTAATATTGTTATTTATTATACTCAGTGGCTCTTCTTCATTATGGACTTTCCTGCCCTCATCTATTTTAAAATCTTGATCATAAGCTCCTTTTCAATGACACTTTCCAACAAGAATTCTTCACAGCCAGACTGAGAACATTTTCCACTACAGAAATTTTATATTTGCTTTTTCCAGGCATTCCAGGGTTAGCATAGGTTGGGAGCCATTTTTACATTGGTGACTAAGTCTTTTTACCTCCCGCCCAAACCTACACCAAGAGAGACAAGTCATCCTGTTGTATCTGTGTACCAGTGTATATATCTTTCCTCTTAACATTTTCTCTGAAGGTATATCTCTTCCAGAGTCAGTTCCTGATTTACATTAGGGCAACTAGTGCTAATTCCTCGTTTTCCAAGTTCTTATTTCTTGTGCTTGTTTAAGTAATAAAACCCAAGTCTCTCATATTATTGAGTCAGGAGACACCCAGAATTATCTCAGAAGTCTGCACAGTTTCTGTTCTGCTTCATCCTTATCTCTTTGAGACTGGCCCTCCTGCCCTCTTTTTGCTAATGTGTTAGAGTTTGCATGTAAAACTATGTTTGTTATGTTTCTAGGTATTTTGTAGTGGGAGCTAATCATGTCTGCCACATTGCTGGAACAAAAGTCAATATTAAACTTTGGCATATGAATTAGAGTTCAGCCAAATTATAACCTAAACCAGCATCTTTATCTATATGAAATTAACTATTTCCTAAAATATTTAAAGTGTTAAGACTTATTTTTGACAACCAGCATAGAAAGTTGCCTTATTTATAAATACATATTGCAAACTCACGCCAATAACAGTTGTTGGTGGATTAAATCATTCAAAAGCACAAATATTTCCCTTCTAATAAAATATTAGGTTTTAATATGCTTTTTAAGAGGATGCTTCAAAACACCTGCAAATTTGTATTGCTAATGTCTGCCCTTTAGATACTACAATTAGCCAGTCTTTAAAGTAAATCAGTAATCTGCCAGTGTTCTGATGATACTCTTCTAACTCTAAATTCACATTTTATTAAAGTTTTAAGTCAACCAGTGTATATTTTCTCAGAAGTCCAGGATTTGAGCTCAATGGGTAGAGTACTGAGAGCAAGAATCTCTCAGATTTGTAGTGATTTGCAAATAATGAAATAATGAAAGATTTAGGCCACTTGCCTTCAAGACATTATGCCTTTTGTTTACTACTATTTTACTATGTAAGTGGAAGATTTATGAATATACAGTGTTATGGCTCATAGGTCCAACATGAGTTTCATTTAATAAGACTGTATCCTAGACATCAAATGGATGATGAAAAACATATGCATTCAGCAGCTAATTATAAACAAGCTGACCCAGTTTTGGCTTCCTTGCGTCCTAACCTTTGAACTACTGGAACACAAAATAAAAAGACTGAGTCAAGAGAGCTATTTGAATTTTTATGGCCATGTGCTTATATATTGAAGTAATTTGGAAAGATTAATGAGATGGGGCTTATTATATAAAACAAATTTGTCATAAACTTTGTAACGGTTCTCACTCTAAATGTTTCCCATTGAATTAGTAGAGTCATCACAACTTCCACATTTTGTTATTCTAATTCCAAGTTGGATAATCCTTAACATTATTATAGTTTTCAGGTATTTGTAACTTAAAATTTAATATATGAATTGGAGTTAAAGTTATAACCTAATGCAGTATTTCTGTTTATAGGAAATTATCAATCTTCTTCCTAAAATTTTTAAGACTGACTATGGAAATTCTACTCATTACCACAGAAAGTAGCTCTATTTAACAATATTATTTGTGCTACCTCTACTCAGAGATTTAACTATTATTTAGAAACAAACTCATATCCACTTCCCTCCCAATTCCATATCTTGATTTATCAGACCAAAATACGAAGTAATGAAAGTATACTTTCTGTTAAATTTCCTCAGTCTGTTATTTTTGTTCAATTTTCTTCATGCTCACGTCCAGGGCTTTCCTGATGTCATTTAAAACTTTTGTCTCAGGTTATAGAAACTGAGTAAACTATGTTAAATGAGCGTTTTGATAATAATGTATAGTCATGTTTCAAGAGAACCCCTGATGATGACCATACAAGTCCAAACAACTGGATCTATGAATGTGGTATTTCAGACACAATGGAAGCTATTTGGGGAGATACTTTGTCTTTTCAAGGCCTTAGTTCTTCCTTGTAGCAACGTGTGTCTACCTACAGGCTTCCTGAGAATCCAACATCGTGATATTTTCTGCCCTTCTTTTACATTCACTGTCCTAAAAAGTTTATTGACAAGCATAGCTTCATGTTTAGGTTTGCTCTTAATCCTTCATCTCCAATGAGTAGTCCCATATTGAACTTTGGCATTTTTACTGTTCATTTTGTTTTATGTTTCGGTCACTACTCAATTCCTAAGGCCACAATTTGATTAAGGTTCAAAACCTTTTACTAACTGATTTCTGACATTAAGCATAATGTGATTTATAAGCCTCCAATATAGCTATACAATTTCAATATGTGGAAATCCAGATTTTTAAAAAAACTCTTGGAGATGAGCATTCATTTAGAGAAAAAAATTGAAAAATTCCTTGAAATAGTGAGTTCTCTAGCAGTTGTCACTGAAATCTTCAAGGTTGGGGAAAGAGCAGCCATTGGCACAAAAGAGCACATATAAAGAGTGAATGTAGAAATGGTGAATAAAGGAAAGGTGCAAAGCTACTGCAGAGGCCGCAGCAAAGGAAGGTTGTATGCAAACATGTA
>CM052438.1:70422355-70511080 GCA_028533085.1 Varecia variegata | reverse complement strand
GCCTGGCCCGATGGAACTTTTTATATTACTTTTTTACTGCTTTATTTAGAGATTACCAATGTCTCTTTACTTGGTACTGATTACTTAGAATTAATATTGTACCCACTTCATTTCAAATGTAACACATTTTTAATAGTATAATTCTATCTACATCCATCCTTTTTGTCATATATTTTATATCTACACAGATTACACACTGATCTTAAATGTTGTAAGTTTACACAAATTGATGAGTTTTCTTTTAGAGAAATTAAGAGAAGACAAAGAGGGTTATTTTATTTAAGTACACCTTTACCATTTTTGGTTCTTTTCATTTCTTCCTAGAGATCTGAATACCCATCTGGTGTCATTTCCCTTCAACTTGAAGAACTTCCTTTTGCATTTCTTTTCTTTCTTTTTTAGTTTCTCTGTACTGTAGTTTTTTTTTTCCTTCAGTGTATTATGGGGGTACAGATGATTTTGGTCACATGGATCACTTTTGTAATGCTTGAGTCAGGGTTATAAGTGTGCCTGTTAACCCAGATAGTGTTCATTGTACCCGTTAGGTAGGTTTTAACCCATCCCCTCCTCCCCACTCCCCCGTTTGATTTCCATTGAGTTATACTTCCCTGTATGCACATGTGTGTTCATTGGTTGGTTCCAATTTAATAGTGAGTACATGTGGTATTTGTTTTTCCATTCTTTAGATACTTTACTTAGGATATTGGTCTCCAGTTCCATCCATATTGTTGCAAAAGGCATTAAGTCATCCTTCCTCATGGCTGAGCAGTATTCCATGGTATACATATATCACTTTTT
Source organism: Varecia variegata (assembly GCA_028533085.1). Classification (NCBI taxonomy): domain Eukaryota; kingdom Metazoa; phylum Chordata; class Mammalia; order Primates; family Lemuridae; genus Varecia; species Varecia variegata. Next base: position 70,510,282 of record CM052438.1, on the reverse strand, counting down.
TTTCCAGAATATTACAGGGATAGAAACATTTTGGTTACATGAATTGCTTGTACAGTTTAAGTAAAAATTATAAGAGCGTCCATGACTCAGATAGTGTGCATTGTACCTGTTAGGTGTGAATTTACCCATCCCTTCCTCCTCCTTCCTACCTACTTGATTTCTGTTGTATTTTACTATCATATGTACATGAGTGTTGATCATTTAGTTCTAATTTAGTAGTGAGTACATGTGGTGTTTATTTTTCCATTCTTGCAATACTTCACTTAGGAGGATGGTCTCCAGTTCCATACAGGTTGTTATAAAAGGTATTTGTTCACCATTTTTTTTAATGGCTGAGTAATACTCCATGGTATACATATACCACATTTTATTAATTCACTCATGTATTGATGGGCACTTGGGTTGTTTCCACATCTTTGCAGTTGTGAATTGTGCTGCTATAAACATTCTAGTGAAAGTGTCTTTTTTATGCATTTCTTTTAATATATGGGTATAGACATAAATTATTTTAGTTTTTGTTTATCTTAACATATCCTTTTCACTTTCTTTTTTGATGGATACTTTCACTGGATATAGAATTCTAGGTTGATAGCTTTTTTTCATTCGGCATTTGAAAAATATTGTTCCATTTTATTTTTTTCCTGGTGTCCATTGTTCTGGATGAGAAGACAGTACTCATTCCTACTGATGTAATCCTATGTGCAATGTATATTTTTTCCTCTGGCTCCTTTTAAGATTACCTTTCTGTTTTTGTTTTTAGCAGTTGACTCTATGTGCCTTGTTATGCTTGGTATATTTATTTTTATCTTGCTTGAATGTCAGTAAACTTCTTCATTCTTTAAGGTAATATTTTGCACTAAATTTGTGAATATTTTGGCCATTATTTTCTCAAACATTGTTTTCTGTCTAATTTTCTCTTTCTTCAATGCATGGAGTTATAATTACACATATGTTGGACCAGTTGATATTTTCCCACAGGCCAAGGAACCTCTATTCATTTTATTTTATTGTCTTTTCTCTTTGTTCCACAGATTGAATAATTCCTATTGACTGTCTTCAAGTTCACTGACCTGCTTTTCTGCCACCTTCAATATTCTGTTAAGACCATGCAATTAATATTTTTTACATATATTTTTCAGCCCTCGAATTTCAATTTGGCTCTTCATTGTGGTTTTTAATGTGTGTTATGATAGTCCTCATCTTTCCATTTATTGTATTCATTATAATTATCTTTTTATTTATGTTTTTGCATATTTATAATAGTTGGGTACATTAATTCTACCATCTGAATCATCTTGAGGTTTGCTTCTACTGATTACTTGTTCTTTTGACCCTCAGTCACATTTTCTTGCTTCTTCACATGTCTTGTAATTTTTTTATTGCATGTTGGGCATTATTTATTTGTGACAAGTTATAGAGGCTTTGGAGTCTGTTATCTTGCTTCGAAGAATGATGTTTTTTGTTCTAGTGGGCATTTGAATTATAGGCTGATCATGTTGGAGTCTTGGGTTTATACTTTACTGAGGCATATCTACTTTGATTTTGTTGTTAGTCTTATGCTAAATCAGTTAGTTCTGGGACATGGACTACTCACGAAGGAGTTCCAGAGTTCTGGAGTTTCAGTGGAGAACCCAAGGCATTTCTAACTCCTATAACTTGGTGCAAATCATTTTTCAAACTTTGTTTTTCTTGTAGTAAGCAGCAGCCATAAAATAGTGTTAATTTCAGGGGGAAAAAAAATTGAAAATATTAATGGTTTAAATGTGTAAATAAAAACACAGCCTTACTGGATATTTTATTGGGAAATCTCAAAAAAAAAAAAAAAACAAACCCAATATTTTTAAGAGAAATTGATTATCAATAAAATTGTATTCACTCAGGTTATGTGAAATTAAAACACAGTATATATAAAACACTTATTATAGAATTTAGCATATTGGAATAGCCCAATATATGTTTGTTATCATCCAGCCATTCATTCATTCAATTGCAATGATTTGTTAATTACTGATTATGTGACAGGTGCTGTGCTAGTCACTAGGAATTCAAATATTTGATTTGTTAAAGGTAGTAGCCTTTCTGTTGAAAATTTTGTATGTTTGTATTGACTTTTCCATATGATTAACCAAGATTTGGTATTTACTCTCCCTTGGTAAGCCAAATTGAAATCAAGAGATGTTTTAGTTCCAGGTTTGCTACTGTGTCCTCATATGATTTTGGGCAAGCCAATTTCTCCCTTTAACTTTCAGTTCCCCATCTATAGAAAGAGAGTATTTCACTAGGTCAATGGAGCCTGAAATGTTTTTAAAATTTGAAGATGTCCCAGGCCTAGCAACAATTTTACCCCCATACCCCTACTATGATGTTAACTGTTAAATCAGAAGGATAGTAGTCATCCCTTTGTAGACAGTCTTTCTGCTATCTTATTATCTACAGATCTGAAGAAAACACACACACATACACACACACACACACACACACACAGAGGAAAGTATTCTAAAGACTCAAGGGAAAATTCTCTTTGGAGCCAAACCTTGGAATCAAAATATTCATTAAGTATAGTATGTAAATAAGAATTATTACAGATAATCACCTAATTCTGTTTTTGTCTTGTTATTTAACAAATATCTGGTGGGTATTTGAGCCTGTGGTTAATTTTTTTTTTATAAGAGTTGGACCAGGGAAAATGTTTGCTAAAATATAAACTACAGAAATGAATCTGAACACTTTCCAAATGTGCTTACCTGGGAGGAGTTCAGAGTAGTGAAAGAGGAAGTGAGATTGGGGGCGGGTGGCTCAGAAATGAGTGTACTTTGTGGGTCAGAAACATGCATAACTTGGGTTTGGCTTCCATCCGATGAGGGAGAGAAGGGCCAGGGGAAGGGGAAGGAGCCAAAGTGTGAGGATTTAAAGCCAGAAACAAGCTAATTTTAGATTATAGACATTAGAGATGGAAAAGATCCACAGGATTATATTACCAAACCCATCCCCCTGCCAGTGCAGGACACATTTGAACAGAGAGAAGATCAGATATGAAACTGACCTCAACCAATGGTCATATGGTGAGAGCAGGAGGTTGTACGCTGCTAGACACATTCATGAGGGCGGTGTTCTTCCTGGTAAGCTAAGGATAACGGGATATATTTAGGGATCATAAACAAGAAAGATGGATTTAAGTTTCTGCTCAGTCATTGCTGTGGGCTCAAAAATAGTGATGTGAATAAAAATTGGTTCAAGTGGATACTACTTAGGTCAAATAAAATACTTCTGCCTCTTGAAAAGAAGCTGGGATAGAAATATTTGAAATCAAGAGAAAAGTATTCTGAAAACGTCTTCTTGTTCTTTAGATAGTATGGTTGCCATGTTTTGTTCTTAAGGTTCCTTGTCCACACTATTGAGGCTGTGAATGAATATTGGAGTGTTTGTGCCACAATGTCCCAGAAAAGTTGTTCCACAATGTCAATCTGTAGACTGATAAAAACTACACAGGAGAGAAATAAAGACAATATGAGTTTTTCATAGAGCTAATTTTATTAAAAGTAAAAGATTCACCTTAATCTGAGATTAAGATCTTATATTTTTCCTTTTAAAATATCCTTCTTTTTTTTTAAAGAAAAAATAGTACTGGCACATATATTTTTAATCACCTTTTTGGCAAAATGAAAGTTGATAAATAACCTTATATAAATCCCTGCATTAAAAAAATTAGTGTATGGCATTCAAATTCAAGATACACTTCTTCAGAACAGCCTGAGGACATTTTAAAAACAAAAGGGAATGCACAGCACAACTAACCTCTGTCAATTGTGAGACAATCCATTATTTTAGGTGCAACTAAGGCAGAAAACACAGATTAATTATTTATGCCATCAATGTTAAGATGTATCCTGACATCAGAATGGTTAATATGTGAAAGGATGTGACCCTAACAATCTATAAAATATAGTACAGAATTCACACAAGGAATATTCATTCAACACAAAATTAGTTATTACAAGTATTCTTACTATTTGTTCATTAACACAATGTATTTGAGTTCAGGCTTTGAAGAGCTTCTGAGTGATACATTATATTTCATATCATGTCCTCTATTTTTAGTTCTTTTCCCAGTGCAACATTTCCCCACATTTTGAAGTTTTATAAGTTATCATTTTTAGACATTTCTCACTTGATAACTATTGGGTATATGTTTGGGTGTTCCAAGTGTTACGGTTATGCAAAACATTCTATAACCTCAAACATTCATTGCTCAGTGGACCCATCGCAGACTAAATAACCACCATAACATACAGGATGCACTTCTTTAAGGTGGGGAGGGGTGCTGGGAGCTGCTAGATGCATTCACAAGGATAATCTTATTCCTGATAAGCTAAAATGTAACAGGGGATATATTTAGGGATCATAAACTGGAAAGATGAGTTTAAGTCTCTACTCACCCTAAATATCTCCCTAAGTTTTTCTCAAATTGCTGAAATTACTCTGTTACATTCTTTAGAAAACAATGCAATTTATTCCCTAAGACCAATTCTGAAACCTCTATCATTAGTATTTTACTAGTATCCCAGTGGCAGACATTTCGTGGGTCTCATGTTGATGCTCAAATTCCCTAGGTTAGTTCAGTTGCAATTTTTGGCATTTCAAAATACAAAGAAACTAAGAAACCTGAAAGCGCATCATAGTTCTGTCACTGAGGAAGATTAGGTGGAGCTGATCTATAAAGAGGAAATGTTGGAATTTTTTTTTTTTGTAAAAAGCAGTTTCCCTTATACCTGAAAAACCCATAAATTTACTCTAGTAAATTTCATTAAATTAAGACAATTTCTCTACCAGAAAGACAGAACAATGTTTTATCAATTTTTATGTTTCCCCACTGTTTAGTGTCCATGATACACCTACAGAGAAGCAGTGAGGTTCAGGGTAAGTGAAATGAAGATCTGGAGTGAGAAAACTGGATCATGACCCTTTTCTAGAAAAACACACTTTGGCCCCTTCACTTTTAAGAATCTCCTTTTGATGGTGCTGACACTTCATCAGAGATGGTAGAGAAACACTAATGATGCTCTGTGGAACTGTTAGTAGATATAAACAGGAGATACAGCCTTAGCTATTTCTTGAAGACAGTCATAATAAGTAGTATATGTGCTCTGAATTGTGCATATGGACACTGAAAAACAACTGATAGGAAAACCACGATGCAATTATAAAATAATCATGATACTGAAATAGCAGTCTTGTTTGTGCCACAGGTTCAGGGTAGGAAAGAATTTTAATATGCTTAGGATGGGGGTTTGACCTAACATTCTGATATGTGATGAAGTTGAAAATATGAAACTTGGGATAAGAAAACGATCTGTAAGGAGAAGGAAAGGAAATTTGTGGCTTTTTTCCATTTAAAAATAATTATGGTTTCCTTTAGCCAACTCCAGGAGATTTAATAACTTTTTATATTGGAGAAGGGTGGCCGTGCCATATGGCTACCCCCCACTCCTGGGTTCAAATGACAAATAGCACAATTTGGAAGCCCAGTACAATTTGTTCATTGTAAATTCATGCTGTAATTCTTCTTTGTGTCTTAAAACTATATTCAAGACCCCTTTCTGGCTCTTGAACTGCTGTTTAAAAAGATCAACTGGCAAGTGTTTGAGGGAATAATTTCTAAGTGAGTGACAGAAAACTGCACCCTTTCTGCAGGCCATTTCAAAATAACGTTTGATGAGTCCACAATCCATTTTAATTACCTGTGCAAATATCCAGTTTCTGATCTTGAGAGCAATGAATGGCCTTATAACTCTGTATAATTATCTGGAATATTGCCACTTAGATATAGAATGCTTTATGAGAAACACCTAGTCAACCACGTAATTAAGGGCAGGAGTATTTTGAATTTTGAATGAAAATTTAGACATGCAACCTTGGACAATTCCAGTTTTCCTTTTAAATTCTTTCCTCCTGTTTATTTTATTTTATTTTTTTGGAAACACTTTCCTCCTGTTTATATATAGAGAAAGAAAAAATGATTTCAGAATGTTATCAGATTGTTTCAAGCAATTTATCACATTAAACAATTTGTTCAGGCAGAATAAACATTGATTTCAACAGACGCAAAGGAAGTAGTTATAACATTCTGCTTGTTTAACATGTTAAACATCTATTTTTTTTGCAAAAAACATTCAAAGAATTTTATAGAGATTTTTATTTTGTACCTTTTTCAAAGTAGACTCAGGGGAAATTTATAGCTACTTGGCAATTGACAAAAATGTTTAGAGAATGACCACACGATCATCCAGATTCACTTTGATTCTGAGTAGTGTTTTTACTGCAAGGCACTATAGCTCTGTGATCAGAAGCAAATCTCTTAAGCTATCAGTCTCTTAGAATTTATTTTTCCAAACATGTAATTATGATTACCACTAGATTATCTGTAAACTCCTTCATAGTCCTTGGAAGTAGTATACTACTTATATGAATTATGATAATTTCTTCTTTAAGTGAAAACATACATTTGTATTTTTTAAGACTAACTGTTCACTGTCCCTAAATGAGTGGCTATCATTACCCCTAAAACATAGAGTTGAAGATAGCCCTACACTTTTAAGGGGATAAGATCAACATGGTTCTTAAATAATTCTATTGACTCATTGAAAACTGTTTACTGAGATGGTGAGTTCAAATGAATAACTATAGCAGTTTAATTCACAAATTATTTTATAACATTGAAATACTAGTTTTCTTTAAGCTAAGAGTAAATGACCACGACCAAATTATTACAAGGCCACATCACTGATTCTAACTTTCTGAGGCCATTATAAATGACACATGAAAAGTGAGGACAATGTTTGCAGTGGTTGGCCTCCTGGCACACTTACATGGACACACTTCATCAATAGGGTAGAATAAGTATCCTGATTTGATCTGACCGTGCTGGTATAAACAGGGTTCAAATGAGGCAGAAGTTCAAGGTCCAGCTACAATTCAAGCAAGTTTTTTGGGTGAATGGAAAGAAGATACTTTGATGAATTAAGTTTGATTCATCTTGAGTTTAGTGAGATACTGGAGTGTTTCCCAAGTTGTAAGGATCCATTTGCACAAAGGTGACATACTGGGTTGAATAGCATCCCCCTAAAATTTATGTCTACCTGGACTCTGTGAATATAGTTTTATTTGAAAATAGGGTCTTTTCAGATATAATCAAGTGTATGCAAAGTCATACCAGATTAGGGTGGCCCTAAATTCAATATGACTGGTGTTCTTATAAGAACACAACACACACAAACACACACACAGGGGAGGGCAGAAGTGGGGATTCGAGTGATATATCTACAAGCCAAGGGGCACCAAATATTGCTGGCAACCATAGAAGCTAGAAGAGAAGCCTGAAGAAAATTCTTCTTTGGAGCCTTCAGACACCCTGATGGCACCTTGATTTCAGACTGTGAGAGAAGAGATTTTGATTGTTTTAAGCCACCCAGTTTGTGATAATTTGTTTTGGCAGCCCTAGGAAACTGTACAGGTGATAATTGAGTCTGATAGTGAATTGGTTCACTAATGGAACAATAAAATATTGGTAAAATGGAGGGTTAAGTTCAGGACCTTGTGTCAACACTTAATGGATGGACACCCAAAAGACAGAAGAGAAAAAAAATAGGGAAGTACTAGAAATAACTCAATCAAGCTTTACTTTTCAATAAAAAGAGAGCTTCAATGGTGTCAAATGTAATGGAAATAATGAGGAAGAAGAAAAGTGGAGAAATGGGGCTGGCAAGATGTGAAATATTAGACACATTCAAGAAAACATTTCTGTGGAAAGCAGTATGGAGATACCTTAAACAGATACAAGTAGACCTACCATTTGATCCAGCAATCCCATTATTGGGCATCTACCCAAAAGAACAAAAGACATTCTATAAAAAAGACATCTGCACTCGAATGTTTATAGCAGCACAATTCACAATTGCAAAGAAGTGGAAACAACCCAAGCGCCCATCAATACACGAGTGGATTAATAAAATGTGGTATATGCATACCATGGAGTACTACTCAGCTGTAAGAAACAATGATGATATAGCACCTCTTGTATTTTCCTGGATAGAGCTGGAACCCATTCTACTAAGTGAAGTATCCCAAGAAAGGAAAAATAAGCACCACATGTACTCACCATCAAATTGGCTTCACTGATCATCACCTAAGAGCACATTTAGGAATAACACTAATTGGGTGTCGGACAGATGTTGGGGGGGAGGGGACGGGTGTATACATACATAATGAGTGCGATGCACACCATCTAGGAGATGGACACCCTTGAAGCTCTGATTTGGGGGGGAGGGAGGGCAAGGGCAGTATACGTAACCTAAACTTTTGTACCCCCACAATATGCTGAAATAAAAAAAAAGAAAAAAAAGGAAAACATTTCTTTTTGTTTGTTTGTTTTTGTTTTGTTTTTTGAGACAGAGTCTCTTTCTCCCAGGCTGGAGTACACTGGCGTCATCATAGCTCACTGCAACCTCAAAGTCCTGGGCTCAAGTGATCCTCCTGCCTCAGCCTCCTAAGTTGCTAAGAAAACATTTCTAAAAGAGCAGTGCCTCTCAATCTTGAGTGTGCATAAGGATCACACACAGACCTTGTTAGAAATGCAAGTCCCAGAGCTACCTCTGTGAATGAATGTTAATTCTATAGATCTAGTGTTGGGTCTGGGAATCTGCATTTTGACAAGCATTCTAGGTGACTCTGAAGCCGAAGCTTTTTGGACTTCAATTTGTGAAATGCTGCTGTAATGGTGAGGTCAGGGGTGAATCCAGGGTTTGTGGAACCAGAAACTAATTCAATTTAGGGACTTTCTCTAAGGAAAAAAATAGAAAATTAGGGATCCAAAATTAGGAACAAAGTGAATATTTATTTAGAGTAAGAAAAGGAATAACAAATTATAAATTAAAAAGTATTGTAATTATCTCAAACCTTAAAGACAGTTGGAAGCCTCTATGAATTTTCTTTCTTTCAGTTTGTGTTTGGCTTCCACTTGGATACTTCTTCAGAACATATGTGATTTATAATATTAATAACTCTGGAAAATGTACAAAATTAATCTGACATTAAGACATGCTCAAGAGCTATTAAATGTACCTAAAAATTGCAGCTACATTGTATTCAGCTACATTATTGCGAATAAAGTAAGCTTCCTATACTACCATTGTATAACTTTTTAATGAACATGTATAGGAACTTTGTCTTTGGAATACTTGTTTCTTCAGGCAATTTCTCTGTGTTGGTGGCAATTTTGTGGTCAGCATTGAGTGGAACATTTAGTCTTTTATCAGGACAAGATGCATCAGATATGCTCAGATAAAATCCAGTGATTTGGGATGCACAAAGTATGTTAATTCAAACACAGACATATTAGTATGTGTAGTACTGCTATAAATGTGTGCCCTACAAATGGGAATTCTGATTAATTTCCTTATACTTTCCATTAAAAAGGAAAAAATATAGTGCATTTTTAATTGTATGCATCATATTGATCAAGTACTTTTTGGTAAGAGAGAATATTCATTTTTGATTAAGAATCTTCCTTTTGTAACTTTCCACAGACTAGCTTCTGGCCCTGTACATTTCAAATCTTGATTCTCCTCCATATCAACCGATTTCTGGTGTCAGTTGCCATATTGCAATACAACCTCTGGTCCTGCAACTTCATCTCATGCTGTAAATTTTACTAAAACATATGTCTATGTGAACACATTGCCAGGGCCACTCACAGGACCTTGGACAGTAGCCCCATTAAGGGAGGGGCCTCGAAGCTTAAGCTTCACGAGTGTCATGGAATAATGGGCACAGAAATGGCCTACAGAGAGCAGAGAAGAAGGGCCTGGTGGATGGGCAGTGGGGTGCTCACAGGAGCCTGAAGGGTTTACAGGAGTTTAGTCAGAAAGAAAGAGGAGATGGAATGGTATGGGTAAAAAGAGATGTAAGGTCATGTGAAAAGGTTCTATTTGTGGAGTTGATTTTTTACATTTGGAAACATGAATATATGGAAAAGGAGGGAGAGAGAGAGAGGAGGGGGAGGAGAAGGTGAAGGAGGAAGAAGAGGAGGAGGAGGAGGAGGAAGAGGAAGAGGAGGAGGAGGAGGAGGAAGAAGAGGAGGAGGAAGAAGAGGAAGAGGAGGAGGAGGAGGAGGAGGAGGAGGAGGAGGAGGAGGAGGAGGAGAAGGAGAAAATAGAGGTAGAAAAAAGAAGAAAATTAGGGTAGCAGTTTTGAAATTTCCAGTCACAGACCTCAGGTTTTGCCCTTTCTAATCCTCATTCCTTGGAGTTGTTCTAAATTCCTAAAGGCTTTCTACATTGTCCTTATACTGGGAGAGGGTTTTTTCTCCTGGCAGCACTTGGATGTTATCTGCATCTGAGGCTACTGCCAATATTTTGTTCCACTTTGGCCTCTGGGTTTCGGACCCTTACCCTCTTCATTTTTCTGTTCCCAGCCACAGAATATTTTCCTGTTCCAAATTCCTTCTGGAGAAACTTCTAAGACAGCAAGGGAAGGATTAGAGCATAAGCACAGAAATGTACTGAGATAAAAATGGGGTACATAAGAAGCCTAAGACAGATTACCTTAATATAGATATTTTCCCAGAAAAGCAGAACATTAATGCTCTACTCTCTAAAATCTATTAAATATATAGACAAATTTATTTAATGACTCTGATTTTGCCATTATAAGTGTTCAAAATAAGTTCTTTATCAAATGAATCATGAAAGACTGCACTCTAAATTGGTTTTCTTTGGATTTTGAAGGGTTAGTTCATTTAAGAGATTTTTGAACCTGATGCCTGAAAGTAACAACACAATCAGAAATACCTACATTTGGTTGTGTTCACATGCTGCCAAAAACATTCAGAAGAAGAGCGAACAATTCACTCATTCATTTGGATGTTTCCAAGTATCCAGATGTTTGGCATCACCCAGGCTAAATGTTAGGTGACTAATTGATTGGGTTATTCATATTCCACATGTTTGGCATTGTATAGATAGATTCTGATTATGCTCTCAGATAGGGAAGTACAATGTGTTTTATGTGCTCTCTTGGGACCCCAAAGCTAATGGTGTCAAATAGATTTTTCCCAGTTGACCCCTATGGACAGAGTTCAGTTTCACTCATGATTTTTAGTCCCACAAAAATGCAGGTGCAGTTCTTTTATTGCCCTTAAATCTCATAAAGCACTAAAAGACTTGAATGAGAAAAATAATTCTGTTCCAGTGGAAAGCACTTCATCCCAAGGAATAAAAATTTCCTCTCTTTATTCCAGCAAATGAACAATAAAAAATATATGAAATCATAGTATCACCAACTCTGACAATAAACATCAAAACTTGACTTTTTTTTTAAGGCAGAACTAAGAGATGGGATTTGTAAAAAGAAACTTTCAATTAGATGGTATCTAAACACACTTACTTTAACACATAAATATTTAGAAGAGTTAGGAGTCTGGCTAACCAATTTTAACTACATATAGTGACTCCTTGAGTTCTGTTTGCCTAGAGTTAATTTTTTGTCAAGTATTTCCCAGATGAGCTAGGCTATTCATTTTAAATTGATTGTGTGTTCTACATGGAGTTATAATAGAAAACTGAGAAAACAGGTCAATTTAGGGACGAGAGAGCTACCACAGTAGAGATATTCACATTAATTTAAGAAACTTGGGCTTGTAAGCATTTCCTTCAATATGTCTAATGACTTAATTCAACAAATATTGACTTAGTTGTTTTCGTTTAAAGAGCACTACTTGCCTTAGTGCCTTGGATTATGTAGAGTTGAACAGAGTAAAAATTCCAGTTGACTCTAAGTTAGAGAATATTGGTAGAAGCAGAAATTCTATAAAAACACACCATAGGGAAGAAATGTTATTTACAAGATAGAAATTAATGATCTGTTAATTCATATTTCAAGACATTGAGACCTAAAGGAGTCACTAACATATTCTTTAGAAAAAGGAATAGAAATTAAGAATCATTTAAAGAAATTTAATTCTTCCTGCTTCTGTTTGACAAAGAAACCACTAAGGAGAAAAGATAGAAAAACAAAAATAGGGAATGAGTATTACAGGGCCTCTTTTATACTTGAATGATTTCAAAGAATATGCCAACATTACAACAAACCTTCAAGAATTCTAGTAAATTAGCCAGCATTTGAATGATAAAGTGCCAATAGTATGATGAGTGCAAATCAGTACAAACGACAGAAACTGATGGACTGATTCATTTAGAAGAGATAACAAATTATTAAAATATCAAGTGCAAAGGGAAAAATCCATAAATATCGATGTGTCCGGATAAACTGAGAAGAAGAACCACACAACAACATATGAAAGGTTAGCTTTCAGGTGGATAACTTTTCGGGTGGATAACTAGTAATAACAAAGGATTTGTAATTAAGGCAATAAATTGTGGCAAATGAGTGAATAACATTTCTAAGATTGATACTTAGTTGTGGGCTGAAGCAAATTAACATACTACAGTAAGCATGACTTCAAGAGTATTTTAGCCAAGAGGTACTACCCAATATACTAGGATGTACCCATAGCAGATCAAAGGATCCTTTCAGCAGAAAAGTACATTATGCTATGGAAAGTTTTAATAAAGCAGTAAATGTACCCCCCTGTACCCCTAAACTATCTAATTAAATAGAAATTAGCATAAGATATAGGAATCTCTGGGGGAAAGACTAAAAAAAATGCAGAAATAAGAGCATCAACATTAAAATGATTACTGCCACCACAAGCAGACTTTCTGGCTGAGTGGGGCCACTTCAGCCCTTCCCTGGTGGCTTTCCCCAGAAACTGGGAGCAAACCTTTGACTCCTGCCAAAACAGCTACCTTATCAGCTTTTGTGGAGCCTGAGGAGAAGCTCACCCAACCCAGCCCTGCCCAGCCTCAGTCACCCGCCCACCTCTGCTGTGGTGGAGCATAAGGACTCACCTGGAAGTTCTAGGTCCCCACTCACCACCTGGATCATTAGAGTGGTTCTCCTGAGGGACTAGAGCTGATCACAGGTCCCCAAAACAACACTGCAGCTTGTTTGTTCTGGTGAGCACCACCTACTGACAAGGACGTCAATTTGCATGGGTCTTTATAGCATTTATTGACTCAATAATACAGGGTGTGTTGATTCTTACTCACAAGCTCCACCTACTCTCTCAGAGATTAAACTGGGTGTGCCAGTACAGTTCCCACTGTTAAGAAGACCACAGGGCAGGAGAAAGAGAAAGGATTTCAAAGACCTTCATCCTCCCTCATCAAAGAGAGACAGGGAATCTGCCCAGATGCCCACACACATAGCTAACAATTGCTACAGCCTACAAACAACTAGCAACTAAGGAAACCATCACACTAGGGATATCTATAACCAAGTGTCCATCCAGAACCTAGATCACCATCAAAGCACCCACAAGCAAAACCAAAGGATGCTACAGACACTCCTTTACAAGGTGGTGGTGGGGAGTCCCATCTAAACAAATGAAAATACAAAATTAAGAAGTGACAGCTGCCCCAGACGAGAAAGAATCAGAAAAGGAACATTGGAAGTATGAAAAATCAGAGTGAAAGGACACCCCTGAAAGGGAACTCCAGCTCTCTAGCAATGGATACTAACCAGAATAAAAATATTGAAATGTCAGATAAAGAATTCCAAATATAGATTGTAAGAAAGATAAATGAAATCCAAGAGAAAATGGAAAATCAACTCAAAAAAACCATAAAAACAATTCAGAAAATGCATGAAAAATCCACTGAACAGATTGACATATTAAAAAAAATAGAACTTCTGGAAATGAAAAATTCATTTAAGGAAATACAAAACACAGTGGAAAGTTTTAAGAACTGACCAGACCAGACAGAAGAAAGAATCTCAGAGCTTGAAGACAACTCCTTTGAATTAAATAAGTCAGTCAAAAATAAAGAACAGAGAACTAAGGGGAATGAGCAAAGCCAAGAAGAAATACGGGATTATGAAAAACGGCCAAATAGAAGAATCATAAGCATCCCTCAGGGTGAAGAAGAAAATGTGCAAGGGCTGTAAAACCTAGTTGAGGGAATAATTGAGGAAAACTTCCCTGGTCTTGCTAGACATTTAGATATCTGGATACAAGAAGCTCAATGAACACCTGGAGGATTCATCACAAAGAGGCAATCACTAAGACACATCGTCATCAGACTGGCCAAAATCAACATGAAGGAGGAATTCCTGTGAGCTGTGAAGTGAAAATAAAGGAACTTACAAAGGAAAACCCATCAGGCTAACTACAGACTTCTCAACTGAGACCTTACAAGCCAAAAGGGATTGGGGCCCCACCTTCAGCCTTCTTAAATGGAACAACTGCCAGCCTAGAATTTTGTATCCTGCAAAACCAAGTTTCATATATGAAGGAGAAATAAAGACTTTTCCAGACAAGCCAACACTGAGGGAATTTGTCAAGACCAGACCTGCCCTGCAGGAAATATTCAGAACTGCATTATACATGGATCAGCTCAATAGACACACACCAGTGTAAAACCACCCAAAAGCTAAAGCTCAGAGCTCATATAAAACAATACCACAAGAGGTAAAACAAAGCAATAAGGTACTACTCAAGAGGATGAACAGAACAGCTTCCCACATATCAACTCAAAAATCAACATAAACGGTTTGAATGAATGATTCTAAAAATCAAGATGAATGGTTTGGCTGGCTGAATGGATGAAAAAATACAACCCAAGTATCTGTTGTCTCCAGGAAACACATTTAATCCACAAGGACTCATAGAGACTCAAGGTGAAGGGATAGAAAAAAATATTCCATGCAAATGGAAACCAAGAGAAAGCAGGTGTAGCTATTCTCATATCAGATAAAATTGACTTTAAATCAACAATAGTAAAGAAAGACAAAGATGGTTATTATATAATGGCAAAGGGAGAAATTCCACAAGAAGAAATAACAATCCTAAATATTTATGCACCTAACACATGTGCACCCAGATTCATAAAGTGAACCCTACTAGATCTAAACAAAGTGATAAACAGCAGCATCATGATAGCTGGGGACTTCAACACCCCCCTGACATAACTGGAAAGATCCTCCCCACAGAAAATAAACAAAGAAACACTGGACTTAAATGGGACTCTAGAACAAATGGGCCTAACACACATTTAAAGAACATTTACCCAAAACCTATTGAATGTACATTTTTCTCATCAGCATATGGAGCATTCTCTGAGATTGATTACATCTTAGGCCACAAAAAATGTCTCAACAAATTCAAAAAAATAGAAATTATACCATGTATATTCTCAGACCACAGTGAAATAAAATTAGAAATCAACCTCAACAGAAACACTCAATTCTACACTAAGTCATGGAAATTATGCAACCTACTGCTAATGATTATTGGGTCAAAGAGGAAATTAAGATGGAAATCAAAAGATTTCTTAAACTAAATGACTAAGGGAACACATGCTAACAAAATCTGTGGGATTCAGAAAAAGCAGAAGATTAATGAAACAAAAAGTTTGTTCTTTGAAAAGATAAACAAAATTAATAGACCTCTTGCTAGATTAAGTAGAAATAGAAAAAAAAAAAAAAAGGATCCAAGTAAGTGCAATCAGAAGTGAAAAGGGAGCTATTACGACTGATACCATAAAAATACAAAATGTCATCTGTGAATACTATGAAAACCTCTATGTACATAAACTCAAAAATATAGAGGAAATGGACAAATTTCTGGAAACACACAACCTCCTAAAACTCAATCAGGAAGAAATGCAACTCCTGAGCTCAGTAATGAGCAATGAGATTGCAGCAATAATAAAAAATTGTTCAACAAAGAAAAGCCCAGGACCAGATGGATTCACAGACGAATTTTATCAGAATTACAAAGAAGAGCTGGTGCCCATACTGTAGAAATTATTCCATCACATTGAGAAGGAGGGAATCCTCCCCAACTCATTCTATGAAGCCAGTATCACCTTCATACCAAAGCCAGGAAAGGATACAACAAAAAAAGAAAACTACAGACCAATATTCGTTATGAATGTAGATGCACACATCCTCAATAAAATACTAGCAAACTGAATTCAACAGCATATCAAAAAAATTCCACCATTACCAAGTGAGCTTCATCCCAGGGATGCAAGGGATGGTTCAGCATATGCAAATCAATAATTGTGATTCACCACACAAACAGAAACAAAAGAAAAGGCCATATGATCATCTCAATAGATGTAGAAAAAGCATTTGACAAAATTCAGCATTCTTTCATGATAAAAACCCTCAATGAACTGGGCATAGGAGGAACATATCTCAAAATTATAAAAGCCATATATACTCAACCCACAGCCAACATCATACTGAATGGGGAAAAGTTGAAAGCATTCCCACTAAGAACTGGAACAAGACAAGGATGCCCACTGTCAACATAGTGCTGTAAGTCCTAGCCAGAGCAATCAGTCAAGAGAAAGAAAGAAAGGTTATCCAAATTGGGAGAGAAGAGGTAAAACTATTGCTTTTTGCTAATGATATGAACTTATATCTAGGAAACCCCAAAGAATCCACCAAGAGGCCCCTGGAATTGATAAAAAGATTCAGCAAAGGCTGAGGTTACAAAGTAAATATGCATAAATCAGCATTCCTATACACCAATAACAGTCAGCTGAGAGTCAAATCAAAGACTCAATACCATGCACAGCAGCCATAAAGAAAATAAAACACCTAGGAATATACTTAACCAAGGAGGTGAAGGACTTTTACAGGGAGAACTACCAAACACTGAATAAGAAAATAGCAGAGAATGTAAACAGATGGAAAACCATACCATGCTCATGGATCGGCAGAATCAACATTGTTAAAATGTCCATACCATGCAAAGTGATTTACAGATTCAATGCAATCTCCATAAAAAAAAATCAATGTCATATTTCACAGATGTAGAAAAAATAATTCTATGCTTTGTTTGGAACCAGAAAAGAGCCTGAATAGCCAAAGCAATCTTAGGCAAAAAGAACAAATCTGGACGTACTGCATTATCAGATTTCCAGCTATATTACAAAGCTACAGTAACTAAAATAGCATGGTATTGGCCCCAAAAGAGACATAGACCAATGGAACAGAAAAGACAACCCAGATGTAAAACCATCCACATATAGCCAACTGATCTTTGACAAGGCAAACCATAATATACACTGGGGAAAAGAAGCCCTACTCAATAAATGGTGCTGGGAGAATTGGATAGGCACATGCAAGAGAATGAAATAGGATCCATATCTCTCACCACTTACAAAAATTACTTGAAGATGGATAAAAGACTTACATATAATGTACGAAACCATAAGAATTCCAGAAGAAAATGTTGGAAAAACCCTTCTAGATATCAGCCTAGGCAAAGAATTTATGAAGGAGATCCCAATGGCAATCACAACAACAACAAGAATAAATAAATGGGATTTATTGAAGTTAAAAAGCTTCTGTACAGCTATGGAAATAATCAACATAGCAAATAGACAACCTAGAGAATGGGAGAAAATATTCATAAGCTATACATCCAATAAAAGGCTGATAACCAGAACCTACAAAAACTCAAGCAAATCAGCAAGAAAAAACAAACAACCCCATTAAAAAGTGGTAAAAAGACATGAACAGAAGCTTTTCAAAAGAAGATAGACAAATGGCCAATAAACATATTAAAAAATGCTCAACATCACTAAGCATCAGGGAAATGCAAATTAAAACCACAATGAGAAATCAGCTTACTCCATTTGAATGGCTTTTATTAAAAAAATCCAAAAAAATAGTTGTTGCTGGTGTTGGTGCAGAGAGAAAGGAATGCTTATACACTGTTGATGGGACTGTAAATTAGTATAACTTCTATGGAAAATAGTATGGAGATTCATTAAATAACTAAAAGTAGACCTACCATTTGATCCAGCAATCCCACTACTGGGTATTTACTCAAAAGACAAGAAGTCATTTTATGAAAAAGACACCTGCACTCAAATGTTTATTGCATCACAATTCACAATTGCAAAGATGTGGAATCAACCCAAGTGCCTATCTATTCATGAGTATATTAACAAAATGTGGTATATGTATACTTTTTTTTTTTTTTTTTTTTGAGACAGAGTCTCACTCTGTTGCCTGGGCTAGAGTGCCGTGGTGTCAGCCTAGCTCACAGCAACCTCAAACCCCTGGGCTCAAGCAATCCTACTGCCTCAGCCTCCCGAGTAGCTGGGACTACAGGCATGCACCACCACGCCTGGTTAATATTTTCTATATATTTTTAGTTGTCCAGCTAATTTCTTTCTATTTTTAGTAGAGATGGGGTCTCACTCTTGCTCAGACTGGTCTCAAACTCCTGAGCTCAAATGATCCACCTGCCTCAGCCTCCCAAAGTGCTAGGATTACAGGCGTGAGCCACTGCACCTGACCTGGTATATGTATACTTTGGAATAGTACTCAGCCACGAAGAAGGATGAATTAAGGGCTTTTGCAACAATTTAGATGGGAATGGAGACAATTGTCCTAAGAGAAGTATCTGAAGAATGGAAACACATATACCACATGTACTTGCTATTGTATTGGAACTAACTAATGAGCATACATGTGCACAGAGGGAGGTGAAACTCAGTGGAGGTTGGCCAGCGGGAAAGGGGGAGAAGGCGGTGGTTGAAAGCTTACCTGATGAATACAACTTATAACCCTGACTCAAACATGACAAAGGCAATCCATGTAGCCAAAAACATTTGTATCCCCATAATATTTTGAAATAAAAAAACATTAAAATGATTACTATCACAATGACAAGAAACCAATTCAGTAATTGTAATAGTAATCAAAACCTTTCTGTATTTTATTCATTTATACAAATAGAATCTGGTGTGTATAAGTACAAATCAATACAGATCATCAAAAGTGACAGTTTGATTCAGTCAGTAGAGACCACATTAGTGAAAGATCTAGTATAAAGGGAAAAAAGATCCATAAATATGTATGTATCCTGGTATATTGAGAGAAACGCTGCAAAACAACTAGAGACAATGTGAAGAAAATATTCAGTTCTAGTGTGGAGTTCAACAAGAACAATCTCAAGAGAGAATAAATTAAGGTACTGCCAGTGCCTGAGTTGAATTTTAAAGGACAAATATGGGTTTCCAGAGGAGAAGAAAATAAATTTAGTACAAAGACATGGAGACTTTTATCAATAAAACAGGCCTAGTTGAAGCATGCTGGAACCCCACGTGTGGGACAGTAAGTCAAAGTAGAGAAAACTGGCACCCATTAGGTGGCAGACAGTCCAAAATACAGCAACAATAGGGGAGTTCCAAACTCCAGTCTAATTTAAGCTACCAAGATTCATGGTGATTTGATTTGGTAAACTGTAGCATTGGAGCAGAGGGATTCAGGCTGCAGGAAAATTCAAAGTCAGGGACAGCAGCTTCATACTCTGGTGGTTTGCTTAGTTTGCCATAGGACTCTTAGTAATAGCTATTGAAATAAGGACAATACAACCCTAAGGGAAGAGAAATTGTAAGAAAGGCTGTCAACAGCCAAGTGAAGCAAGTTTGTTTTCAAGGAATAGTTTGGAAACTGAAAAACATACAGTTGTCTTTGCTTCCATTTAGGCATTCTGAATACTAGTTTTACGATAGCAAAACTAAATTTTGTGCACACTTCCAGATGGAGACCCTAATGTGCTGTGTTGGCAAGATGTGTTTGAGTTGGGCTTGGATGAGATTGTATATGCTAAGGGTATTTAGTGGCTACAGATAAGAAGTCAGTAAGCCATAGACTGAAGGAGGAATGAAGAATCGTGCCATATTTAGGGAAAGAGATATTGATTCCATATTCAAACCCAAATGCCTGCCGACCGCCATCTGTAAATTGTTTCATAAGTATCTAAGTTTAAAACATTTAAATCTAAGCTCTGATATTCTGCCTGAAACTAGTTCCTCCCTATCTTTATTTTAAGTAGGGGCACCTAGTTGCTCAAGCCAGAAGTTTACAAGCCCCCCTGATGTTCCCATCTCCCTTACCCCTTTTGTTCAATCTGTCACCAAGCATCATTGTGAATTTTACTGACAAAATGCTCCTGATCTGCACACACTTCTACCTCTATTGCCCCTATCTGGTTCAAGCCACCAAGTTCTCTGGACTAGATCAATGCCTGGCAGGTTCTCCACTTCTTCTCATCCTTTCCCAACTCCTTCTCTGTGGAGCAGCTTGATCATTTAACATTGTAAATTGGATCAAATTATTCATCTGTTTAAAATAACTTCAAGCCTTCCGTTGCTCTTAGCATAACATTAAAATTTCTCACTATGGACTCTGATGCTCTGATATTCTGTGTAACCTGGCCCTGTCTGCTCCTCCAAGCTGTTTTTTAATCATTCTTCATGATATTTTTAGTTCTTTAGTTTCTTCTCAACTTAGGGCCATTGTATCTGAAATTTTTTCATCATACTTCTAGGCCAAAAGAAAGATCTAGCAGTGTCATTTATTAAGTAGTTACAGCCAAAGAACTTGTTAAGTATCTATGTCCTAACATCTTAGTAGCTATTTAAAAAATAATACACACAAATTGAAAGAGAAAAGTATTTTTATTTCATTCTTAACTAATCACGATCACTAATGGGACATGTGCACCACTTGCTTACAGCACAAATTCTCAAAGATTGGAATCAGGTTAGATATCGCCACATTCATTGTCTGTTCCACATTTGTTTTTATGTGGTACATGCTTTTATTCACAGCAACTGCTGAAAATCTGCTTTACAAAGATATGACATCATTAGGAAAAAACATAGTATAATCTAGTTCACCCTGTGTCCAAAGGATACTGAGTATCTGTATTTCACTCTTAGAAATTTAAGATATCGCAGAGCAACTTGGTGAGTTCACCGTGGGGCCCCAGGCTTCCTTGGGAACCATGGCTTTGGCAGGTTTGAGTAGAGGAATGATCTGATCTGACTTAGATTTTAACAGAATTACTCTGGCTATTGTGGAAGAAAAAAACTGTAGGAGACAAAGATAGATGCATGAAGATCAGTTAACAGGCTACTGCAATAATTAAGAGCTAACGGCGAGAGCTAAGGGTGGCTTTGACTGGAGCAGTAATAGCAGAGGCAGTGAGAAGGGCCATGGATAGATGTATTGACAATAGAGCTTACAAGATTTGCTGATAAATTGGATTCCAGCTGTGGAGGAAAGAGAGGTATCAAGGATAACTCTGAGTTCATTGGCCTGATTAACTAGAAGGACAGACCTGCAATCTTAATGAGGGTAGAGGAAGATTAGCAACTCAAGTTTTGTACATGTTAAATTTGAGGTGCCTATTAGATATCCAAGTAAAAATGTCGAATAGAAAATTAGAGTCTGGAGCTCAGGGGAGAGTTCTGATCTAGAGATATACATTTGTGAATCATCATCAGGCATTTATGGGCTAGGAAACTGGCTGAGATCTGCAAGGAAGTAGGTTATGTAGAGGAGAGTTTCAGGAGAAATAACAGCATGTTTACATGCTGCAGGGAAAGATCTAGATAGAGGTGGGGGTTGGGGAGAGATGGTGCTGCTGAAAGAAAGGGAAGAATGCAGGAGTAGTAACCTACGGGAGATGAGTGGTCATGGAATCTAATCCATAGCCCTAGTTGGAAGGTGGCATTAGTTAGGAACATTGACAGTTTATCCATAGCAATAGGGAAAAAAGTAGAGGATATGGTGATAAATGAAGGCAGGTGGTTATATATGGAGATTACCAAAGTTCTCTTTTTATTGTTCTTATCTTAGTGAAATAGAAGCAAAGTCATCATCTGATAGGGACAGTAGTGGGAAAGGAGTTGGAAGTTTGCAGAGAGAGAAGGAATAGAATAGCTAAGACAGTGGACGATGGAATCACTGGGCAGCATTAATGTCTACTGGAGGTCAGTGACCATGAATCATGAATTAAAATGAGAATATTTAGCATGAATATATGGTTTCCGAGCCACATTCAACTTACTTGGTTTAAGTGTAGAACAAGCAGACAGATTTAATTATTGTATTTGTTCATAGTATCATGAAGAAAGAGATGGCAAGAGGTTTGAGGGTTTATTTAAGGGAGTGATTATAATGATTGATCCTAGAGTTTAAGCTGGTTAAGGGGGACTGTGATAATATTAGAGAGGTGAGGGGCAATGAAAAGGTGACGGAATCAATAGTCCGTAGAGCCTGGTGGGTTCAAAGGATGGGTGAAGCAAGGCTGGTAGAGAGGCACTGCTGTCAGAGAGTAGGTTCTTGAATTGATATTATGGGGAGGTCACAATCATTGGCAATTACAAGGTGGAGGTACCCATCCATGGAGTGAATAGCCAGTAGAACAAGGGTATTGGAATGATCATTACATTCACCAGTATTTGCTTTTATGATCTCTTGCTTTTTGAGTTTTTCTTAGGCCAGTTGAACTCTCATGCAATACAATAATTCTTCAGTGTTTTCTTATGTTACCTTTAGGGTTTCATTTTTTTGCAATTAAGTTATTTTATCTCTTAGAAATCTTTCTTGAAACATGATTTGAGATATCGATACAACCTGATTCTTTTCCAGATGCATAGCTAGTTGTTTTAAGATCATATATTGAAGTCTTTTTACCACTGGCTTCAGGTAATTTTTTTTTTTTTTTTTTGAGACAGAGTCTCACTCTGTTGCCCAGGCTAGAGTGCAGTGGCGTCAGCCTAGCTCACAGCAACCTCAAACTCCTGGGCTCAAGCGATCGTTCTGCCTCAGCCTGGAGTAGCTGGGACTACAGGCCTGCGCCACCATGCCCGGCTAATTTTTCTATATATATTTTTAGCTGTCCATATAATTTCTTTATATTTTTAGTAGAGATGGGGTCTTGCTCTTGCTCAGGCTGGTCTCGAACTCCTGAACTCAAACAATCTGCCCGCCTCGGCCTCCCAAAGTGCAAGGATTACAGGTGTGAGCCACCGTGCCCGGCACTTCAGATAATATTTTATCATAAATTAAAGTTTCATATGTATTTGAGCCTATCTTTGGACTCACTGTTCTACTTTTTTAGTCTGTCCATTCATATACTGTACCATACTCTTTAAATTATGGAGGTATTATAATATGCTTTAATATTTGTTGGGGCTAATCCATCCTCATTGCTGTTCTCTTTCAGTGGTTTTTTGCCTATCCTCATACATATATTTTTCCCTATACTTTTGACTCTGCTTGTCTATTACAAACTAATAGTATTTTTATTGTAATTGTATTACATGTATTAATTAATTAATGATAATTAACATCTTTGTGATTTGGAGACATCCTATTCCAGACCTATCCTTCTGTGCCCCTTAAAGGCGCATTCGTTTTAGACCACTGGTCTAATCAATTTCTTTCTATGTTTAGTATTAAGTGTTCTATATACATTTTTTGTTGCTAATATGAATGGGGTCTTTTATTATATCTTTTAATTTGTTGGCTTCTGTACACATGAAAACCATTGATTCCTGTACAATAATTTTTTACCCTGCTATTTTACTCAATTCTTTTATTGTTTGTAATAGTTTTTTAGTTGATTCCCTTGTATTTCAAGGTATAAAATCATATCATCTGCAAAAAATGAAAGTTTACTCTCTTCTTTTCTAATTTTGTATCTCCAAATTTTGTTCCTATGTTCAATTGCATTGGCTGCTAACTCCAGTACAATGTTAAATAATAGTAGAAATAGCGACCATTTTTCTTTTGCTTTTGCTTTTGTCTTTAGTGGGAATTGTTCAGTTATGCATAATGCTGACTTTGGGCAAAAAAAAAGTTCTCATCTGTACTTATGTAATTAATTATTAATAATGAAGAATAGTTTTAAATTTTGTCTTTTTAGCATCTAAGGAGATGATTATATGATTTTTTTTCTCCTCAGATACATTAATATGATGAATTATGTTAATATTAGATGAATTATATTAACAGATTCCCTAATCCTGAATTAATCTTGCATTATTGGAATCAGTCCCACTTGGTCTTAGTGGATTATTCTTTTAATGTACTGCTAATATAATACACAGACGTTTTTATTATATACACAGGGAAGATTGATCTGTGGTTTTTTTTGTTTGTTTGTTTAATGCTTCCAGATTTTGGTATTAATGTTATATTAAATGCTTACTAAAAGAATAAGAATTTTCTTCCTTTTTAATGCTCTGAAACAGTTTATATGCCATTAAAATTATTTGGTCTTTAAAGATTTGTTAGAATTATTCTGGGAAACCATCCGAGCCTGGGCTTTATTTGTGGGGGATATAGCTCTTATCTTCATTTCTTCTATTTTTTTCTTTCTTTCTGTCTTTATTTTTTTTTTTGAGCTTAAATGAAGCTGAATATTTCTTCTGTTGATATTATTTTGTCTAAGGTTATTTTTTGCCCCAGTTGATAAATTATGTTTTCCTAGAAAATTATTCATTTCATCCGAATTTTCAAATTTATTTGCTTGGTGTTGGGCAAAGTAATCTCTTATGATTCTTTCTATAGGTGTTCACACTATAATTTCATTTAAAAATATTTTCAGTTTATCTTTTTTTTCTTGATTAACTTTGCTAATGTTTTATTTGCCTTATTGGTATTTAAATGATTATTTATTTTTACTATTCTGTTTTCTAAATCAGAGTAAATTCTTTTATTTTTATTAATGCCTTTCTTTTATTTTCTGTTGGTTTATTTTGATATTTTTTTCTAAATTTTTGAGTCAGATTTCTAATTTTTTAAATTATACTTTATTGACAAAAGTTTTTAATGCTAAAAATTTCCTGTAAACAGTGTTTTAGCTACATTCTATAGACTTGATATGTAGTGTTTTCACTATTATTGCTTCCAAGAAATTCTGTCTATGAGTTTTAAATTTCCAGGTGGAAAAGCCTTATGTTATTTTATTTTGTTCTTAATTTTATTGCATTTAAAAAAGGGTGCTTTATTTTTAAGGCAGAGAGTTCAACAAATATTAATCAAATATTAATATTAATCAAATATTAATCATGTCTACCTTATAATTATATTATTCAGATATTTTATATCCTTACTTATTTTTCCCCATTTAGCTTTCATGGACTGAGAAGTGGAAATTAAAATCTCCTAATTATAAGTGTTTCTCTTTATCTTTGTATCTCCTATGATTGCTTTTTCATGAATGTTGCTTCTATGTTAACTGATACCGTTAACTACAATTTTTAAAGCATTCAGTGAGATAGGTATTAAATGGAATCTCTTTTGCTGCAAAGAAAACTACCTCAAAAGTTAGTGGCTTAAAACAACTACTGTTTATTTAGTTCTCCATTCTGTGGGTCAGGTGGCTGATATGTTTTTTTGTCTGGACAAGCTCAGCTGATCCTGCTAGTTTCTCTCCGCAGGCTGGTTGAGTTGGCAGCTGAAATATCTAGGCTGACTGGCTCCCAGGCAGGGTGCAGGGTCATGAGGCCATGCATCCTCCATTACACAGCAGCCTAGCCTGGAGTTTTTTACACGGTAGGCGCTGGGTTCTAAGAGAAACAAGAGCAGAGACTGCAGTGCTTCTTAAGGCCTACACTTGGAACTCACACAATGTCACTTATGTCACTCTATTGGCCAAAGCAATTCACTAGGCAGTTCCAGATTCACATGGCTACATCCGAGTGGAGAAACTTTCTTTTTTTTTTTTTTTTTTTTTTTGAGACAGAGTCTCTCTTTGTTGCCCAGGCTACAGTGAGTGCCCTGGCGTCAGCCTAGCTCACAGCAACCTCAAACTCCTGGGCTTAAGCGATCCTACTGCCTCAGCCTCCTGAGTAGCTGGGACTACAGGCATGCGCCACCATGCCCGGCTAATTTTTTCTATATATATTTTAGTTGGCCAGATAATTTCTTTCTATTTTTAGTAGAGACGGGGTCTCAGGTCTTGCTCAGGCTGGTCTCGAACTCCTGACCTTGAGCGATACACCCGCCTCGGCCTCCCAGAGTGCTAGGATTACAGGCGTGAGCCACTGCGCCCGGCCGAGAAACTTTCTTGATGGAAGACGCTGCAAAGTATTGTGGCCATTTTTGTAATCAGACAGACTAACTATGCTGTCATTCCAGAAGTTGGATTGTAGAATAAAGAGATTGCTTCTAGGAAGATTATTTAGAAGTTCAGGAAATGGATGCTAAAGCCCTGAACTATTAAAATAGAATAGTAGCTGCATGGGCAGAAAAATATTGAGTATCATTTGCCTTTGGGAAGTGAGAAAAAGTGAGCAACTAAAGACTCCTTAATCTGTGATTTCTTGCTTGGATGAGGTGTGAATGGTAATGCCACTGTTAGTCATAAAAAGAAGTGTTTGCCCCGCAGAAGCTACTAGCTCCCCCACTCTCTTCTATCTATGGGTTGGTCAAATTTGAAATCACTTTTTCAGTCACATTTCTAGAGATCAGCTTTTAATGGGAAGTACAAAAAATAATCCTGTCCTAGATAATTACAGTGTCTTTTGAACTCTCATCTGTCTCTTATTGGTACCTGTGGTCATTCTTCATATTGAAATAGAAGATTAAGGCATTGGGGTGGAAGTTGGAGAACAAACCTTTTGTCTTAAATATTTTTTTAAAGCCATTTATGTAATGGAATTCATCCTAGATCCAGTATAGCTTCCTGGGAACCCAAGACTAGGTACCCTGATTGCAATAAAACATTTTTTTTGTCTTATCTTGTTCTAGAAAGAAACTAGTAGTTGACATTTATCAAGTACTTATAATGTGTGTGACACCATTCTAAGTGATTTATGTATTTAAATAATTTAACACATTGACTACCACACTAGAAAAAAATTTTTTTCCTTGAGGCCATGGTGTTTTATTACAAAAATAGAATAAAAACTTCAAAAAATAATTATCCTTTCTAATTTAATGAAAAATTTATTTTTTATTGTTTTCTGTGCATGAGTTATATGCAACTTGAAAACTAGATCACGTGGGTCCAAAGGTAAAGAGATGTGTGAGTTACATATGCTTCCCGAGGGCCCAGGCTCAAAACTAGTGTGAGTTAAATACAACTCTCATGGCAGTTAATGTGTTAATACTTATAATAATCTATTTAGGGAGCTAATATTATCATTTTCATTTACCAGCTGAAGAAACTGAGACACCGAGAGCATTGGAATCAGAACGCCTGGGTTTGGATTTTAGCTCCGTGATGGACTAGCTGCCTTTCTCTTGGAACACCCAGTGCCTTGGAACTCTAGTGAAAATAAAGCAGCAACAGTGGTCCCTGTTCTCAGGACAGTGCTCTCAGCCAGGGTGGGACTAAGCCAAGTCAGTCCTACTTACCTTCTAGGGTGGTACTTGGAATAGCTGCAGTGTATGCCACTGTAAAACTTTATTACTAGTATATAATAATATATAATTTCTGATATTCTAGTCCTAAAATCCACTCTTCGACTGTATCAGTCTTATCTGGTGAAGTCCATGCTTCATTATGGATATTTTTCTTCCTTTAACTAAAACTAAGATTAGGATTATCCATCTGCAACACTTTAATAAATTTCTGCTTTCTTATATCTCATTTTTAAAAAATTTCTGATCTCCAAATAAACATCCATTTTGGGCAATAACACCTCCCTTTCTACTAAGTTGTTCACTCTTGCGGCTTTATTTTGGTTCTACTGGAGCTAGGCCACAGTTCAGATTTGCTCATTACTCTGGAGGCTAAAACTAAGAATTGGCTCTTTAAGGTATTATTAAATAAAATAAGCTTTTCTTCTTTTGAATAATTTTCCTATCAATAATACAAAACACCAGTGCACAATAAGAAGAAGGGGGATAAAAAGCTTGAAAACTACTGGGAAAATACCCAATCTTTTGTTTGTTATGGTTGGTGATGGAAATCGATTACATAACTGACCATCATTTGTTTCAAACAGACAAGACAAAGGAATAAAACACTGGGGAGTTAGACATGAAAGGCTGGTCTTTACCAGGGAAGTCTAGAAGAGAAATTTGGTGCAATGGAGGTCATACATTGTGTGGTCAAAGGTGGAACAAGAATAAAGAGGCAGGATGGTGGGGAAAGTGGAAAGATTTTTTATTAGACTCCCCAGGTGGTTCTCAAACCAAAATGAGGTTTTTTGGAGTTGATCTTTCTTCCAGGATCAAGTAACATTTAATATCAATAGTATTTGTCTAATTTATATTTTTATGTCATTCTCAGTAGCAGCATCAAATCTGTGGAGTTCAGGATTCCTTTAGGCAAAAGTGGCGAGTCCCACGTGACAAGGAATATAGCTCCTCAGTATTTGGCCTCCATGATATGTTAGGAAATTCTCCATATGCAGGGATCTAATAAGGCTTTCCAGAGACACTTCACCCTTTTTCCTCTTCTGTTCCTGAGGAGTCATAATGATTTGTTTCATTCACTTTAGTTTTCATATTTTATTCTAGATTCTGTATCTGTATATGGGCAGTACATCAGCTACTTGTGTCAGAAAATGTATGTGGCATGGTTGAAAAATGAAAAAAAATCATTTAGATGATTGGATATTCCTTTAATATGTACACATTCGAAAATACCATCTGGACTGATTTTTCCTTCCTTCTTTTAGAAGTTATTCATTGGGAAGCAATGTCTCAAGACTTCCTTCTCTACGACACATATATATGATTGCCTCCCTTTCTTCATCCTCAATGATAAAGACGCCCTTATTGGATTGATCAAAGTCTTTGGGCCTGAGCCACGGGGTATGGACAACCCTTCACAGAACTTTGGTGTGGAATGATCTGATTTTCATCACAGTCAGCTTCTCCTTTCTGCACCCTTTGTAACCACAAGTACCCAATGCCCTTGTGCTCTTCCCTCTGGTTTAACAAATACTCATAGAGGCAATATGAACATGGGCTCTACAGTCAGACTTCCTGGACTTGAATTTTGCTTGTGCCATTTGCTGGCTCTGTGGCTTGGATATGTTACTTAATTGCCCCAAGCCCCTGTATCTTAATCTTAAAGTGAAAGGAAACATAGTTCTACTTCAAAGGTTGTTACTGATAACAATAAATAAGTGAGACCATTGAGCTAATGCTCTGCTGGACACACAGTTAAAGCTCTATAAATGTTTGTAATTATTATTGGGCATTAACTATATCTATAAGATACTGAGAATACAAAGAATTATAATATCCCATCAAATGCTCAGAGTTTATATTCTGCCAGAGGAATTAGATAAACACACAATAACAGTGGGCAGCATAGAATGGGGGTGGACATTTGAACTATAATTTTTCAGAAAAAGATTACACAGAATCCAGAATTAGAGCTGAATATTAAAGCATGGTAGCTTTTGGATAGGAAGGCATTCTTTTTTCCTTTTCATTAAAGCCTACTCTCAAGATAGAGTATGGTATAAACCACCTATGTATTGACATGCAGTTTTTAGAAGTCATCTTTTACAGGGTTGTACACATTTAAAGCATCATCTTTAGTTATGTTGTCAGAAACTCCATACTTATACAGGTATTACTGAACAGTGGGTGCAGATTATTTTTGGCCAGAAGGATCATCCCAGAACTCCTGGAACTACATTATATATTGTTGTATATTTTGTGTGCCTACAAGGGTCATACTTAACTCCAGTCATATTGGAAGAATAGCTCTACTTAAAAGAAGTTGGAGAGCTAACTCTTTCCTTTTGCTGAACGAGGCTTTTCTTGAAATACAGTGGTTTCTCCTTCTGCTGAGGGCTGTTTGTCCTGGGGCCACATTAAGGGATAGGGTAGGCCAAAGACTTTTTTTCTTCCCAGTGGTCACAGGTTTCAGAAGCATGAAGTGACTTAGGATCACTTGATATGGTAAGGAGTGCATGACTCAGCTTACAAATGAGCTGGCGTATTTACATTGTTTCTTTTTATTGGAGGGAAGAGAAAATTGAGGTCAATATACAGTTGTGCAAAATAATATCTGGTTTAATGGATAAATGTTCATTTAAAATCACTGATTAAAATTATAATTTGTGTAAAGTTTATATAGAAATTGTTTACAAAAACTGAAAGATTCTAAAAAGTGAGTCAGGTGACCTATGATTATATCATAAGCTGAACAGTAGTTGAAAATTCCAATTGATAATTCTTTTCTATATGTCAAACATTCAGGTTGAATTTTTGATTCTGTTTCTCACTGGGAGACATGGACAGGTTGTACTTGCATCAGTTAACCTAGACTATAAAGTTGCTCCTTAAATGACTCAGCATTATTCAACTCATTCAGGACCAGATACTGTGGTTGACATTAGGTATGTAACAGCATTCCATTTGAGGGAAAAATGCAAGTCTCCACCACACAGAGAGGAACACTGTGCTGTGCTAGCTTGAACATGTGATGATATAAGAGCTCTGTGTCACTCACTGTAAAGAAGAGATTTAAGGTGACACCACACATAGATGGTGCAGATCTTACTGTCTAAAGAACTTCTGCCACAGCCCAGGAGTGAGTGCCCTGAGAGTGCCTGTCCTGACCAGGCCAAGTGCCCAGAGGATTCCTGCACTGACCAGGAGTAAGTGCCCCTGTAAGTAACCTCTAATAAACTCATTTAATTCTCCAAGCTAGACTTGTGTGAGTCATTCTTTGGTCTCTTGGCTTCATCCCAGTTTGGGGGGCAGTTTTTCTATATGATCCCGAAATACCACTGTGTATACAGTCCTTATTCTAAGGAAATCAGAAAAGAATGATAACTAAATATTACCCATTCTGCCGTAGTCTTATGATGTATTGCTGTGAAAGAGGGAGCAGATTTCTGCTTAACGTGGATAAGCAACGTTACCCATGAAATGAACCTGAATCACGCAACGGATGAATATGCTTTTCCCATTCCAGAAGAACCATAGTGTGATGAGAGACCTGATCCTACATCCAAATTCTGCTCCTAGTTCTTCACTGAGATTAGGAATGTTTTTCTGATACTCATCTCGGGTATAGGAATCCCTGCTCCTGCAATGCTGGGAACTGGCAAAAAAGAGCTTGCTGGGAAGAGAACACGTGGAGGAACGTTGGTAGATGTCTGGTTCCCTTGCACTCCGCTTCTTATTTCTGTGAGGCAAATCTTACTCTTCTGAATATGTCTACTGATTTTCCTGAAAATTAATTATCTTGATTCCTTCTTTTTAATCTCCCATACGGTACGTCTGAAAATCTCTGAAATATATGTCACCTGCTCTTGCCGTTGGCCAAATTCAAGCCCTCATCATTTCTTAATTAGACTATGGTTACAGTCGTCCAACATCTCCTTGCAGCCATTCCCAAACTTTCCAAGTTTATCCTTCACCATTTCAAACCCACACCTTCACATATGAGCTGCCAAATTATTCCACTACTTAAGAGTCACTATTGGTGTTCTACCACCTGCAGAATAAAGTTAAACTATTTAATATGCAATGTTCTTTATAATTCCTTCCCTTTGGCTCCCACGGCTTAAAGCGTTACCCATATCCCTCTTATTTTCTGTATTTCAATTTTACAAAACTCACAACAATCCTTGTGACATAACTATGCAACCCCCCCCAAATTTACTCCAAAGATCTATAAATAGAATTCCGTTTGTTTTTTTGGAGAGCAGTGCAGCAATTTAAATGAACAAGCAATTATTGCCTTGAGTATAACACCAGGGTCTATGACTGATACAAATAATATAGGGTGACCATCAGTCCTGGCTTTCCAGGGACACCTTCTGTTTGTGTCTGAGATCCGAGAGTAATTTTTAATACCCTCTTTTTGTTCTCAGTTTGGGTGATAAATTAGTTAGTCTACTTATATATGAGGCACAATTCTTGTTGTGATAGAGGTGTCATTTACACAAGAAATTAATGAAAGCATTATCAGATCCTATGTAATCAGGCATACACATGGCAATTTTGTGGCCTGCTGAGGAAACCAACTTGAATGAAGTGGGGAAAATAGTTTGTTGGATGGAGTATGGCCATTAGTTGGGGAGGTGTGGACTCTGACTGACCTGTTGTGGTGTCCAGTGCATAAGAATGAGAGAATGTAGCAACGGTGATGATTCTGGAAAACCGACCCAAAAGAGGTTGAGTGGGAGATGGTCACCTGTCCTGTGTGGGGAGGAAAAGTTCAGGTACTGAACTCAGGGGCAGCGGTTTTCTCATTCTGTAGCCTCACTGGAGAGAATGCCACTGAAGGGGAAATCCATGGTAGCAACACTCAAGCTTGGATTCTGCTGTCCCATGGGACACAGTTACGTGGCACAGACTGATATGATTCTTGTCACGAGACTGACTGGACAGAAAATTGTTATCTAAAGGAAAACATTTGATGTAAGATGACATGTCTGTTCTTGAGGCCAAGAAGCCTATAGAATTATTATTGGTAGTAGTTTTTCTAATGAGAGGAAGAATGGAAATGAAGACACAGCGATGTGTTCCACATGGCCTACCACCATGTTTTATGACACAGCCGTAGCTGATCACGCCACATTTTTGCCTCAGCTGCACTTCGCACACTTAGCACATGCTGAGACAAGAGTTCCTTTTATGCAGCTAGTTCTCCTCCCAGACAGCAACTTCTGTGTGGTCAGAATCTCATTTTAATAATATGTTATTTTCAGTGCTTTGCATAATGTACTCTGTGAACAAATTAGCGAACAATCAGATGCTGCTGGAATTCTGCTTTTTGATGATTCAGTTTTCACCAAAAGAGGTCAAAAGTTTCTCAAAAAAACAGAAAAGAGAACTTGATGTTCTTGAGGCTCAAGCACAGTCAGGGAGTGTGAATGGTTTTTTTGTTGCTTTTGTGGTCATTGTGGTTTTTGTCATGGATCTGACTACACACAAAATTATTACCTGAGTGATCATAACCACAATATATCTCTCCTCCCAACTAAGAAGGCAACGTGATGTTCCTTCTTTGGATATTCATACTTTTCACTCCTTCTGTCCCCTGAAGTTTCTAACATTACCTAAATCAGCAGTCGATAAATACTAAAAGTGTAGGTACACAGAATGTGTCCTTTATTATCTCTCTTGGGGCTTTTAATTGTTAATTGGATCAGTAAGTCTACAACAGTCATATTAGAAACTCGAATGGGCTTTGGCGACAGATAGGCCTGGGTTAAATTATTCTATCTCACAAATAAGCCGTGTGACCATTCACAAATTATTTCTCCTCTCCAAGCCTCCATTTCTGTCTATAAAATGGGGATAATAATAGAACACACCTCAGAGTCAGGATTATTAAATAAGATATGTGTTTAAGAGAACATCGTACAGTGCCTGGCAAATGGTAAGGCCTCAATGTTAGTCATTATTAATAATATGTATGAAAACAGGCTGTTCCCAGAAAATAAAATGTCTGTCAGTTGTGCTGGAAGTAGCAGTTTTGACAGGTGGCAATGGAAATGAAGCAAATGATTTAGGCAAAAACACACCTTAAGGAGGATGAATGCAAACTCAAAAGGAGGAGACAGGAAAACTAAGGTATATTCTTATTTTTCCAAAAATTGATTCTCAGCCCATATTTTCCATCCATCTTGGTTTCCAATATTCCATGGAGCCGGGATATATCCCTGTCCATGCTGGCAAATGTAGGCACGTCCTTTTTCATCTGATGATGACCAGACCCACATAGACAGCTGCCTGGCTTAATATAAATGAGAGAAAGGGAAAACCTGAATATTTAATGCTCACTGAAAATGATAGGCTTGGCAGAGGCAGATCTGGATGGCTGAAGTGAAACGTGGGGTCCATGTGTTCTGTCTTTTGACTTTTCTGTCACGACTGGGAAAGTAATGTCGGTATCAGCAATTTTCTAGGGAATTCAAGTGATACAGAGGTAAAGCAGGTCATTTAGGCCAAAGGATCTACTTTAGATTTTCCGCTTTAATTTAGTCTTAGGGTCTAAGAATCAGGTCTGGATTGAGTTTTGAGGTCCACTGGGAGGAAAGGCATCCACCCTGTCTTCCACTGAAGAATGTGGGCCATAAATCGGGAGGCATTGTTGAAAGACATGCTTGCCTAGGACGTTTCTAAGAAGTTACATTTTGATCCAAATATTGGGGTCTTGGATAAAAATGGAGATTTGTGTGCCAGATACCACATTTAAATTCAATAAACTTGTAAATAGGCCATTCCACACGTATGCCATTCTCCTCTCAACCCTGCTCCAGGGAGAATACTCCTCTGCAATGTACTACTGCTTTTGCTACAACTTTTTCCATATATACCTCCATTTCTTGTACATTCTAGTGATTTCATTGACAAAATATTAAAATGACAAGCATTAAAATCTAATACTTAATTTAAAAAATTACTAAATTAGCACATTCATTTATTCATTCATTCTACTTTGATCTACAGCATTTAGAGTAATCGGAAGAGATTTTACCTTTTACTATAGAAGTTATTGGTAAAGAATAGATGCTTTTAACTTGTAAGGCATCTCTGAAATATCACGCTTGAATTTTAACAAACTCTTGAGGAATAAAATTTCTTGGTGTCCCCTCACCACCAGAAGGGACATTTCAGAAGTGTCCTGTCCTCATCAATTTTTACTATGGCTTTCTAATCATGTTTAGGCATAAGAATGACATTTCTTGGACTCTAAAGAAATAATTATGGCTGTGGTTTTTAGTGGTGGTTGTTATGGACACAGTGATTTAACTGCCACTGACCCCAGTCTACTCTTTACCTACTCGCTGAGACTGATTTTGGCTAAAGTGTCCTTCAAACTATCTATCCAATTAAATGTTTGAGGATCATGATTTATTTTGATGCAATTACTCAATTGATTTATTTGCTCTCTATTTCTAGCTACTCACACGCAGCTTACTGATGTAAGAACACCTCATTTGGTGCCAAAGATAACAGAGGACTTGGCAGCTGGCTGCCTCCACTGCATATCAATAGCAGAGCTGATCTGGCACCTGACCATTGGGTTTATTTCAGCAAACCCATTATTAAAATTTTATTAGCCAATAATGAATAAATAGATTTGGAGTCTTCGTCTTTCTCTTGCTATCTTATTTTATATAATCAGCATTGTGTGGGAAATTTTCCCGTCTTCCTGATCCCACATTAGTGTTTTCAAAGTAAAGCAATCAATAAATCTTCACAATCGACCCAAACTGTACTAGGATTGCAGGCCAAACATAGAGGGTTATGGATGTGTTTTAAAAAGTTGAATAGCAAGCCAACAAACTTAAGCATAAAAATCTTGGTTATTAGAACTTGCTTAATACATGATGAATTCAAACTGAAGCAACTTGGCCCCGGAAAAATGGTGGCATACGTGTATCTCAGGGGATGTTAACCTGATGGATTGCTTTTGAATAGAGACATGCATATACTCAGTGATGTATTGTCCTGGTGCACACAAGCAGTCAAGTAGTGTGTATGCAATCACAGAGGCTTTGGGTTTTTACACGGCCATGCCAGACCAAGCATCTTTTTTGATAACAAAATGATGCTTGAGGTTGAGGTAGAATTAGAGCTCACATACTTTGTTTATGATAACAAAAATCCCAAACTAAAAGCACGTACACATTGTTTATTATTTGCAACCATCAGGAAAGAAATAACTCTTCCCACATAAGTGGCATTTCAGGTGTCAATACTGTTACTAAGTTTAGGGTATTAGAAAACAAGATGTTACAGTGGTAAGAGAGACTGTTAGATCTGGAGCTGAGATAGAGACACGAAGCCTCATGTGTAGCAAAATGCTCTTTATTTTGAACATCTGGGTGAGATGGGTGGAGGCGAAAAAGTGTCCACCCCCCCCAAGGGAGGGGAAAGACGGTTTTATAGATGGTTTTTCTGGGGGGAGTAACACCTGCAGAGATAGGGGAGGGGTAGCTTTGTCCTTATTAGGGGGGATAGGAATGCTGCCGTGGCTGCAGCTGCCTGTGGTGGAAGTTAGATTTGCAACCTTGGATACTCCAGACACCCGTGGCTTTTGCTTCACAGGCTTTATGATATTTTTTGGGTTCCCACCCAGGACAAACCTAACAAGACCATTATTTCTAAATCCATTTTTATTGATTAAAGCCCTATAGTTTTGACAGAGATAGGGTTCAGATAGGGATACTATCAAAAGGCAGATTATAGTCCAGGATCTTCCTACATTCTTTGATAACAACCATGTTAGGACACAAAACAAACCATCTTCTTATTGATTAATTTGACAGTGGGAAATATGTTAATAACCATTATTTGTATTACTTTTGTACCCTTTATCTCATTTGATTATGGTAGTCATCCTGTTTTATTAATATCCACCAATCCTAGGTATTCCTATTAGCTCCATTTTACAGATTGGGAAATGAGGCTTAGAAAGGTTAAATAATCGTGGCAAGCTCCACCAGCCAGCGCTAGGTGGTGGTGCTGGATTTGAGCCTACGTCTTATAGCTGCACTGGTGTGTTCTTTTCACTCTACAGCACTGCCTCTCTTTGTATCACCATTGTTTGACAGCTCCATAAAAGGCTGCGAAAATTATACCATTGTTGACAGGCACATGCTTTGAATCAGTCCTGCACATTTTCTTCGTATAGAAACTTCATATCCATTTAGAACTCCCCACAGATATCCCAGTGTATCAAGATGGTTCTGGAAAGAGACTATAGCCCATCATCCCAGCTTCTCTGTTATGATTATTTCAATCACCATGCCTTCTGGGTTCATGAGACCATTTTTCCACACTTATCAAAGCATTTTTCTTTTCACATAATACTCCTAACCGGAGCATTTTAGATAAATGACCTAGGATACCTGTTCTTTTGATTAGATCTGTAAAATTTCCTAAAATCTTTTCTACTTAGTGTGAACTTTCTCATCAGCTCCTCTAGAGGGGCCATGTACCCTTTACTTCACTTATTTAAGAGGGACTCTTTCAGGGAGAACATACATTTCCCTGCAAGAGAATACTCTAACATCTTCTCACCAATTCAGGAAGCCATACATAATATACGTGGAAAGAAAAGTCAGATTTTATCAAACCCATTTTGCTTTGTAAAGGGCCACTGCATCAAATTGAAAAAAACACACTTTTTATTCTTTCTATTTTCTCTTTCTCCTTCCTCCTAGTCCTCCCTCTCTTGTTTGCTCACCTGTGTAATCTCTTTCTCTTTGAGCTGGAAGAGGATTCATGGGGACTTAACATGGTACACAAAATACAGCAAAGTGACATAATTAGAAATGGGTGAGAAACAAAAGAATATTTATAATAGAAAGAAAGAAAGAAAAATACTCCATGAATTTAATACTTCAGTGAAAAAGTCTTGGACCAATAACTTCCTTGATAAGCAGTAAATACTCAAAAAATACTAGCTATGATTTCAACATGCTTATTTGCAGATGATTACAGAATATTCATACTGAAGAGGCCTCTCAGAAAATTTAACTTTCAAATATGTATGTGCATGTATCATTCTACACATTGTATTGTGTTTCTTTTCTGACTTCTTACTAACTGCAAGCTGTGGTAGGGTAGAACTTTGATTGACTTAGGAGTGCAGCAGATGGTGTTGGTGTTTTATCCACATCTCAGGGGACTTACTGTTTTAGGACACACCAGCAGACCTCAATCTCTGCCTAAGAACTTTCTTTAAGCAGAGGAAAGCCACTTTGCTCATGCAGAAAAGTTACCACCACTCATATCCCCTAGAACCCATTAACCAAAGAGAATGATTAGTTGGTGTATGCATATCTCAGCTCCCTCACTCCTGAGGCAACAGAACTCTAACCTCCCTGTGGGAAAAGTCCCAATCAATCACCCACCATAGTAGCTGGCTTGCTTTTATTGTCTGCCTTCTCTCAATTTCCCACTCCTCAACCCAATAAAATACTTAAACATGAACCTTTGTTTTAGGGTTTGCTTCTGGGGGAACCCCAATTAAGACAATACTTATATCCCCCAGAGCATACATCAGGATCCAATGCAAATTGATTAATTGAATGATACAATTTAAGACAAATACATTTTCAATTATAAAATTATATTTGTTGCTATCCCCTAATAAGATTTTTTTAATGCAAAGAATTAGGGTATTGCATCCCTAAGGTCCCTTTCAAACTTTAACATCTCGAGGGAAGGGGGCTATGGTGGTGGTCGGTCTGAGGGCTCAAGTGGTGAGGTAGCCACACTCCAGCCTCTGAGGCAGAAAGTGCCCCACATCGCCCACCCCACTCGCTGGCTTCACCACAAAGGGACCAAGAAGGCTTTGCATCTTAGAGCTTTTCTGCATTACTGGGTTAAGAGGAGAGGAATGAAAACTATTTTTTTAAAAATAAATTTGGGTTTCTTTTTAGCATTCTGATTACCTTACTCATTTTTTGAAAAATACCTAACATGGAATGATGCTTCCGTTAATCGCACACTCTGCAGTCCTAGTCAGGGTTTTTGCCTCCTTCTCCCCTATAAGGCTGTGCTAAATTGTCAGGTCAACAGTATGGGGAACTTCCCAATCAATCACCTCTCTCTATGTCTCAGAGCTGAGAGCAAAGTCTCAGTAACCAGCTGCCCGCTTCCTTCCTCTCCTGCTACATTTGGCTGTTTTAGGTTCTCAATGATAACAGGTTTACCAAAATACAGATTGCTGGTTTCTTTTGAAAATAATCAGAAGATTTAGTAACTCTGATCCCACAGACTTGTGTGGCAGTAGTTGGCTGGAACTTCCTGACTACTCTCTTGTTTAGACGGGGCTTCTATTGTCCAGTTTCCAAACCTGCCTGCCCCCCTCGTTTATGTCCCCTGCTTGTCATTTGAGTTTGAGATCCCTGGTGGCTCCTTTAAGCTATCCTGTTCTGTTGTGTGTCCTTTTGTGCTGGAGACCACTGGAGAAAAGTATGGCAGCCCCTCCCTGCTTCCTTCTGTCTCTTTAATGAAGATCACCCTCCCTGGTTAAACCTTATCTAGACTCACAGAAGCCTATGCCCAGGCTTAGATAGAGTTTCTTTGTAAAAAGGTAGGGACTGTTGGAGTCAGCTAAAGGTTAGGCTGGGTGACAAGGATATGAGACATTCAAAAGACAGGCATACTCTTTCAATTATAGAATGGCATTGTAGTTTGAATGCCACTCCCACCCCCGCCTGTGTGGAACACAAAGCACTCTTTCAGAACTGACAAGCTCCGCTCTCTACCTTGCTTCATACAAATGCCAAAGCCAGACCAATTATATCTTTTAAAAGGCAAAGCCAGCTGTCTCCGAATCCCCCCGGGGCATGGCTTGCTAGCCAAACCACAGGGCCAATGAATTTTTTGAGCTGCCTTCTAAATACCTCAACCTCTCTTTGTTCTATTTTAATGAAACAAATTTACAATCTAATTTAAATTAGATAGCAATTTTAATGAAATTCATATTATAATTTTAAGATGCTCTTAAATCTTATTTTAGCTTCCTCTTCAGCGTAAGTGAGGAACTGTGCCCTTCTACAATCTAGAAAACCAAGTTTTCACCAGTGTCACCAGTCTGTTGGATCAGGGAATTGAGTAGACCCAGAGTAGCTGGATTTTGCAAGACTCTGGCAACATCTCTCATGACCTCTTTTGGGATAAAGTGAAAAAACAATTGGATGATTTGGGTAGTGAGGCACATTAGTATCTACTGAATAGCTGCTCTGAAAAAGTGCTGATACATTTATGCTAACTGGGAGAAAGGTTTTAATAGACATTTTCTCAGCAATGTTATATTCATTACATATTTTTACAACATTGTTGTACAGTTTACATATCACATTATTTTTTTTACCAGTGAATTGTATGTATAAGAATGGATTATTTATAAAATTTGCAGATGACATGAAATTGGCAATGTATTGTATAGTTAATGCTAGAATCAGGATCCTGACAGATCTTGAGAAGATGGCATGATGGAATGAAACTCTTAGAATTACATTGAAGAGGGAAATGTATTCTCTTCTATACTCACGCAGAAGGAAAACACGTATGTCCAAACATCCCCACTGTACCAGTCTAGCTGGAGAAGATGCTGCTTGTTAGCCACACATGTGAAAAGCTTATAGTTAGCTGAAAACTCAATATGAGTCAACAATATGATGTGACACCCCAGAGCAATGCAATCCTGAACAAATTCATAGGAATAATTCATGTCTAGTAAAAGACAAATGATAGCCCCACTTTACTAAGTATAGTTAAGATCACATCTGGAATCTGGTGTTCACTTCTGACCTCATGGGTTAAGTGGGATATTGACAAACTGGAGTATATTTAGAGGACAGGGACTAGATTAGAGAGGCTTAGAAACTATAACTAGTCTATAGATGGAAAGACTAAAGGCAGACACATCGTTTTTAAATGTTTCAACAGCTTCCTTCGTTCAACAGCTGCCTTCTACAGCTACCCGGAAGAAGGCAGAACAGATGTGTCCTGCATTGCATGCACTTGGAAGGCTGAATTATGATCAATGAGAGGACAGGAAGGTTGACTGAAATTCATCTTTATATAAAGACCTACTTTATAGTCAAACTAGGTGACATGGATATACAATTATATAAAGAAATACTTTTTACTGGGTGACATGCATATTTAATTTCATTTTCTAAAAATTAAACTTGTCCAAAACAATATTGGGCTCCCTCAGGAGGGATTTTCATTATTATGCGTGAGATGTTCACGAAGAGCATAGATATGTAAATATATAAAAGTCATAGAGAGTTTTACTAGTTGATCTCCAAGTGTCCTTTAAAATTGTGAAGATTTTTGAGTCCTATAAGCATAAGCACTAAATAATCTGTACTTGGCTTGATTTCAAAATAAGATCCAAATTCCAAATCATAGTTTCCGGTGAAGTAAATGCAATCAAACCATTCATTTCTGCACTTGCTGTCTTATTAGGTCATGATGCTATTCATTTACCTCTAATCTCAGTGTTTGCCACAGAATGGAGTCTAAATTTGCATTTCTTAGAGAAATGGAAATTCCCTCCACTCCCACCATGGGTGAGGCAGATTTATTTGAAGATATGGGGCTGGATGTGGGTGAGGATGAAGGAAGGATTTACATCACTGCAATGCAAACAACTTGAAGTCGAACATTAGGTGTTCCCATTCTTAAAATGCCCTTCTGGCCACTCCACAGGCAGCTACAGCTTTGCACCACCTTGCTGCTCCCCGGTCCCCCCTTCCCTGATTATCTCTCCTGTTTCCCCCTGTTTTTCCCCCTAGTTCCCTACACAGCATGCTGGCCTTTGCCCCATGGCCTTGGCTGTGGTTTATACACCCCACATGCCTTCAGCAGCCTGACCCATCTCCTCTTTTTTTTCTGGAGACAGAGTCTCGCTCTGTTGCCCAGGCTAGAGTGCCGTGGTGTCAGCCTAGCTCACAGCAACCTCAAACTCCTGGGCTCAAGCAATCCTACTGCCTCAGCCTCCCGAGTAGCTGGGACTACAGGCATGCACCACCATGCCCAGCTAATTTTTTCTACATATTTTTAGTTGTCCAGCTAATTTCTTTCTATTTTTAGTAGAGATGGGGTCTCGCTCTTGCTCAGGCTGGTCTCCAACTCCTGACCTTGAGCGATCCTCCCACCTCGGCCTTCCAGAATGCTAGGATTACAGGCGTGAGCCACCGCGCCCGGCCACCATCTCTTTTGATGGTCTCTCTCCCGACAGAGACCATTTCCTCCTTAGAGGAATCTTCGTACTAGCTGTAGGTAAGGGGCTCAGGATACCAAAGCACTGGTACAAACATAGCGAGGCTTTGCAGTAAGACCACGTTGTCCTCTCAGACCACCTGATGACACTGACTGGTGTTTCTTTATCAGCCCACCCCCATTCAGAAGTTCACTTTCATGAGCACAGCCCTTCTGCCTCTGCATGAGTCTTGGGCTGGCAGAGAGAGCCAGATTCCAGCCCTATTTCTCCCATTAATGGGCTGCTTCATCTTGGCCAGAGTTGGGCCTCAGTTCACCCACTGTTAAAATGAGGTCTATTTTTGGCATTGTCCTAGCAATCTGTAGAAATGTCTCTGGTGCCTTCAAGGGGTGGCAGCATGACTCCAAGTATGTGTCTGTGTGTGGGGGGAGAGGGATTCAGTCCCCACTCTAACTGGAGGCAAGTCTACTTATGTGTGTGTTATAACGTCTGGGTTTCATAAGGGCTTCTAATCAAAGAACTATTTCATTGCTTTAAAAACTACTTGAGGCTGGGCATGGTGGCTCACACCTGTAATCCTAGCACTCTGGGAGGCTGAGCCAGGAGGATCTTTTGAGCTCAGGAGTTTGAGACCAGCCTGAGCAAGAGCTAGAACCTGTCTCTACTAAAAAAAAATAGAAAGAAATTAGCTGGACAACTAAAAAAAAAAAAAATATATATATATATAAAATTAAAATTAGCCGGGCATGGTGGCGCATGCCTGTAGTTCCAGCTACTCGGGAGGCTGAGGCAGGAGGATCGCTTGAGCCCAGGAGTTTGAGGTTGCTGTGAGCTAGGCTGACGCCATGGCACTCTAGCCTGGGCAACTGAGTGAGACTCTGTCTCAAAAAAAAAAAGTACTTGAAAACCTCTGGTCTTGCTGCTCACTGACACTCGGGGTCCACAGCTCTAGTGACCTATGAGCCTTCATGGCTATGGTGAGGCGGGCTGTCCCGAG
The DNA here is from genome assembly GCA_028533085.1 of Varecia variegata. Lineage (NCBI taxonomy): Eukaryota > Metazoa > Chordata > Mammalia > Primates > Lemuridae > Varecia > Varecia variegata. The sequence continues at coordinate 70,467,707 of CM052438.1, read as the reverse complement.
GGCTCCGCATGGCTGTGCCTTCCGTGTGGCCACTGTTAGCAAATGGGGACATCCACGACGAGACACCTGGGGCAGCTGGGTGTGTGGGCAGGTCCCCATTGTGGAGGCCGTTTTGGGGACTTTCTGTGTATTGGCAAGTGTGACTCAGGCCCCAGATTTTCCATTTCTTCTGTCCATTACGCTCTTTCTGAAGAGTGTGTAAGCATGTACTTCAACAGAATGCAGGTGCTACAAGCTCCGTGGGCCCAAAAGTGTTGTGGGGGCACCCTACGTTTCCACTGTGTGTGGGCAGTACCCTGAGGGTGAAAAGCCTTTCTTGCCAGCCGCCCTTCTGAGGGTCAGTTCCCTGTCACCCCGTGCACTCCGGGGCTCCTAAGTGTCTCTTTTTGTCCCAAGCATCTGAGGTTCGGAGAGCAGCCAGGGCTCGCGCGGGCGACACCAGGGTTGGATACTGGCCCTGCTCGCTGGCCAAGGTGGCCCTGGTCCCTGTGCATGTACAGATGCAAGCCTGGCCCACTGTCGACTTCCTTTGGCCTCAAGGAATGGAAATTGTTAAATTACAGAAATTCTTTGGTGATAGTACTGTTGCCACTAAACACTCATAAATTGAGCGCTAGAGATTCTTTTCCTTGGGCAATTTAATGCTTTTTATCATCGTGTTTCTCTGTTCTCTTAGTACTGTTTCTCAGAGCATGGATACTGCTGGAGATCACCAGGTGGTGATTTTTGTATGTTTGTGATTTCTATTATAGATGTTCCACAAGAGATTTGGTAGCTGGAGCAAAGGGTGACTATATAACTTTGGTCATATATACTGTACATATTTGAAATATAGCCCTTGGGATGTTCACTGAAATCCTGTAGTAGTTTTCCTAATCATTTCATTTTGAAGATGCCCATGTACTATAAAGCTGATATTGGTCACTTTATCTTGCCTAATATTTTCATGTAATTTAATCATTCATATGTGTTACATTTGCATTTATATTGTTGTTACTATTGTTTATGTAATAGTCCTTATCCACCAAAATGTATTACTGGCTCAAAAGCTGTTCATTCAAGTGTAAAAGTAGTGATGTAAGTAAATCTGCAAGTGTTATTGTTTTACACAAGAAAAAAATAAAAATGTAAATAGGATGTGCGATAAATGTCAAAAAATGCGATATTGTTGCATCTGTAGTCCATTTGTCCCTCATTCCCTGAGTCATGTTGTACAGTTTTGTCAAATAGAGGAATAACACTTTGGAAGCTCTTGTATAATTATAAACCAAGCTGGGATGAGTGCTCTTGTCCAGAACAAATACAAAGCAATGATTTACAGTGTGAAATGTATAAATTTTGTTGCTAAAGATAGTGATGAATCCAAAGCTTTCAGATAGCCACAGTTGCATTTATCATGAAAGGATACCATTTCTGAGAACATTTTAAAACCTGGCACAAAGTTAATGTCAACTTTTATGTTTGGAGAGAAAGCAGGCAAGCGATTCGCAAAATCCCTTTATCAAACGACACAGTTATAGATTGCATAGTATCGATGGCATGTGATCTGGAAAAGCCACCTGGGGGCCAGGAGAGGCGGTTGCCTGGCACTGCTGGTGTGCAGGGGATGAATCGTCTCTTGCATATATGAGGGAGAAAGAAGTGCCTGATGACTTTGTCTGTTCATCACTGAAACTCTGTCATCTTTGAGGTTTTCTAAGTTAATGATTGTTTTGTGATCCATGTTACAGCCTAGACAGGTGTGTGGAGATCAGCAGTAATGGGGTACCCACTAAAACAGGGGAGAGACTAATAAGACAAGTGCCTTCTACCTCAATGCCTATCCACTTTATTTTCAGAGAATGGTTGGTGATCATTAAATGCTTCTCTTTCTCTTAATTCACTTTTGAAAGAAATAGTGAAAATCAGGAGCAGGATCAATTCATGGCCAAGTGTATTTTCAGTGTTAAGTACAAATAAATGGATCATGAACATATGTCTCTGCTTTTTCACACTGAAGTATGCTGGCTTTTGAGGATAAATATGCTCACATTACTTTTTTAAAGTGGAGGAAAATTTTCTTTTATGACTAACTCCGGTAAAGATTATTTCCACGATTTCAGGTGCCTTGTATAAGTGGTGCATCTTAATGATATTTAGAAGATCCTGAGCCTATCACTTCAGTTTCAAATATTTCTCAATATCAAAAGAACCGTGAGACTTCAGCTTAATTATTATGAATTCGATGCTTCCCCAACACAAAATGATTATCTTTTCTCAGGAGCAGCAGGTTGATTACATATTTTTAGGCTTATTTAAAAAAGCCGATATAAATGTTGTTATGCACCTGGAAGAAATAATTTCTTGCACAAGAATGAAATAAAAGTAGTAGAAATCCATTTGATGCTATATCTTGTGTTGACACATTCGAATTTATAGATTTTAGGTATGATATCTTCATTAGCTTAGTGTCTGCTGGAGTGCTGGTGGTAATTGTATCAGTTAGGGAACTTTTCTACTGCAGAGAAAAAAAAAGAAAAGAAAGAAGAAAAACCTAGTGATGATATAGCAAACAGATGTAGTCTTCCATTTCTCACACAGTGAGCAGGTTAGACAAATGTCAATTTTGCTCCCTTTACGGAGCCTCTGTCATAGTCTCTGCACTTCCTTGGGCCTTTCCCTCAAGGTCACAAGATGAGTGCAGCAACTCTAGTCATCCTACCTACATTCCAACAATAAAAAGAACAAAGGGAAAGGCTGACCTCTGAATCAGGAGAGCAAAAGCTTTTCCAGGAACCCCAAAGAGGATTCTTAATTTAGTATCACATGACTGCCTACTGTTGGCTGGAAGAAGCTAGGCAGGCTCTTTTTAGAAAAGGGGCAGAGAAAACATTCAAATACTATCTCTTGGTCTTTGATAGTGGGCTAGCCAGTTTCTCTATGGAAGAATCTACCCATCTTCTGTAGGTGGTGTAAATCTGGCTTCCAACATAGGGTTCTGGGCCTGGGTTGGAAAAGGGGATGGTGGAATCCATTATTTGGTTTGAATGGGGACCTCACTTCCACCTTTCTCTATGCTTCAGCTGGAGATGAATCACCACCTTGAGAAGCTTTCTTCAGATGTCATAGAAATCAGTATCACAGCCAGCACCAGAAAATATAGGTTTTTTTTCTTTAAAAAAAAAAAAAAAACTTCTTCTTTCTCTTATTTATTTATTTAGATAGATAAAAATTGTATATATTTATCATGTACAATAGGTTGTTTTGAAATATGTATACATTGCAGAATGGCTAAATCAGGCTAATTAACATATGCATTACCTCACATACCGTTTCTTTGTGGTGAGAACACTTAAAATCCACCCTCTCAGCAATTTTCAAGGATACAATACATTGTTATTAACTATAGTTATCATTTGTACAATAGATCTTTTGACCGTATTCCTCCCGTCTAACTGAAACTTTTTGTTCTTTGACCAACATGTCCCCAGCCCCTGGTAACCTTCATTCTGCTCTCTACTTCCAGGAATTCAACTCTTTTAGATTTCACATGTAACTGAGATCATGCATATTCATCTTTCTGCTCCTACTTTATTTCACTTAAGGTGATGTCCTCCAGGATGGTCCATGCCGCTGTAAATGATGGAGTTTCCTTCCTTGGGCTGAAGAGTTAGTATTCCATTGTGTATACATACCACATCGGAAAATATGGTTTTTGAAACTCTGATTACATTGTCCCAGGGTTAGAGATGGTTAGTTAAGCACTCCAGTCCAAAAAGCTAACTAATTTAATCCCTGCGGTAAAATACCTGTGGCATTTTATCCCTCACAGCTGTTCCAAATCTCTAAAATTCACCTTCTCACTCTTGTTTTATTTATCTTACTCTCTCTCAGCTTCTTTTTCTTTCTCCTGGATTAAGATCTTCTGATGTGAGGATTTCTTCCTTTATTTACTTTTTTCCAAGTCTGACTCCAGCTTCTCTACGAATTTTTGTCTCTTTCCTTTTTTTCATTTTCACTCACTAAGTCATTTGATGCTTCTTCCACAATGTTTCATGCACGAATCTCTTCCTTTTCTTTATTATTGTCACCATCCTGTTTCATGGCTTTTTTTTTTTTTTGCTGTAACTTCCAATAGATCTAGGCTCATAAGACTTTCAAAGAGTTGAAGCACTGAAAATATCAGATGCTCTTTCCCAGATATATTTTAAAATGAAAACAAAATCCAACCATAAAATAAATGTAAGATGTACAACATGATGACAACTTCAGATCCTTTTAAAATATAACATCTTTCAAAAGAGGATTTGGGTGTCATGTCTATACTCCCTTCAAGTTGTTTCTGAGCTCTGCCCATAGGGGAATTAGGGGACAAAAGCCAGGCGTGGGTTCTTGGGATGTGCTACATAGTTGTTGCTTCAAGTGATGGGGCAAGAGGGACTTTTGCTTGTAATTATAAGTTCTTAGTATTTTTTTTTAAAACTATGCATTGCATGTATTACCTTAATCATAGTATTATTTTGAATTCACACACACACACACACACACACACACATACACATACACTTCTGACCCTGAGATTTTCTCTTTCTTCCTACTATACACAGTTTCTAATTATGATTTTTGAAAATAATAAGCATTATTATTAATATATAGTACAGAAGTCCCTTTAATGAAAGATATATTATTTCTGGTCCCTTCCCTACCCTTTCCCTGTTCTGCTTCTTACACAAAATCACTTTTACCTGTTTCTGTTTTTAGGTTTTCTGAACAATATGTATAATATATATATGTATATTAACTTTAGACCTTGGCTATTGATTTTCTGCAATGGTATGTGAAAATTTAACTCTCATACTCTTGCTATTTTTTATATTGTTTTTTTGCCTATGTATTCTTTTCCTCCTTTTTTTCTTATAAGAAATTATAAGCATCCTTATTTTACAAAATTTTAGAATATGCTATTATTTCCAGATTTGAGGATGATGACGTTTCTCCTGTTTATGTTTGACAATTTTCCCTCTTGGTGGTTCATTTGTTCTTATGATTGGATCTTTTTTTTAATTCTGAGCCTAATATTTGTGAGGATTTCCTTCTCTGATAATATTGTATGCCCTGGGCTATGGAATCATCTTCACAGAGTGGTTTTGCATTTGCCTGGGTTCTTAACCAGCTCTGAACCAGGTTTCTCAAAAATTCAAATTTAGCGGTTCTAGCTCCATCTGGTTGGTATAAATTTGGACTCATCCTCCAAGCACGGCACCATTTTGGGTTTCTAGCTTGTTGCCAGTAACTCTTTTTCCACTGAGAGCATTGGCAGATGACTAGCTGCAGTGCTGCTTCCTGCTTAGAAAGGCAGAGTTCAGAGGGCACCTGGTTCTATAATATTTCTGCTTCGTGATAGGACATCTCTATGAGGCTCCAAGCTTAACCAAGAAGACTTTGTTCCAAAATATACAGCCCTGAGGTCCTACATCCTGTTCCCGGAGGGCCATTAAAATTCCACACACCAGCACCTAATATTTACATCTATGTCCTATACTTGTTTAGAGCCCAGTTATTTAAAGCCCTTTCTTACTGTTCTGACAATCAGATATATCTTCATTTCTGGTACCTTTAGATTTCTTTTCCTCTCTCTTTTTTTTTAATTTTTGAGAATTTCTCTGATTTTACAAAAAAATTTCATATATACTATCCAGCAATTCCACATCATTGGAATAAGAAGATATTTTTGCTCATTAACTTCTAGTTTGACAAATATTGATTGAAAGTCCCAACTGAATTTCCCCTTAGTTAATTTTTTCAAACTTATATATGCTTATGGTTAAAAAAATCAAAGACTAATAATAAATTATGGAGACTAGATAATAAATGGAACCCTGGGCCCACCCAGTGATTGTTTCCCCAGTTCCCAAAAGTGTAATTAGGGTTAACACGCTTGCCAATGCTTGCCGATTGGCACAACCCCCATAGTGTGGAAGACAAAGAGGAAACCTCTGAAACTATCCTCCACCACAGCCAAGACAGCAAATCAATAACCATATCGCACCCCAGTGTGGAGGAATGGCAAAGATTAGGGTTATCTTAAGGATCTGAAGCGAGAGTTGGAAAACTGTGGACCATGGACAGAATCTGGTGCATGGCCAGTTTTTGCACAGCCTGCAAGCTAAGAATGGTTTTTACATTTTTAATGGTTGTTAAAAAATAAAAATATGCCATAGAGACCATATGTGGTCTACAAAACCTAAAATTTTTACCATCTGGCTCTTTCCAGAAAGTTTGTTGTCCCCTTATCTAAAGGATGCAGGGATGGCTTGTCCCAGTACAGAGATTTAATTCACCGGTTTGACCCCTGCAGAAACTGAAGGAATTCTACAGGTGACTGCAGACTATGACAAGCTCAACCACATTATAGCCCTGATCACAGCCTTCACACCAGAGATGTAGAACATCTTTGCTAGAGTGGATTAATATGACACCAGAAATACATGCTATTTTATATTTTAAATAACAATCAGAAAATAGTCTGTAGTCACATAGAAGGTACAACAATATACATTTCTTTATACTTTTGCCTCCGGGCTATTTCCCACCCTCTGCTGTAATATAGTCCAAACATATTTGCATCTTGGCATCCTGCAGATTATCATATCCATTTGTTATCTCAATGACATTATGTGGACTAGTGAGATGAGCCAATGATGGACAGGCTGGAAACCTTTATGAGGCACAGGAGCTCCAGAAAGTGGGAGATAAACACTACAGCATTTCAGGGACAATCCACATCTGTAAAATGTTTAGAGATCCATGGTGAGGGGGCATGTCAGGATATGCCTTTCAAAAAAAAAAAGACAAATTCGTGCATTTTCTACCTCCTATCATGAAGAAGGAGGCACAAACTCTGTTGGGGCAGAGGACAAAGCAAACTGCACGTGTAGGCAGCCCAGACATCACACATAACAATTGCACTAATGTCCTTCTTCAGCTTGTACCTATGGCCTTATGGGGAGTCCTGTGTGACCAGCTAAGTAGGAGTAAAAAGCCAGAGATTAATTTTCAGCGGGGCTGGCTCAGCATGGGGGGACAAGCTAAAATGGACATTCAGGTGTGCAGTTATCTTCTACCAGGCTTCAGGCAGCACTATTAACCGAAGACTTACAGAGTACTTGATTGCATTGGATCAGGGAGCCCACTTTAGAGAAAAGCAGGTGCAGGAGTGGACTCAAGACCACAGGAGTCACTGGTCACACCCCATACATACCACCCAGAAGTTGTAAGCACTATAGAGGTTTGGAATGGCTTGCTGAAAGTGCAGCCAGAACACCAGCTCGGAGGCCTACTATGTGGGGATGCGGTAACATCCTCCTGGACGCTGGATATATTTTTGTATGTGCATAAGAATTTAAAAATTATCTTTTTTTGAATGCATAACTCTAGTCAATATTCTTTTCCTTTTCTTGGTTTTGGGTAAGGTTAAGGATTAACTTAATAGTATACCTTATAGGAAAGCACAGTTATGCCAAAAATAACTCCAAGTGGAACAGTTACAGTCTATAAATCAGTCCCTTCATTGGAAATCCATTTTATATTTTGATTTGCTTTATAAAAAGAAAGGCTGGACAAGAACCCAACCCTGCACAATATAACTGTGGACAACATAATTATTTTATCAACCCACTGCTCTCATTGACTCAATAGCATGTCCTTGTAGAATTTGAAGTGTGTCTATTGGTTTCTGGTTTCCTTAAAGTCTTCTGTGTTTCCCCTGGCCTTTGGAGGGTTTCCAGATGACATATCCTTGACTCACGTTAATGGTCTAAATCTGTCTACTATGCAACTGACTAACTGGATAAAAAACAAGGAAGGTGTTTTGTGTCAAGAATTTAAGTTAAGTTTTGTTTGGAAATAACACATAAACTTTTCTCTTACCACTCACTGTTAAGGCTAAATTGAGAAGAAATTCTTTTGCCAAATTCCCTCTAAAGAATGGTAAGCTCTTCATTCACTAATTTTATTACTTTTGATTGAACTCAAGGTTCTGTCAAAACTTTCCAGTCTGTAAAATCCATTTCTTTATCCAGCTTTCACATTGGGAAAATCGTTTTCTCTACATAACTCTTCTTTAAAATGCTTCTTTGTCATTTCCAGTTGAAACTCCAGTTTTACCATGGGAAGAGACTTGCTTTCCAAAACTCCACTCTCCCTACAGGACTATACATTCAATGCTTTTTTTTTTTTTGATATTCATATACAAACTGTTCCCATACACTAATGGTTGTCTGTACATAGTAGAATTAAATGCTGAATTAGTGCAATTATCCAGAGCATTTACATTAAATATTGTGATAAAAGCCAGGCATTTTGTCCTGAATAACCACCGTGATTTCCTAGACTGACCAAATTCAGTGGGAGGTTGCTCAATTTTCCATACCTTAGAGGCAAAAACTCTAATAAAAAGATCGAGGTTTTAGAGACATGCATAACTGAGGTTTCAATTGGTCAAAAACCAGAATGTAGCTAGAGCTGTGTACAGCCCCCTTTCAGAGCCTGAACTACTATTAGTCCTTCTGACTTTTTTACTCTTTTTCTGTAGGCTCTGAGGAATCGCTCTGCTTTCTTCTCTTGGCACCTGCCAACCCTATCTATCTATTTCCTGAAATTCTTTTCCCTCAAATCTTGACTGATGGTTTCTCCAGTTCTCTCCTTTTCTTAGTTTCACGGAAAAGACACATGAATCTTCCAATTTTCAGTGTAACAATGATAATTAGTTGTGTGGCCTTACTTGAAATATTTAACCTTTCTGAAGCTCAGTTCCTTCATAGTCAATTGAATGAAGAGCATAATGACTACTTCATAGTGTTGTGGAAATTGAGATGTCCTGCATACCAGGTTTAGTAGATACAGAGTAAGTAGTTGCGTCCAACTTTTCCCTCTCATTTTGTTCCTGTATATAATTTGAAACACACAGGATTTTTAAAAATTGTTAATAGTATCATTTTATGTTGGCATGAGAATTGATGGTTTACAAAGTATTTTTATATATATCATCTTGCTGCTGCCACACTAATTTGAGTTAGATAAGATAATTATTTATTATTCCTACTTGCAGATAAGTCCGTCAAGGCTCAAGGAGTTAAAGGGAAATGTCTAGATCCATAATGCCTTTAACAGCGCAGTGGGAAGGAGGCAGTGACACATTTCCTGGGTTGCAGTGTGTAGCAGAGACACTTCCTACCTGGGTTGTGGTACTGGAAACCAAAGGGTAAATGCTGGAAACTTCTCCAGATACTGGTAGATCAAAGCCAGGGAAAACAATCATAAACCAGATTGCCATTCTCAATAGCGGGGCAGATTTAGGCAACAAAACTAGATGAAGAAACTATGGCGTGCAAGAATTCTCCAGGAAGATCCTAGGTTCCATGTGGGCACATAGTGTGCATTCAGAAATGAACTAACAATATCAAATGGAAAAGACCATTAAAATGTTTCTACTGGAACTAATTACTTTCTTTTCTCAAATTAGCTAAAGTTAGTTATATGCATAGACACTTCCTAAATGTATTAATATGTTTTTCTGGTTAACATCAAAATCCACAAAAAAGACCCTAATGTTTAATGTCATTTAATGTATATGCATAGATGAAAACACTATTGGGCTTGCCATAGATGGGGGACCTGCCTGGGGTCTGTGCATAGTCATTGCACCAGACAACGGGTGTGGTGGGGATCTGGCAGCAGCTAAACCACCCTGAGCTCTTGAGTACACGGTGCCAGGTGGGCTGGGGACTCGGGTTTGCAGCTATGGCCTTCACATGACTCCCACTGGGCTGGGGAGGGAGTGGACCAATGGGAAGCCCCTCTAAGCTGTACCCCAGTGACCCCCTCCACAACAAGGCAACATTTGAGCCTACAGGCTCTGACCCGGGAGGCTTGAGTAACTTCTTTGGTGGGTCCTGAGGGGTGCAGGGAGAACTCTCTGGTCACACGTGACATGGCATCTGGTCCCTGAACCTGCAGAACAGCCTGCTACTTGCTTGGCCCTGATTCTGCTCTCCAGGTCCCAACTACCTGCTGCCTGCTCAACCCTGACCCCACCTGCAGGTTGGCTCAGCCCTGCCACCCCCATGGCCCTGCTTCTGGCTCCGAGGCCCTGCTCAGAAGCCTTACTTCTGGCTCCTCCTAAGTCTCAGCTCTGAGGCCCAAGGCTCTACCTCTGTGTTTCCAGGGCTTCTGCCAGGCCCGGGACACTGCTCCAAGATTCCATCACTGCACCTGGGCCCCAAGACCCCACCCTAGATCCTTCACCACTGCCACAGGAACTGCTCCAAAGTCCAGTGACCTGCCAGGGACCTTCTAGCCTCAAGCTGCCAGTATACTGGGATGTGGTTTGAGCAAATACCCAGAGCCTGGGAATTCATGACTACTGCTTGAATAGCCTCACCCAGGTGCCATTGTTACCTCTGTGAGGAGACCCTGGGCAGAGCAATATCCACAACACCAGCCTCAGTGAAGAGAGTCTTGCCTAACTTCCAACTTGAACATCCTACAACTATCTGATGAACAGCCCAACACCCAGCACAAACAGCATCCAGCAGAGGCTTGAACAGAGGGAATCACAGGTGAACAGATCAAATCAGAACAGCTAGATTACAGGCTTCTAGTGCACATACCCCTCCCCTGCTATGTCAACATTCCAGAGTAGAGAGGAAAAAGCACCATTTAGGGACCTCCCCTTCTTTTAATTAAGCAGGAGAGTTCCCAGCAAAGAACAGGTGCCCTGCAAACCTATTAGTCCTGAATCAAGAAAAGAGCATTCAGATGAGCAGAAACCAGAAAAGGAACCCTGGTGACATGAAGAATCAAAACAGATTGACACCCCCAAGGGGTGGAGACATAGTAGTGAACCCAAACTAGAAGGAAATTGTTGAAATGACAGAATTGGAATTCAGACTATGGATGGCAAATAAGATGAATGGAATTGAAGAGAAGTTGAAAACCAACAAAAACAAGCCAAAAAAATATTTCAGGAAATTTATGAAAAAGCCACTCAAGAGCTAGACAACATAAGGAAGGATAAAATAGAACTCAAAGAAATAAAGAGTCATTTAGCGAATTTCAAAACACAGCAGCAAGCATCAGCAATGGACTAAACCAAGGAGAAGAAAGAATCTCAGAGCTTGAAGACACAGCTCTTGAGCTAACCCAGTCATTTAAAGAGGTAGAGAAGAACAAAAAGGTGGAACAATCACTCAGATAGATATGTGACTATGTGAAGCGAACTAACATATGAATTATAAGTATCCCTGAGGGAGAAGAAGAAAGAGCTAAAAGCATGGAAAATCCATTCAAGGGAATTATTGAGAAAAACTTCCCTGGTATTACCAGAGATACAGACATCCAGATAAAAGATGGTCATTGAACACCAGGAAGATTCATAGCAAATAGGTCATCTCCAAGACACATAGTAATCAACCTGGCCAAAGTTTAAATGAAGGAGAAAATTCTACAAGCAGCTAGATGTAAGCAACAACTGACCTACAGAGGAAAACCCATCAGGCTAACTATAGAATTCTCAGTGGAAACCATACAAGCCAGAAGGGAGTGAGGCTCCATCTTCAATCTTCTTAAATAGAACAATTGCCAGCCTACTATTTTGTATCCTGTAAAATTAAGTTTCACAATTGATGGAGAAATTAGGTCTTTTCCAGACAAGCAAACACTGAGGGAATTTGTCATGACCAGACATGCTCTGCAGGAAATATTAAGAACTTCATCATACACAAATCAGCACAATAGATACCCACTAGTATAAAACTACCAAAAAAAGCTAAAGCTCACAACTCTTATAAAACAAGAGTGCAAGAAGGGAAAAAAATGCAGCAAGGTACTACCCAACATGATGAACAGAACAGCATCCCACATATCAATTCTATCTCTTAACGTTAACAGTTTGAATGTCCCACTCAAAAGACATAGGGTGGCTAACTGGATGAAAAAATGTAACCCAACTATGTGCTGTCTCCAGGAGACACATCTAAACCACAAGGATGCACACAGCCTCAATGAAAGGATGGAAAAAAATATGTCATGCAAATGAAACCAAAAGAGTCCATTCTCATATCAGATAAAATTGACTTTAACAATAATCAAAAAAGATAAAGATGGCCATTATATAATAGTAAAGGGAGTAATTCTACAAGAAGACATAACAATCCTAAATATTTATGCACCTAACACAGGAGTGCCCAGATTCATAAAGCAAACCCTATTAGATCTAAGCAAAGAGATAAACAGCAGTATTGTAATTGCTGGAGACTTTAATACTTCACTGACAGAATTGGATCACTGAAGCAGAAAATCAATAAAGAAACACTGGATTTAAATGTGACTCTAGAATAAATGGGCCTAACAGACATTTAAAGAACATTCTACCCCCAAACTACTGAATATACATTCTTCTCATCAGCACATGGAACATTCTCCAAGATTGATCATATTTTAGGCCACAAAACATGTCTCAACAAATTAAAAAAAACAGAAATCATACTGTGTATCCTCTCAGCACAGTGGAATAAAACTAGAAATCAACACTCAATTCTACACAAAGTCATGGAAATTAAACAAGCTGCTACTGAATGATTATTGGGTCAATAATGAAATTCAGATGAAAATCAAAAGATTCCTTGAACTGAATGACAAAGGGGACACAAGCTATCAAAATCTGTGGGATTCAGCAAATACAGTCTTAAGGGAAAAATTCATAGCCTTAAATGCCTATGTCAAAAAGACAGGAAGATCACAAATTAACAGTCTAATGAACATCTCAAGGAACTGGAAAAGGAAGAGTGAACCAAACCTAAACCCAGCATAAGAAAAGAAATAACTAAGTTCAGAGCAGAACAAAATGAAATGGAAAGCAAAAAACAACAGAAGGGATCAATGAAACAAAAAGTTGGTTTTTTTAAAACATAAACAAAATTGATATACCCCTTACTAGATTAACCAGGAATAGAAGAGAAAGGACCCAAATAAGCTCAATCAGAAATGAAAAAGGAGATATTAAAACTGATACCACAGAAATACAAAATATCATCTGGGAATACTATGATAATCTCTACACATATAAACTTGAAAACATAGAAAAGCTTCAAATAAACAACCTAACAATGCATCTCAAAGAACTAGAAAAACAAGAGCAAACCAAACCGAAATAGAAGAAAAGAAATAATAAAGATCAGAGCAGAAATGAAATTGAAATTAAAAAAAAGCGATCAATGAAACAAAAAGTTGTTTTTTTGAAGAAATAAACAAAATAGACACACTTTTAGTCAGACTAAGAAAAAAAGAAGACACAAAATCAGAGATGAAAAATGACACATTACAACTGGTACTGCAGAAATTCAAAGGATCATTAGAGACTACTATGAGCCACTATATGCCAATAAACTGGAAAACAGAAGAAATGGACACATACAACCTACCAAGATTAAACCATGCAGAAAATCAAAACCTGAATAAGCCAATAAACCAGGCTAGTGGGAACTCAGGCTTCAGGGTGGAAGATTTTCCTCTGACTGGGCTGGTCAAAATGCTCCCTCTGTGGGCACTGGCAGAATTCTGCCCTGTGCTATGTTTCCCTGTGTCAGGGAGGCCCTGAGATTCAATGTAAATCTGCACAATCACTTCACTCTCCCTCCCCTTGGGGGACACAGATTCTCTCTCCATTCTGCTTAAGGGCAAAGCACTGCAGGGTATGGGGGAGGGGTGGCACAGGCAATGCAAGAGTGTCTTTTCTGCCCTCTTCAGTGTCTCTTTCCTTGATACAATGTTAACACCAGGTGGTATGACTGCTCACCTGATTTTTGTTTCTTCTAAAGATGCTTGCTCGTGTGGATAGTTGTTGAATTAGGTGTTCGTGCAGAGGGATGATTGCTGGAGGTTTCCTTTTCAGCCGTCTTGCTCTGCCCCCATCTCTAATGTTTCAAGTATCAATAATCATCTCTTTCCCACTAATTTTGGTTTGCCTATAGTGCTAAGAGCACATACTAAATAGAATACTAATATTGCAATGTACTAACTTTGAATTATATAAGCAAATATTTATTGCATGTCATAGAACACTTTTGCTTTCACTGAAGGCGAAACAGGTTTCGTAACATTTTTAAAATAATGTTATAAGGTAGGAAATATTTTTATTATTAATTTATAATAGTCATAGGGATATTAATTTGCTGAATCAAGGTAACACAGCTAAAAACTGGTGGAATCACTATTTAAACACAATTCTTTCTGATTCCGGTGTTTATGGTCTTTTAATTACTTTTACTTCTAAACTAACCAGGTGCCATTTACAAATTCTATTATTTCATTTTTCTTCTATTCAATAAAAATAGTTCTGCCTTACTAAAATATGGTATAACTGATGCAATCAGACCAAAATTCTGAATTTGTAACTTTAATTTATTACTAAGGACTTCTACATGATTGCAGGAAAATGCATTCATTCGATGAATCATTCAATGAATTTATTAGGAACCTACTATTTACTAAACAGTGTTTTGTATACTGAAGATTTGAGAAATAAAATATAAAACTATCTGGCTTTTAATTTCTTTCATGGAAAATACTCTGATCTTAATTATTTGTCCATTAGAATCTGCATATGTAATTTCCAAACTTTCTATATTTTATTAAATTGAACTAACTGGAAATGGAAAATTTAAATTATTTCAAAGAAATATAGGATTATCCCTTACAAAGAAAAATAGTTATTCAAAGTAATGAATTATCAAGTAATTTAACATAAAAGTCCACTTTAAGACACATAAAATTCTTCTTTAATTACTAATATTTTATTTGTAATTAATATTCTGGAATATTTGTTTATTTTCTTAGTTAAGTTAAACATTTTCCTTGCAATTATGTTTGACTGTATCATTAATATTCTTAGCAAGCTTTTTCTTTAATATGAAATAAACTCCAATTAGCCTCAGGTCAAATTTTCAAAAAATTAGTTGACACTACATCAGACAGTCAACTAAACTGAATTAGTGTACACTACTACATTTTCAAAAAATCTGAATTAATCGACACTCTGCACAAAGTGAATTTTTCTTATTTTTTCTTTCTATAGGAATTAAAAAATGAATGTGTATGGAATCAATGGGATCCATTGCTGATCACTTCAGTTTGCCTGGGGTAAAGACCCAGGGAGATTTAATCTAAGTGTCAGGTAACCTGTAATTTTCTCTACCTTTGTTCTCTTCCAAACAAGCTGGGTTGGGGGTGGGGCAGGCAGAATAGAAGCAATCAAGAAACTAGCATTCCAGAATACATGCTTTATTACAGAATTTTTGAGCAAAATAGAGATTTTTATGTCTGGATGAACACATTATTTAAGGTATGTTCAGACAGATTAAAAGGAAGGAATTTCAGAGTTTTAGGTGCGTGAAAATGCACGGAGCCAGGTTTTATCAAATTTAGACTTGGTAAGAATCTCTGAATAGGAATAATAAGAACTAGGTAGTTTGGGTTTATTTCTTATAGGCTCTGAGAATTTTAGAATTAGAAGGGACTTTGGAGGACATGCAGTCTGACCCTCTAGATATGAGAAAACAGAAGTCCAGAGAGGCATAATGGCTTGTTCAAGGTCACTCCATTGATTGGAAGAGGAGCCTGGAGCCGACTCCAGAGCCCCTGGTGCCCACTCACAATCTCTTTCCATTACTGGGCTTCCTTGGAGGATAATTCAAACCATTAAGGTCCTCTAAATACATGGCTTTCTTTTCCTTTGAATTAAAAAACTCTTAAGTTAACCTTTTTTGGATCAGTAATCCAGAGCATTAAGTAGTCTTTGCCTTCAACTCCTCAAAACATAAACTAAAACCCAAAAGGAAATAAAACTAGACTATGAGTGTCTTATATATTTACTACAAAATCCCAGCATGGAAGTCATGCGCTTCTTTTTCCCTATGAGGCGACCTTTAGATTCTCGTTCAGATAATATGCTTTTCTTTTTATGTACAATTCTTAATAAGCTAGTTAGAGGCAGTCACGTGGTAGAGATAGAGGTAGGTTGCGGTAGGTTGCTCTAAAGGAAGAGGCTAAAGGACAAAACAAAATTTTAAAGAGTTTACTTGAGCCAAAATGAGGACAGCTGCTCAGAAGACTCAGACTCAGGTTTTTAAAGGCAAAAGGGGACCAGGAGTGGGCTGCTACAAGGTTGTTTGTCAGGAATTCTCATTGGTTTACAGAAATGGCATTGATTAGTGGTTGGCTATGTGCTGTTGAACCCATAGTATGAGTTATGATGTCCAGTGTGTGGCATTGCTAGTTAATTTATTGCTACTAGTGGCGATGGTCAGTGTAGAGTCCAAATAGCAAATGGCTTAAGGAGATGATCACTTAGCTCAGGGGGGAGGGGTAGGTGGGATGTGACTGCTGTCTCATTCCAATGCCTCTCTGGGCCTGATAATTTAAAGGGGGCTGTAATTCCCCAGATAAAAAGTTTTTTTTCTCAAAGCAATAATAATTGGTAAGACCTGATAGTCGATGAACAAATAAATGGCAAGGAAGGTTAAATAATGTTGTTCATAAACATGAATGAGGTATGTAATTTACAATATTGACATTAATTAATTCTCAAAGAAAAGAGAGCATGCTCAGTACATTCTGTTTAATAAGTTGGGATTATATAATACATTTTATAATGGTGCCTTCAAAAAATTAAAAATTGGCCTTTAAAGTTAGCATTTGGAGAATACATTTATACTGAGTACTTAAATCCTGAGGAATGCTAGAAAATTTTGATAATTTAGATTGGTAACAAATAGCACTATACATTAAAAGAACAATTACTTTAACTTTATATGCAAAAAATGGTTTAATTATAAATTTGGGGCTTTTCTGCAAGTTGAATGAGGTGAAGCATTAGAAAGTGTTGGTGAGAAATAGTCAATATAGGTGAAATGGCAGTGAGTTTATGTGTTTGATGTATGTCCAATTTTTGTTTCAGAAAATATAATTTTAAAAAGTCATCTGTAGTTCAATTTTATACCTAGAAGAGTGATGGCAAATATTTCCATCTTCTGTGTCATTTCAAAGTAATTGGTAATGAGCTATTTGGCATGTTACAGTGAGCAAGATTTTGAGGCTTTATTTCTGGGTTTGGTGGAGAAAAACATGTTGTGAAGGATAAGGCATGTTTGCAATAGGCATAGAAAAGGGAAATGGTGGCATTTGTGCCCCTTATTTGCAATTCTTGGTTTGGATCCATCATGGGCTATTTCCTTTACTTATCACTTTAATTTTCATGTTACTGCAATCAATCAATGTTTCTGTGTACCTGAAATCTAATAGATTTCAGTATTAGTTCTGTGGGGAACAGGTGGATTGGATTTGAATTTCAGCTTCCCCAAGGACTAGCATTAGCTTGAGCAATTTCCATGAGTTTCCGTTTAACATCTATAAAATAGCCATGAAACTACCTATCGTCTATGGATTTGTGAGAATTAAACTGAAAATTGTAAGTAAAAACCTACTACTATATCTGAAGTGATTTAGCTACCTTCTTTCCCAGCCAATGCTGTTGTGTGCTTGGAGAAAATATTTTGATATTGGTTTTAAGTGGAATTTTAGTGGAAAAATAAATCTGTTACACAATATTTGTACATTTCTAAAGAATAATACACATCAGGTTTAACTATTGGCCCAGATCTTCACTTGCATGCACATAGAAAACTGAGAAATGTCTATTTCATCTGTACACAACAGTTTTGTGACTTTGTATAACTGGTGTGCAAAGGTATTTTATGTGTTCACTTATACATTCTGAGAGATAAAAGTACAGAGACAGAGTCTAAACTAGTCAAAGGAAGATTAAGAATAGGCTATGTAATATGAACATATGATATTATAGATATATTTCAGCAATTCTATTTACTATGAATTTTAGACAAGCCTTTGCACAGCAGATCTTTGTTCCAAACATATCTTTAGCTCTCATTGGCCACACAAATGAGATTTATGTTCAGAACTGCAGCCTGTCCAAGCACACCCTCTACTGGTTTATGTCTTTGGTGCAACAACACTTAGGTCCTAAGAAGAGACCCAATGAAGGAGGACCATTCACTTTTAGAGTAAAAGCCGGTATCATTAGAAGGAAAGCATACACACCCCCCCCTCAATTGTATGTCTGATGCCTGCTTTCTAGTGTCTTACTTTACAAAGAGGATTTATTTCTGTGAATTTATTCTTCTAGAATTCTGTACAACTTCTTAAGGCTTACAGCCAGGTTTTGCTGCTTTCGTTCATACATTGAACACATGTATGCACGGAGTTCACACCATGTTGTGGCACAGCTTGATAAAAGGAAGAAAGACACAAAATCTCTGCCCCTATGGAGGTTATGTTCTGTTGTAATTGCAAACACAGACAAGCATTCTGCAGAAGAGAGCACTGTACTGAGCCGCAGCTTTGTGTGTAGGTGGCATGAGTAGTAATGATAGGGTGGTCAAAGAAGACCCCTGTAAAGGAGTGATATTGGAACTGAGACTAGAGTGCTGAGAAGCAGCAGTATGAAGAGCTCAAATCTAGGCACACAGGACAGCAAAGAAAGCATCCTGCAACAGGATAGAGCTTGGGGTAGGTAATGAAGAGAAAGAGGCCTGGAGCATATTGAATGGGGAGAGAAGAGGCTGAAATTAAGTGGAAGTGGTAGGCAGGAATCTGATCTGCTATAGGACCTGGAGATTACTGTAAGGATCTTTTTTTTTTTTTCTTTTAAAGTACATTGGAAAACCATTTGAAGTCTTAAGTAGGAGAGCAATGCAACTTAATCTATATTTAAAAAAAAAACATGACACTGACTTTCTGTGGAAGTGGATTTTAGGGGAGCAAAAGTGGAAGCAGAGAGTCCAGCTATTGCTGTGATCCAGGCTGGAGATGATAATGCGTCAGCCTGGAACAACAGTGGTAAGGATGGTAAGAAAAGTTGTGATTCAAGATCATTTTTTTTCTTACTTTGGCAGTCTGGTGAAGCCCCTAAAACCCTTTCCAGAATACCGTTTTAAATGCGTAAAGTAAAATACATAGGATTTCAAAGGAAACCAATTGTATTCAAATGCAGCTATAAAATAAAAACCAAATTTGTGAAATATTAATATATATGCTCCTTTAGTCACACATTAAATAACAAGAAGTAGCAGTGGGTCTGATAACCACTGTAATTTCAAAGCAATGATAAAAACAAACAGTTATAATTGCTGAATAACAGTAATATGATATAAAACTATCTGTGATTTCCATTGCTGATGAAGTCAAAGGCACCACTACTATGTTGTCTATTCTCATAATGGAAGGAAATGTTAAATTTCAGTTAAAAGCTACTGAACACAAAGATGTAATGTTTTTCCTCTTCAAGTTTACTGACTCCCTGCTTTAGTGGTAGAGGTGACAGGACTTATTTATGAATTGACTTTGGGGAATAAAGATGTGAGGGAAATAAAAACCTAGGGATTGACGGCATAATATGACATAATTCAGCTGTGTAAATATGTGTTGACATGACCAAAATAAAAGCAACTGTGGCTAGGCCCAGGGCAGATACTTTTGTTTTTTCAGTTGTGCAAGTATGTGAGAATTTTATTTTTGAACTAAACACAGGTAAAGAGGCAAATTAAAAGAAAGTTATTTTAAAATGTGCTTCAGCCACAGCACAATATTGTTCCCTCTGCATGAACAAGGCTAACTTTTGTGTAAAGTTTAATTACTAAAAATTTTTACCTCAATTAGAAAGGTTTAAAATAACATGTAGTTTGGCAAATAGATTTTTAACAACTATTTTTTAAAAGGCTGTCAATTTAAATTATAGATACTTGAGAGGAGAGAGAAGATAAAATTCATGTTTATAGTAATTAAAATGGAAGGTGTTGCTTTTACAGTTCAGGGAATAGTATAGCCAGTCTTCCTAATTTGGGCTGCTTCATTCTAAGACATAGCAAGGATACAATAAATAAAATGCAATTTCCCTTAAAAATTTTTTGCAGTTCTTCTTCCAGAAGTGAGCTCACCAAGATGGCGGAGTAGAAGACACTAGCTTTTATCTCCCCACAAAAATCCAAATGTAGACACAAACTAAAATAGTCCAGAGAGGGGTCAAGAGTCCATTAAAGAATCTTCAGGAACACAGTGGAGCAAAACAAACAAACAAACATCCAAACAAAAAAACCCCAGAGAACATTCACATAGAAAGGATTACTGGTAAGACTGGCATACTTGAGAAGCCAAGAGATGGCCAAGAGCAAAGAGCAAAGGCAAGAGTGTTCTACTGGCCATGCAGTGGGAACCACCATGGTCCCCAGGGGCTTGCCCCAGAGAAGACACTGGCATTTCTTGTCAATGAGGTAACCAATAGATATTCCTAGTGGGGAACCCAGAAAGGGAGACACCTCTGCACACCCTCCCCCACCCAAGAAGCAGCTGCTCTTGGGCTACTTGGGGAAAGGAGCTGCCACTTCTCCCAACCTTATGTGTTCTCCTACCCTGAAGCCAGAGCCATCACACTCCAGACCTGGGCTCTGTAGCTGCACTGGACCTGCCTGTGTCTCAGACACTGGAGCCCACACCACAGTGACCTAGTTTGCACTCTAGGCCCACAGCCAAGTCCCTGCTGCATGTGCTGTGCTCTAGGAACTAGCTCAGCCACCCTAGAGAGGTAGGCCCCACCCAGATCCTAGAGCTGTTTTAAC
Organism: Varecia variegata; assembly: GCA_028533085.1. Taxonomy (NCBI): domain Eukaryota; kingdom Metazoa; phylum Chordata; class Mammalia; order Primates; family Lemuridae; genus Varecia; species Varecia variegata. Next base: position 70,446,981 of record CM052438.1, on the reverse strand, counting down.
TCTGTGCACACCTTTGATCCCATTCTTGGTGATAGAAGTGACAGAACTTTGGGGAGTAAAGAGGTGAGAAAAAGAAATGATCTAGGGGTAGGTGATAACATAATTTGGGTGTGTAAATCTATGTTGACATGACCAAAATCAAATCAATTGTACCTAGGCCCAGGGAAGATACTTTTATTTATCTAGGTATGTGAGTATGTGGGAATTCTGTGTCTTGAACTGAACACAAGAGGCTTTAGTGGCTACTTCACAATCGTCTGTGCCTCACACACTGTTACCAGTGCAGCAATGGGGGTGCCTGTGCACCAGACATCACTGCCATGACTGCTCCTGGACCCCAGAGCCATAGTGCCTTCATGTGTGCCATACTTTAGGCCTTGGATATGTGGCTGTCCCATTGATGCCACTCATTAGATACTAGAGTCACAGCCACTGGCAGCAACCCTACAAACCAAGCCCAGCACCAAGAGGGATCCCCTCAGCCATAACTTCCCCAGTGTGATAAAAAGATATTGAGAGGACCTTAGCAGCAATCATCATCAAAGACCCCAATAACCCTTGGCACCACTGTGGATATCCACAGTGTTGGACACTGAAGATACCTTCAATCTTCTTCAACACTGACCTCAGCTGACAGAGCTGCATAGAGACCACACCGCTGGCATGCTCACTGGTGCCAGAACCACTGCACTGCACCCAGCAAGCCCCCTTGCAATACCTCCCCCCTATAGGGGAAGGTCTTTTCATAGTGAAGCTAGCCTGTAAAGTCTGCAAGAGGTGATTCCTCCACCAAATGCACAGACATCAATGTAAGGCAATAGGAAATATGGTAAAACCAAAGAAACATAACACCACCAAAAGAGCACAATAATCTCCTAGCACCTGACCCAAAGAAATCAGACATTTATGAATTGCCTGACAAAGAATTCAAAACAATTTTTTTAAGGAAGCTCAGCAAACATCAATAAAATACAGAAAAAACAAGTCAATAAAACCATAAAAACAATAAATTACCAAAATGAGAAATTAAAATTGTTTTAAAAAAATCAGGCAGAAATTCTGGAGCTCAAAAATATAATGAATGAAATAAAAAATTTCATAGAGTGCATCAACAGCAGAATTGAGCAAACAGAAGAAAGAATCTGTAAACTGAAAGACAGGTTACTTGAGTCAGAAAAGAAAAAAAAAAAGAAAGAAAGGGATGAAGAAAGGTTATGGGATTTATGAGATGCATCAAAAGAGTAAAATATTTGAGTTAGGGGAATTAAAAAAGAAGAGAAAGGCAAAAGAAAAAAAAGCTTATTTAAAGAAATAACAGCAGGAAACTTTCCAAATCTATAGAAATAAAAATATGTAGATACAAGAAGGTCAAGTGTCTTCAATCAGATTCAATCAAACAAGGCAACTTCAATTAAAAACAAAGAGAGGATCCTGAAAGCAGCAAGAGAAAAGAATCAAATCACATATAAAAGAGTTCTAATAAGGCTAGCAGTGGATTTCTCAACATAAACCTTACAGGCCGGGAGAGAGAGAGATGATATATTCAAAATGTTGAAGGGGAAAAAAAAAAACCCCTGCCACCCAAGAATATTGTACCTGGCAAAGTTGTTCTTTAGTAATGAAGGAGAGATAAAAGACTTTCCAGACAAACAAAAGCTGAGGAAGTTCATCACCGTCAGGTCTGTCTTACAAGAAATGCTAAAGGAAGTTCTTCAAGCTGAAAGAAAAAGATACTAATTAGAAAAAAAAAAACATACAAAAGTATAAAAATTACTGGTAAAAGTAAGTACACAAATTCAGAATACTGTAGTGGTGGTGTGTAAATCATTATTATCTTTAGTATGAAAGTTAAGGAAAAAAACTATTAAAAATCATAATAGCTACAATAATTTATTAAGGGATATACAATATAAAAAAACACAAATTGTGACATCAAAATCATAAAATGTTAGGTTGTCATCAAGTTAAAATGGGCTGTTAAAACTATAAGATGTTTTATGTAATCCTCATGGTAACCACAAAGCAAAAACCTACAGTGAGATATACAAAAGACAAAAAGTAAGAAATCAAAGCATATCATTAGTGGTAATCATCTAATCTCACAAAGGAAGACAGTTAGAGAGGAAGAAAAGAAAGAAGGAGCTACAGGACAATCAGAAAACAATGAACAAAATGATAGTAGTAAGTCCTTACCTATTAATAATTATTTTGAATGTAAATGGATTAAATTCTCCAATCAAAAGTCATGAGCAGCTGAATGGATTAAAAAAAAAGACCCAACTATATGCCATTTACAAGAGACTCACTTCACCTTAAAGGGCACACACTGATTGAAAGTGAAAGGATAGAAAAAGATATTCCCTGTGTTAAATAATGTTTACGGGAGGCCATCTTTTGGATGGAGCTCCTACTGTGGGCCTCAGCAGACCATACCAAAATGGAATGGAATCACTTATGCTAGGGACCAAGAAATCAAACTGAACTCTGAAATGGGCCATTTTACCCCAAACACAGGAGAGTCATAGCAGCCAATCAGTAGGGGCCCATTTTATCTGAGCTGGCATGATAAAAAGTTCCCTATGTTTTAACCCTATAAGGAAAGTAATTTTGAAACAACCAATCTACTTTTCATTCCTTATTTCTGCTTTCTTTGGTCCTTTTCTGCCTAGAAAGCCAACATCCTCTGCTCAGCTTATCAGAACACTCATTCTATTTCATAGAAAGAGATGTTGCCTGATTCTACACACACAAATAAAGTCAGTGTTTAAATTTGTTATATATACCTATGTATATATAGGTGCTCCTTTGTTGAGTGCATATATATTTATAATTTTTATATCTTCTTGGTAAATTAGTGTATATGTATTTAAAGCAAATATTAATAGATCTGAAGGGAGAGACATACTACAGTATGATAATAGTAGGGGACTTCAATGTCCCACTTTCAGCAATGGACAGATCACCTAGACAGGAAATCAATAAGGAAACATCAGACTTGCACTACACTTAGACCAAATGAATATGACAGACATATACAGAACATTACAAACAACAGGAGTAGAATACATAATCTTCTCAAGTGCACATGGAACCTTCTTTAGTAAAGATTTATATTTTAGGCCACAAAACAAGTCTTAACACATTTAAGAAGATTGAAATCATAAGTATTTTTCTGACCATAATGGGATGAAACTAGAAATCAATAATTGGATGAATTACAGAAAAGTCACAAATATGTGAAAATTAAACAACATGCTCATCAACAGCCAATGGGGCAAGAAGAAATTAAAAGGGAAATTAAAAAAATATCTTGAGATAAACAAAAATGGAAACACAACATACCAAAACTTATGTGATGCAGCAAAAGTGGTAATACGGAGAAATTTATAGCAATAAACTCTTACATCAAAAGAAAAAAAAATCTTAAACAACCTAATATTATACCTCAAGGAACTAGGAAAAGAATAACTAAACTCAAAGTTAGTAGAAGGAAGAAAATAATAAAGAACAGAACAGAAATAAATGAAATAGAGATTGGAAAAACAATAGAAAATATCAACAAAACTAAGAGTTAGTTTGTTGAAAAGATAAACAAAATTGACAAACCTTTAGTCAAACTAATGAAGAAAAAATAAAGATTCAAATAAAATCAGAAATGAAAGAGGAGGCATTACAACTGACACCACAGAAATACAAAGAATCATATCAGACTGCTACAAACAATTATATGCCAACAAATTGGATAACTTAGAAGAAATGGATAAATTTCTAGACATATACTACCTACCAATACTAAATCATGAAGAAATAGAAAATCTGAACAGACCAATAATGAGTAAGGAGATTGAATCAGTGATAAAAAGTATCCCATCAGAAAAAGCCCAGGATCTGTGGCTTCACTGCTGAATTCTACTAAACATTTAAAAAACTAATAGCAATCTTACACAAACTCTCCAAAAAAATGAAAAAGGAGAGAAAAATCCCGAAGTTATTCTATAAGGCCAGAATTACCCTAATACCAAAGCCAGACAAGGGCACTACAAGAAAAGAAAATTCTTGTAGCCAGTAACTGTGAGGAACACAGATGTAAATATCTCCAATGAAACACTAGCAAAGCAAATTTAACGTACATTAAAAGGATCATTTGTCATTATCACATGGGAATTATTCTTGGGATGGAAGAATTGTTCAAGATAAGCAAATCAATAAATGTGATATATTATATTAACAGAATGAAGAACAAAAACCATATGATCATCTCAATATATACAGAAAAGACATTCAAAAAAATTCAACATCCTTTCATGATAATAACTCTCACGTTAGGTAGAGAAAGAATGTACTTCAACAAAATATAAGTTGTATATGACAAGCCTACAGCTAACATCATACTCAATGTTGAAAAGTGAAAGCTTTTTTTCTAAGATCAGGAATAAGATAAGGGTGGTCACTCTTGCCACTTCTATTCAACATAGTACTGGAGATCCTAGCCAGAGCAAACAGGCAAGAGAAAGAAATAAAAGATACCCAAATAAGAAAGGAGTAAGTTAGATTATCCCTGTTTGCAGATGACATGGTCTTACATGTATAAAACTCTAAAGACTCCACTAAAAAACTGTGAGAACTAATAATTCAGTAAAGTTGTAGGATATGAAATCAACATACAAAAACTCAGTAGCATTTCTACAGATTAACAATCTGAAAAAGAAATCCTGAAGTCAATCCCATTTACAATAGCTAAAAAAATTAAAATACTTAGGAGCAAATTTAACCAAGGAGGTAAAAAAGCTCTATGTTGAAAACTTTAAAACATTGATGAAAGACATTGAAGAAGACACAAATGAATGAAAAGATATCTCATGTTTATAGATTGGAAGTATTACTATTGTTAAAATAGTAATCACACTGCCCAAAGTTATTGACAATTCAATGTGTGGATTCAATGCAATGCCTATCAAAATTCCAATAGCATTTTTTACAGAAATAAAAAAATAATTCTAAAAATTGTATGGAACCATGAAAAACCTCAAATAGCCAAAGCAATCTTGAGCAAAAAGAACAAAGCCGGAGGCATCAAAGTACTGATTTCAAAATTTGCTACAAAGCTATAGTAATCAAAAGAGCATGGTACTGGCATAAAGACAGACCCATACAGATTCAAGGTGATTGCTATTAAAATACCAACATAATTTTTTGCAAATCTAGAAAAAATAATTCTACACATTGTATGGAACCAGAGAAGAACCCGTATGGCAAAAGCAATCTTAAGCAAAAAGAAAAAATTGGGAGGCACCAATTTACCAGACTTCAGGCTATACTACAAGGCTATAGTAACTAAAACAGCATGGTATTAGCATAAGAACAGAGACATAGACCAATGGAACAGAATTGAGAACTCAGATGTAAAACCATCCTCATATAGCACACAATCTTTGACAAAGCAGACAAAAACATACACTGGGGAAAAGAATCCTTATTCTGTAAATGGTGCTGGGGAAATTGGATAGCCACATGTAGAAGACTGAAACAGGACCCGCACCTCTCAAAAAAATCAACTTACAGTGGTTAACAGACTTAAACCTAAGGCTTGAAATTAAGAATTATAGAAGAAAACGTTGGAAAAACTCTTATAGACATAAGCCTAGGGAAAGAATTTATGAGGGAGACCCCAAAGGTAATCACAGCAACAACAAAAATAAATACACAGGACTTGATCAAATTAAAAAGCTTCTGCATAGCCAAGGAAACTATCATGAGATCAAACAGACAACCTACAGAATGGGAGAAAATATTCACATGCTACACATCTGATAAAAGGCTGATAACTAGAATCTATACTGAACTCAGGAAAATCAGCATGAAAAAAATCAAACAACCCCATTCAAAAGTGGGCAAAGGACATGAACAGAAGCTTTTCAAAAGAAGACAGACTAATAGCCAACAAACATATAAAAAAATGCTCAACATCTCTAATCATCAGGGAAATGCCAATCAAAGCCACAATGAGATATCACTTAACTCTAGTGAGAACAGCTTTTATTAAAAAGTCCCCAAACAATAAATGTTGGTGTGGGTATGGACAGATACGAACACTGATACACTGCTGGTAGGACTGCAAACTAGTACAACCTCTGTGGAAAGTAATATGGAGATACCTCAAAGAGCTAAAAGTAGAAGTACCATTTGATCCAGCAATCCCATTACTGGACATCTACCCAAAGAAAAAAAAGACATTCTGTAAAAAAAAAATCTTCACTCAAATGTTTATAGCAGCACAATTCACAATTACAAAGATGTGGAAACAACCCAAGTGCCCGTCAATACATGAGTGGATTAATAAAATATGATATATGTATACCATGGAATTATACTCAGCCACAAAAAACAATGGTGATCTAGTACCTCTTTTATTATCCTGGATAGAGCTGGAGCCCATTCTTCTAAGTGAAGTATCACAAGAATGGAAAAACAAGCACCAAATGTACTCACCGTCAAATTGGTATTAACTGATCAACACTTATGTGCACATATAGTAGTAACATGCATTGGGTGTCAGACAGGTGGTGGGGAACTGGGGATGGGTATATTCACACCTAATGGGTATACACCATCTGGGGGAGAGACATGCTTGAAGTTCTGACTTGGGTAGGGCAAAGGCAATATATGTAACCTAAACATTTGTATGCCTGTAATATGCTGAAATATAAATAAATAAATAAATAAACAACCAACCAATCAAACAACCCATAGACCAATGGAACAGAATAGAGAGCCTAGAAATAAATACATGTATTTATGGTCAATTGATTTTCAACAAGGCTGTCAAGAACACACAATGGGGAAAGGATAATCTCTTAAACGGTACTGGAAAAACTGAATATCCACATGCAGAAGAATGAAATTAGATCCTTATCTCACACTGTATACAACAATCAACTGAAAATGGATTAAAAAAAGCTACTCCGGAGGCTGAGGCAGTAGGATTGCTTAAGCCCAGGAGTTTGAGGTTGCTGTGAGCTAGGCTGACGCCACAGCACTCACTCTAGCCCGGGCAACAAAGCGAGACTCTGTCTCAAAAAAAAAAAAAAGACTTGAACACAAAATCTGATATTATAAAACTGCTAGAAGAAAACATAGGGGAAAGCTCATTGGTCTGGACAAAGGTTTTTTTTTTTTTTTCTTTATATACACACACACACACACACACACACACACCCCAAAGCACAGGCAACAAATGCAAAAATAGACAAATGGAATTATATCAAACTGAAAAGCTTCTGCACAGCCAAGAAAACCATGAACAGAGTGAAGGGACAACCTATAGAATGGCAGAATATATTTGCAAACCATACATCTGATAAGAGGTTGATATCTAAAACATATAAGGGAATCAAACAATTCAATAACAAGAAAACAAATAACATGTTTAAAAAATGAGCAAAGGTCCTGAATAGGCATTTCTCAAAAGAAGACATACAAATGTCAACAGGCATATGAAAAATGCTCACCATCACTGATCATCAAGGAAATGCAAATTAAAGCCACAATGGGATATAACCTCCCACCTGTTAGATGGACTATTTTAAGAAAGAAAAAATATAAATGTTGGTGAAATATGGAGAAAAAGAAACTTGTATACTGTTGGTGGGAGTGGAAATTAGTACAGCCATTATGGAAAACAGTAGGGAGGTTACTAAAAAATTTAAAATAGAGCTATCATATCCAGCAATCCCACTTCTGGGTATATATCCAAAGGAAATTAAACTGGTATATCAAAGAGATATCTGTATTCCCATGTTCATTTCAGCATTAATCACAATAGCCAAAATACGGAATCAGCCTAAGTGTCCATTAACAGATGAATGGATATAGAAAATGTGGTACATATACATAATGGAATATTATTGAGTCCTTAAAAAGAAAGAAATCTTGTCATTTGCAACAGCATGAATGGACCTGGAGGACACTACGTTAAGTGAAATAAGCCAGACATAGAAAGACAAATACCACATGATCTCACATACATGGAGATTCTGATAAAGTTGAAGTCATAGAAACAGAGAATAGAAGTGTGGTTAGCAGGGACTGCGGGTTGGAGGAATTGGGGAGATGTTGATCAAAGGACAAAAAATTTTAGTTAGACAGGAGGAACAAGTTTAAAAGATCTGTTTTACAATATGGTAACTATATTTAAAAACAATACAAATCTATACTTGAAAACCACTGAGAGTAGATTTTGTGTTATTATCAGAAAAAAATGGTAAATGTGTGAGGTAATGCATATGTGGCTTGATTTAGCTATTCTACAACATGTACATACATCAAAACATTATTTTGTACACCATAAATATATATAATTTTCACTGGTCAATGGAAATATAAAACAAAACAAAACCCCTAATTACTTCTTCAGTTTCTCAAGATAAAGAAACTGAATGCCATTAGAAAAACAGGCAGACATGTTTCTGGTTCAATATGACTAGAAGAGTTATATAGTCAAAATACTAAAAGAGTCAATTTTCCTGGAAAAATGAACTACTGTTTCTACAATAGTAGAGATTTTTTGTACTTTTGGAGATTATGCTTGCAAGGTTAATGACTCTGAAAAGTTTTAAGCTCAATTGTTGCTTTCTAAATTAATTGTGAATGGGAATTTCACATAGGCTGAAGGTTTTTGGGTTGATACAATTAGAAGATAACATTAATACTTGAAAAAAGCATTTCTGTAGTCTCCATTTAAAAAGTTATTCATGCTACCATTGTGGCCTTTGTTGGATACAAATTTATTACAGTAGGAATTACATATGCTGAGCCGAAGGCAATATACCTTTACTGTCTTCAGAGCCCAGTGAGTTCAAAATGTATAAAATTGGGAATACAGTGAAATATCTATTTGTTGAGCAGTTACTAAAAACAGGCTAAATTAATTTTTTTTGAGTCAGAGCTTGAATTTCTATTTTGAAATCCAAATATTGGATCTTATTTCATAGAGACATTGTAGAACAATAAAATACTGTAAAAAGAACAAGGACACTCATTTTCTGGCCTCTTAGCCATTCGAAGATGACACTTTATAGGTTTTCCTTTCTCCACATAAAATTTTATATTCTAGCCAACTTGTGAATAAATAATACTACTTGTTCATTGTGTTTTTCATGACTAATGAGAACTCTATCTAAAAAACTTCTTTATTCAATGAATTGTACTTTTTAAATGAAATCTTTTTTCCTCTCACTCTTTAATTATATTGCCTGTAAGCACAAAGCAAAAGACTTACTTGCACAATATTGTGCTTATAATGATGGATACTGAAAGTGATGTTTTAATTTTAGAGATTCAAAGCAAAATTCAGGAGACTGAGGAGCACTTGATTTATATATGGGAATATGAAGTCTTCCAGTCTGTAAATTTGCTCCTAATCCCCAGGAGCCCAATGCTTTTAGTTCAATCTAATTCTCTCCTCTTCTAAAATTTAACCAACACGTTTCTTATTTTTGTAAAATACAATAGCATAGTAGTTGAGAGTATGGGTTTTATTATTATCATATTTAGAGATACATCTGGGTTTAAATTTCAGTCTCAATACTTAACAGTTCCAGGATGTCAGGCAAGTTATTAACTTCTCTAATCCTTAGTTTACTTAGCTATAAAATGGAGACTACACCTACATTTTAGGGTTTTTGTGGGGAGTAAATGAGATAATATGTATAACAGGAATTAAGAGTGCCTGGCACTTAGCAAACACTCAACAAATGGTAAATTATATTAAGCTCCTGTTCTCAATTAGGTAACAGGTAATTTTATTGAGTAATCCCAGTGCTAATGTGTTAGAGGAAATTTATACTCCTACTTTAGAAAGTCCTGAAGTCCTGAGTTTTGGTTTATTCTCAGCAGGTAATAAATATAACTTGCTATTGTGTAACATGTTACAGTTAATTGTTCTATTACATATATTCTCTAATTTGATCTTATTTAAAGGATATAGGATCCCTTGGAATTGGAAGTAAAATCATAGGTTGAGAAGGAACATTTCAGTACCTGGTTGTTTATCTCATTTTTCTAAATAATCAGAAAAAGTAATGGAAGTTTCAAAAAGAAACCAACTCTACAGAATAGTTATAAGAAAAAAGAACAGATTGCATACCATAGGAGGGACTGCTTCCTAGCCAAATGAGATTTGTAGGGATGGCCTCACATGAGATGAGGCATTGGGAACAATGTAGATATCAGAACAAATTGCATGCTACAATGTTAGGAGTGGGGCAATGAATATTGCATATGGAAAAAGTTATGTGGAAAAGAATTGAGAACAGTTGGCTTACTCTGAGAGAATACCTCTGTGCAGGCCAAGGCAGGAAACTGTACCTCATCCAGAAGTTCAATGGTTGCTCGAGATGGCTTGGCTAAAAGAAAAATTCAGGGTTACAATTTAGTTGAGTAACATATTGGCAAATTTTAGGTGTGAAGGTAAATGTGAGAGTTAGAAGGACTAGGTCCAAATATTTTGCTGTTGTCTAGAATACTACTTGGGCCGTAGAGGTAGCCATACACGTTTTATGAATGAAAAAATATTATTCATTCACCAAATATTCAGCACCTCAAATTATCTAATATTTTGGATCTAGAAAGCATCTAATGAGATGTGCATATGTGGAATTTAAATATGTTGGGAAATTTTGTAAGAGAGGCAACATTCTTTCTAATTGTCCAGATTTAGAACTAGAGAGATAGGAGAGAAGAAGATTTAGAAAGGAGAAATAATCAAAATAGTTTTTGGTTATCTGTACAGACCTTTTGAAGGAAAGCTGGCTGAGGGGCTATATGTTAGTGGGAAAAAAGACTCATCACATTAGTCAAGGATGAAAGTGTGAGTTTTAAAAGGTGACAGTGTGAGATAGAAGTGACAACATGAAAGCAACTCAAAATGGTAGTAGGAGAAATGGAGAAAAGGAAAGAGTTTGAGTGTAGGAAGAGGAGAAGGCACATATGAGAAAAGGCCAGATTGATCCCTCCTGTATAAAAGGGCAGGTAAAGAGCTCCAGGTGAAAGATTTTTGGTCTATTTGTCTAAAGGCAAACAGTCCATGGAAGTGGCCAATTTCACTCTCCCTTCACAATGAGGACTATGTATATGAAAGGGCTGTGTATGTGAAACCTTAATCTTAGCAAACATGATCTTTGCCCTAAGAGAATTTGCAGATGTAGGGCAATATTGGAAGAAAGCAAGAAAGAGGAAGTTTGATGACTGAGATTACATAAAAAGAAAACATGAGCCAGAATAGAACGAGTTTACAAGGAGCTTTCCAACTGAATGTGGATTAGTATGTCATGGTTACTGACCTTGATGTTCAATGATGGTTCCTACATATATGTATTCTTGGATTTTTTTCCAGGGATTTTCAAAAAGTGAATGTAAATTGTTCAAAGAGTAAAGGTTAATATTAATAATGGTAGAAAATCAGATTAGCTATCATGCAGCAGACTTTGTGTGCTTAAGGATTGGGTTGAAGAATTTTCTTTTTCCCTAAGAAAAGGTTCTTGATACATATTTTCTCTATTTTTCAAATAATAAAAAGGTAAGTAAGATCTCTAAAGTTAATAATAATTCATATAAAAGGAAATTATAAAGTACTATTAAAATTTCTTATCCTAAAGTGAAAATCTAACTTAATACTAACTGTAGGTCTTTTTCTATTTACTAAAATTCTGGGGCTATACAGAGGGTAGATATTTATTTGTATTTGTTTAGAAAAAAATACTGGGTTAGAATGTAAAGTATAAAATTAGGCAAATCATTTGGAAACATGTAAGGTGGTAGCAAATAATGCTAATGTGAAACCCATTTGAATAGAGAAAGTACTATATGCGAAGGATTTGCTTTTTTTTCTTTCCAGTTATTGGTGATGAGTAGGTAAATCAGAGAAGACATGTATAATAGATAAGTTCTGTTTGCTTTGATAGACCTTGCAGATTAATCAATTGGAGAAGTAACATAAGGGTATGATTTGAAACAGGAGAGATTATGCCTTTCTAACAGGAACTAATTGGGTTGTGAGTAAAATTCCAATCTGTATTAGCTTAAAGATAATTTAATTTCAGACACAGCTAGATCCAGGAGTTCAAGTGATCACAAGATCATTTGAAGAGATTAGATGTAATCCAAAATCAAGAAAAATAATTCCCAATTAAAAAAAAACCCTCATAGGATGAATGGATGATGGTTAACAGACCTGTATTTTAAAACAAGTTTAATATGGTCAAGGAAATAAAAAAACAAAATTAGGAATTTTAGCAAAAGACTGAAAAGCATAAAAAAAGCTAAAGAAAGATCCATAATAAAACATATTCAATAACTAAAATTAAGACCTCATGGGATGAGTACAAAAGCATATTAGAGTTGAAGAGGCAGTTAAATTATCAGAAGATAGATCAGAAGAAAATGCCTACTTAGACTGAAGTAGAGATAGAAGAAATGTGATAAATACAAAAAAGAGGAATAGAAATAAAAGGGATATTGAGGCAAGTTCTAATATATATAAAATAGGAGTTGCAGAAGTTAAAGTGAGAGAATAAAATGGCACAGATACAATATTTGAAGAGGTAGTGAGTGAGGATTATCCAAAACTACAAAAAGACACCAAGCTAGATTTAAGAAGAGTTAAAAAGCTGTATCAGATTAGCTAAACAAACTACACCTAGGCACAGCATACTAAAATGTCTAAACATATAAAATAAAGAAAATCTTCAAAGTAGACATAGAAAAAGACAGACTACCTTCAAAGGAACAATAATAACACTGAGAGTTGAATTCAATAGAAAAAAAATGGAAGCCAAAGACAATAGAACATCTTCAAAGTGCTGAAAGAAAATAATTGCTGACTAGAATTTTATACCCAGCAAAAATATCCTTCAAACAGGTGAAATAAAGGCATTTCTAAACAAAGCTAAGAGAATTTCTTAGCAATATATCTACATTAAAGGAAACACTTAAGTGTACTTTTCAGGCAGAAGGGAAATAGTCTCAGAAGAAATCTCAGAGATACTGAAAAGAATGAAGAGTAATGGAAAAGGTAGACGTGGGTGAATCTCAATGAATATTGGCTGTAGAAAACTATAATAATATCCTGTGTGGCTTAAAATACATATTGAATTAAAATGAACAATAGTAGAAAATAATTTAGGAAGAAAATAAAAAATAATGAATAGTGATAAAACTACTAATTTATCTTAGGCAAGAAAGGATGTTGTAATCTCTGCAGTACACCAATAGAACTTTCTTTCATGATAGATATAGTCTATATATGTGCTATCCAATACACTAGCCACAAGTCACATGTGGCTATGGAACAATTGAAATGTGACTAGTGCAACTGAGTAATTAAACTTTAAACTTTCTGTAATCTTTTTTAATTTAAATTTAAATAATCACACATGGCTAATGGCTGTTGTATTTGATCAGACAGCTCTAGAGTAACCACACACACACACACACACACACACACACACACAAGAATAGTAAAGTAACTACTAGGCTGATAGAAAACATTATATTAAACAATAAAAAACAATATAATCAAATATTATATATAAAAATAATAAAATATAAGACAAGATACAAAAGAACCTAGAAGAGGACAGGCAAATAGAAACAAATAGTAAGAGGGTGTATATGAAACCAAATATGCCAGTAATTCCAGTAAATGAACAAATTAAAGATTGTCAGCCTAGATTTAAACACTCTATGTTGCTTATAAGAGACATACCATTAAACATAAGAACACAGCAAAGTCTAAAAGTAAAAGGATTGAGAAAACATTGACTATGCAAAGACTAAATACAAAGAAAGCTGGCAGAGATAAATTGATACCAGACAAATAGATTTTAAGCAAAATATTACTAGAGAAAAGAAAAAACATTTTATAATGATAACATGTTTACTGCACTAGGCAGATAGAGCAATTATAAATTTGAATGCACTTAATAACATAGCCTCGAAATATATACAGCAAAAGCTGACAGAACTAAACAGAGAAATAGACAAATCTTCAACAATAGTAGCTGATTTAACACCTCTCTTTCATTAACTGATAGAATAGACAGAAAAGGGAAAGATTTGGAAAATTTAAACAGCAAAGATAGATCATTTAATCAATTTTGGTGATGGGACCAGCTTAGAAATCTTTCCTCTCCTCCATGTTCCCACATGGTATTTTTAAGGGGCATTTCTCATTGGGAGCTGTGAGACACAGATGGCTGTCAAGCCATGCTGATCAACCCTGAGAGCTGATAATGCAGCCTACTTTTTGTAGTTCTTTGCTTTCTTTCAAAGCACAGCCCATATCTGTAATGATTATCTTTCTCTTGTAGATTAGAAAATGTCGGTTTAGATATTAAATTACTATCAGTTTCACAAATAATAAGTGTTTCTTATTATTGGCGCTAAGGCCCAAGTCTTTTGACTTCAAATCTTCTGTTCTTTCTACTGAGATGTTGGATAAACAATGGCTGGTTGGAAACATTTAATTAGAAACCCTCCACTTTCAATAACTATCTGTTGCTTTTCATTGGGCACCTGTCATACCTTCTCTTGGAGAGCTGCTGGGTAATGAAATGAAATGGACATGGAGTCTGAAGTTTAGGGTTTAAGAAGTACCTTCTGGTGTTTCTCCCTGATTCTCAGTTTCCTCATCATTAATGTGGGGGTTATACTGCCCACTCATATAGGGTTATTAAGAGTCTTAGGGAGATAAAGCACATATTTCCCAGGTTACTCAAGGGGATGGTAAGAATAACATCACAAATCAACTGTTCTCTGGCTTTACTCTGCCTTGCTCCATGAGAATCCCAGTGTCTTCAATTCTGGATGCCACCAGTAATGTTTCAGACTCTTTATTGGTTATTCCTTTGAAAAATTATCAGAAGGATACAGAGAGAAATAATATATGAGTCCTGCCTGTAAGAATATTTATTATAATGTTGCTCCATTTTCCCAGAGCTCTAGGTATGATATTAAATGGAAAGAAATTTTTGAGACAGTGATTATCTAAAGGAGTGATAATCTATAATTTAGTGTGTGTACTGAACTTAGTTTTATATTTCAAATAGGCGGTTACACGAGATCAATGCTTTTAAAACATGCATATATATATATATAAATATATAAATATATACATTCTGGGGATCTTGTGAAAATGCATACTCTGATTCAGTGGGTCTGGGAGAAGCATGAGATTCTGAATTTCTAACCAGCTCCCAGGTGATACCAATTCAGTCGACCTAAGAAACACACTTTGAAAAGCAAGATTCTATATACTTTCTCAAGATAATAATTGTTCTGGTAAGTGTCCTGTTTATTCTGGGTAGGGTGCTTCATTACAAACGATGCCAACTTAACTTTCGTAATGTTAAATAAAAAAAAGAATTTATTGCAAGGACACATTGATAGTGATGCTGGGAGACCATGTTCAGGCAAGTGAGTAGGATGAAAGAGAGGCAAGGCATGGCCAAGATCATCTCAGGAATGGTCTGAGATGGCTAGAAGACACTACTACTAGCACCAGCTCAGCTAGACCTTCTCCGCAGCAATGCTGGACTCTTGGCTGCACATATGTGGCAGCAAATAATCTTTGACTGGCCTTGAACCTGTGCATCACTTTCTAAAGAGATTCAAAGTCCCAGGCTTGAGACACTGATTTGCTATGCTGAAATCACAATGTCACTTACCCATCTTGGAATTACCCACAAATAGAAAGAATATTTATTTGGATATTTGTATTGGACAGCCCCAAATGGTAAATGTTACTATACTCTTAAATCTTAGAGAGGTGGGAGTGACAATATACCAGGCAGTCCTAACGCATCCTTTTGATAAATTAAGAATGTGATTTCCTGAGATGTTATGAGACTTGCTAAAGTTTTCATGTAAAGTTAGTAGAGAGAGATAAGACTTGAATTTTTAAATTATTTTAAATTCCCATCCCACTCATCTCCTGAGTTCTTTGAAGACTTTTCTTTTGTTGACTTAATTCATCCTTTGGTCAAAGTTTAAGAGAAAAGATTAGCAGATAGAAGATTTTAAAAGCTAATGCTATTTCATGGTCTGCATTGTGGATACAGTGAGCAGAGTCAGTGTTATCAAAAGATTGATAAACTGTGACAATCGAGTAATGAAACTGGATTTATTTAACACAGGAATTAGCAATCTCTTTATAAATGCATTTAGTAAGAGGCTGGAAGATAGAAAAATGGATCATGAGGAATATATTTTTACATTACATTGAATAGGTAAGTGTTTTAAATGAATATACCTTTAATGAGGTATAAATTTTTGAGTTAAAAATTTAAAACATAAAAAATCAGAGGGAAAATATTTTACATTGTCTTTTTAAGAATTGTCAAATAAAGGTACATAAACACACACTCATACACAACTATTTCCTTCATGGCTGAGCCTTAGCGATTCCAAGTTATTTTTGGTTGCCAGATTTTAACCCAGAGGAAGTTTTATGGCTGAGTTAAAACCCCCTGAAAGCAAAGGTTACAATGGAAATGCTGACAGAGTCCATGCCATGGCAACATTTGTGAGTCTAGTTTTATTAAAACAATAAACAACTTTTGTTCAAGTGCAAGTGAATGTTAAAAAAAAAAAAAAAAAAAAGACCAGAAAAGGGGCCCCTTCCTGAGTCTAATGCCTAATCTCTGTCTGTTATTTTCTTGCCCCAGTTCTGATCCTTAACGTGCTGGGTCTCACATGCAATCATTGGTTTGAAATCAACCCTTGCCCACCAACTTCTTTTAAAAAGGACGATGAAACACCAGGAGAGGGAGCTCATATCTTCACTGGCTAAAGTAGATACTGAGCGTATTCTCATTCAGGGCATTGGGTATATTTATAACAGGCAATAGAATCTGTGTTTTTAATTTCCTAATTGACTTTGTATGTACTTTTGTGCCAGATTATTATCTAACAAATTATCTCTGTTTCCTCTTTTATTGCCAAGTAACACATCGAGGTCTAAACAATACCTTATGTCGTACACACTGTGCATGCTGCAGGGAGAGGAGGTTCACCTTGCACAATGGCGTTAGCAGAACAGGTGGAGCCAGTTAATGCTTCTCACATTTGGTGTCTACAAAGGGAGTCTCAGTGACCCTACACGGTGTGAGGTCACGGGAAAACGAGAATACTTATTTCCCCTGCCCTTCTCACCAAAGGTGATATTGTGCATAGTGTTTGTGAATGATATGACTCTAGCGGGAAAATAAGAACCATCTAAGAAACAGCTTTTCACAGAATGAACACAAGGAATAAGTATCAATGAAGCTAAACTAAAATATGAAGAGAATCAGATCAAATATGCTAAAATGTCCCCAAAAGATATTTTTAAAGAAAGCCTTTGCATTTGCAGAAAGTTACTGAAAATAACAAAAAGAAATAAGATGTTTGAAAAGTAATGGTGGGCTGGAGGCAAAAGTGCAGTAAATTGGTGAGAAATTTTCCATTGCCCAGAGAAGTGCCTGAACTCACTAGAACAAATGAGCCCAAATTTGCTGTGCTAATGAAATTACATGGGGAGGCTCTATGCTCACATCTTCCAGCTACCAAGTCCTCTTAGTTTTAAAACAGGCATTCTCAAACCAGACTGAAGATTAGAATCACCTGTGGGCCCAGGGCACACCCAAGAACAATTAAATGAAAGTTCCTGGGAGGTCTGAGCGGTGAGATATGCATCAGTACTTTTTTAAAGCTCTCAGGTGATTCCAGGGTGCAGCTGAGGCTATGAACCACTAACTTAGAGGGACCCAGCAACCCTGGAAATATTGAGCTTTCAGCTGAAGAAAAACTACAGATGTTTGTGGCAGGACATTTCCTCAAGGCAATTTATTGGGCCCCTTTGACTATTACCAGCGTTCACAATTCGGTTCTACCCATTTGGTAGAATGTCTATAGCAGATGTTTGAATGACATTAACAAATGAAAGCCTCCAAACCGTTCCTTGTTTAATCAGTAACAGCAGGCCCTTGTTTAAGTAATGAGCAGTAGTGGTCAACTTTAATCACCCTATTTTAGCCATTTCTTCTTCTCTTCTAAATAAGCGAGGTGACCCTTGGATGCACAAAGCGACATTTTAGATGGCAACAAATTGGAATTTGGACTAATTGAGCAGTCAATCAGATTCCTACACGCTCCATCTCATGTAGTTAGTAAGATTGAAATTATGGAAGATGGTTGATTATTCCAGACATCTGAAGGATTGCTCTGAAATCAGTCAATTTTTTCTTCATCAGCTGTTCTCAGGGCCAAAATGCTAAAAAGGGTGGATAACATTTGGGATGTGGAAAGGCCAAAGTCAAACTCAACTGGGACTCAGCAACAGTCTGTGGAAATAGTTCTTTCCTCATGTCCTTGTTTCACATTTTAGTCACATTTTCATAATTATTAACTGTTACTTAGAGCAAAGGGTTGTGTCTAAGTAGCCAATGAATTGGGCATATACAAACTGGCTGGGTTTCGTATTTGTTTACAGGAAACATCTTCTCAGCCCTCTTGCCACTTAGTGTCTTCTTATTAATGCACATGCAGGACAGGCGTGCTGTGGCCGCCCTAAGCCAGCACTTTGCAACTCTGGCTGCACCCTTGAGCAGATGGTGCGTGGGATGCTTTGGCAGCTCTTGGAAGGACCTGATGCAGAACCACGAGCTCTTAAGGAGCCTTAGGCACTGTCCCCTGCAACCGGAGCACAATATACTGCATGGGAAATGCTAACATCTAGCCAAGGAGCCACCCTTCTGCACACTCCAATCTAGGCGGAGGGCTAATAGAAAAGGATGCACAGAGAAGTTTTCACTCTTCTCAGCGACATCTCAGAAAACTAAATAAACAACTCCCCCTCCCCTCCTCTCCCTCCAAGCCCTTTGGGGAAGCAACCCCTTAAGTAATCAATGGATTTTTGGGAGCAGATAAAGAAAAAGTGAAAATCCTGGCTTTGCTTTTGAACTACCTTAATCTGTGGAGAATAACTTAAAGGAGGTGATGTGACAAGTCTATGTTAATCATAATTTATTGTTCACAAAACACTTTTATATAGATGATCTCATGTATTTCTCGCAACTTCCTTGTGAAGCTTTTAGGAGCAGATATTGCAACCCCTTCTAGGCAGATAGGGAAACTGAGACTTACTAAGTGACTAGCCTCAGCGGTCAAACACACTTTAAAATGTGTTTTACCTATTTTATGGGATTTTGTTATGTTTTATTTTTAACAATGGAAAGGGGACAGCCACTAGGGATATCTCAACACACCATTCTGAGCCAAAGAAATCTAGTTAAAACACGCCCTAGTGATATTTGAATTCTCTATAAAGTAATTTTTGAAGTTGAATTGAGACTTCCTGTTCAGAAGCCTGATTGTCACCCCTTGGCTAGTGCTATGGCCTGCCCATTTGTGTTATGCTATTCTTGGTCCCAACGTCTGCCTCTGTCCCCAAAGACTTTCTAATTGTAGACCTCTTTAGAATACACCACTCGTTACTTTGGGTCAACTTTCAACCCAACAGCCCAATTCACATAGGGGCCCTAAGTGGCTTCACCCTTTTACGCAAAGGGAGGGACAAGATGTAACAATACAGGGAGCATTACAGTGACATGGGACCAGGTGGTGACCAATGGCTAGAGGGTTCCCCAAAAGCATGAGGCAAGCAGATCCAGGTGAAAGAGGCAGGGAAGCGGTGCTGACAGTGGTAGAGAGGAAAGGCTCAGGTCAGAGGATCTGGAAGGGTTTTCTTGCTTGTCTCCAAGCTCTCAAGATTTGCAGTACAAAAGCTCATCCAGGGACCAAGTGCCATCCGTTCATCAGAATTAATGCATGCGTGCACCATGGGCCTTAGGAGGAAGAAAGTCAACTTCAAAGGAATTTTAGAAAGGAGTTGGTGCAGGTCTCACGTGCGATTTGGAAAGTGCATAGTTTTCATGACTAGAAGTGGGTATCTCAAAACCCAAGACTGTCCAGCATGCCTCAGGGTCTGCTTATAGTTATTACTTTAATTTGAAGTTATCCATTTTAAAATATTTTATGTTAATTAAAGTTATCTCCAGAGTTCTAGAAAAGGGATGAAAAAACACATGTATGTGTTATTCGGGAAATTATGCACAGAGCATTGCTGGAAATGATGGGTTAGGGATCCATGAACATAATATTTTTCATAATTATGATAAAGGTAGAGAATGATAAACATTTTATATGAGAAATAATATTTTTTGGTATCATCTTCATGACAATAGAGTTTATCATCATTCTTTTATTTATAATAGTACCTTTGAAATTTTTTTTCTAATTCTTCTATATCAATTTCCAATTTAAGAGAGTGATGACTGGATATTAGAACTAGGGGAGTTATAATAATTTATTTAGTCAAAACTCCTATTTTTTTGAGAGCAAAGTGAGTGTGGGAGAAGTTACATGGTTTGCCCAAAGTCACATGTCTTATTAGAGGCAGAGCTAGGACTAAAACCAAGGAAAATATGCCGTGGATTCTTATTCCTCTTTTTTTTTTTTTTTTAAATATCTTAAGTCTTTCCAAATAAACATGTTGTATGGGAGCCATTCAGAAAGCAGGTAAAAAAGAAGACAGAAAGAATGTTTGAAGTACAGGATTCTTTCAGAATGTCACAGCCACTCAAAGTCGGCAGCGGCCGCCTCTGGCCAACCTTTGGGTACTTTTCATAATCCTGGCTGCCTTCTCTTTGATTTTTTTTATGAAACCCAGTTGTCAATTTAGCAGTTTATGGAGTACCAATATTAAATCACTCATTCTTTTCCAGTGAAAACAAAATAGGAAATATAGGGATTTAAGAATTTTATTTAACTGCTTGTACCTTCATTATTCTGTCAATGTCATGAAGACAGGATGTGAACTGTCTTGTTCGCTGTTGTATTCCTGGTGCTTGGCACATAATAGGGGCTCAATAAATACTGGTGCCCTTTGCAGGCCTTTCTCTAACTACCTGACTTGGATGCCAGCAAATACTTGGGCATGCATTGAAAATATCTAACCACATGAAATGTTTCTCAGGTCTAGGATAAATACACTTAAAAAAAAAAGAACTTCCTAAAGAGGCTAGCAAAAGCATTTTTCTTTCTACATTTGTGTTTAAAATTTGAGAGCAACTTTTCTAGTAATGAAAAAAAGGTTTACTTGTAGGCATGGTTTCACCTAGGACAGAGTTGTGTTTTTGCAATTATTCGGTAAACACTCCTTGGTTATGATTTTGCATGCAACTTCATTTGATTTTTGTAAGATCCCTACAGAAGAGGTGAGACATATTATTATCACCATCTTTAGTTTATGTAGGCGGGAGACTCAGTGGCTGACTTAGAGCATTTCCTGCCAAAGAGGCTTCTAAAAACAAAACAAAACAAAAAACTCCCAAGTCATTGAGGATAAGGACATAGATCTTCTGACTCTAAATCCCATACACTTTCTCAAACTCCACGCTTTTTTTTTTTGGATAGCAATCATGGCCTTGGTAAATTACTCATCATAACTTGCTGCTTTTTCAGTGCATTAAAGATCATGGTCCTGCTACTATCCCCTCAGAGGACTGCAGAAGTTACTGAGTAGAGGTCAAGTTGTTAGTAGCTTCATGGGATTTTCTCCCTTCTCTGTGGAGTGTCTTCCTTTAATATGAAATTTGGTGGCCTTTGTTATGTGCCTCAGTGTCAAATTTGCTTATGTAAAATTTCATAATCCTAAAAATCTCCAGATGACAACAAGCTATACATTGGTGTTGCGAAAAATTTTTTATAACCAAATGCTGAGATGACAATAGAGTTTGGGCAGTTCCTTTGAGTTTATAGTAAAGAAATTTCAAACCAGTTCAACAAATAATGTTGAGTACTGTCTATGATTAAAGTAGATCTTGTCTTTACATGTTCCCTGTCTTTAGGAAATATGCAGTTTCATGGAAGAGACTGACCTAAACATGTAAATGTTCAATGTGATGCAGGCTAAATAACCACAATAACCAACCTGCCATAGGTACAGAGGAGGGATTAATTATACTTGGTAATATCAGGGGCCATTTTGCAGGTAACACATAATCTGGGCTTTAAAAGATGAATTAGATTTTGTTAAGCAGTAACTGTCGTTCTAGGTAAAGGAAATGACTTGAGCAAAGGCACAGTGGCATAAAAATGCAAGGTGTTTAGGGAAAGGATAGAAAACTATTGCAGTTAGATTATACAAGTTTTTAGGAGAAAATGATGGGAAATGAACATAGGAAAGCATATCAGACTAAAGTTTGGAGTCTTTGAATGTTAGATCCCATTTGTGCATATGGCTATTTTAGATGGGAAATCTGGTGGGCAGAGGTAGAAGGGGGGACTTAAGCATCTCAGTGATTAAAAACAGAGGTCCAAGGCTTGTGGACTATGTGTGATTCAGATGCACCCAAGGCATATCGATAATATGGTTTTAGCAGGAGACCAATCTATGACACAAGGACCATGTGGACTCTTACCATTTGATGATTTCATCTGTAATAGGTATGATGAAACAAATAACCCGCTGCCCAGACTTCTTGACTTGAATGGTCACGGAAATCACCTGGGGAGCTTGGTAAATGCAGATTCTGACTCAATAATCCTGGGCCCAAGTCAAGCTACTGGTCCGTGGACTGTGCTTTGAATAGCAAGGACCTTCTGCACTAAACAAAGGCCCAGGCTTTTGTGAGCCTGTGTTCTCATCCTACTGCATTTTATGTTACAGGGAAAATTACTTAACCTTGCTGGATATCTTGGCTGTTAGGAATTATCATTTTAAGAAGGCTGACATTAATACAAAAACTTGCTTTTGTTTGATTATGGAAATTAAATCTACCAAGATCTTCCAGCAAATGATTATAAAGCACTAGACTAAATGTAAGACAAATGACATCATTTAAAATAAGATGTTTTTCTTGGAAGTCAACCTGTAGGCACTGACACAATGAAGGAAATTTATTTTTAAGCTATGTTTTGTGTAGACTGAGGGCTACATCTCATAAAAGAGTCAGAACAAGGACACTTTCTGTCTAAGAGGTTTAGATTTTGCCTGGGAAATCAGTTTTAATTTTTTAATGGATTTTAATTGTGTCATTATTGGAAAAAGGTGTGGAATGTCTCAGTGATCACATCACTTCAGTCTCCATAAACACCTCAGATTCTCCCATGTCACCAGCCAGCTGGTGTCCTCATATTCCCCAGGCATCTCCAACTCATGTGCCCTAAATTAGTTACAGGACAATGACTGGTTTTAATAATCTACACCACCTTTGTACTTTATTCTCCCACTTTTTGCTCTCTTAAAAGGGGTATACGATATTCCACTATGGTTTGAATTACTCAGAAAGATTGAGAATTTTGGAAATTCAAAAACAAGCTTGAGTTTTGTATTTGAAAAATATTTCGGGAAAAAATGATTCTCCACGAGTCTCACAAGAACAAGATAATCCTATCTTTAAAAAACTTCTTGCCACAGGATATCTGCTGGAGAAGATAGTACACTTTTGATTCTAATCACTGAGCTAAGAATTTCAGGCCAGACTATTCTGTTGTATTGTTGAGATTAATGTCTGCTTGTTTAAGCTACCTCCTGCTAATGGGTCCTCTAAAAAGATAAAAAACAAAACCAAACCACAAACAAAATCACACACAAAAACAAAAACCCGAAACAAAACAAAGCTTTCTAAGTCATCAAGATTTAAGTTTTTAAAGGAATTTCAAAAAACAAAAAGACTGTTTATTTCCTCTGGAGAAAAATATGTGTGAATGTGCGTGTGTGAGTGTGTGTGTGTTCTGTATGTGACACAGGAAGGGATCAGGACAAAGTCTGTATGATTAAAATAGCTGGTATGGGATTACTTGAGGGGCCAGGTAATCAAACATGCAAGTTCAGAGCTTGGTATAACCTTTTGCAAAATGGAGAAAAATATTATTTTTCATTTTTTTAAGTTTAGACATGTATCCTGTATGTACCAGGCATTTTATTATGGATAAGGATTAGTCAGGAAATAAAACAACTCCAAGATTTTCAGCGACAAAAACTGTGGAAAGAAATAATCTGTAACCGTGCAGCACTTATTCCCAATTGCAGTATCTTGATATTTCAGGGTGTTGGCAGATTTTGTAAGCAGTTTTAAGATATTTTGAAGTAAATTCCTAAAATTGTCCACACGTAAGTCATTAAATACTAGTTACGTAGGATCAGAACCCTAAACATAAGTTTCTTTGAGGAAAAATAGTGTATGGTCAAGTAAGGCCTGGATGAGAAGTCAGAAAATTGAGATTAGAGTCCAGGTTTGCCACTGACTAACTAAATGACTGTCTATCTACCCACCTAGTTACATACTTAAGTAACTTGGTTAAGTTGTCCAATTTCTCTGAGTTTCAATGCATCATCTTTAAGTAGACCCATCATTTGGTAAAGCAATCTCACTACTGGGTATCTACCCTAAGGAAAAGAAGTCGTTTTATCAAAAAGACACCTACACTCAAATGTTTATTGCAGCACAATTCACAATTGCAAAGATGTGGAATCAACCCAAGTGCCCATCAATTCATGAGTGGATTAACAAAATGTGATGTATACA
>CM052438.1:70376724-70421855 GCA_028533085.1 Varecia variegata | reverse complement strand
TAAATAAACAGTACCCTGACTTCTTGTCTCAGAAATAATCAGTATATCCAAAGTTACATGAATTAATAAGTACTTTTTATTGTCAAATCTTTGAAAGCAGGACACATTGACTGAGGTATGGTTTATCACTCATATGCACAATTTCTTTTATGGGGACAACACTTTTATTTGGAATAAAATTGATTTTTGTTGTTATCGGCTTGGGTAACCAAGTTCTTAGATTAATAACTTATATTGATGGGATTATTTTAGTGCACAAATGTGTAATGTTGGTGAAGGAAAAACGATTAGATGCATCTATCAAAAAGTATTACCTCTTATTTAAAGCTCTTTTTTAGCCCATGAGATTAGGTTTTATATTATAGACATATTCCACATTTGTTGGCTGTAAGATAATTTCTATTTTAAATATTCAGAAAAGACAATAGTAAGAACAATAAAAAAAGGGCTTTGTTTTTCTTACAAGAAAGTCCTTTGGAAGATATTACTACTGGACTCTCTTATGGAGAAATTAGGTCATTTTTGGCTCATTTGGATGTATTAAGAGAATATAACCTGTTCTAGTTTTTCTTCAAGGGCCTTGATTTTCTCCAAAGAGCCTATACACTATCAAAATGAAGCCATAATTCTTTCTGTAACAATAGCTTTAAATATACCAAAAGTTGATGAGGCCAGAATTCTTACAAAATCTTTGACATTACTGTTTAATCAATGACTTTTAAAAAATATTTTGTATTTTTAAGAATAAACACTTTTTGAACATTGCCATTTTCCCCACTAAAATAGCATAAATTATTCAACAGTTTTAAAAAATAACTGATTATTTGATTAATAATGGACAATGAACAAAGTACTGATTTTCAGAGGCAAGGGAAACATCTTGGGCTTGAGGTTAAGTAACTAGATTAAATAAACATCTTTATTTCCCCTGTGATATCAGTTCTACCTCCCTGACAAGTATTTGTGAGTGAGATAATTGTAGATACTAGCAGAGGCTAAAAGATCACAGTCTGACATGTTTACCAACTATTTCATAATTGTAGATTGAACAGAGGTATAAAATCCAAATGCTGGGTCATGTCTAGACCATTGGTTATGGGATCGTCTAGGATCTCATTGTCTTCATCTTTTGGGCTGAAATAGGTCAAAGAAACCAAATATCTGGGAAGTTTTCACTGAAATATGCTAATTGATTTTGTAACCAAAATGCTTGTATAATATTCTTAAGTTATATATAATGGAGGTGGGACAGGAGGATGAAAAGTTATCACCCTTGAATCAAGATTGAGGTAGGGGTATGTTTTTTGATGCTGACTGGAACTATTAAACAGTATACTCCATGAGGTTGGGTCTATGTATTATTATTATTATCATTATTTACCAACCTATCACCTAATACAACACCTGGCTCCTAGATATGCAATAAATATTTGTTGAATTATGTATAAAAGGAGGAGATTAGAAATAATGAGAGAGAAGTAAACAAACAAATGCACATTCTGAAGAGGCTAAAACCCTATTCTTGAAGTTCATCCCTCTACTTGGCCTATATCTTTAAATTTCTTTGAATCTGAGTTTCCTCAGATGACAAATGAGGGTGACAAAGTAATCCACTTCATAGGACAGTTGTCTGGATTAATGAGACAACATGCAGAAAAGCACTTCATAAAACAAAGTGAATTCAGACATAAGATGTAATTGGTGTCATCAAAGTCATGGCAATTTGGAAAAACCTTTGTTGATATTCCCTTTTATAATGTGCATGAAAAAGAGCTGTTTTGGAAGATTATTTTAAAAGTACCATTTCATGTCAGTATTATGTCAAACCATATCAATTATGAATCTAGTTCTCTTTGGAAGATATGTGCTTTGCAAATTATCTCATCCACTAAGGCAAGGGTAAGTAGACAAAGAAACTTCTGTGCATATTGAAGCAGTTCTTTGGTTTGCTTCCTATAGTTAAAATTCCCTGTATTCAGCTTCATTTTGACTTGTGGCAACCCCAAAACAATTCTGTTTTATTACCTCCCCAAATCTGGCTTATTTATATAAAAGAGTATGAATTTGAGACAGTCACATTTTTATCTTTAGCAGAGTGTCAAGGAATCCTAAAGAGAGAAAACCCTAGGCAATCTGAGCTGGTGGGTGATTTATAAACAAACTAACTCACTGTAGTGAGCTCACACTATGTACATGAGACAGGTAGAGGCAGAGGTCCGGTTACTTACACAAGTTCACACAGTTACCTGGTAGAGCTTGGGATAGAATATATGGGTGTGAACTCCTGATTCATCTTTTCACTAAACCAAGTAAAATTCCCATAAGTATAGAAACTTTGAAATCCTGCATTGGAAAAAAATAGATATTTGCTAAATATTTGGAAGAATATAATAGTATCACATTTATTTTTTCCTTGTTCTTAGATGACTCATGAAGGCCACATGTTAAAACAAAAACAAACAACAACAGCAACAAACTAGTTAACTGTGCTTCCGTGGAAAGCGATTATGCACTATCACATTATTTTAGCTTGAAACGTGAGTGTAATTTTATTCCTTCTGCTATTTCCAATTATTGGATTAAGTCTAAGCATGAAAGGTCGCCCCCACCACTTGTGAGAGTAAATACTAATGTAATGGGGTATTTGGCTGTTACTGACACACAATATACTCTCAGATTACATTTTATTCTGTACCTTTCAACTAGAAAATTAAATTCTTGTTCAACTTTGGGGGCTGAAGTTATCCTTTGTCTCAGATGTTAAAATATAGCTCTGTATCTGATTCACAGATAAACCAGACAGCAGTATATTAGGAATAATTGGCAAGCAGGTTGGATACTGGAAGTAGCAGAAAAAAGAGTTGGCATTTGCTGGAGAAAGTATATGCAAAGATTTTGCATCTCAGTCCTGGCACCAGCTGCTGGCCCAACAGCTTGTCTTAGCGTGGGTTCTGCTATGAGCAAACTGGTATTAGGGCCCTTTCTCATTTTTCTGAAAAGCTACTCCAGTCTGGAAAACATTACAGAAGCTCAGATAATTCTAAGGAAAAGAGGAAAAAGCAGAAAATTTCAAGTCAGCACTATGTCTGAGACCTGATCTTTATAGGCACATTATAAAACATCAAAGCTAAAACTGAATAAATGGAAAAATGTGGTACTTATTGGTTATAGAGAAATAAATTCTACGATATAAACTCTTCCCATACACATAATGATTTTTAAATATAGTTCTTTTTTGTAGCACTTGATAAGTTATGGTGAAATAAAGGATTTTTAGCAATAGCCAAAATTAAGAAATATAGATTCTGAATGATTTATAGGAAAAAATAATCTACACAAGGTTTTAATTAATGTCTGAAACCATGTTACTTGATGTTTTAAGATGCTTGGTCTGAACTAAAGAGAAGAAACCAATTTTTCCCTGGAATATAAGTTTAATGAGGGCAGAGTGGTTTCAATTTCCTGATCAGGAGATTTGAGACTAATTTTCAATGGTTATTTAGTAATAAAAACTAGCAATTTATACAGGGCACTTCATGTACATCGTCTCAATTTTTTCACAAGGATAAAGTAGGGCAGATATTGTTATCATTACTATTTTTACATAAGAAAACTGAGTTTTGGTAAAATGATACAACTTACAATTGGCAGAATTGGCAAAAGATTCAAATCCAAGATCCCAGCCTCTAAATTCTAGCTCTTTCACTCTATTGTGCTGAGTCAATACTTGCCTTCTGGTGTGGAATGTCATTATTGATCTGCAAAATGCAGGTTCGTTGAAGCTTATAAATATGGTTATCAAAATCAACCTCCCACCTAATATGTGATTTCTTTCCACAGTAGCAATAGATGCTTGACAATTTCAGTCAAGCGGAGTTTACTTATTTGCATGACAACCCTCTATTAAATGGCTGTGCTTTTTAGAAAGCTATTTCTTAAGCAGAGTGAAATGTACCTCTTAGTAATGCTTTCTAATTGCTTCTAGTTGTGCTCTCTGGACCTATTTTGGCAAAGCTACTCACTCTCTACATTACCACCCTTTAAATACTTTAAGACAATATTCTATCCCTTTCTTTTTTGAGTCTTTTCTTGGCTGAATCCCCTCAATTCTCCAACTAGTTTTTTAAATGTGATATAATTTTTTGGATCCTTCATTTTTTCTTGCTATTCTCCTTATGTTGCTCAATTTCCTTGTAAAATCTAGTATCTAAAATTCAGTGAACTACTCAGATATATCTTCAGTAGTAAATAATATGATGAATTTTTTTGCCATGCTTCTGAAATTTAATTTTTATTAATGTGTCCCAGGTTTATACTTTGGCTTTTATTTAGATTCAATGAAAACCTCAGGTCAATTTTTCATATAAAATATTACCAAACCAAGTTTTCAACTTTTACCTTTTGGACTTTTATTTTAGTTGCTCAAGATAATTTTGATTTTCCAGCTCTTCCCTACCCTGCCAAACTAAGGAACAGCTCCATATTTGATAAGCCAACTTTAGTGCCTTCATCCTGGGCATTGATATCAAAGCCAAACAGGAGTGAGAGAAAAGCAGGGCTTTCTGACGCCGTAAGAAGACTGGAGAGTCCAGTAACATCGAGCCTTTCTAAGACTGGCTCACCACCATTTAGCTCTACAATATTGAGCAATTTGATTAAACCTTTCAAAGTTTCAGTTTTCGAACTGAAAGGTGGAGATAGTTATACCTCCCTAATATGGTGTAAGAGCTTTAGATGATGCACAGGTTCCAGGACTTGACTTGTGTTTACAGGTCAACAAATGACAGAAATTATTTGTACCGTGGAGCTCTTGCTATGCGGCAGGCATTCTGCAAGGAATTGAGAAGACAAATAAGAAAGAGTATTTGTCCCTAAAGAATTCAAGACAAGATAGCTTTGTTAAGTATAATGTAATTTTCAGAGGTCTTAAAAGTGATGTAGTTTTTTTTTTAAGGATAGGCATGGAAAGATATTCAAGTCATATATTTTAGTGGAAATAAAAAGCAAGTTGCAAATGGTACGCATTGTATGACTCCACTTTAAACATTTTACATATTACTGTATGCATATAATAAGTCTGGAAAAATTCCTGTTCCACACCAAGTGATGCTCATCTCAGAAGGGACCAGTAGTGGCAGTGATAAGAGTATTTGGGCTTTTAATACACTAGGTATGTCTATGCTTATATGTACACATGTGTTTTTAAAGACTGAGCATGCATGACATTTATAAACCAAACCAATTATGACAATTGTTTAAACTATGATGAAATAAAGTCCTCAAATACAAGCATACACCAGGTATTTGACAGGGGAAAAGGCAGGGAAAAATTAACCATGAATAGAAGAAAGGAAAGGTGTAGTCTAATCACCAAATCCTTTCTTTATGTGTTTTCATCCCTGGGTCACTGCCCTGTTTCTCTTTTTCCAAATTCTTCCTTTGAAAGTTTTCCTAAGACCCCAGCTCCTCTAAGACTGGAGATATGCATTTCTCCCCACTAAGGTGTTTGTATTCTGACTCTGAACTACAATCTAGTAGCTGAGGTGCTACCAGCTGCATCCAGATGCTTCCAAATATAATCTTCCCCTGGGACCTCTGCCTTTGGTACTCTTAAACTCTATGTCCTCTATGTCAAGACCTTTATCTTTTTCCATATACTAAAAACTCAGATACAACCACCTGCTCTGGGGGCTGCCTCTCCTCTTCTTTGCTCTGCTGGTTTCCTGTTTCTAATGCCTGAGGATTGGTCCACTGCCAATAGCTAGTCCCATCCTGAGGGATTAATTAATTTATTTTAGTAATATGGTCTAGTGAAAACATCATGGATTTTGGAACAAACAGACCTGAGTTTGGATGACAGTATGCTTTATCAATTATGTGAATTTGGACCTTTTTTATTTCCTATTTTGTCCTCTGTCATTGATTCTCTCAACAAATATTATCAAGTGTATTGCTAGGTTCCACAGGTTCAGTGTTGAAATAGAAATAACTTTTGTCACCATGGAGCTCATGACCTAATGTAGGATACAGAAGAGTGAACACTGAAAACATTAAGAGTGCTGTGACAATAGAAGTGTGGGGTATTGTGGGTGGACAGAAGTGGGCCACTGAACCCAAACTTGGGGTGGTCATGGAAGAGTGAAGACCCAGCTAAGTCCTAAAGGTAGAGAAAGGATTAACTATGAAGGGCGGTGAGAATGGGAGGGTCCATGCAGAAGGAATAGCTTGGACAAAGGCCTGGAGACCAAAGGAACATGGCATTTTCCCAGAACAGAAGGCCTGTGAGCTCCTGTACCACGGGATGGGACTGATAAGTCAGATCACCCGGGGCTTGGCTGGTGGTTTGAGGTATTTAGAATTTATCTTAAATAAAAAACAACGCAAAACAAAATTAGGTAGCATTCGAAGGCATTTAAGCAAGAGAGTGAGAGGGTCATGTTTTCATCTTAGAAATATTTCTCTAGTTGCAATAGAGAGAATGGTTTAGAGGGTACAAGACTAGAAGCTGTGAGAAAATTTGGAGGTGGCTGCAGTATCTAGTCAAGAGATGATGGTAGGCTGAGCCAGACGAAAGGGTGGGTTCACGGAAGCAGACTCTATAAGAATTCAGAGAAAATGGTATTTCCAATTTTATAGGTGTACCTATTATTGATTTAATGAGCAGCATTGGTTGCCTCTTGATAATTTATAGGCACTTCTGGAAGTACACATGTGGCCGGCCCAAGTATAACTAATCAAAATAAACTAGAATTGTTAAAACATTATGTAAATGCATTAGGTTGGTTCAATTCAGGACTGAGCATGGGTGTCACAACTTTTATGGCAATTAGGTTATCAATAATTATGTGCACTACTGAGCACGAAATGAGAAATTATAGCATATTGAAAAAATAGAGGTTTACAAACTAGTAATCGAACAGAGCTGGCAAAAAATGATCAGTCTAGGCTTGCTTTAATCAGAGAACATTTAGGACCAGTACATTGTAAGGAACTGGTTCTGTTACAGTGTCTGTCTCTTCTAATTAACAATCCCCTTTCTTAACATCTTTTTAATTGATTAATTTGCTTAAAGAATCCTCCCCTTGTCAAATAGCAAACAGAATGAAGTTTTAGCCTTTATGTGCCCAGCATATGTTGGAATTACTTAAAGTGATGTATAGCATTGGAAAAAATTATTTCTTTTAGGTTTTTTTGTCCACTGGAGGAATCTGTTATCTATCCTGAAGGTGATAGATGTTTTATGGGTTTAATTATGAGCAAAGCTCTTAAAGAAAGATTCTGGCTTGCCTTTAGATAGGGAAGAAGATGATGAGTTTTGCTTAAAACAGTATTGTGAAATACTTAGTTTAGATAATGAAGGACTTTTCTGAGGCTTTGGGAGTGGGGTTAGGGTTGTTGTCACATGACTGATATGTAGATCATGTAGATGAAGAAAGTGGATTAACTTTATGTGTTGTAGGAAGTAAGACTGGTAAAAATTTATGGAAGTTGAAGAGGCAGATGGTGGTCTTTTTATAATGTGTCTAACAATCATAACAGTCTAAGGAGGATGTGACTTATAAGTTTCCTTTTTTTGACAATTGTTTAAACATTAAGTTATTCAAAACATATGGTCCATGTATTTCGATTGTGTAGGTTGTATTCTTTGCAAGGGAGCTTGACCAAGGTGGGTTGCTCTGCTGGCCAAGCCAGGTACCTTGGCTGAGAATCATGGCTGCCACTCACTGTTCTAGGTGCTCAGGATACATCAATGAACAAAGGAGTCAAAAACCCTTGCTGTAGCATATGGAGATGGCCAAAAAACACAGCAAGTAGATTATATAGTATATTAGAAAGTGATAAGTGCTATGGAATAAAATAAAGCAAGAGTACAGGGTTGGAGGTTGCATTTATAAGTATGGTTGTGAGGGTTGGCCTCATTGAGAAAGTGACTTTTGACCAGAAATTTGAGGGGAATTTGTGGATGCACTCCCAGCTTACTTTGGGAAGAGTGGTCTAGGCAAAGAAATTAGCCAGTGCAAATTCTTTGAGGCAGGACAGAGAGTCTAGAATGTTCACAAGAAAAAAATGTGTAGGTCAGGAGTGATGATCAATTTGTAGCACAAAGATCACAGGTTTTGGAAACACATCATCTAGGTTCAAAGCCTTGCTGCCTCTGTAACTAACTTTAAGTCTTGTTTTGGTACGTTACTTCACCTCTCTGAGCTTTAGCTGCTGCTTCTGTAAAATTGAGAATAGAGGATGTCTTGCAGCACTGGCCTGGTAAGTGTGGGTCCTTTTCACATAATGAAATTATAATCATGGAGTAGAAAATAGATTGATTTTGTGTGATACCCAGGAATGGAACTCAAAACCAGTGAGTTAAGGGGAGCTAGTGTTCCAGGGGAGGAGGTATGAACCAACAATCACAGCAATTTGGGGGTGTGGGAGTGTTATGATGAGGCGGAACTGAGAAGTTGATCATATAGTATTTATATTCTGTATTATTTATGGAATGCCTACGATATGCAAGACTCTTTGATATTTATTTTATATAGTTGCGCAGTTTCTCATTTAACATGATGAAAAAAGTCAATTTAATCTTTCCTCTCTTTGCCTCTTCTTTCCTACCTTGACAGAGTTTTCTGCAATAGTTTAGTTCCCATCTGTCCTTTTGCAGATGGATGACACCATTGCTGCTTTCTCTACCTGGATAGCTGTCTTTGTAGAGATCAGTTGATTAAAGCAAAAAGACCATACCTACATTTGTCCTTTATTTTGTAAACTCCTCAGAGGAAAACTGAACCTCTGTTTTAAATTTTAACCTCCTCATAGTTGTTGGTAAAGTGAATTTTTAAAAAACTTTTGACTGACTGAAACTAAAGGAAGATCAAAAGAAGAGGGAGAAGAGATTCCTCTCCCCACACTTATGTGTACTACTCTAGTTAATGTGCTTGTTTGAGGACCTGGGTGTGACATGACATCCAGGTCCTCAAACCGCTCTTCTCTGGTTTTGCAAAATGTCAGAGACATCATTTCAGCACATGTAATATCCTGATGTTATGAAAACATACATTTATGTTCCACTTTGTTTGGGTGCTTAGAAATGTGTTTTTTTTTCATTTTTTATGGGGGGCAGGCAATGGCCTGGAAGTCTCTGCATTCTGTTTGTGGCTCTGGTCTATTAGTTTGATGCCTCCAGACATTAAAAAATTAATTCACATGGACATTGAATAGCTGCATTATATATATTTAAGCCTGTTTGAGGACATTCTATTTCCCACTTTTCTATGCAATTTTCATTGTTATATGATCATAGAGATCACCAACATATCACCAAAATTTATTTAGCTTAGTTTTAACACTTCCTGACATACTGAGTGGAATAAAAATTCCTAATGGGATGAAAATTCTTTTCTAGGATTCAGAGAACAAGGAAAAAATGCATAGCCAAGGGCAAGAAAGGCAGAAACTGATGGTGGGGAACACATGCCTTACCTGGCTTCTCCCTTTTGTGCCACCACCTAAGATGACCGCTCTGTGCCCCCCTGATTCTACATAATTCCTTTGGGCTGTTTTAAGAGAGAGATAGAAATGCTTCATCACCAACGGCCCCCAGAAGTTGCTGGCTTCAGGTTAGTTCTTCATTCATTTATTTGTTTTCCAAGCAAGCTGTGGTCCTACTTTCAGGAGTGAAAAGGCATGGCCCTGAAAGAGGACTTTTCCCTCTTTGCTCTCTGGAGGTTTTATTGTTTTCATCCTTTTCCACTCCAAGTGAAAATTACTCTCTTTTGAACATGATAAACATGAATCCTAAAAATCCCCATCCAACAGATTGCCTAGGGCATTCTACTTTAATTGAAAAAGGCCCCTGTGTTGTTCTATTAAATTGATCCAAATTGCAGAATGACAAATGTAAACTTCCTATGACATTTCTGCCAGGAGGTCCTAGGCTGTCCTCATGCTGATGAGCCAGAAAGTTACTCTGGACTTCTTCTTTCCAAGCTGTTTTCAGTTAATTTAAAAAGAAAAATAAGAGTTATTTAAAGCAATGAATTTATGTTCACTGGGCTTTGTAGCATAGAACCTTAAGTTGCTAAGATATTTTTTCCTCACTGCATGTCCAATAGGACGTGACAGCTCTGCACAACTCCATAGAGACCTCTAATATACTGCTTAATGGAAGTAAATAAAACAGATGCTTTTCATCTGCAATCCTTAGTAGAACCATTTGCTTACTCTCCTCTGTCCATTTGATGTTTCATTCTTGTTAATAGATCTCTGGATGCAACAATTATTAGGCTGTGTTATGAGAAACAAATCAAATGTATCGGCAGACTCAAAGAAATTGTTTGAATGTTATTTAAAATGTGTAGCAGACAAAATGGATCCATTTGAAACGTAAAAAGGAGAGAGGTGTTATTGGCTTAGACTAAGCAAACACTAATAAAAGAAACTTGAAAATAAATGTCGCCATCATTTTAAGGCATGTCATTCTGCACATCCACCACCATTTCCTTGTTCATAGAAATGACTCCTTTGAAGAAGATCAACAATTTCCTTTTTAAAAATCAGATTGGACCCTTCCTTCACTACAATTCAGTATTTCAAAGGATTTCACAGTAGGGTAAAGCAGAAGCAGGGAACTGAAGCATTCTTTGCCACCAATTGGAAATAATTGTAATTATCTTCACTTGAATTTCACATTTAGCTCTTCCATATAGTTCATCCATTCATTGTGATTCAGTGACTAAGTATGTGTTAGTCTGCTCAGGCTGCTATGACAAAATATCATAAACTTGATGGCTTAAACCAGAAACATTTATTTCTCATAGTTCTAGAGGCTAGGAAGTCCAAGATCAAGATGCTGGCCAGCTGGGTTCCTGATCAGAGACTGAGGGACAGCCTCCTGGCTCTCAGATGACTGCCTTCTTTGTGTGTCCTCATATGGTGGGGCGAGGGTGGGGTGTAGGGAGAAAGAGAGAGAAAGAGAGAGAGAGATATTTCTGGTTTCTTTTTATAAGGGCACTAATCCCATTGTGAGGACTCTGCCCTCATGACTGCCTCTAAAACTAATTGTCTCCCAAAGGTCCCACCTCCTAATACCATCATACTGGGAGTTAAAGATTCGACATCTGAATTTTGGAGGGACACAAACATTGAAGCCATAACAATATATTTACCTAGCTCTGTCTAGAGGTGTGGCACTGTGCTAGAACTGAGTGCTCAGTGATGAACAAAGCTCCCTGCTTAAGAATTTAGTGGAAAATTCAAGAATAACCAAAGGCATAGGATAGGTAAAGTGTAGGAGGTTATGAAAACATACAGGAATGGGGTAGTATCCAGCCTACTTC
Source organism: Varecia variegata (assembly GCA_028533085.1). Taxonomy (NCBI): domain Eukaryota; kingdom Metazoa; phylum Chordata; class Mammalia; order Primates; family Lemuridae; genus Varecia; species Varecia variegata. The sequence continues at coordinate 70,410,522 of CM052438.1, read as the reverse complement.
ATGAGGTATCTGTCATTTCAATCCTATTTTTTAATTTTCTTTTATTTCAGTTTATTACAAGGGTACAAACATTTAGATTACATGTATTGCCTTTGCACCACTGGAGTCAGACCTGCACATGTGCCCATCTCCCAGACAGTGTGCACCTCACCCATTTAGTCGTCAAAGTAAATAATGATAATCTCCGAATATTTTCCTCCATTTGTGTCTTTGGTATTTTAAATTTATTTCCTAATCCCATCAGAACAGGTGGCTTCCTACACAAAGTATCACATTATATCCATACCTTGTACTCTGAATTATTGTAAACCTTGCGTTTTAAGAGTCCGGAGCCATAGACATACATGACCTCCTTTTCACGTGGAAAGATAATGCAGCATTTCCTCAAACAACAAAACTGTCTTACTGCCTTCAGTCTTCCTCTGTCTCTCTCTCTGCCTTCTCCTTTAGGGTTTCTAGTAATCTTTGTATCATAATATGATAATACTTTTTCTAGGACTAATCCAGGATTTCACACAGGATTAAATTTTGCACTCCATCCAAATGGAGCCCCCAGCCACACCTGTCTCTCTCACAAAAATCCTGTGATTGATCTCACAAGAACGAGGTGAGAGAGTGAAGATGCTTGGGTTCTTATTCACCCAGCATTTCTGGGCAGCATCCTTTTGTTTCTGAAGGGCAGCACCAAGAGGGACTCTGGGGACAGGCTCTGAGGGAAAGCAATACCCCTTGGGTGTCTTGGGGAGGTTCCTGAGGGATGATGCTGCCCAGGGTTGATCCTGCTGGCAGGTGTGAGAAGACCCACAGCCCCCACCCCCATCCCCAGTCTGGTAGTCTTACTCCTGATGAGTCATGGAGAAATATTTTGAACCTAAGAAATTAAAAAATGTTTGCCATAGGGACTACGATGTTTAGCTATTGCTGGGGCAAAGTGAAAGAGGTTATGTTTGTCATGTTAAGAAGCCAGCAATTGTGAATGAGTGCTGTGATAAACACTGACAGAGCTTGCAAATTTTTGCTAAAATAAAACCATGGCTATTGGTTCCTCCTTCTGTTTCAGGATCCATGGCATTCTTTGATTGACTTTGGATACGGTTCAGATTATCCACTATTATGTCTGTTCTGAAGACTGTGCGTTATCTTGGACCCGAGGGCAGACACACCTCTGCTGTCCAGTGTCCCAACTATTAGCAAAGGGAATGATGTGAAAGTTGATGTAATGAGCCGATGTGGGGCTTGGTGAAGGGGGCTGGCTCTGGCCCCAGCCTGCCTGTCATTCAAATCCTGATTCCACGTGTGCTAAGTGTGTGACTTGGCCCCTTACCTGATCCCTCTGTGCCTCAGTTTGCTCTTTCATAAAATGAAGCAATGATAGTACCTACCCATTAGAATTGTTATTTCACCTTAAGAGATTTTTGTGAGGACTCAATAAAGTAATGCACGTAAAACATGTGGAACAGTGTCTAGCACACAATAAACATTCAATAAACATTAGCAATTATGTTATCTTCATTTGGTAATTGGAGAACATTCAAGGTTTTGTAGCACTGCAATAACTAAACTAGTTTGTTTATCTGGAGCTCCATCTCAACGAACAGGCTCTGTCCTAAGCCAGTATAATGAACTGGGAATGTATCCAGAATGTTTTAAATTTTTTTTCCAGAGAAGAAAATAACAAAAGTCTTTGATCACACAGTAACATTTAAAGCAGCACTTAATCTGTGAGAGGATTATGGACTGTTAGTCTGTAACTATATAAACCCTTGAGGTATATGTTTTGTGTTCAAGAACCTTATTGTTTTGAAGTCCTGTGTTATAGACTTGGCACATCAGATCACAGGTGAACTTAGGCGAAATCACATGCATTCATTCAAAGTATACGGAAGTTCCTATTCTGACACCAGCGACGTTTACAATGATGAACCTAAGTCTGGGCGGTAAGGAAGGAAAGATAAAGGAGAGAAAGTTTATGATGCTAGATAATATTGTGTGAAACAATAAGTTGCAATATAAATTGTAATAAAAGATATTATTTATGTCATTAAAATAGGAGAGTTCACCTCCCAGAAGGTGAGGCCTTTGCATTTTCAGGCATTTTCTATCACTTGTAAGTCTAAGGGGACAGGTACCCTGCACTGCCCTCTGCTTTCCCTAGAGTTATTATACCAGTGCAGAGTATATATCAGTGAGAGACATAGTTGCCTTATCACTGAAGCTGAAATCCTGGATGTTCTCAGGAGGACAATAACTGTGAAAAATAAGCTCACAGCAAGTACATATCTAGCTCCCTGGGGTCATTCCTCAAAGCCTACTGATGAGGCAAGTTTACAGGACCCACTCTCCCGAGCCAGCATCTGACACCAACACCTTTGGCAGTGAGAAGTACAGCTGTAACTTACAAGTATGGGCCAAAAGGGCGGGTTGGGAAAGTCTTGATGTGGTTTATCTCATAAGGGAAACAGAGGAGAGTTAATGACCTCATCCTTAGCTTGGACGCTTTGTAGTGCCTTGGCAGATAGACATTGGCCTTGGGGTTTAGCTTGCAGAAAGCCCATGTCAACAGAGGGAAACTCTGTGACCACCTGTGTACTTTGGCTGTGATAGTGTGTACACAACAAGTGCATGAAGAGGCCTGGGAAAGCACAGGGAAACAGAAGTCGGGTAGGTGAGGCACAGCAGGCTGGCTCTTCTCATGGTACCCATGAGCGTCGCTTAGCAACACAGCTCATATGGCCGGGCCTACCTGCCCAGGTTCACTGTAAAGTCTGTGGTGAACCTGGAAGAAAGGCAGCTGCCAATGAGCATACCCTGTAGGGGGATCTCCTGAGCCAGAGTTGAGCTGGATGGGCAGTCTAAGGTAGAAAATGGAGAAAGAATCTGAAGTACAATTAAGGATAGTTCCCAAGAGGGTTGAAGGTCAAGTTGGAGGTGAAACTGCGAATGGAAGAATGAGCTTGGAATCGGAGAGGTCCCAGAAGGGCTGATGGTTTCAGACTGATGCTGTGAAAGTGGAAGGTGCTCCTGACACTAGTGTCTGCTGATGTTGGGGTTGTTTGTGTGACAAAGAGAGGGGCAGAGGACAGGAACAGATGCTTAAAGAAGGTGTGCAGGCCACATCCAATCAGAAACCAAAATTTCTTACCCGTCACACTCTGAGCCATTTATTACAAATGGCTTCACCTGGGCAGCAACTTAAAAAATATTGCAAGGACTAGAAACATAATTACTTCATTACCATTCAATTTGGCTGTGCTTTGAAGAAGAGGAAAGGGAGCCTTTTTTCATTGATGTGAAAAAGCAGACTTGCACAGCTGTGATCACTTCAATCTCATCTCGTTCTTGGTTTTGTAGCTCTTGGCTTTTGACAGGTGCACAGATTACATTACTGTTGGATAAACCAATAGTAATAATGCCATTCATTTGTAGAGTGCTTTACAGAGGATAAAGTGTTCTCACTTCCATGACCTCATTTTCTCCTAACAAGTCTGAGAGCTACTATTATCACCACAGTTTAATAGATGGGGCTTATTTTATGGATAGGGTCACAGAACTATCATGGAATAAATCCAGGACTAGAATCCATTACTTCATTTCTATTACAGAAAAGAAAATGTATTGTTTTCTGACTTTTACTGAAACAATCTCCATCACTATATATTTTTTTTGGCTTGTTCTATATATTTATTTTAGTTTAGTTGTCTTTTTTTTTCCTCTTTTTTATTGTACTTCAAAAAATGTTTATGTGAGTATATGGAAAAGGAACCTAAATGTTATAATTTTATACTAAGGGCAGACTCTCAAAACCCTCATCCTGCAGTTACTCCGGACTGTTTCCTGTGGAATTGAACTCTTAGAGTCAAGAAGCCATTTAGAGTCCATTAACTTTGACAGCATTTGGTTACTATTTAATTCACTGGTCAAAGTACTGTCATATACCAATGGGTCATCTGAAGCTTTGATGGAATCTCACACTGATTTACTTCTATGTTTTTCTGATTTTAGTTCTTGTGCTTTTAATATTATTTTTCACCAATAATGGTCTCACTGGGTTATGTTTCTTGGGGTGTGGCACTCACTTCAGGTGTGCAGCCAGCCTGAGGCTCTGAGCCATCAGTGAGGCTCTGGTCATTCGAGTCACAGACAGGATGTGCATTCTGTCCTCTTGGCAGTCCAGGCAAGCACGTGGGATACAGCGGTCGAGGCCAGAAGAAAAGGCAGTGACCTCACTGCACTTATCACAGCGCCGTATCTGAGTGCTGAGAAAATAATTTGAACCATATCTCAAGTTAAGTAATTTCATTTTTAAAAATTAAATATATGCTTTTAGGCTTGCTACCAGAGAAGAGAGGACAAAGATGTTCCTGGAACTAACAGTGGAAAAAGTTATTTCTAACTTTTATTATTAGGTGGCAATAGAGATGTGCATTGGATTTAACTCACTCCAGTCAGCATTCTTCATGCTGGTGGCAGCAAGATTTGGAAGTTCAATTTAGATTTCTATTAATATTTGTAGTGAGGACATTTTGCAGATGGAGACATCGTTACTGGAAACGGGGCGTACCCGAAGCATAGCCACCAGCTGCTGAGTGCTCAGTCTTGCTGGACTGCTGGATAAGGCGAGGTGTAAATAGGTCACCAAGATTCCATGTGAGGAACACATTCTAAAGATTCCTTGCCCCTGAAAAATAAATCTCTTCTTTCTTAAATCTTAGCATTATTTTTATTTCTTTAGGCTTTTCATAGGAAGGCCTGGATTTTTTAGGTGCTTAAGGTGGGGCTTGTCTGCAGCATGCTGGCCAGTTGACATTTTGAAGAAATCAGTCCACCTGATTGTTTTACCTCCTCCTGAGTAGAGACTAAGGATCTAAAACACTAAGATATGTCTTGGGAATATTATTTTGTGGAAGTTTTGAAGTGAGCCATCCTTTGCGGGAAAGAGCAGAATGAGTTTTGAGAATAAAGTAAGAATCATGAAAATGGAAAGTCCTACAGGAGTGGGGGCTGGAGAATGGCAGAAGATGGGATGTTGCTGATGAGAGTGAAGGCTAGGGTAGACGACAGGGCCTTTCGTCTTGGGTATCTTGGGTGTGCTGTGTTTGAGGTGGGGCATCAAATTGTGTTTGTCTTGCTGGTGGCTAGAAACATGGGTCCTAAATTCTGGAGAGAGGGACACGCTACTTGGGTGTCATAGGCACATAGGCAGCAGCTACAGTCAGGAAAGAAGCCCAGGCCATTCAGGGAATTCACGTACAGTGAGAAGGGCTTGGGCTAATGGTGAGTCACAGCGACACTTATGGCATGAGCAAGGGAAGGGGTGTCAGTGATGAAGCATTTTCACAGATAGGAAGACCATCAGAAAAGCAGAGAGTTTTGAAAAGGAGAAATCTGTACACAGTGCTAAATGCAGTGGAAGACTGAAATAAGATAATGTCTGAGAAGTATTTTTGAATTTGAATTCAATAAGATAATGTCTCATTGAAGACAATAATTGAATAATGTCTTATTCAATAAGATAATGTCTTATTGAAGACAATAATTGAATAATGTCTTATTCAATAAGATAATGTCTTATTGAATAAGACATTCAATAAGATAATGTCTTATTGAATTTGAAAATTCTACCAGAGAAGTTTTAGTACAATTTTGAGGGCAGAATCCACAATCTGATGATGGAGGGGGTAAATGGTACCTGGAGAAGTGGGGTAGAATGTGATGGTTTAGAGTGTAGATTTTAAACCCAGGATGCCTAGGCTTGAATTCTTGCTTTGCCATCTAGTAGCTGTGACCTTGAATAAGTTAGTAACCTCTTTGTATTTCAAGTTTCACATCCAGAAAATGGCAGTAGGTAATGGTTGTGAGGATTAAATGAGTTAACTTGTATATAAAACACTTAAAATTGTGTTTTCTCTATGGTAAGTGCTATCTATAAAAGTGTTAGAAGTTGTCATTATTATGCTTTGGAGAAGCTCATCTGAGAAGAGGAGTTGAGAGCCACATGTGTTAGCTTTCTATTGCTGCATAGTAAGTTACCACAAACTTGGAGGCTTAAAATAGCAGCCACTTATTATCTCCAGCCCTGGAGTTCAGGAGCCGGGGTAGAGCTTGTTTCCCACAAGTGTGATCAAGATGTTGGCTGGGCCGTGTTACTTTATGGAGACTCCGAGGAAGAATCTGCTTCCAAGCACACTCAGGTTGTTATTAGAATTCGGTTCTTTCTGGCTGTAGGACTGGAGGCCCCTCTTTCCTTGCAGGTGTCTGACAGGGGCCACTCTCAGCTCCTAGAGGTTGCCCACATTCCTTGTCATGTGGTCCTCCCCATCTCCAGAGCTAGCAAAGAGAATGTCCCACACATTAGCTCTCTCACTTCAAATATTTGTTTCAAGGAAAAGCCCTGTTCCTTTTAGGGCTCACTTGACTTGGTCAGGCCCACAGAGGATGATCTCCCTTTCTATGGTCAACTGCTACATAGAACATAAACTGCCCACAGGAGTGATATTCTCTTAATGTCACAGGTTCCTCCCTTGCTCAGATGGGCCATTAGGGGTCTTCTTAGACTCCTGCCTGTCGCAGTGCAGAAGGTTCAGTGTTGTGTGGATTTGATTGGTATTTCTGCAGGTAGAAGGAGAATTACCAGGGGAGAAGGAGACATTAATGATATATTTTTTTGACATTAACGATATTAAAGGAAAAAAAAAGTTTTTTTTTTCTGAAATAGGATCTTGGAATAAATTGGTTATACATGGGGCTGAGGACAGAGCTGGATGGGTAATGCTGGGGAGGAGTAGGGACATCTCTGAGGCAGCAGGAAATGAGGTTAGAATATATGCTATTGTGTTACTTGATGATTATCAGTCTCAAAACTTAAGACATATAAAAATTACCAATTATTTCTCATGGATCTGCAGGGCTCAGCTGATTTTGGCTGGATTCCCACATGCATCTGTGGTTCACCTGGCCCAGTCACATGTCTGCATCTTGAATCTGTTCCCTGGTTCTCTCGTTCTCCTCCTGGTACCAGCAGCAAAGCTCAGACAAATCCTTTCATAGTGATGGCTGTGTGGCACAGAAGAACAAATGAATAAATAGATTTCCTGAAGCCTGGGCACTGATACTGCCACTTCTGCCTTCTTCTATTGCCCCAAATTGTTTGCATGTCCAGCTCAAAATCAGAGTGCAAGGGCACCACAAGGCTATGGTGGGCAGTGAAGAATTGAAGTTGGTAATACAATCTACCAGAACAACAGGCAAGTTTGGAAACAGAAAGGTTAGAACTCGATGAAATTCACACCTCATGGCATCAAAGTTTTTGCTAATGTGATATGACTGTGGAATTTAATTTTTAAATTTGAACATAAGGAAAAAGAGACCAAAAGCAAAAAAATAAAATCTCTGAATATTCAGAGAAGACACTAGTTTGGCTTGATTAAAGGAAGTGTATTGGAGGGTAAGTTGGTAAAGTTAAAAAGGTGAGGACAGATCAGGGAGCTATTTAATGTTAAGATAAGGTACTGGATATCTTTATTCCAGACCCACTTTCTCCTCTTTACTTTAGGACCCAGGAAGCTGCCCTGTGTGGACTGTTCTTCCTTGGTCTCTGAGTTCCAGTTGGGTTCTGGACTGGGGTTGACTGGCACATGGGTAGGGAGTGAGGTCCAGGTTTTATTCTCTGTTCTCTTTCCCTGCATATTGGCTGAGTCCCTCCACAATGGGCCATAGCCCCTGTCGGGCAGCCTGATCCATGTGTTACCCATTTGAGGTTCTGGCAATTTCTCCTTCCTCTTGTCTGTTCCAGATCAGAAGTAGAGAGGCTCTCTATTATCACGAGCCTGCAGAGCCTACTTTACACTTGGTTTCCTTACACTCTGCCTGCACTTGGTACACTTTTACTAAACTCGCCTCAGTGATCCAGTTTGAGAATGTCATCTGTTTCCTGCTGAGACTCTGACTAATGCAGTTCAGGACTTGGGACTTCATTTAGTAGGCAATGAGAAACAAAAAAGTGTTAGGAGAGGGATATGAACTGAACTGTGCTGTGGGAAGATTAATATGGAAGCCACATAGAGGAGGCAGGAAACCACATAGGAGACTCGCAACTGTCCAGGAGAGAGTGTGAGGGCCTAAATGGGACTTGGGGCTGTGGAAATGGAAAGGAGGAATGGGTGCAAGAGCAATCATGGGTGCAGAGCAGATTCACTTGGATGGCATTTGGGAAGCATTTAGATGGTTGGAATGAAAAAAGCATGATATTTCTAAAACTTCCAGCCTTGGGAACTGGGAAATTAGTAATGCCATTACTAATCCCTAGAACTAGTGATCACAAGAGAATAAGATGTTCTGGTTTTGACATTTGGAATTTTCCATGTGATGTTTAGTGTCCTGTATATAATTGGAAATGTTGAGCTTGGGAGACAGACCAGGGCTGGGAGTAATTTGGACATTGTCCACACAGATTCAACAATTGGAGTCATTAAAGTAGATAAGATTGCTTAGAACAAAAATACACAAAGATAAGAGAGTAACAGAAAAAAACAAAACAAAACAGAAAATAATGACATGAAGGAATGAGAAGATAAAGAAAAGCCAGAGATAAAAGAGTGATCAAAATGTAGGTTGAGAGAGTTTAGTGTTTTAGACATTTTCAAAAATGAGGTTATTGATCACTTTTTTAGTGCAGTGTGACTTTAGAAGAGTTGCAGTGAAAGCCCGGGCACAGTGGGGTGAGGGGTCAAAGAGGCAAAGAAAATAGAACAGCAAGTGCAAACTATTCTTTCAGGGCATGTTGTTGCCAAGCAGGGGTGATGGGGCTTTTCTGTAAGTTTTTTAGGCTCTATGGGCCATTGGATCCGTGTCATGACAACTCGACTCTGCCATTGTTATATGAACCCAGAGACAATATGTAAACAGATAGCCCTGGATCTGTTCCAATAAAACTTTATTTACAAAAGCAGATGGAGCTGGGATTTAGACTGCTGTCACAGTCGCCAACCTCTGAACGGAAGAAGCAAATTCAGTAAATGTAAAAGAAAGTGTAATAGTTGTGAAGATAAATCAGGTTTTTAGGAAAGGGTTTTATTGCATAGGAGAGACAGTAACCAAGTTGAGGTGCAGGGGAAGGAGGTGATAGGATGATAGATAAAGTTGAAGATATGGGGAATAACTGGTACAGCAAGACACGAGAAGAGGAGATAGGACAGGAGCTGAGGGCATGGTGGAGGCTGGGTTTGGAAACAGTGTCTGAGCCTTGGAGGGAAGAAGTGAGGAAAAAGTAGACATAGGTTATTATTTTTTTTCAGTTTAATGTTTATATCAGCCCTCCTTTTGCAGACTTTTTCTTCAAGAAACTATATTTTTTAGGGATGAGGAGAGTTTTTGTTTATTATTATTTTTATTTGTTTTTGTTTTATTTTCAGGGTTAAGCATTCCAGCTTGGGTTTTGGTTTGTGTCCTGAAGACCATGGGTCTGGTGTACGGTTTCTTTAAGAAAATTCTTAAATGCAAACTTTTTGTTATTTTGTTCTCAGACTCCTTTATCATTTAATTTCTTTTCAACTGAGAATTTTTTTGACCAAGTTTTTTTGTGACATGCTTTCACACTCAGAGGCAAATAAACTATAGAAACAGGGGGTGGGGATGGGAGCCATAGCACTCCGTGTCTATGCAATTCATGATATCTCCTGGATATTGCTGCTGTTCGTCTTGCTTCTTTGTCTATATCTGCCATAGATTTATATTATTCAATCAATGAATATATTCCTATATAAAAGGAACCCAGGTCAATGGACTTTTGTGTTTAAATCTCCTATGAGGAATTGTTTGCAGATAAACTCTTTAGAGAATCAAGCCCTTTAATTCACCTGTTTTGAAAGTTTATTCATATATAGGCTTTCCTTAAATTGAGGCATGTCTGTCTGTACTTTTTGTTTGTTTACTTCTTGTCTCTCCCACTACCAGTTGCCCATCTTGGGGTAGGGTCTAAGCAGAAAGGAAGATTGAAAGGATAAAATAAGGAATGAGCCCTGGCATACTAAACCTTTCAGTTTTTGCTTAAGGATAATTTTTAGCCCTGAGTTTCAGAAAACTAGTTACTTTTGGTGATTTTGAGATATTAGTGTGGCACTTTTATTCATCACATATGTACAGAATACTACTTGGATCAGCAAATTCAAGATTTGCTTTTTAACTTTTCAGTTCATTCTCATGGGACACACTGATACTAGTTTCCAAGGAGAGAAGAGTCAACAGAGAACTGTTGCCAGTGGTCCTCTCCCTTCTGTGCCCAGCACACTCAGTAACGGGGAGGTAAATTTACCTCTACCCTCTTAGGGTCTCTGACTGCACAAGACAATTAAATTTACATAAAACAGATAAACAGGAGAAAAACATACAGATTTTTACATGGGCGTGGGAGCCCCCAGAGGAAAATGAAGATCCAAAGGAGCAGCTAGAGTCTAATACACTACTTATATACTAAGTTGAACAAAGGAATCAATTGTGAAAATGTGACAAGGCAAAAGGGTTGGGCTGGGGTAGTTAATCACCAGGAAGATCGGGGTTAGATTAGCCAGGTTTGTTTGTACAGGTTTCCCTTGGCCTTGGTGATAAGAATGACACTTTCCTTCTGGTACAGGGAGGGCACCTTTCACATGGGAGTTTCATCTACTGCTTTCAGGAAGAAAAAGGAAAGTCAGAGTGTTCCTTTGTATTTGCAGTTTTTCAAGTGCTTTTAACTCAAAATAGTATGACAGAGTGGCAAATTTTGGGATGGCATGTTCTGGACTTCTGTAGTCACTAACACATAAGTTGATTTGACTGAAACACAGTTTTACTTCTACCTCTATAATGAAATGGCTTTCTTTTGTGAAGATATTTATTTTCCAGAATATCACTGAGTTATGACGAGGTCTTTGGTTAAAGTTTGTGCTCTGATTTAGGAACATGATAGCCTTTGTCAGTTTATATTGTGTCTGGCAGTAGACTTGGCCTCCACATCTTGGGATCACCTTCCTCTTACGTGGTACATGAAATTCAACTTAGGGTGGAAACAAGGAAGGATTAAACAATCTTTGAAAATCCTAAACAGTCTAAAAGTCAAAGTAATCTAGATAAGGCATTTGGGGTTAGAGTGCATACCCAACCCACATGTGACATAATGTAACCTGCTATGTTGAGATTAATTCAGGCTTATGCGATTGGTTAGATCTGGCAAGGCTTACTTTAGTATGGAATTAAAAAATATATTTCCAGATCCAAATATGTGTAGTAGATAATATATAGCTAGCTGTGCCAAAACCATTTGCAAATTTTTTAAACACAGTTTCAAAAATATATTTAGCTCTCCAATGAGAGGTGATTTAGAACCACGAGAAGCAATTTGTTGTAAAACCTGCTTCATGTTAGTGCTGGTATCTTGAGTAGGAGATACTTTGGGCCTTCATTTAAGTGTCAACAGGATAAATAATCTCTTCCCTATATACCTGCTTTGTAAAAAGGTCAAAATGTGACGAAGTATTTGGTAAACTATGAAGTTTTATATACTCATTCATCCCTTATTATTTACAGAGCATCTATAAGCACTATGCTAAGATTAATAGGCTCAGTATAAACAAGATAAATAGTATATTATCTGTCTTCTAAGAATTTGTGATCTTATATGGTCAGCGTATAGGGGAGAGAGACATGTAAACAAACAAACACAACCCATTGCAAATGTGTGTGAAAAGGATACAACAGAGGTTTTGAGTGGTCAATTCAGTTGAAGGGGGCAGGCAAGGATTTCCACAGAAGGTGAACTGAGTAGGTATTTCCAGACAGAGGGAAATGAGGGTGAGGATGGCAGGAAGTCTTTCAGGCAGAGGCCATAAACAACAGAGGTGCACATACATGAAATCGCATGGCTTATTAGAAGAACTAAGAAAACACATATGTAGATTTTCTGTTCTTGGCAAGCTTGTATCAGATGCATTCATAGATATAGTGAAGATATTAGTCAAATACCAATAAATCCAAAAGGTGATGAATTCTTCATGAGAGTACAGAGAATTTATTTCTTTTTGTAGCTTTCTCTGGACATATTCTAAACGGCAACCAATCGTGAAAAGAGTGAGATTTGAAATAGATTTCATGGTGTGGTAAGAAGTTACGGGTGGGTGCAAGGGGTCTTTTAAGAATTCTATAGTATTTATGGGGGTGGGGGGAGGGGATGGGTGAATACCTACATGATGAGTGCGATGTGCACTGTCTAGGGAATGGACACTTTTGAAGCTCAGACTCGGGGGTTGGGAAGGGCATGGGCAATATATTTAACCAGAACGGTTGTACCCCCATAATAAGCTATAATAAATAAATAAATAAATAAATAAATAAAAAGAAAAATGAATATATGCATATAAAAAAAAGAATTCTATAGTATTTAAAGGAAATCATTTGTGATGTTTGTATGGGAAAGAATATATATTTAGAAAGAATTTAAAGTGGCTTCTTTTTTGGCATTCACAAGTAGATATGTGAGAAGAAAATAAGAATTTTGGAATTTTCAGAAAAATACTCAAGGCACCAAAAATAAATTTTAAACTATTGTGATGAAGACTTTCTACTCCTGGTGCAGCTGCTCATGGTGACTCCCACGAAACAGTCCAAGTAGAATGTCTTTACTTGGTTTGTGAAGAAATGGCCTAGGGAGTCTTGTTCAATTGCGTCACACATCTAGCAGGTGGCAGACATTTTTACTTAAAATTCCTTCCTGTGTTGACTATTGCATTTCCCATTCTAATATTGTTTTTTCCCAAGTCTCAAGGGATTCTATATATTACACCAGAGTTCGTTTCTCAAAGAAGCAGGATCATGCTGTCTACCATCTGTGTTTCTGATCTTCTTTTCCAAAAAAATATTCATTTTAATTTGTCCCCTAGGTTTTCAAAATTCTCCAAGAATTCTCCATCCTCTCCTTGTGACCACATCTCCACCTACTTATTCTTCCCTCTGTTACTGCTAGTCCTCCAAGCTTATCCTTTCTGGTTCTTTCCCATGATTTTCTGCTTGTTTGGGTTACTTTGCCATGTGCCTAGTTTTCATCTAACTTGCAACCTTGAGTCACTTGCAACTGAGTCACTGAGTTACTTCCTTTCCTTAAATATCATATTGAAAAGAGCCATCATTGGAAACATGAACTGAAAGAAGTGTGTTATTTTCTAAATTGGTAAGGTCAATCTCTCCCTTAGGATTTAAAGTCCTTCAAATTCTATTTTCTTATTTTGTTAACCTTTTGGGGAATAAAGATGGAGAGAGATATAACCTCAAAAATGAGGACTTTGTTACATGGTCATTACAGTTCCTCTAATATTTTTATTAAGTTCCATTTTTACTTTCATTTATTTCCAAATTAATTTTCCAAAAAATATTTTGGAAACTTTTAACCCATACATACAAATTGTATCATTTTGATATATTTGCCACATTGAGATTCTTGATTTGTAAGTTACAGGAATCCATTCAGATTAGTTTGAAATTTTCATTTTTTAATTGGGGAATAAGGCACAGATTTATTCAAGAGAGCCATCTCATCAAACTCAGGAAAGATCATCCTAACCTCTGAAGTGTCTGGTTCAGGAACTGGAGGATGTCAAGAATCAAAGTTACTGTCTTTCTCCCTGTGACATATGATTGTTTTGTTGTTGGTTCTCTCTGCTTTTTTGCCTCAGTTTTCTTTCTTCCTTCAGAATGGATTTCTCTAATTATTTGTGCATATAACAGAAAATGTCTGCTGCAGCCTTCATGATCTCCCATGTTAGGAGTACAACAGAAGTGGACTATGGTACTTGTGAACCGATTTCAATAATAAAATTTGTAGATATTTAACATTTAGGTATGGAAGGGAAATTTCATAGGTAGGGGCAGACTTGAAAAAAGACTGGGAAAATTTACTCATACAGGAGGTAGCAATACTATGGAACAAATGATACAGTTATATAAAGGACATACTCCCAAACTGTTACAGTTGGATGGAAAGAACTTAGTTTAGTGACAGTAGAGTTCACGTGAAAGGTTGGTATTTTGATTAGTTTTTAAAGAACTATTTGGTTATTTAAAAATATTTCACCAGATAAATGCATAACAAAAAATGATCAGGATACCTAAATATACTGAAATGTCCTTCTACTAAGTTATGCAAAAGAGAATCTTGGAAAGGCCAAAAATGTACATAAGATATTTTTCATAAAGACAATTAAAACATTGTAAATAACTTGTTCAGAGAAACTCCAGCTATAAGTCAAGAGAGGAGCTGCACTGGGGTCATTACCTTGGAAATGATCTCATTGACAAGGCGTCATCACAGGACTTGATCGTAACTCCCATATAGGTTAAAAAGTTTTCATCATTGACTAAACCAGTATTTCCTCTAGATTAAAATATTTGTTTCTTTGTAAATTTTCTCCACTTCCTCTTCTTAACAAAGCTAGTTATGGTGGGAAATTATTTTCCATTTTAGCCAGTGCCATCAGTCTAAACTCCTGTGATCATAGGGTGTCAAAACAAGGAAGTAAGATTAATTTGATTTATCTTTGGTAAGAATTTTAGCTTTGATCTCAGCAAACACAGCATACTATGAGAAAAAATAAAGTGTCCAAAATAGGACAGACGAAATAAAGAGAGCAGAAGCAAGAAAATAGGTTTTTATATCAATAACCTATTCCTAAAAATATAAGAGTTTTCTATATATGTTTACCTTCTAAAATGCAGCTGAATTTGATTTGACATTTTCAGCAAATTATAGACACTCTCCTCCAAATATATTCGGGCTTTTAATTGTTGAAACAGAAATTTTCAGGAAATAAATGATTTATATAAATATTAATGTATCATTTCTTTAAATATTATTTTATACTTAGCAAAAGCAAATTGAAAAGACCTGTTCTTCAAGAGTTCTCCAGTATATTTGTTTTATGTTATCTGTGTTGACTACTTTCATCTTGATGTTTCTTAGTTAAGGTATTACCTTGATAATATTCTTTATTGCAAAGTTTTATATTTGTTAAATTATTTGAGCAGGCTTTTTTTGTTTTTTATTTCAAAATATTAATTAAGGGGGTACAAATGTTTTTATTACATGAATATCTTGTATAATGCCTAAGTCAGAGATTTTGGTGTGCCCATCACCAGAAGTAGTGCTCCCTGTACCCAATAGGTAAGTTTTTTTCCAACACCCACCCTCCAGCTTGCCTCACCCTTGGTTTCTCATGTCCTTTATATTGCTTTGTGTTCATGTGTACCCATCTATTAACTTCTACTTATTAGTAAGAACATATGGTATTTGATTTTCCATTCCTGGAATACTACACTTAGGATTATGGTCTCCATTTCTCTCCACATTGCTGCAAATGACATTATTCCATTCCTTTTTATGACTGAGTAGTACTCTGTGGTGTGTGTGTGTGTGTGTGTGTGTGTGTGTGTGTGTGTGTGTGTATACCACATTTTCTTTATCCACTCAGGAATTGCAGGGCACTTGGGTTGATTCCACATCCTTGCAATTGTGAATTGTGTTGTGATAAACATTCAAGTGCAGGTGTCTTTTTGATAAAATGACTTCATTTCCTTTGGGTAGATACCCAGCAGTAGGATTGCTGGATTGAATGGTAGGTCTACATTAATTTCCTTGAAGAATCTCCGTACTGTTTTCCATAGAGGTTGTACTAGTTTGCAGTCCCACCAACAGTATATTAGCATTCCTTTCTCTCTGCATCCATACCAGCATCTATTGTTTCTGGACTTTTAAAATAATGGCCATTTTGATAGGGGTAAGGTGGTATCTCATTGTCGTTTTGATTTGCATTTCCCTGATGATTAGTGATGTTGAGCATTTTTTCATATGTTTGCTGGCCATTTGTCTATCTTCTTTCAAAAAGCTTCTGTTCATGTAATTTGCCCACTTTTTAATGGGATTGTCTGTTTTTTTTCTTGCTGATTTGTTTTAATTTTTTATAGATTTTGGATATTAGTCCTTTTTCAGATACATAGTTTGTGAATATTTTCTCACATTCTGTAGGTTTTCTATTCACTCCGTTGATTATTTCCTTGGCTGTGCAGAAGTTTTTAATTTAATTATGTTCCATTTATTTGTTTTTGTTGTTGCTATATTTGTCTTTAGGGTCTTAGTCATAAATTCTTTGCCTAGGCCAATGTCTAGAAGAGTTTTTCCTACATTTTCTTCTAGAATTTTTATGGTTTCATGCCGTACATTTAAGTCCTTAATCCAACTTTAATTAATTTTTATATATGGTGAGAGAGAGGGATCCTGTTTCATTCTTCTGTATGTGGCTATACAATTTTCCCAGTACCATTTATTGAATAAGGCTTCCTTTCCTAATTGTATGTTGTTGTATGCTTTGTTGAAGATCAATTGATTGTGGGTAGATGGTTTTATTTCTGGGTTCTCTATTCTGTTCCATTGGTCTAGTGTCTACTTTTATACCAGTATCATGCTGTTTTGGTTACTGTAGCCCTATAGTATAGGTTGGAGTCTGGTAACGTGATACCTCCAGATTTATTCTTTTTACCTAAGATTGCTGTGGCTATTCAGGCTCTTTTTTGGTTCCAAATGAAGTTTAGGATTATTTTTTCTAGATCTGTGAAATAGGATGCTAGTATTTTGATGAGAATTGTGTTGAATCTGTAGATTCCTTTGGGTAGTATGGACATTTTAATGATGTTGATTCTACCAATCCATGAGCATGGGATGTTTACCCATTTTTTTGTGTTATCTGTGATTTCTTTCATTAGTGTTTTGTAGTTCTCCTTGTAGAGGTCTTTAACTTCCTTTCTTAAGTATCTTCCTAGATATTTTATTTTATTTGCAGCTATTGTGAATGATATTGAGCCCTTGATTTGATTCTTTGCTCAAGTCTCATTAATATATAGGAATGCTACTGATTGGTGCAAATTTATTTTGTAACCTAAGACTTTGCTGAATTTATTTATCAATTCCAGGAGTCTTTGGTGGAGTCTTTAGGGTTTTCTAGATGTAAGATCATATCATCAGCAAACAGGGATACTTAGAACTCTTCTTTCCTGATTTGGATGCCCTTTATTTCCTTCTTTTGCCTGATGGCTTTTGCTAGGACTTCCAATACTATGTTGAATAGAAGCGGTAACAGTGGGCATCCTTGTCTTGTTCCAGTTCTTTGGGGGAATGCTTTAAACTTTTCCCCATGCAGTATGAGAACATATGGTCTTTGGCTGTGGGTTTGTCATATATGGATTTTATAATTTTGAAGTATGTTCCTTCTATGCCTAGTTTGTTGAGGGTTTTTACCATGAAAGGGTGCTGGATTTTACCAACTGCTTTTCCTGCATCTATTAAGATGATCATGTGGTCTTTGTTTTTGTTTCTGTTTATCTGGTGAATCATGTTTATTGATTTGTGTATGTTAAGCTGTCTTTGCATCCCTGGGATGAAGTGGTGGATTATCTTTTTGATGTGCTGTTGAATTCAGTTTGCTAGTATTTTATTGAGCATTTTTGTATGTATGTTCATAAAAGATATTAGTCTGTAATTTTCTTTTTTTGCTGTGCCTTGGGTAGGCTTTATACTTTTCTAGCTAGTCAGAAAGTGTAACAGTACAGTTTGAGTTTTATGAATTAGCAAAATGTCTATGTTATTATTCAGAATGCATTTGGCTTAAATCATAGTGCTATTAATTTTCTTATATAGTCAAATTCAAACTTTTAGTTTATATTTGAAGTTTAAAGTTAGCATCACTGTATATTTTTATCTACTTCACAGCAGCTAAAATTTGATATACTTATGTTTAATTAACAAATATCTGTGTTGCATCTGTTATGAACAAGACACTTTTGTAAGTATTTTAAGAACTATAATGATGAATTAGACATAGATTCTGCCCTCAAAGTGTGCAGAACATCTTAGGGTAAATACGACCGCATAAATAAATTATGCAAGGTAGAAATTAAAATGTGGTATAAAAATGTTAGGCAATATCAGAGCAGAGAGCATTTCAATTGATGTGGAAGCATTAAAAAGTGCTCATGGAAGAGATCTCCTATAAGCTCATCTTTGAAGGATAGTTAGCAGTATGATGTGTGGTGATGAGGCAAGTGCTTTCCAGATGAGTAAGTAGAATGAGCAAAGGGGTGAAATTCTACTCATAAAAATGAATAAATAGTTCTTTAAGCCCAAAATACATAAAAGAAAACATGGGAAGCTGAGGTGGAAAGTTTGAATAGACTAATACAATTGTGTCATGGAGTTGAATGGTATTGCCTTGTGAGAGCTAATTTTTAAATTTTCAGGAATTTTGTTAGATATGTTGATATCATTTTGGTAGCTTGAAATTATTTGTGATAGTGGGAATATTTATACCATGGGAATTGGCAAATGCTATAATTCAGGAACTTTCTTTGTTGCGGTGGGAGGTAGTCTGGAAAGCTGGTTATTAAAAACATTTACCAGCACACCATAAGATACATGTGATAGGGAACTTTAAATGCTAGATCCTCAATATAATTAAGTTCATAAGATATATTTAATAAGTTTTGATGTATGTTTTATGTTTTTGAAGGAGACACTTTAAGAAAATAAAATTATAATTAACTAGGTATAAGGAAGAGTTGACTATATTAATACCAAAGTTGCCTGAAAATGGGAGCATTTTATTCAGCAAGATGAAAGCCATAAAAATATATACTATTGAATTAAATAATTCCAAGGTGGAAAAGAGGGTAAGATTAGATTGACATGATAGAAAAATCTAATTAAATAACATGTATGTACACAATAAATTTTAACCATAAGGAAAGAGCAATAGTTATTGCAGTGAGTGAACAGCTGTCACAAAAGCTTATAGGTCTGCCAAAACATAGTTCACATACTGCTAGTGTGGGAAGAGATGGAATGCACTACTGTCCCTGATGACAGGAGAAGGGGGCGGAGGGCAAGCTTCTATGTGATGAATTGCTCTGTCTCCTTACTGATTAGTGCTCTGCATATAGAAGAGCTCAGATCACATAGCACCGAAGCTTGGAAGAATCCCTGTAAGCAAAATGTGTTCCATAGATTGTTTCCTGCTCCTATCTGATGAGAAGGAATGCATTATTAACTATTTTCATCAGGAATGAGCTTGTTTAGCAGAGAGGGAGGAATTCTATGAATAGCTCAGTTTGAGTGACATTCCAATAACCATAAAATAAGCATGAAAAAATTCCCTTAAACCTTAACAAGTGGCTTCAGGCTTTCAGACCTTTATTTAGGAAACAAAAAGAACAAAACAAGAATTGCTGTCACCACTTTGGAATTGAAGGTAGAGATTCTTGACCTGCATCACAGTTGGACTTCAGGGCACATTTGGACCCCTTGGAAACAAAGACCAAGGTTTGCTGTGTGTGCCCATGTATTTTTCTTAAAAGAGAATCCAAAAGTTTTGTCAGATTCTCAATGGTGTCTCTGTGAAGCCTCCTGCCCATCCAATCTGCCATTCTCCCTGTTACCACCTGAAAGTTAAGAATCACTGGTTTGGTCATTTCTGGATGTAATTGAATGTTTCTAAGAAATGGAGGAAGGTTTATGTCCCTTTACCAGAAGAGGATTTATTTATTCCCAGAATTTTTTTTTTAAGGACTAGACATGAGAAAATCTTTTAAATGCTTTGAGGCATATATATTTTTATAGATTCTCTCTTTTGATGCTTATAACAACTTTATGAGGTAAATGAATAAGATATTATTATTCCTACTATCCTGCATTGAGAACTAGAGAAGTCAGGGCTCAGTGGTTCTTAATCTGGACTATAAATCACTTTGGAACTTTGAAAAAATGTGATGAGCAGGCTCCACCTCCAAAGATTCTGATTCACTTCATTTGTAGTGGAGCTTGGTTATCTGCATGTTGTAAAAAGTTCCTGAAGTGATTCTAATGTGCAGCTTAGTTTGGGAACCCAAGTAGGGTTAATTGCTTGAGAATGGAGCCTGTGTTTGACATAGATGGAATTTGAATCTCTGTCTTCAAACATGAGATTATGTTTCAACTCAGAGAGTCTGCGGGGTTCTACCTGGCTTCCCCTGTCCTGCATCTTAGCCTGGAATGTTCCCCAAGGGAGTAAGCTGGGGCAATTATAGTGCTTCTCCTGTTTGTTTCCCGTCCCTCAGGGATCACTATCGTTCATTGTCTGGTGTCCAGTGTCTTAAAAACCACTGTCTTATATATTTTGTCTGGTGTTTTTGATTGATCCATGTGGGAAGATAAATTTGGTTTCTATTACTTGATCTTGGATGGAAGTGAGAGTACAGAAAACTGAAAATAAAAATTATTAACCAACACATAGTCATTTAAGTTATAACATTTTAAGTTATTTCTGATCTATTTATAGGATATATGATAGAAAAAATTAGGTAGGGGTTAAAGAATAAAAATTTATGGAGTGACTATTATGGGATAAGCTCTTTTTTTTACATTGTTTTGTTTAATTCTTAATAATTCTATGAAGTATAGATGTGTGGTAAAGTAAGACCTGGAACATAGGTCTGACTGGCCCTAAGCTTGTGTTTTTTCCACAATAGTCTTTACTGCTTTCCAAAATCCAGAATGGCATTTATAAATCTATTTTAAAATACTTGTCATTTGATTATAGTACAAGATTTATAGGAATAAGGAGATTCATAAAGTCTTGAGAATTTTAATGGAATGAGGTTGGCTAGGAACTTAGCCAATTTGTTTTCTTTTCTCAATTTATCCCTAGTTGTTTGTATTTATACAAGTTTCTTTACTGTAGAAGCCAAGCCTCTTAATCTTAAATTTACAGTCCACCACCATTTGGCTGCAATCAATCATTCAAGATTTATCGACTTTATTTTATCTCAAAGCACTCCAACCGAAATTTCCATTCCTGGAACCTGTTCTCGTTCTCATTTTGGTGCCTTTGTTCATGTTATTCTATCAGTATATAAGAGAGGGTGCTATGCAATGTAATGGGTAGACTGTGAATGGCAGACATTTCCCTTTCTCCGTCAGAGACTGCTTGACTCCCTTATCTTTACCATGTTGAAATCACCTTTACACATTCCAACGTCCAGTTCTTTAGGAAGTTTTCTTCAGTGCTTTCAATTGGAATACATCCCTCTCAGTTCTTTTTTTCCCATGGATCTTCTGGTATAATATTGATCAAACTTTATTTTGCATTAAAATTGATTAATCCTTTTGACAAATATTTAATTCCTACTATGTGTATAAAACTTTTGTTATTTTCTCCACAAAATTATAGCATATTTAGGATAGAAACTAGGTATTACTAATTTTTTTTATCTCTTAAGATATAGCAAAATATCCAACACAATTAACATTTAGTAAATAACTTGATTTAATGGTGAGCTGGCATTAGCTGGCTTATCAGATTCTGACTGGCTTGTCTTGCATTACTCAGAAGCATTACTAATCAACATTTAAATGAATAAATGCCATTATCTTCTCCCCTAGAAACATACTTCACTGTTCATGTGAAAAGCAGATTAATCACAAATCAATGCCTATATTTTGGAACTTCTGCTCTAGTAACTTTTAATTAATTTTCACATTTGAAACTTCTGTTTGATTATTTTTTGTTACTGTGTCTTAATAACTGTATTCTGTCCCTCATGATCATTAGTCAAGTTGGCTCCTTGTTGCATCCTAATTTCATTTATCTAGAAGATTAATGGGTTCCTTAGGGCCATGCCTCCCATCCCCCACAAAGTTGCATAGTTTGTAGTTTAGGTTGTTATTACTTGCATACCATTTTTACATGAGGAATAACCAACAAACAGACAGACTTGACTTTTAATATTAATTAGCTGTGATACAACAAAGACACACCGCATTCTACCCAGGGAGAAACTTTGTAATCAATCTAATGCAAAAGCTTCAGGGGCTAAGCTGGGAACATTTAATATCACTGCTCACTGATTTGATTCCTTAGGGCATTTCACAATGAATCATTAAAAAGTTTCTCATTAATTGAGGTTTTATGACATTTAAGGAGAGAACTGGAAATAAGCTCATGATTTTCCTACTTAAGAGTTTCCCTCTAATTTTATAAGCTATGAGTTCCCTCACAAATTTTGTAAGGAAATCCAGAATAGAACCAGTTGAGAAGACAATACTTGGAAAGAAGATACTTTGAAAATAATGTCCATGTTTTGGGCAGTTAGGCTGAGAAAATAGCTACAACATGATCTTGAAAAGAAATTTTAGCACTTTGTAAATAATTAAGTAATTTGTATTGAAAGATATTTCTAACAAAGAAAAAATTATTTTTGATAGTTGAAGAATTCAAATTTGAGTGAATCACAAACAAGACTCATACAAAGAAATAAAGAGCACTGGAAAAGATTTTGTAATTATTTATATCCCTTAAAAGACAACCAGCTGCTTAAATATATAATCAATGTATTATGATATTTATAATAGATGTAGAAGTAAAATGTGTGACAATAAAAGTACAGAAGTCAGGAAGCAAGAAATGAAAGAATACTGTTATAGGTTCTTATGTAACATGAGAAGTGGTATAATATTGCAAGGTAGATTGCAGTAAGTTAAAAATTTATACTATAAATCCTAGAGCAACCATTAAAAGAATACAACAAAGAATGTAGCTAGTAATTTAAAAAAAAGAGATACAATGAAATCATAAAAAAACCCTCAAATAATCCTAAAGAAGGCAAAAATAGGACAAATTATACTTTATCAATAATCACATTAAACATAAATGGCCTAAAAATTTCAACTAAAAGGTAAAAAATTGACAGACTGGATAGAAAGGTCCAATTATATACTGCCTATAAGAAACCTACCTTAAATATAATGACCCAGATAGAATAAAAGCAAAAAAAATGGAGAAAGATTTACTTGCTAACACCAATCAAAAGAAAGCTGGAGTGGCTATATTATTGTCAGACAAAGTGGATTTCAGAGCATACAAATAATATCAGTGATAAGATGATCATTTCATAATGATAAAGGGAGTAGATACTTTAGGAGAACATAATAATTTTAAACATTTATGCACTTAATAATAGAGCTTAAAACTACACAAAACCAAAACTGATAGAACAGAAAGGAGAAAGAGGGAAATCCACAATTTTATTTAAGAATTCAACTCTCCTCCCTTAATAATTCACAGGGATAAAGAGACCAAAAAAACTCTATAAAGATATTGAAGTCTTAATTATACTACCAGGTTGACCTTACTGACCTTTAGAGAATACTGCATCTAAAAATATCAGAATACACATTCTTTTCAATGTGTATTTTGTGTATATTCAATGTATATTGTGCACTAAATATTTTATCAAGATAGACCATATTCTGAGTCATAAGTCAAAGCTCAATAGATTGAAAAGGATTCAAGTCATACAAAGTATGTTGTCAGACCAAAAATAGAAATCATTAATAGAAAATCTCTAAAAAAAAATCCTCAAATATTTGGAAGCTATATACAAATTTCTAAATAAACTGTATGTCAAAAAAGGAAATTAGAAAGTATTATGAACCAAATGAAAATGAAAATACAACATACCAATTTTGTGGGATGCAGTCAAAATAATACTTAGTGGGAAATTTATGGGACCAACTACCTGTATAGAAAAGAAGAAAGGTCTCAAATCAATCATCTCAGCTTTCATCTTAAAAATATGAATAAAAAGCAAAATCCAAAGTATTTATGTTATAAAACATAAATAATAAAAACTAGAACAGAAATTAATGAATCAAAAATCAGAAAAATAATAGAGAAAATTAATAAAAGCAAAAGCTAATTTTTTGAGACCAATAAAATTAATGAACATTTAGCCAACTTTATGAGGAAAATAAGAGTGATGATGCAAATTATCAGTATCAGGAATGAGAGAGGTGACATCACTACAGAGCTTATAGATATTAAAAGAATAATAAAGTAATATAATTTTAAAAAGTATGTTAATATATTTGACTACTTGTAGGAAAAGAACAAATACCTTTAAAGATAAAAATTAACAAAGTTTACTCAAGAAGAAATAGATTACCTGAATATCTCCATATTTAATAAAATAACTGAATGGTAGTTAAAATCTTTTTCACACAGAAAAATCTGGAGTCAGATAGCTTTTCTAGGGAATGCTGTCAAACACTTAAACAAGAAATAAAACAATATACAAACTCTTCCAGAAAATTAAAAAAGAGGAAAGGCTGCTCAACAAATTCTATAATACCAGCATTACTCTAACGTTAAAACTAGACAAATATATTACAAGAAAAAAATTGCATAGCAATATTCCTCATGAACATGATGCAAACATTTATAACAAAATTTTAATTAATCAAACAATAATATATAACAATGATAATGCATAAAGGCCTTGTATGTTTTATCCCAAGAATGCAAAGTTGGTTTTACATTTAAAAATCAGTCAATCAAATTCACCAATTTATCAGACTAAAAAAAGAAAGAATATGATCATCTCATTTGCTGTTAATAAAGGAATTTGGCAAAACCAATATCCATTCCTGATTTAAAACTCTTAGCAAACTAGGACTAGAAAGGAACATCTTCAACTTACTATGGACCTCTAGGAAAAACATACATGTAACATAATACTTAATGGTGAAAGACTGAATTCTTTCCCCATAAGATCAGGAAAAAAGTAAGGATATTCATGCTCACCATTTGTATTCAACACTATACTGGGAGTTCTAGCTAGTGCACTAAAACAAGAAAAACATAAAGAGATTAGAAAGGAAGGAGTAGACCTGTGTTTATTTACAGAAAACATAATAATCTACAAAGACAATTCTCTGGAATCTGAAAAAGACATTAGAATAACAAGTGAGTTTAACAAGGTTGTAGGATGCAAGATTAATATACAAAATTTAATTGTATTTCTATATGCTTGCAATCAACAATTGTAAATTGAAGTTAAAATTCAATACCATCCACAGTAATATCCTTACATATAAAATAGAGAGTAAACTTCAAAATACCAGCAAGACCTGTAAAATAAAAACTATAAAATATTGCTGCAAATAAAGAAAGGAGAGATATGTTCATAGTTTGGAAGACTCATTGTTAAGATGTCAAGTCTCTCTAAATTGATCTATAAATTCCTTAGCAGTCCTTTTCTTTTTAATATTATATAAATTGACAGGTTCATTGTAAAATTCATATAGAAAAGCAAACCACCTAGAATAGCCAAAACAATTTTGAGAATGAGGAGCAAATTTGGAAGACTTACACTACCCAATTTCAAGAGTATTTCTAAAGCTACAATAATCAAAGCAGTGTGATATTGGCATAAAGATAAAAAATAGTGAGTCCAGAAATATACTCACACATGTATAGTTAATTGATTTTTGACATGGAACCAAAGACAATTCAGCAGAGATCAGATAATTTTTTCAATAAAATTTGTTGGGACAATTAAATGTCCTTATGCAAATAAACAACCACATACCTCAATGCCTACCTCACACCATGTACAAAAATTAACTCAAAATGGATCACAGGCTGAAGGATGGAGCCTAAAATTATAGAAATTCTAGAAGAAAACATAGGGGAGACATTGGGTTAGGTAAAGACTTAGATATACCAAAAGCATAATTTATGAAGGAAAACATTGATAAAGTGAACTTCATCAAAATGAAAAATGATAACTCTTAGAAAGACATTATTAAGAGAATGAAAGACAAGTTACATACTAGGAGGAAGTATTTGGTAATCCTATATCTGATAAAGGATTTGTATCTGGAATATAACAAGAACTTTCAAAACTCACGAGCAAAATATTTGAACAAATGCTACATCAGAAAAGACATAGTAATGGCAAATAAGCATATTAAAATACTAAGCATCATTTATTCATTAGGGGAACACAATATAAAAACACTGTGAAATACCACTACACACCTATTACAAATGTCTAATATTAAAAAGCACTCACCATGACAAATGTTGGGGAGGATATGGAGCAACTGGAACTCTCATATACTGCTGGTGGGAATATAAAATAGTATAACTATTCCAGAAAGAATTTGGAAGTTTCTTAAAAAGTTACATCAATTACATGCCATGTAATTTGTTTAATAGTTGATTGAAAAATGACCCTCCCCATATGGACACATGAACAGTATTTGTGCATCTTTTGTAAGACCTCTGTTGAAATCCATTGCTGAGATGTGAAAATCCCTTGTATAAACCTCATACTATGTATTTATTTAATAATATTATGCCAGAAAGTCTCTCCTAAAGAACACATTTTATTCTTTCAGATAATGATAATTATATGATACATAATATTTTTCTTTTTAACTTTGTTTGTAAGGACTTTTGGAACAAAAGGTAATGCTTCATAACTATAAATTGCTTAGGCTGTAGTTTTCATTTATTTACCTGATCTCTCAGCTTTATGGCTCCTATGTAAATTTTCAGAAATCCACCCATTCATCCATCCATACACAACTCACTTATTAAGCAGTTTGTTAGGTGCTGACATGAAAAATACCCTCATATTATGTCCTTGTTTGTAGATGAGAAAATCCTTTTGGGATGGAATTTATAATTATGGGCTAAGTATTAATATATATACTCAGCTATCTTGGTGGGTCTCATGTTGCTGATTTGTCTCCATTGTATTGGAAGTGGTCTATTTTGATAGGTAGAATAATTTGCTTTTTTAAAAAGAAATATATTAAAAATTATGATACACATAAACTTTACATTACATATGTATAAACAATGTTATATACATCAAAAAATAATACATACTAACCCCTCCAACTGCCTTACCATGCATAAAATTATATGGCTATCAGGGGATTGAGAGCTTTACCTACAATTGACAGGCTTGTGTGATTGTAATATTAAATAAAAACCTTTTCATTATTATAAAAATTAAGCATACATCTACCATAGGATGTAGCCACTCCAATCCTTGTTACTTACTCATGAAAAATAAAAGCTTATGTCCATGCAAAGAATTGTCCATGAATGCTCATAGCAAGCAGCCTTACCTGCAAGAGTCAAAAGCTATAAACAAACCAAATGTCCATCAAGTGGTGAATTGCAAGAAGTCTTCTAGGTAAATCCGATGCTTGCTAAAATTTGAGTCAAATACTAGTTCACTGGTCTTGGGTTTCTCACATCAGTAAAACTCAAAATTACA
Source organism: Varecia variegata (assembly GCA_028533085.1). NCBI lineage: Eukaryota > Metazoa > Chordata > Mammalia > Primates > Lemuridae > Varecia > Varecia variegata. The sequence goes on along the minus strand of CM052438.1, from coordinate 70,383,348 downwards.
TATCCATATGCTCATATATGATGTTTTGATCCGGTGATTAAAAATTAGGACTAAAATCTAGGAAGTGATCAAGGGGACACTTAACTATTTTGGAAAGCCAAGTAGGGAAATTGTGAAGAAGGTTCCCTGTGCACTGATTACTTGCCTGAGTTGGGTGAGGCAGAACACTCACACACATAAGTTATATGAAGTGAATTTGTTACTTATAGATAGGCAGCAAGGAACAACAGAAGCCTAGGATTCAGGGCAGGTTCCCCAAAGCTCAGGAAAGCTTCCCAGGGTGGATGGAGTCTTGTCTTTGAGTAATCCACTTGCACCACAGCTGAAGGACACTGGAAAACAGCCTGCCCTGGGTTTTATACCCTGGTGGCCATACGACACATTGAGAGAAGGTGTTGAAGGACATCTTGTTTCTAGGGTGGACTAGAACATAGCCTGGACTGTTCCAGCTACCTCCTCCTTATCTCAGGATGTTCCATTCCTAGCACATTCTACAGTTATTCTTGGGAACAACATGAGAAAAAAGTGGGGAGAACTGGTTCATTCCAGAACCATCTGGAGAGCAGTCTTGCAGAAATATTTTGAGGTGTGTATTTCAGCACTTATCATATCATATTTTAGTGCCTGGCGCTCCACCATTTCTATGGACGCTCACCCTGAGATGGGAGAGCCAGGATTTTAATGGAGAGTTGATGTATCTTAGCTTGGGTTGAGAGAGTAACTCTAGTTGGGTAGCAGAACACTCTTCCCTGGTTGCCTTCTGCTCCCACACAGGCTGTGCTCACTGCTAGGTAATTTGTATATATTATCTGGAAAACCCAAGACATAGCTGAAGCATCAGCTATGCTCTGAGTAGCCATAGAAGAAAAGAGGAGTATTCCTCTAGTCAGCTTTTCTTTTAGAAAGTTTGGAAAATGGACCATTTATCCAAATGACCTAACTTACTAGTTCTACTTAAGTCTTAAAAGTCATGTTATGGTGTTAAAATGTCTCTTTTTGAATATATTTTAGTTATTTTTTTGCTCATATGAGTGGAGCCAAAGAAGCAGGAAAATAAGCTAAGATGTATCTATTAAAAACAAAGTGTTCCTCTACAGTTCCTGTGAGATCTCAGGGTCCAGAGACACTAGTGGGAACTTTGGAGCCAGTGGAGGGACAAGAGAAGGATCCAGAACAGGGGCAGAAGGTTGGAAAGATCTTGGAGTGCAGCTGCTCTGTGTGGGAAGGCAGGACTCATAAGGGACAAACAGCTGTTTGAATCAGGCAGTGAAACCTGGCAAAAGGCAGCAAAGGGAGATCACTGTTGGTTAAAGAGGCCACAGCTACAGCTTTGTGGGTAGAGGGACTGTCTAGAGGGCTGAAACGCTTAGATAGAAACCTCTGGGTTGAGGTTGGAAGGATTGGAGACTGGCAGCTACACATATAGCAACTGTGTTTCTTCTGGTTCTCAAAATACACGTTGGCACCTTTAAAATGACTGGTACTATGTGACTTCCACACAGTATTGCAGAGAGCCACTCATCTCAGTTTAGTATTCCGGGTGGCGAAGCATCCAATCGTGATCAATTACCGTATTTTTGATATTCACGATTTTGAGATCAGAATACCTACGCCATTTGTGAAGAGAAAGTACATGTGACAGTGACAGTGACAGTGACTATGTTTCTCTCAACTGCATGAGACACTAAACGGAGTGGGAAGAAGATAAGAAATCGCCTAGGAGGCTTGATGGCAGGGATTTGATTTTTAAGTCATTACCAGGATTTATTGAGCTGGTGTTGAAGATTTTTCTATATGATGGTTAGATATAGTCAGAATTTACTGGCTGTGAATTAGGTGTATATTGATTATGTGCTGAATTTTAGATATGTCTATGAATTTAAGTGATGGGGACGGTAGTTTAGTTCTTGGAATCTTTATCAGATACATTTTCCCTCTAACTTGAGAAATTCTGATAAATTATTTTATATCTTCCTCAAAGTAATATACAAGATTGAAACAGTTGTTCAAATGATTTAAATGTTATGTGTTTACTGAATTACCTAACCTTTTAAATTATTTTCATTATTTCTTTTCCATTGGCTTTGAAACAGTGGCACACAGTAACTTCTAGGAGTTTTCAACTACACTGTTGAATCCTTTCTTTGATCCAGCTACCGGGCTCTGTATTTAAAAACACCAATTATATTGTCAGATAATCTTTATTTGCCTTTTGTATTTATCATCCTTTCTTTATTTACTTTGATCTTTTTGTCTGTTTCCTTTGCATCCAGAATTCTTATCTTACCCCTGTTCTCCAAGGCAGTAATTTGATTTTCTACAGCGGCTGTCCTGATCCTTGCTTTTATAATTTATCTATTTGATGCATATGGTGCTTTTTTTTCTTTTTGGAGACACAGTCTCACGTTATCGCCCTGGCTGGAATGCAGTGGCATTGTCATAGCTCACTGCAACCTCAAATTCCTGGTCTCAAGCAATCCTCCTGCCTTAGCCTCCTGAGTAGCTAGGACTACAGGCATGTGCCGTGACACCTGGCTAGGTTTTTCTATTTCTATTTTTATTAGAGATGGGGTCTTGCACTTGCTCAGTCTGGCATAATGGTGCTTTTTAATGCTCAATTCATCATCTCATCCTTTTAAAAATCATATGCTTGAATTCTAGTTTTTATTGAATTCATATCCTCATTAAATTCTTTTATAGCTTGAATTTCTCAAGGGGAAGTTGTTTTCTAATCCTTGGGTAATTTTCCTTCATACAGGGTTCTTTCCATAGTATTTTCCTTTATTTGTATTTCTTTTCTTTATCCTTATTCTGATTCCTAATTCTTTTCTTCTTTTTCCTTTCCTCTTTTCTTTGTTTAAAAAACGTATGTCACTTCTTTCAATCTAGCATACTCTAACAATAGGAATTCTCCAGACCAACTGTTTGCTCTCCTATGGTGTTGGTGTGAATACATTTTTGACAGTTACCACTAAGGATGATACAGAAAAGACATTTTCATCTTTTTGGGGGGGGAACAGATTGAATATGATTTTTGCCACTAGGCAAATCTTCTTAATTTTTTTTTTTTTTTTGAGACAGAGTCTCACTCTGTTGCCCGGGCTAGAGTGAGTGCTGTGGCGTCAGCCTAGCTCACAGCAACCTCAAACTCCTGGGCTTAAGCGATCCTTCTGCCTCAGCCTCCCGAGTAGCTGGGACTACAGGCATGCACCACCGTGCCTGGCTAATTTTTTCTATATATATTTTTAGTTGGCCAGATAATTTCTTTCTATTTTTTAGTAGAGACGGGGTCTCGCTCTTGCTCAGCCTGGTCTCGAACTCCTGACCTCGAGCGATCCACCCGCCTCGGCCTCCCAGAGTGCTAGGATTATAGGCGTGAGCCACTGCGCCCGGCCTTAAATTTTTTTACATTCCTCTTTAAGAATTTAAAAATTCTTCTCTAACTCAAAGCATTGAAGGGAGAACCAATTTTAATTTGACTTTGCTTTGGGTGTATTATCCACTTTCCTAGTCTTCTATTTTCTTTAGTCAGTTGATGTTGTCTCCCCCACACCTCTTCCTGAGAACAGCTGCTCTCTAACTGTGGCTGCTTCATTGTTGGCACTGGCCGAGTGAACAGAATTCAGGGAATAGAGGTAAGGAAGCCAAGGGTGTGGGTGGTATCTCCCTGTGGAGCCAGTTAATGACACACAGAGCTCAATCCACCATCTTCTGCTTTTCTCTCTGAGCTTCCACTATTACCATCCTGCTAATTACTCCTACTTTTATAACTGGAGCGGCAACTTTGCCCTGAGAGTGTGTCATCTTCTCATGCAAGCTCCTTTCATAGAATCAAAAATTGCTGCGACCACAAGAAGCTGAGTCCACTGTGCCTCACCCCATCTTGCAGATGAGGAAAACTGAGGTCAGTATGTTTGTTTCAAAGTCACACAGCTAGTTAATGGAGGAGCTGGGCATAACATCTGGGCCTCGTTCTTCCTAGTCGAGTGCTCTTTATAGCTCATCATACACCATTCACTCTTCAAACTCAACACTTCAACACGTAATTTATATTTTCCTTGACAAGTAGCTCCTCATTTCAGCCTCTCAGTGTTATTGACATCTTCATTTTCTTGTGTTCTCTAGTATTTTGATTATTCTATATTTCATATATATGTAATTATCAAGTCTGTTAAATTCCATACTTCATACCATATCTCATCTCCCCCTCTTTTTAAGTATTACTGCCCCTACATTCTGAGTACTTTAAGTCTATATAATTGCAGTATTCTATTTTCTGTCTTTATTTTCTTATTTTTGTATTTCATTTACATAAAAATATAATCTGACATTTATTATGTGCTGGGCATGTGGATATATGGTAAGCCTTCATGTTGAAGGAGAGAGACATGCGTTAAAGAACACAGATAAAGACATGGTTTCTCTGCTTCTTTCCCTCCTTCTCTCCCTTAAACCCACTTCTCAGGCTTCTGACCCCACCATACCACCAAAACTGCTCTTGCTCTGGTCTCTAGGGACCTGACCTCTATGGTGCTAAATCTAATAGCTAAGTCTGGGTCCTCATCCTATTCACTAGGTATCATTTAACAAATGTTTCTAAGCGTATGCCACATGCCAGCTCTGTTTCAGGTACCGGGGCTATGAAAATAAATAAAAGTGAAAAAAAAATCCCTTTCCTTAGAAAGTTTACATTCCATAAGCATCACTTGAAAAAGTTGATCATCTCTATTCTCTTATTAAATACTTCCTTTCTTCATTAGCCCCTGGGATATAACTCATTGATTCCCCTACCTTTCTGGCTGCTGCTTCTCCGTCTGTTTGGCTGCTCAAGACTCATCTTCTCAAACTCTAAACAGTGGAATGCCAAACTATTCAGTCCGTGGACTTTTTCTCTGTTTCTCCATCTGCATCCATTTTCCAGGTGACGTCCCCCAATCTCAGAGCTTTAAGTACTTTCTAGAACTTCCCCTCAGGGCTCTCTTCGAAGTCTCAAATGTCTCTTTTGATGAGTAGGCACTCTTTGACCACTCCATCTAAGATTGACCTTGTCCACCATTTTCTGCACTCTCGTCCTATTTAATATTTTTTATAGAATTTATCACTATCAGTTCTTACATATTTATTTGCCTGTGTATCAATTTTCTCCTCCTATCAGAATAAAAGCTCTATGAGGTCTGGGACATTGTTTTGCTCACTGTTATATCCCAAATGCCCAGAATTATATCTGGCACATAGTAGGCACTCTGTAAATATTTGTTAAGTGTGCAAATAATAATAATGAGGATTAGAATGGAGGCAGTTTATGGTACAGTAATAGTATATTTAATGTGATGTACCACATACCAGAGTGAGGACAAAACCCACATGATAATCTCAATAGCTGCAGAAAAAGCATTTGATAAAATTTAGCATTCTTTTATGATAAAAACTCAAAAATTTAGTTTAGAGGGGAATGTACCTCAATACAATCAAGGCCATACATAAGAAGCCCACAACTAACTTTAAATCCAATGGTGAAAAGTTGAAAGCTTTTTCTGTGAGATCAGGAATAAGACAAGCATGGCTGCTCTCACCATTTCTTTTCAACACAGTACTGGAAGTCTTAGCCAGATCAATTAGATAAGAGAAAGAAATAAAATGCACCCAAATTGGAAAGGAAGAAGTTAAATTGTTCCTGTTTGCACATGACATGATCTTATATATAGAAAACCCTAAAGACTCCATAAAAAAAACTGTCAGAGCTAATAAACAAATTCAGTTAAGTTTCAGAATACAAAATCAGCATAGAAAAATCAATAGCATTTCCATACACTAACAGTAAACTATACAAAAAATAAATTTAGAAAACAATCTTATTTACAATAGCTACAAAAAATACTTATGAATAAATTTAACAAAGGAAGTGAAAGATCTGTATACCGAAAACCATAAAACATTGATGAAAGAAATGTGTGTCATAAAGAAATAAGACATGAATAAATGAAAAGATATCCTATGTGCATGGATTAGAAGAATTAATATTGCATATGTACAATTGCTGTATGTAAATTAAAAATTTATGAAGTTCATACTGCCTAAAGCAATCCATAGATTCAATGCAATTCGTATCAAAATTCCAATAATATTTTTCATAGAAAAAAATCCTAAAATTTGTATGGAACCACAAAACACCTCTAATAGTCAAAGCAATCTTGATGAAAAAGAACAGATATGCAGGCATCATACTACTAGATTTTAAAATTTACTACAAAGCTATAGTAATCAAAATAATGTGGCACTGGCATAAAAACAGACACATAGACCAATGGAACAGAATGGAGAGATCATAAATAAATCCACACATTTATGGTTAATTGATTTTCATCAAGCTGCCAAAAACACACAATGGGGAAAGGACAATCTCTTCAATAAATTGTGTTGGGAAAACTGTATATCTACATGCATAAAAATGAAATTAGATCCTTATCTCGCAATATATTAAAAAGCTTTTGCACAGCCAAAGAAATAGTCATGAGAATAAACAGACAACCCACAGAGTGGGAAAAAATTTTCGCATACTATACATCAGATAAAGGACTGATAACAAGAATCTATCTAGAACTCAGGAAAATCAGTAAGAAAAAA
>CM052438.1:70350650-70376224 GCA_028533085.1 Varecia variegata | reverse complement strand
GGGAGGGGACGGGTGTTTACCTACATGATGAGAGCGATGTGCACTGTTGGGGGAATGGACACCCTTGAGGCTCAGTCTCGGGGGGTTGGGAGGGGCATGGGCAATATACTTAACCAGAACGGTTGTACCCCCATAATAAGCTATAATAAATAAATAAAAAAAAAAAAGAAAAAAAAATATGCAAAATGGATTACAGACTTGCATATAAGACTTGAAACTATATAATTGCTAAAAGAAAATATAGGTTAAAACTCCATGATATTGGTCTGGGCAATGATTTTTTTGGATATAATCTCAAGAGCACAGGCAGCAAAAGCAAAAACAGACAAATGGGATTATATCAAAACAAAAAGCTTCTGCACAGCAAAGGAAACCATCAACAAAATGAAGAGACAACCTATGGAATGGGAGGAAATATTTGCAGACTGTACTTTTGATAATATGTATAATTTTAATATCTGAAATATATAAGGAACTCAACTTGAAAGCAAGAAAACAAATAACCTAACTAAAAATGAACAAAAGTCTTGAACAGAACTTTTTCAAAAGACATAAAAATTGTCAACAGGTATATGAAAAAAATACTCAACATTACTAATCATCAGAGAAATGCAAATTAAAACCACGGTAAGATATCACCTTACACCTATCAGAATGGCTACTGTCAGAAGACAAATGATAACCAGTGTTGACAGGGATGTGGAGGAAAGGGAAACTTGGCACACTGTTAGTGGGAATGTAAATTAGTATGTATAAATATCATGGAAAACAGCATGGAAGATCCTCAAAAAATTAAAAACAGAATTCTGTCGTTTGTGACAACACAGATGAGTCTGGAGGACATTGTGCTAAGTGAAATAAGGTAGGCACAGAAAGACAAATACCACACGCTCTCACCTTATAAAGGGAATCTAAAAGGTCAAACTTATAGCATCAGAGAGTAGGATGGTAGTTACCAGGGGCTGGGGCAGGGGGCTTGGGGGCATGTTGGTAAAAGGGTGCCAAATTTCAGTTTGTAAGGAAGAATAAGTTTAAGAGATCTATTGTACAAAATGATGAATATATTAGATAATAATGTATTGTGTACTTGAAAATTGCTAAAAGAGTAGATTTTAACTGTTCTCACCACAACAAAAAAAGATAAATATGTGAATTAATTTGTATGTTAATTAGCTTGATTTAGCCATTTCACAATATGTACATACATTAAAGCATCATGTTGTGTACCATAAATATATACAATTTTTATTTCTCAATTTAAAGACATTGAAAGGTCAGAGAAATTTACTCGAGGGGGTGAAAATTGGAGACATTTTACACAGAGGGAAGATGTGCTAAGGTCCTGTGGCAGGAAGAATGCACGACCTGTGTAACAGAAGAGCAGGAGCATTCACAGCGTTGGGGAGAGAAGTACAAAATATGAGTGAAAAGATGGCAGGAACATAAACTATTTAGGACTTTCATATCACTTTAAAATTTGTCTTTTAATTTTAAAATTTATTCCAGAAGAAATGCAAAGTCATTTAATATCTTTTAGGATCTTTTAAATGCCACAAATTTTATGAAGTTAGGTACCAGCATAAGGTTTGTCTTATCTCTGTAGGGACTGTGGTCAACATACTCTAAACACATGAAGTAACCAAAGACTTGGGAAAGTTAGAGTTTTATTCAGTATCACAAAGATGTGAACAGAAATGAACTGCACTGGATCTGTGACTCACTTCTGGGTCTCAGAGTAGAGTCCTTCATATTAGGTCTTTATCTCAGTTGCTAAACTGCTTGTTGATCTGTATGTAAACGATATTGAACATTGATTAGGCCAGTGAAAGAGAAATCTTGTGGAAGGTTGCTAAGGTTAACAAAATTAAAAAGGCAAAATTTCTAATCATGAAATAAGAAAGGCACTTCCTTTTACCCATCTCAGAAGCAGCAGAGCCAAGCACTGCCTACTCTGGTTATATTCCCCACTACATTTGGCATCCCGGATGTAGTACCTTTCCTTTGAAACTATTTACGGCACTACCAAAAAGAGCCAGCTTGTGACTAATTGGTAATGTTTTGAACAGAACTAATGTACATTTTAGCTTTGGCAAAGATGGAAAGCATGGACATTTTGATCCCACTGATTTTCCATTTTGTTCCAGGAACAATTATCCACAAACTGTTGTATAGCACCACCCAAGGGCCAAGTGATTCTCTTCAAATTGAAAGCATATCATTCTTTTCAACATCATTGGTACCACAGCCAAGTTTCTGGGCTTATGTCACTTTGCCCAAAGATCCAAGAGGGGTTGATTTCACTTCAAGTTCTTGATCTTTCTTCTGGGCAATCAGTGCATGTGATTAGATTGGCTTTCTGTGAATACACTGGAGAAATTTTGTGAAACCTAAGTCTGTTATTGAAATGAAGGATTTGCTACTAATCAGGTTCTCACACCGTTAAGTACATAGCTGGCTCTTCCCTTTGTTGTTGTTGTTATTGTTGTTTTTCAATCCAGATTCCCAACTCTTTTCTACCTGACATTCTGCGAGAGTAATTTTCTGGAGTTTGTCTACCTGCCATGTATTGAAAAACACTATTTACCCATTCACAAAAATGCTTGTAAATGCATCTGATTGACCCTTTGAAATTCCTATTTTTAGATTCATATTAATATGGCATTTTCCCTGAAAATTTCTTTTCTTTTCTTTTCTTTTTTTTTTTTTTTTTTTTTTGAGACAGAGTCTCGCTTTGTTGCCCGGGGTAGAGTGAGTGCCGTGGCGTCAGCCTAGCTCACAGCAACCTCACACTCCTGGGCTTAAACGATCCTGCTGCCTCAGCCTCCCGAGTAGCTGGGACTACAGGCATGTGCCACCATGCCCGGCTAAGTTTTTCTATATATATTTTAGTTGGCCAGATAATTTCTTTCTATTTTAGTAGAGACAGGGTCTCGCTCTTGCTCAGGCTGGTCTTGAACTCCTGACCTTGAGCTATCCACCCGCCTCGGCCTCCCAGAGTGCTAGGATTATAGGTGTGAGCCACTGCACCCGGCCTTCCCCTGAAAATTTCTATTGCGGACATCATGGTACATGTGCATTTATTTGTATTTGTGTTAAGTATTCCTGACGCAAGTACTCTGATCCTTGTTCTTTCTGATCACACCTGCTTGTGAGATTCTGTACAGTTTTCTCACTCAGGCTCTAAAGTAATTCCACCAGAAATGTGAAGAAAAAAGGAAATGAGATTCTCTTTTTGGAGTTTTGCCTGCCAAGGATGAATGAAAGGAGACCACGGAAAGTTGAGCAGGACACAGATGAATGGAGCAAAGAACATGTATTCACAAACCATATGGGTTCAGGAGTAAAAATGAGGAGGAGGATGATAATTATTTTGGTTCTTGCAATCAGTTATTATGGGATCTGAATACCTTTTTAGAAGTGGAAAAAAATGACCATATTTGTAGAGCACATTGAGGTAAGCTAAAGAGATTTGAGGGCATCTATATAGTGTTTGGTGATATATAATTATAAAAAATAAAATATAAAATTTTAAGGAATACATGACTCTTAAATTTTGGTAAAATGTCACACATTTTGAAGAAAATTGAGCTTCCTTCTGTTTTTATTTTAGATGATTGCACATATTTCCTGATTCAGTTATTATCACTCAAAAATCCTGATAGACCCCATCACTGAGAAACTGTTTACCCAAGTAGTTAATAAATTTTTAAAAACATTTTTTGTAACAATTTAAAGATTTTGACAATTGAAATTATATTTTATTGTTTTTTTCCTTTTCATTGACAAATGTAATATTAAAGGTTCTTATAATAATACAAATTGATTTTGGATCCAATTGGCCCTTTTCACATCAGGCATTTCAAATTGATAAAATTTCAAAATGGTAAATCTATCATTTTTATGCATACGTTATAAGAGCAGTCACTCTACAGCAACCTTAGATGCCTTTAAATGGTAAGTTAGCTAAAATGCAAAGATAAATATCTGGGACTGTCCCCAGTAACCATGATTACAGGGATCTGAGAGAGACTTCCTTTCTCCCCGACCCCCCCCTCGAGCACTCCCTGGGCACCTGAAACAGGAACTTCTCCAGCAGCTCTCTGACCCCTTGTCCACAATGGCAGCACTAGCAGCTGGCTGCTGAAGTGGGTGCCCAGGTGGAACAGCACTTCCTTGGCTCATTTAAAACAGAGCAACAACTGCTGTATTTTGCTTCCATTTTACTGCCGGCAGGTATCACTAGATATCTCTTCAGGGCCACTCCACTTGGAGTGGCCTCTTAGGATCTTCAGATGAGGCTGCTAGTGGTAAAAAGATTTTGCCCCATTTCCCATACCCCCAGGAACTGGCTTGGCCACTAAGGGCTGAGTGGATAACTTCCTCGCAGAAACTTGCAATTTATTTATGGCACACTAGTGTGCTAAGGAACAGAGACTGGGCTATTCCTGTGTTATTAATATAACTAATAGTACCTTCTCTGTGGATGGAAGTAAGTGGCTTCCTAGGCAAGGTGCCTGCAAAGTTATACCAGTTCCTTTGAGAGTACAGAGGATATTCCTAGCATATAGTATGGGAAATTGGAGTCAGATCTAGTGCAAGAGTTCTAGGTTATAAGTTTGAATTTCAGGGTTCATCTTCTGTATACTACTAATACCGTGATTCTTTATCAGTGATAGAAAAGATCTTGTCACCACCTAGACCCATTTGTTTTCATATTTTTTGAGCCATCCAGTATTTACAGGTTTTGCTAGTAGGTCAAGGTTAAGATCATTTCACACCTGGACACCCCACATCCTAACTCTGTGCTCCCCAACCCCTCAATACATTTTCTACACTGCAGCCAGCCTGATTTTTTATAGATACAGATTGGATTATAACACAGCCTGCTTAAAGCCTTTAATATCTTACCATTTTTCTTAGGAAAAAGAATAAAAATCCTTAATATGGCTTTAAAGTCCTTATGTTTAAGCTTCTGTTTAATTCTCCAGTCTTGAAACATTCCACTCTCCTTCACGTTCTGCAGCCACGGTGGCCTCTGCCAGGCCCTTGAACACATGGCCTGCTCTCTTCTTGCCTCTCACCTGGCCCGCAGCCGCCAACGTACTTTCACCAGCTCAGAACGAATGCTATCATAAAAAATCCCCAGTCTAGTCAGTTTTGTTTTATATTTTTAAGACATCATACACTTTTCCTTCAGGAAGCATCGTAGTTTATAATTATACATTCATTAGTGCAATCACTTGTTTAATATCTGTCTCCCATTCCCTACTGTAAGCTACAAGACAGCAAGGAATTTACTTCTTTTTGCTCATCATTCTGTATCTAGAACTGACACTTAGTAAGTACCTGACCCATGGCCAGTGACTGTTGGCTGAATATCTGAAAATATGGGCTCATAAAAATTCAACCAAACCTGAATAATTTGGATCTTATAGAAGCATCCTGAAAAAAAAAATAATGCCAGTGGAATGAAGTATACTTAATGCCTATTTGAAAAAGTGCAGGCAACACCTTCCTATTTTTAGTCTAGATTTTTTTTTAAAAGGGAAAATTAAAGCAATTACTTGAGTAAATTACTTGAGTAGCAGATTTTCAAAAAAATGTGCTAAATTCCACTTTTATAGGAGATAGGTAATGACAGGAGTAAAGTGAATTTGTTCTATAGACCTGGATAATTGTGTCAGTTATCTCTTTAACACTGTATTTATGTGACTGTATGTTTGCGTGTTTGTTGTTTAACACATGCCTGAATACACTGGAAATCCACCATGGTGACTGAATGTAATTGAAGTATGGAATAAGCATTTTTAAAGTTAAAATATTTAATGAAACGATTACATCTGAACTTTTTAATGATCTATTTTATATTAACATGATTATACTCAGGGATTTGAAGGATCTGAAGAGCCTTTAAGTTTAAATATATCAGGCTTAATAGCCATGTAGCTTGGCCAAAAGGTTGAGTTGATTGCTGGCTTCAGTTGGACGCTGGGAGGAGGATTATGCTCTCCTTTTCCATGAGCGCTGAGGTTTCTGTGACTCTTGGTAAAGAGAGTGATGCCTTCTGATTGCCTTGTTCTGCCTATTGTCATTGTTGACACAGTGAAGAGGAAGGGAGAGTAACTCATGTTTGAATTAAAGACCAGTTAAAATTAGAACAGATATCTATTACAAAAGATTTGGCCTTGGGGCATTGGAGACAGATGAAGAGATGAGGGAAGCTTAAAACCAAAGGAAAAAAGGCATCCAGAGAACCCAGGAACTCTTTGGGCAAAGGAACTCTTTGTATGAAAGTGGAAACTAAACAGTTGTTTAAGGGCTTGCATGGTCCAAAACAATAAAAATATTAACCATCTTGAGAAATGAGAGGAAGAAAAAAACATGATAATCTCTGAGTCAATCTCTGAGAGTGCCCTGAATGAGGTGGGTGTAGACTCTGAGCAGTGTACCTGATCTGGTCATTGCACTGTCTTCAACTTACCCTAATATGAAGTTTCTTCTTCATTACTGTGGTAGATGCAAGCAGAGGGGGTGCTCAGCCTGGCTGGAGGTAATGATTTTCAGAATGGTTTTCTATAGTAGGTGATACCTGGGCCAGGGAAGTGGTGAAGATGGTCTAGCAGGATGGGAGAACAGATAGAATGCATGCAAACAGGAAACAGCAAAGGAGCTAGCCTTTTGCACTCTGCAGTTGTGTGTGTCAGTCCCAGGCTGTGGACTTCTCCTGAGGGCATAGACGATTAACCTCCAGAGAGCAAGGTGACTCTTGTCAGCCAAGAGCAATTCTTTAGAGAAGAGGAAGGAGCAGCTGGGAGCCTTTTGCAGCCAACACACACAGGAGCTGGGGTCGTGCACTAGCCCAGTGGAGAGGATCTGGGTGGTGCGCCATAACAGGCTTTTTGTCTAAATTTTGTCTAAATCAGTGAACCACAGAGAGATTGGGAGATGAGTAATAGAGATATCAAATGTTGATCCCTCTTTCACCAAGCTTGAGCATGGATGTTTCCCAGGCACATCCTTGGCTGTGTTCTCGCAGTTATTTCTCTCTAGGCAGTGCTGGCTACTCCCCTGCCATAGCTCATTTCTACCTTCTCACGTCCTCAGTACTCCCACACCCATACATCCAGCCAGGCATTTCTCCAAAGAAATGTTTGTTGAATGAATAAATGTCACTATGGATTCTCTGCCTGAAAAAGGAGGAAAAGTACATTATAGGCAGAGGAAACAGTTGTTCAAAGTCATGTTCAAAAGCCAGGCAATGAATTTATGTCATTGCGGAAGTTCAGATCTACTCAGAATGACAAACAGGTGAACATGTGCATACATACATACATTTTTATATATCTGATAACAATGCTAAATGTATTATTTTTTTTTGTCTAAATCAAAACAATTATTTTTGTTTAGCTCAAAGTAGACTCCCAAGAACTGTCTTCCACCCATTTTGTTTCCAAGAGAGAAAATCTGACATATTTAATCAATTGACTGAAAAGGAAATTTGCCTTTTCTCCCCCAGGCAGTAGGCTGCTGCTTTCTCTGGATGTGGAGCAGGGGACGAGTCAGGCTATCAAGAGTGTCCTGACATCTGCAAATGTCCATCTTTCTGTCCAAGCACAGAGAAGGGGAAGAGCCAAGAGGAACTGTTAAGAGGGTGACCTGGGCAAGCCTTTCCCTCAAGAAAGAGGGAAGAACCTTTAGGGAAAGGACAAAAGTGCAAAAAGATTTCTTCAAAAAAAAAAAAACATGAAAGAAAGAAAAAAGGGAACTCCAGCTTATTGATGATAAGAAATTCTCTAGGGATAGATAGCTAGAGAAAACATAGGACTTAGCTTTCAGAAACAAGCCCTCTGTTTGGGGCTTGAAGGAAAAAACATTGGCTGGAAATTCCTGGCAATGACTTACAGATGGCAGAGCACAGCACCTGCATCTTCTTAGCAAGCTGTTCTATTTTGTGAGACATTAACAATTCTCAAATAAGAAGAGTGGACAGTGTTAAGGAATTGCCATTTAGTGCCTCCTATACTTCAGCTACTGTGCAAGGTGTTTCATATATACCACTTCATTTGATCCTGAGATCATCTTGCTATCTTCTTTCTGAAGGCGAGGAAGCCAGGGTTCAGAGATTCAATATTTTGCTCAAGTTATTATAGTTATTGAGTGCCATGTTCTTTCATCTATACTTCAATGTAATCAAGTTTACCTAAAGCCAAATATGCTTGTCCATTTTCCCACATACCCAGGATTTTAGGGATGATAGAATTTCTCTGAGTTGTGAGCAGTAATGAAGAAGAAACTTCATATTAAGGTAAGTTGAAGACAGTGCAATGATCAGATCAGGTACACTGCTCAGAGTCTACACCCACCTCATTCGGGGCACTCTGAAAATACACATGGGCCTTTGGTGCCTGGTGGGCTAGGTGGTCCCATGTTACAGCCAGACACCCTATTTAGTCATCTGTTGGGTAGTGGGGGAATCAGATACGCATCTGCCTCTTGTTTCCCCATGACAAATCCTAGGCAATTATTGCTAGTGATAGCAACACTGGTTTCTAGTAGAAGAATAGATGGAAAACAATGCTTGATATATTTGAGTAGTTAGTTCCATTTTTTTCCCCCCTGAAAACTTTGAGAATTACTAGATTTGGTTTTTATTCTTTTGGACATAATATAGGAAGACATATTTCTACTTTTTCTTTTGATGTTTAAGCATTTAAAATTCTTTGTCTTTTCTGACATAGAAGATTTAATATATTAAAATCTAATTACCTAATCACATATTTGCCTGTTTAAGGTACTTCAACAGCTGTGGGTATAAATGGTACCTGTGAATTTGGGGAAAGAATTTGGACTGGTAGAAATAAACTTCTCAAAACCCTTCTGTCTTTGGATGGCTATAACAAAACACTTTAGACTGGGTAATTTGGAAACAACAGAAATTTATTTCCTATACTTTCAGAGGCTGGGAAGTCCAAGATCAAGGCACCAGCAGATTGGGCGTCTGGTGAAAACTTGCTCTGCTTCAAAGATGGTGCCTTCTTGCTGCGTTCTCACAGGGCAGAAGGGGTGAAAGCTGTGTCCTGACAAACATGCTCCCTTCATCTTCTTTTATAAGGGAACTAATCCTACTCATGAGTGCAGAGCCCTTGTGACTTAATGACTTCCCCAAAGGCCGCACCTCTTAATATAATACTATTGAATTTGGGATTAAGTTTCAACCTATAAATTTGACAGGGACACAAACATTCAGACCATAGCATCCTTCTTTTTCCATTCAGGAGTGTGTTGAGCATACTCAACAAAAGAAACTTAAGAGGACAATAATCCTATGTCTCAGGTATTGCAGCACCTCTGTGAGGCTATTTTCCCACTCACGGTTCTGTAGCAGCCCATCCTTATGACCTAGGCATGCCTCTCCTGGGGAAGACTGTGGCTGATGAAGGGCATGTTGATAGTGGCTTCTCCTGGACCATGGCTGCACAGGTTTCTCCAAGACTTGCCTGGGAGATCCAGAGGAGCAAGTTTGGTCTCAGGTTGTCACCAGCAGAACAGATCACAATGGTCACCAGAGACTGTGTTTGTCACTGTGGCTTATTCTCCCACAGTTCCTGTGTTTCAGGGGAGAGCCTCCTCTGCTCAGGTGCCTCTCCCTGAGTGTGTTACAGCAGAAACAGTGGCTTACCTCTCATGGACTCATTTATTCTCCACATCCTCTCCAAGGAGCTGTTATATTACCTAGGGAGAAGTAAGTTATATTAATTCTGGAAATCAAAGCATTTTAACCCTCAGGTCTCAAAATTCTAATTTGTTGCACAAATTTGTTTTAAAGTAAAACATATACCACATCTACATGTAAATATGTTTGGTACAGCTGTAGTGTTATCCTTCACCAGTATTCTGTGTGTAATTCTGAATATTTAGGTTGTCACATGCTCACCTCTTCTCCATTTCCCGGGGTGAGACCATTATGATGGGAACTGGAAGAGATCTTCACCTGGCTCTTTCCTCTGAAGTCAAACTTCTTATCTTGGCATAAAACACTTGTTGCTGACATCATGCAGGATTTGACAGCTTATAACGTTTTTTCTTGCTTATATTCCATCAAAAGTAATGTCAAACTCTTGCAAAATAATTTCTTAATACATTTTCACCTTCAAAAATTTTTACTTCAGTCCTACTATTATTTTCAATAGTGGTAGCAATTATTGCAATATTTTATCAGGGCTTAATCTTGGGATAATTCTCACCAGGGACTTTTGTGGCTCAATATGGTCAAACTTACATTCCTATCTCCATGAGTAAGTCTAGACAAAATCTTTGAGGAAGCAACATCATGTAATCTACACTGCTTTTATCCATTTTATAAGACCCCTCAGTACCATCAGGAGATGTCAGCTGCTTCACAGGTGCCACAACACAGAGATGGCCAGTGATGGCTCCATAACTTTACACTAGTCATACTAGATATTGATGCTTTGGCAGGACAACTGATTGATCAATTGATTCACTTGTTTTTGAAATATTTATTGAAGGCCAACTAAGGTTCAGGTATTGGCATTGTGTCAGGGAGATAGCCCATTTTTATTCAAAAGAAGGAAGTTGTGTCATGCATTAGCCCAGTTTTTATCTAAGAATTCAATGAAGAACCAGACAAGTTACAGCAATGATGAATTATTAGGATTTTAGAGGAATTTTTTTGGAAAAATGGAAATGTGAGAATAAGGAGAACAGCACGCCAAAAAGATATTATTGTCTTTTCATTTGACTGAATATTTATAATCATTCCATAATTGTAGAATGATAAAATACTTATGAATACCCACTATGTACAAATCACCACTCTATTAGGTACAGAAAAAGCACAAAGATGAATAATTTTCCACTATAAGAAATTTTTCAGTCTAGTAAGTTGCATTCAACATAGTCATAAATAAATATAACAGAAGATGAAGCTTATAAGGTCTCTATGAAATATTTGAAATAGTTCATTTTCAGCTGTTGGGGGGCTTTGGAGCTGAAGCGTCATTTGCACTGGCCCTTAATCCTTGGATAGTTTGGGATCCATAGATATGGAAAGAAAGAGAATTACAAGTGAAAGAAGCTGTAAGTAAAGTCTCAAAGACAGTAAATGAAAGGATGCACACAGAACACAATTTGTTCTGTTTGGCTAGAGTATAGGGCATGGTGGAAATAAGATTTGAAATCCAAACTGGGGCCATGTTATAAAGAACCTTTAATGCCAGGCTGAGGAGTTTGACCTTTATTTAATAGGCAATGAAAAGTGTTACCCCTCAATGTCAACACATAATCTGTGGCTGGAATATGTAGTGG
This sequence comes from Varecia variegata, assembly GCA_028533085.1. Classification (NCBI taxonomy): domain Eukaryota; kingdom Metazoa; phylum Chordata; class Mammalia; order Primates; family Lemuridae; genus Varecia; species Varecia variegata. The sequence goes on along the minus strand of CM052438.1, from coordinate 70,364,896 downwards.
GATTTTATCAGTCTATGTCATCATAACCTCTGAAATTAAACATTTAGTCAGGAGCATATATTGACATCTAAGAACTTTAGGATCAACTTCTCCAAGGAAATTTATAGTAAAGCTTTAGATTTGATTCTTTTGAGAATTCTTCTTTGAAGCAACATAAAAATCTGATGTATTGTGTGTTGACTACAAATTTTAAAATAAATGGTGGAATGCTTTTGGTTTGCCAACTGCTGAAAAGTAAAATAATGACACATTAAGTAATGGAAATGTGGGAATTAAAACTTTCACAGAGAGAGAAAACAAACTCATCATTTCTTTCCTTATCTCTGTTTCTGTGTCAGGCCCCCTTGCTGGCTCATGTCTTGTCCTCTGAAATGTCCTCAGTTGCCTCTATTTCATTGCTTTTTGATTTCCTTGAGGGTTGAGACACCATTTTGGAATTTAGTAAGACACTCTTGGCCTCAGTGACTGAAAATTGAAAATAATTGGAGTAATTTCATTTTGTTTCTTCTAGAGGGGGGAATCTAGAAGTTTCCGAAGTTGACCTCTATTCTTTGCTTACCTTTCTATAGTCTTTACCTTGTTCCAAGTCCTGCTGGAGTTACAGCTCTTGTGTGTTTCTCACTGGTGGTGCTCCAGTAATCCACCAATCCTGCAAATTCTTGTCCTTGAAGTTAGGATGCTTTTATATTTTTCTCTGAAAACAGTTTTACCAGCTGACAGTCTGAGTTAACTAAGTTCCATATATAAATTTATGCAGGAAGGAAGAAGAGGGAAAAGAAAATATGCAGGAATGAAAACAAATATTTGAGCACAGTGGAATAGCTTCAATCCAAAATATGTCAACTTATAGTGATTTTTAAAAAGATCTTCAAATTTCAAAATGCTTTATAGTATTCTCTGCCAAAAACTCCAGGTATGCATCAGTGTCTTTCACCATTTTATGGCTCTTGGTGGTGTTTCGTGGTCCATAAATTTAATACATTGTTCAGGTTACTGATCGTGTATCCTGAGATAAATTCCCAGACCACATTGGTACACTGATAGCAGTGCATTAAATGTCTCTCCCTGATTTTTTATGCCCTGTTCATCTATCAATCTAGCTTGTACTGAACATCTTTTATGTGTTAACCATACTGGATACTATATGGCAGCACTTTTCAAACTCTACTGTGATAAAAAGAAACTGGAGTTTATTATGATGCAGATTGTGAGGTCTAGGTTAGGGCTTGAACAGCCACATTTTTAACAAGCTCCTAGGTATGTGGGTGGGGACCACACATTAGGTAGTAAGGCTGTTTGGGACTCTGTTTACTAAAGTAACTTATAATGGGAGCATTAGGCACACCAAAAGCAAATATAAGGCAATTTGAATGCAGTGATACACATATTTCATTGAGAATAGAGAGGCATTTGTGGAGAGTAGGTGAAATTCAGGAAGGTTTCATAGAAGAGGAGACTTTAAATTAAAGTGGATCTAGGAAGATGTGAGGGATTTCAGCAGGCATGGAGGATATTCCAGGTGGAAGGAATACATGTCGGAATTTGTGGACTCTATAGACCCAAGTAGCTGGGACTTACGATGCACATTAAAAAGAGTTGGAGATAGGACTGAAAAGGGAGCCAGCTTAATTCACTCGGATCTTCCAGGACACACATGCAGATACATGCAGGAATTTTTATGGAAACTGGAGTATAAAAATTAGTAATAAATACAACACACACACACACACACATTCTTGGTCGAAGTTACCATTTTGCTTGATCACAAATCAATTTTATCTTCAGAAAAATACATTCAATTTTAACAGTGAATTTTTGTTTTTAAGCCGTGTTTTAACTTTCTAACTTGGAGTTTTTAAAGGAACTATAACTAGCACACTTCGAAGAAATTTCTTGAACAGCAATCTGGAAAACATACATAAGCTTTTAGAAATTCTTCTAGGCAGGCTGCTTCACATCTGCCCCATTCTCCTGCCTCCTTAACATCTATTTGCTTTGTAAATGGGTCCCCATGTCTACAGATGGGGTCTACATGTTTTACTGCGGCATTAACAACTCTTTATGATTTGGCCGCAAGTTACTTTTCTAGCATATCTCTTACTGTATTTCCCCTCGGTGCTCTACTTAGCATCTAACTAGACTATTTATCCTTTATTCATTGGAAAATAAATGCAGGGATGGCCTAATAGGTGCCAGAATATGTGTTTGACCCTGAGTATATAGTTTTGAACAAAGCAGACCTAGAATGTACCTTAAAGGAGCTTATAGCATTATGAGGCTGACAGATGTCTAAGCAAATGCAATAAATTGTGATGAGTATTATAAAAGTACAAAAAAATTACAGGGGTCTTGATTACAGTGGGAATAAGTCTAGACATTCCTGAAGAAGTGATGTTTCAGCTGAGTCCTGAAGAAAATAGAAGGAATTCACCAGAGGGTGTATGATGGGAATTGGGGAGGGATAGGGAGAGAACAGCACATACAAAGTGGAGTATCATAGGCTGGTGAGAAAGTGTAGAGACTTCAAATAACTGTCGGAAATTTAATATTACTTGACATAGAAACATGACAGGGAGAATGGTGAGAAATGAGAACCAGGCAGGGGCCAATTGCAGAAGGCTGTGTACACAGTGTTAATGAACATAAACATGCTAAGGGCAATGGAAAAACCACTGAAAAGTTTTAAGCAGGGAAATGAAATAAACAAAGTTACATTTTAACATTATCATACTGACTGCAGGATGGAGCATAACTTCAAGGCATGGAATGAGAGGTGAGAGACCAGCTCTTGCAATTGCTCAGGTGAAATATGCTGGTGCTTTGGATGAGTGTGGTGGCAGTAAAAATAAAGAGAAGAAGAAAATTTCACATTTGAGGATTTTGGAGAGTAATGTGGATTCAGGAGATAGAGAAGTTGATGATGACACCAAGATTTCAGGTTTGAGCAGATACTATTTATGAAGATGGGGAGCACTGGAGAAGAAGCACTATCTTTGCGTCTTTGAGGGGGTGAAGATAACTTCATATTTGGACACATGGTTGAGGGGATTTTGGAATATCTGTTTTAAATTTCAAAATATTGGTGGGGTACAAATGTTTTTGCTACATGGATACCTTGTATAATGCTTAAGTCAGGGCTCTGAGTGTGCTTGTCACAGAATAGTGTTCATTGTGCCTGATAGGTAAGTTTTCATTTTTCATCCCTTTCCCACCTTCCCCTCTTCTTGGTTTCCAATGTCCTTTACATCTCTTTGTGCCCATTGTTTAGGTACCAATTATTAGTGAGTACATGTGGCTGTTTGTTTTTCTATTCCTGAGATACTTCACTTAGGATAATGGTCTTCAGTTCCATCCAAGTTGCTGCAAAAGACATTATTTCATTCCTTTTTATGGCTAAGTACTCCATGGTGTGTGTGTGTGTGTATACACACTACTTTTTCTGTATCCACTCAGGAATTGATGGGCACTTAAGTTGATTTCACAACTTTGCAATTGTGAATTGTGCTGCAATAAATATTTGGGTACAGGTGTCTTTTTTTAATAAAATGACTTCTTTTCCTTTGGGTAGATACCCAGCAGTGGGATGGCTTGATCGAATGTAAGTCTACATTTATTTCCTATTTATCTAAGTAAAGTCATAGAATGGAAATGAGGAATATATATTTGAAGCTAAGTGGGGAAATCTGGCTTGAAGCTATAATCTGGAAGTCATCAGGATACACATGAAATTGAAAGCCATGGAAAGGGATGTGACTGCCTTGGGGGAGTTTATAGAGTGGGAAGGATTAAGTCTGAAGGCTGAGTTCTGGAGAACGTCAACAGTAGGACATGAGCAAAGAAAACAAAAGCCTATAAAGTAGTCTGGGAAGGAACCACCAGGATTAAGAGAAAAGATAGGAGAGAATAATTCCTTAAAAGACAAAGGAAGAGAGTATTTCAAGAAGGAAAAGTATTTTTATGGGTCAATAGATTCTATTATCCCTGAGATACACACCTGAAAAGTGTCTGTTATCTTGAAGGTTCTATCTGTAAAAAGTGACCTTGGTTAGTGTTAAAACACATTATTTCTCCTGCCTTTCAGCCCATGTTTATATTATATTCTCTATTCTTCCTCAGAATTCCATTCATTTTTAAAGACTCAGTTAAAGTAGAATCTGTTTCATAAAAATCTTTTTGATCCTCCATTTGGAGACACTTTCTCACTTTTATGTAAATCTGTCATTTTATATACCTCATATGGTCTTCATAATAGGCTACATGTCCTTTCTATCATTTGGAAATATACCTCCTAATAATCTGGAGAGTTCCTTGAGTACCAAAACTCTGCCTTGAATAGGAAGATATTAGTTCAAATTATCCAGATTACACAACTGGTCACATAGAGCTTTTATGGATCTTTGCAGGATTTTAAGCACCCATCCTGATGATGTAGTCTAGGGCTCTGAGAAGGCAGGAATTGTGTTTCATTTCTGTAAATTGCTTAATCCTCAATATTTAGCTCATGATATGTAAGAAACATCCATTAAAAATGTTGCTGTGCGTTTCCTCTCAAATTTTAATTTTTCTCTGTTGAAAAATGATTTCAATTATGTTCCTGTTGGAAGTTTTAATATTTTTGAGAAATTCTACATTGTGTTGTTGCATGGTTATTCCTTCATCTTTACCACTTTAAATAAGCATACATTTTTCACCAGGATTCTCATTAACAAATTATAGAGCCGACCTGGGCACTTATATCTCTTGCGCTAGTCTGTGGGAGGGATTGCACTGGGAAGTGCCATAGCTAGTATCCCTTCCTCCCAGCAATACTTCGAATGGGAGCCATTTGAGCCATGGTAGTGCTTATGTGGGTTTTCCTTGTTGCAGATCCATTGTGGTTTCAGATGTCACCAGCAGCTCTTTTAATGCTTTTAGCTTATTGATGTTTGATCACTTAAGTCCTATCTTACTCTCACTTCTTTAATTTACAGTTTGAAAACCAAGAATGTTTAAATTAATGATTCCTTTTGAACATGGAGCTCCTCTCAACGAGGGGTAGGTGTACACAGCGATGCTTTCCCTGGCCTCATTTGTGACTTCTGAAAGCCACCCCAAGAGAAAGAGACAGATTGTCAGCACTCCAGAAGAGGTTAAACTCCACCCCCAACATGCATCCACTTGCTCTTTATGTTCTTATAAGGACTTAGGCACAAATTAAGGAAAACAAATGCCAGTTGAGGTTTCCTTCCTTTGTACCATATCCAGGGAAAGAGATCTGACAGTATCCCAGGCAAAGCTTTCTATAAACACCCTCCTTTTTAACCCAGCCATAAAGAGTTACATGCAGAAAAATAACCACTTGAAACCCTTTGCCCCCATCTTCAGATTGCTGCCAAAGCTTTTGCCTTAGCTTACTTCAACAAGAATAAACTGTGCAAAAGCTCTGGAGTTCTCAGGCAATGTGACTGCCTGCCCTGCTTGTTTAAGGTCATTAAAATCCTGGCCTTTGCCAAAAGACTTAGAGCAGAGCCATCCTGTTCTTGGAGAGAACTGTAATTTTGCTTAGGTCACAGACTTTATAGTGGCCAACAGCATTGAAATGGGTCTTTTTAATGGTGTTAAGTATAAACGAGATACAACGGGTGAGTGTGGTAATTATAAAATTGTGTTTATAATAAAGATACTCTGTGTAAGAAATTGCTAATACATTTACACTTATGAATTATTGAAAATAAAAACAGCCTTCCTATTATTCTGTCAGATGAAAGAACTTTATACTCCAAGTGGCATTTCCCTAGAGATTTTATTTTCTTTATTGGGTCCTAAAAGCTCTTCACGTTTATCCTGGGTGCATTTGTGGCCACGTCCATATACATGAAAAGAGGTGATGAGTTGCATGCTTATCTGGTGAATTCAAGGCTGTCAGGACAAGCTGTTAAGGCAGTAAAAGCAAAACCACTTTCAAGTCATTATTGCTTGATTGATTATTCTGAACTGAAATGTCCAGTAACTCTTCCATTTGCTTTGGTTAAATACAAAAGAAGTTCATTTTTATATTGTTATATTAATAATTGTATTTTGTATAATAATATTATAATACATGTTATATTAATTATATTCTCTCTGGCGAACTATAGAAATTACATTCATATTTTTGCTTCTTGAATATTACCTGTATTGTCACTGATGATTAGAAAGAAAAATAGAACAGAGAGTTGCTCAATTTTCTTTTTAGGATAACACCTAATTATAAAGGTTGAGAAAACATTTCATGTTTTGCTTGGTAAGCAAAAGACAAGCTGACGTCATACAACCTACGTTTGTGAATAATTCTGCATCAATATACGTAAGCCTGTTTGTCCTTGTTCCTTTTTGAACAGATTGTAATAGAAAAATAAGATACTTATAGGTTATATCCAACTATCTAAAGTATTTTTTAAATTATTAATAATTTTTAGAGGGTGAAAACATTCGGGCATTTCTTGTGTATGCTCAGTGTGGGGGGGGTCCCAAATATTGGGATACTTCAAGAAGATGATATTATGCTAAAATCTTTTTTAAGTCCTGAAGAACTTTAGGAAGATTACGGGAAGCTTGATTTATATGTGTAATTAACCTATTGGGACATACACTGTTGAGTGTTTTATAGAGCAAATTATTTATTGAGTGCCAGCTAAGTGCTAGGCATTGTTGTAGGTGCTGAAGACAAAACAGTGAACCAGACACTTGCCAGCAACACTGACGAGAACATTCTCAATAGTCCTGATTTAAGAAGTTCATATATTTGAGATTGCTATTAATGATTTTGAAGTTGTAAACAAATTTAAAAACATATTAGTGATATTTTATGTATTTGCTATCAGTAAATTGCAATTAAATACAAACAGCAGTCTTCAAGAGAGAATACCACCAAGAAGTAGCTACCTCGTCCTTCAAGCTTATCTGTGGATCCGTTTCATTTAACCAGATGACCACAGACATTAAAAACATATATCCTGTATGTATTCCACAGTGTGTCTCTGAAATGGTACAGATTAAAAAGCCTGAGGCTTCTGTCTACATCAAATAACATGACTCTCATTACATTCTATTTCTGCTTCATTGCATGTCTGATATGGATACTATTTGTATCCCAACTTTTGGGCTTTTAGTTTTTGGCTATGAGCATTGGAAAGTTTCACTAGGCAGGTAGGCACAGTTTTGAAGATACCTGACCAGATTCCTGTGGGTAGCAGGTCACCCTTACCTTCCTTCTGCATTTCTATACCTTCCAACAGTTTGCAAAAGTATACATATGGGTTATCTTATACATTCCCAGGCATATGTCTGCTTTCTCTCTGGAAGCATTCTAACCTTTTATCAGAGCAGTGGTTGGGTAAAAAGAATCCACAGGTAGAAATATCCAATAATCTGCTCTCACTCAACCTGGCTGCCTTCTAAGGGAAAATTGTTCTTTCACCAGTGGTCCTCACCACCATCTCTGCCCTGGACAATTGATTCAGAAATCCATAATTTCTTTCGTAAGTATGGCAGTAAATGCTGTTTCTTGGGCCTCTTCACATGCATTTAACAATTTGAACTTCAGTAGAGTAAAACAAATCCTTTCAAGACCTAGAAATCATTTGAAAGAATGAGCAACTCCAGGAGGCAGAGTAAGAAGGTGAGTAAGGGAACTTACAAATTTTATTTGCTAATGTTTCTGGAAGTCTGGGGGTAATTTTTAGCGATCCTGGTTTTATTAATACCTTTCAGCCTTTCCTCTAAGTCTGTTAGCTGACAAAATGACTTCTGTCTTAAAATGTTTTCTTCAACAGGTAGAGACAGAAATATAAAATTATTTCAAGCATCATTATCTATTGAATATGATGCCAGTAAATCTAATATAAGCTAATAATGAGATCTAGAAGAAAAACTAGGAAATATAAGAAGAATTTTTTAACTTTAGAGCTAAGTAACAAAGTTGCCCTTGTATAGACAGCTTTCTTAAATTCCTTCCCCTTCCCTCATGATACTAAACAATTGATAATACAGTTTAGGGGACTAAGAGTCATAGGTCTCTTTCCATTTAACATTTAAATGGCCTCTTTTAGTCAATGACAACACAAAATAGGAGAAAAGCCCTCTTAAATTCTTTGATAAGGAAAATACTTTCATTAGAATAGATTTTTATTTCAGAACTAAATCATTCTGGGAATTACTTGATAGTAAGATTCTTCTTATTTTTGTATCTGTACTTATTCTCCTAAAATCTAAATAATTCCTCCTTGTGTCATTTTCCTGCATAAATATTTCTTATAATTATATATTGTCCAAACTCCCTAGTATGAGATGTGAGAGGCCCTCATAATCTGACACATTGTTCCTTCTCAGTTTCTTTTCTTTCCACTTTCCCTCCATATATCACACTGCACTTTTTTTTGCAGAACGAAGTACAGTCATATATCCCCATTGTAAAGCAAAGCAATGCTTGATCATAGTGACTTTTATTTTATTTTTTTGCCTTTTGTGAAACATAGGTGCCCTGTAGAAAAACTACTTGTCTCTGAGCCCAGTGCCTTCATTATGGATGCTTTGCAGGTAGAAGGAACAAAATGGAATTAATTAGCCTGAAGGGTTATTTATGAGAAGTTTTTTTTCCAGTAGCATCTACACTTGCATTTTCAGTACATTTTTATGTTGCTTAGCTAAATAAGAGAAAACAAACTATGGGATATTTAGATGGATTTCCACTTGGGATATCAAAATGTAGTCTAGTCATCACCTTGTTTCAAAGTCGAAAAGGAAAATGACCTTGGCAAATAAGAATGTGAATTCCAATCAAGGAAGCACTACCGAGTTCATAGAGGATTAAATTCTTTCTTATGAGACACACTCTTGCCTGGAACATAGTAAGGTGTCACTGGTAGATACCCTACTTCTGATATTTGTGAACCAGAGCAGAGATAACGGACTTGACACTTAAAGACCAAATGGGCTTACTGGTAGCAGAGTTATCTAGAATAAGAGTTATTGGAGCTATTCCATTAATCAGACCTACTTTTTTACTGCTTGATGTCAGGGCAACATGTCTCTCTCAAATTAATCTAAAATACCAAACTGTGCCATTTAATGGTCAGCTCACTCCATCTGATTTGCTTGAGAAAACCTTCCTTTTAATCCTGAATGTATTATACACCTTAAACCTATGGTTCTTATGGGGGTAGGTCCTGGTTCTTACTGGTCTGTGATCTGTTTATTCATCAATGACCTCTGTTGGAAAACTATTCACTTATTTATTCATTCAGTCAACAAATATTTAATGTGCACCCACTATTTGCAAAGCTTTGTACTAATCACTGGGGATACAAAAGTTATTAAGAGTGGTGGAGACTTTGCCCCTCTGCAACTCATAGTCTAGCGGGAATACAAATAAGTAAGCAGTCCATAAAATACAGCATCATTAGAACCATGATGGGGAAGTACAAAATGCCACACAAGAGGCATTCTTCTATGCCTCTATTCACAGAACAGGTGTCTTATACTGAAATGGGATCCAGGGAAGACTTCCTGGAGGAAATAAGAGTCTTGCATTTACATCTTTACAAGATTACTCTGGCTACAATGTGAAGAGTGGATTGGTGAAGAAGTGATGGTGACCTGAATATGGAAGCAGAGAAAAGAGGAGACTTTTAAGGGAAAAGGTACAATCTACACTGGTGTTTGATTGGATGTAAGCACTGAGGGAGAAGATATTTTTGGGAATATGCTCGATTTTCTGGTTTGGGTAACTGAGTGGATAGTAATGACATTTATAGAGAGAGCAAATATAGGGAGGAGATTATGAGTTTAATTTGGGACATGGTAGTTTGAGTTACCTGTGGGAGAAACAAAAAGATATGTTCTGTAGGCTGCTGCACATCCATGTGTGGTGCTGGAGATTCAAGAATTAGTGTCATCAGCAAATAGATTTTAATCAAGTAATGGAAATCAGCAGTGTCCAATCTCAGAATCTTACCAGCTATTGGGCCAATGCCCACAAGTCTTATTAGTCTATGTCCAGGAGGTATCCAAGTTTACCCCAAAACTTATTCATGAACCCACATCTCAAATGGAGCTTGAAGGAACCTGTTAGTCTTAGGTGTACGGTACATATATGTCTCTCCCTGTCTCTGACACATAAGCAGAGTATGGTGCTAATGGACACATAAGCTAATAGGTGATATGACATTAGAGAGAGTTTGCAGGACTGGAAGATAGAAAGATCCAGGTTCTAGACAAAAGCTAAGTTTCTTTCCAGTATTTAACTCTGGCTCAGTCACTTAACCTCTTTGAACTGCAGTTACTTTATCTGTGCAATGGAGATAACAATGTGGTTCTCCTACTTACAAGGTAGTTTGAGGCTCAAATGGGCAATGTGTTAGAACTGTAATGGGTTACATAAACCCAAGGCTTTGCAAATTAGTTCCTTCCTGGCATTAAGGGAACAGAAAATGGAAAATCAAGCTATATGTTTATGGAAAATATTTCTCTTTTTTAAGTTTTGTAAGTTCATTCACATTTACTGACAAAATGAATTAAGCATTTCCTCCTAAGAACATATTGTTTAGAAGGAAATCATATAGACCTGTTAGTAAAGTTGAGAACATGAAGCATTTGGATTGTTATTTGATTATTATTATTTTGTTATATTTCATTGGATAAGCAGACTAAGGAATTCTGCAAAGAAGACAATATTTTTAAATCATCTCTATGTACCTGATAGATTATATCTCCATGTTCAAAAATAATAATCAAAGGAAAACAATCACTGTGCCAACATGAAGGTTTGATTATGCCTTTCTTTCTACGACCTGTTATGTGTGAACATTCAACTTTTATTGGCCTCCTAGACAGAAAGAAAACTCACTGGCATCTCTGTGGGGGCAATCTGGATCACTGAAGTTGCCTGGCAAAGAGGATACTGAGTCCCCATCTGAGTGTAGGAGATGGACACAAGGGAGAGAGGGGGGAAAAAAGAAATCACAATAGGAGACCCAGGGAAGTGTACTAATGTTTGTGCATTAGCCTGTTTTTTCATAATTTAAAAGATAATGTTGATAATATGATTGACACTGACTTTTAAGAAGGAGGAAAAAGAAATGAAAAATCTCATGCAAGACACTGATGCAGGTTTCTTGAACCACTTTATAGAGCTCTGAGTATGTGGTTTGGAATATTTTATGAAAACGACACCTTGGGTACACTTTTTTTCCTTGTCACTTCCTTTGATGTAAAATTGTGTTTTGTATGAGTATGTGATTTAGTGTTATCCAAAAGTATTAAAAAATAGTGTTGAGATATGGGTCATGCAATTTAAGGATTAAATAGAATAAAGAGGAAAAAAATTTAAAAAAGGAAATGCCAGGGATATAAACACTCTGGAAAAACAAGTATTGATCATGGACTTTCAAATATGAATGTGATTATGAATATATATACACACACATATATACACATATGCACACATACATATATAAAGTTCACTGTTCTTAGGTACTCTGTTTATATCAGAAATATTTAAATTTTATGCATTTGGTTTTCAAAATATTTTCATTCTATAATTCCTTTTAAAATATTTTGTGTTCAAAAAGTGCATATGTATCAAAAATTCACATTTTTACCTAATTAGTGCCACTATGAATGAATCACTATAAGCTTTCCATAGGTGGTTTGGAGAGTTTAGAGACGTGCATATTTTAGAATCACGGAAGAGTAATTCTTAGGTGGTTGTTGGGTTCTGGCATGTTTTTATAATACTTCATATTTTTTTTTCAAAGAACTCTACATCTATGTAAATGTCCAGAGATGCACCAACTTTTGGCTCTAATCTTCATTATCCCTGCTTTTGTCATTTCTATTAAATATCCTTTTATTGAATGTGCACATTTGGAAATAGTATTTAACATTTTTGTTAGACTTTAATGTAATGCTCTAAGTTAGCAATTAACTTTATTTATGATTTTAAAATATTTCTTCAGTTAACTCTATCATTTTTATTTGAGTGTATTAGTAGTTTTCCCCCAGATTTGTTAAGATATAACTAACACGCAATAAAATTTACCAATTAAGTACACGGTCTGATGAACTTTTGCAGTTGTATACAGTTGTGTAACTACCACCACAGACAAGGTATGGAAAATACAGAAAATTTCATCACCACTTTCAGTCTATCACCTCCTTGCTATTGTTTGCCTTTTCTGTAATTTCATATAAATAAAGTTATACAGTATGTAATCTTTTGTGTTTGACGTTTTTCACTTATCATATTTTTGAGGTTCACTCATGTTGTTGCATGTATCAGTAGTTTGTTCGTTTTTATTGGGGGATAGTATTCCAACAGTATCGATCTGTTTATCCATTCATTAGCTGATGGACATTTAATGTTTTTATTCCCAGTGGTTAGCTATGTTGAATAACGCTGTTATGGACACCCTCATACAAGTGTTTTTGTGGAAATATTTTTTATCTCTCTAGGGTAAAAACGTAGGGGTGGAATTTCTGGGGTTTATGATAGATGAGTAAGGTGTGGTAGGTAAGACACCACCAAACTGTCTTCCAAAGAGGATGTACCATTTCACATTCCACCAGAAATGCACGGAAGTTCCCGTAGTTCTATACCTCATCAACAGTTAGTATTGTCAGTTGTTTTAACTTTTAAAAAGTTTTAAGTTATAGATTAGATGTGACTAAAAATATTTCTCTACTGAAAGACAAAATGAAGGTACATTTTATTTGTGCTCTCAGTCTGGTCAGCCACCAGCACAGACTTGGAATGTATAAGCCCTGGTTTTATTGCACTGAAATATTTTCCTTTTCATAAAGTGAAATATTAAAGTGTGTGGGTTTTAGTTTGATAATTCAAATACTGCCATTTTAATGTCTCTCATCATAAATCTCTTTTATTGCATTCTGTGTCATCCCTCATATCTTGGATAAAAATGCTTTTGTTTCCTTTCTGGTTAATAGACTTGGAAATCATGGGTATGTATGTGTGTATTTCTTTCCTTTTTATGATTGGAGTGAGTTGGTAATAAATTCTTTTTTTGCTCGTTTTTTCCCTTAGCATATTTTCAATTCTATATTATATAAGGCCACCAGAGCTGTTGGGAACTGATTGTTTTCAATGACGTATAATATTGTCAAAAACTTTCTATTCTCTTCAAGAATATTTATTTTTCTTTTAAAGATGGAGTTCTACTAAATTGCAAGATGAATGAATGTGTTTGACAGATAATTGTTAGGCATCTGTATGGAATTCTTCTGTTAGTAAAGATAGCTATTTGCTATCAGTAATCAGTATGAATACATGATTTTGGAGTGTTTTTGTTTGTTGGTATGAAATAGTGTAATATTTAAAAATATATTTTCTGGCTTTTTATTCTGGAGTCTTAAAACTATGGAAGATGGAGTTTTAGAAGGAGACTACAATTTAGTGGAGGAGATAACAAAAAAAAAACACCCAAATTTAATAATTCAGGTTAATATGTGGTGTTGAGAGGCATCATTTCTACTCACTCCTGATTTTTTCTTCCATATGAAAGGAGCTTAGTGTTCTTGGCCAGGGAACTTCCTGTGTATCCTCTGCAAGGAGGCAGAGTGAGCTACTTTGCTAGTAGGCATTTGTTATTGGTCCACATTTTTTTTTAATTTCAGAATATTACACGGGTACTAATGTTTAGGTTACATATATTGCCTTTGAACCACCCAAGTCAGAGCTACAAGCATGTTCATCTCCCAGACAGTGTGCACCACACCCATTAGGTGTGACTATACCCATCCCCTCCTCTCCCATCCCACCTGCTCGACACCTGATGAATGTTACTTCCATGTGTGCACATAAGCGTTGATCAATTAGTACCAATTTGATGCTGAGTATGGTCCAGATTTCTTTTTTTTTTTTTTATTTATTATAGCTTATTATGGGGGTACAACCGTTCTGGTTAAGTATATTGCCCATGCCCCTCCCAACCCCCCGAGACTGAGCCTCAAGGGTGTCCATTCCCCCAACAGTGCACATCGCACTCATCATGTAGGTGCGTCCCCTCCCCCACCCCAACACCCCGAGTCAGATCTTCAAGTATGTCCATTCCACTGACAGTTCGCTTCGCTCTCATCATGTAGATATACACCCATCCCCTCCCCCCACCTCTGTCCGACACTCAATTGGTATCATTCCCAAATGTGCACCCAGGTGTTGATCAGGGAAACCAATTTTCTGGTGAGTACATGTGGTGCTTATTTTTCCATTC
>CM052438.1:70315675-70350150 GCA_028533085.1 Varecia variegata | reverse complement strand
TTGTTTCCACCTCTTAGCGATTGTGAATTGTGCTGCTATAAACATTCGGGTGCAAGTATCTTTATTATAGAATGACTTTTGTTCTTCTGGGTAGATGCCCAATAATGGGATTGCTGGATCGTATGGAAGGTCTACTTGAATCTGTTTAAGGAATCTCCATATTGCTTTCCACAGGGGTTGTACTAGTTTACAGTCCCACTAGCAGTGTATGAGTGTTCCTGTCTCTCCGCATCCACGCCAGCATGTATTGATTTCTTAATTATGGAATGAAGATACCATAGGATCTAAATGTGAGGGGTACAATCATTCTTCTCTTTCTGGAACAGTGGGAAACAGAGGCCTCCATAAGTGGAATCAAGGTATGGACTCAAACTTCCTCTTGGGTGGCTGTTCCAAGGTTTGACTGCAGGATAGGAAGGTAGCAAGTCCATCTGGGCTTTTGTACGGAGCTGTGTCTACTCTCTAGCATTCTCTCTAATAACAATGGTGATATTTTGGTTTCACTTGCTGACTCTCTTACCTTATTTCTCCATGACTCAGAACCCATATGAGGAATGGGTGGCATTTATCAGAACCCCTCAGACTCTAACAAGAGTTATATCAACATAGGCTGTGGCCAAAGCATCATCTCTTATTAGTTGTTAAAATATTTCCTGCTGCAGACTATCTCTGGTGCTGGATTGTCAGTTTGCACGGCTGCCTTCTCGTTCAAAGTATTTGACACCCCACCTGTGGGAGAACTCTACGTGGACATGACATGTGATATTTCTGGGCCCAGCCAGTGACATTCTCTTTTCCTTGCTTCTCTGATTATGGAAGCATGTTTTAAAAGGGAGCCTCTATCTGTCTAGGCCCTGGAGTGAAGACCATGTGGGACAATGCTAATTGGTATTGAACATGCAACATATATGAGAATTAATTTATTGCTTTAAACTTTGAAATTTTCCACTTATTTGTTAGCATAGCATGCATATATCTTATTCTGACTTATACGTAGTTTCTTACTCCTTGAAAAAGGATTCTAAGGTTAAATATATTGTGACCTTTGATGTAAATATGACATCATAATTTTAAGAATAGCTTTCTCTGGGGTGGGTGGGGATGGGAAGGAATTCTGCGTTAAGTGTGTTTATCATATAACACACACCTATTTCTGAAAACTCAAATTGGTCATTCATACTTGTGCATATCAGATTACCTAGTAGAGACCATAAGTTTACATGAATTGGCCACCGGCAAGTATGCTTTGGTGTTGGAGTGAGCATGTGGAGCTAAAGCTGGGGAGGGAGTAGGTAGCTGAGTGCAGCAGAACTGGTAGCCAAATTTAAATTGTGGCTTCTGGGTGATTGGCTGTGTCAAAACAATAAGGGAATTGCAAATAATCTAGTTTGCATGCCACAACACATTACGTCTGGTCAGTAGAGTTCACAATTCACTGCCATATTTATCCTTGCCTTACTCTGTCTCTTTAGCTATACCTGATGTTTTTCTTTTCCCTATTTTCTTGTGTCTCTTTTCACAAACACAAATGTTTACATTAGAATTAGCCACATTAGAATTAGCAAGGTATGTGTCCAAAGAGAGAAACATTCAACATAAGTGGCAAAGTTCTCCAGTTTTCTCTTAGTTCTATCCCCATGTTATTGCCACATCAAAGCACAGTGCGAAATGGACAGAAATGGAGCCTTCTGATGTTTATCTTGCCAAGACCTTTGCCACATTATTTGATCTTTCAGGATTTGTTCTTCACCAAATAATTTAATAGTCTCAAAATGGATCTGTAGATGTATTCAGTGAGGATATGCTAGTTATTTATTATACACACACAAATTGTTTTAAGTTTTGTGTTTTCATTTTCATAATAGTCTAATCTCTGGCCATAAGATTTCAGTGGGGGTATTTGAGTTTGTCCATTTATTAGTCCATTTGTTAAAGTTTTTTCTTTTTTTTTTAAAATTATTATAGCTTATTATGGGGGTACAACAGTTCTGGTTAAATATATTGCCCATGCCCTTCCCAACCCCCCAAGACTGAGCTTCAAGAGTGTCCATTCCCCAGACAGTGCACATCGCACTCATCATGTAGGTATACACCCATCCTCTCCCCCACCCCCATCCCCCCGAGTCAAATCTTTAAGCGTGTTAAAGTTTAAATGACATGCTGTGCAATGTAATAAAGGTTCTAACTGTGCTTTAATAGAGCAAACTGATGTGAAAATTGAGTCCCTTACAGCACATAATTGTACATGCAGGTTGAACTCAGAGTAGCTGTGCTTAAACCAACATACCATACTCACATGAAGAGCAGATCATTACACAAATACATATGAAATCCATATCAATATGAAACAAATCATAGTATTTCATTAGAAATAAGTACAATGGTAACTAAACAATGAAGTATTTTTGATTCCTCACTCCAGCATTAATTAAATTAAATGTACCCATTTAATACATATTCACTTATCATTATAATAGAAACATTCACTTCAAACAAGTAAGACAGGTATGAAATTATCAAGAAATAGTTGATTAAAATATATTTTTGAGGCTAGTTTTCTTGGCAGATTAGCAGATATATTTGAGTTCTGATTATCAAAAACTACTAGACAAAGCCACAAATTTAATAATATAGCCTTACATATGCATATAGAGGTAACTCAGAACCAGTTTTTGTAAACTGTAGATGACTCCTCCACCAGGAGAGGCTTAGGGGTAGAGAGAGCATTTCTATTGAGAAAATTGTATTTGGAGTCCACAGAGGAGCAGTAGAGGTATGCTTTTTCCTTCATCTTGACTGACAGGAGTTTCAGTGGAAGGCTTCAGAGATCTCAGTGTGTGCCCCTTGGTTTGGAGGTCTCAGTGGGCTGGTGTCCAACTCTCTCTTCTCATGAGAAACCTGCAGGGGAGACCATGCCTGACTGACTACTTGGATTACAGAGGAAAGAAGGTAGGCAGCGCTGCTTGCACTCAGACAAAAGGTGCATGAGTGTCTCCATTGATCAGGTGAAGGCCACAGGATAGAGTTAGACTTGAAGGGTCATCTTTGATTCCACCCAAGAGGATATTCTGGAGAGGTAAGGGAACCGTACCAGAGAGGGCTGCTCACTTGTGAGCTGAGGGAGAAGATATAAGCAAATTCTGGAGAGATACATGCATCCAACTCAAGGAAATTATTTGAGAAATCTCCAGTGCCTGGGGAAGAAGGGATCTTTAAGGACACTCAGGAAAGGGAATCAGCTCTAAACACCTGATAATCCTAGAGAGCACTAGTGCCAGCTGAAGACAGTAGCAATGAAGGAAAATTTTTCCTTCATCTTTACCTAGAGGCACAGAAGAGAATAAGTAGAGGAGAGGGGAATACATCCCTTCGTGCTCATTTACCTCGTGCCGCAAAGATGCAAGTCTGCCAATTCTGGGGCATCCACTGCAGCACCTAGGGAAAGCGCCAACTACCCAGGTGCTGGTTACCTTTTCTATGCTGCTGCTTTTACCTTGTCTTCTTTTCCCCTGGCCACTGGTGGAAGTGGTGGGCAGGAAGGAGCCATCAGAGTACGGAGAAAAGAAGCCACATATGCTGCTTTCTCCAGTTGCAAGCTTCCCCCTGCAGCAGCACCAGACTGGTAGGGTGAGAAAGTCAGCTGTCAACTCAGTTTGGAGTTTTATTTTATTACAGTAGACCCATTCACATCACTCTTCTGATAATTTTTCAGAGACTCCTCATTCATTGCATGTAAAAGCCAACATCCTTTTTGATGGCCTACAAGCTTGCTGCTCTAAGAATGGTCCATGGACCCAACCCAGACCTACTGAAAAAGAATTTGCATTTTTAATAAAATCCCCAGGTGATTCACATGTTCATTAAAGGTTGAGAAGCTCTGACCTATAAGCCCCTACCCCTGGTTATCTCCTTTGCCTCACATATAATAATAGTCTTAATTTTTCTACTCTAGCCATGGTGGTCCTTGAATATACTAGGCCCATTTTTGCCTCAGAGCCTTAGCATTGGCTATTCCTTCTTCCCTGAATACCATTCTTAAAATACCTATATGCTCACTCCTTTTCATCCTTGTCTTCATTCCTTGCAGTGAGACCAATGCTAGAATTCTTATAGTTTCATGCCTTATATTTAAGTCTTTTATCCATCTTGAATTGACTTTTGTGTGTGGTGACAGATATGGATCCTCTTTCATTCTTCTGCATGTGGCTATCCAATTTTCCAAGCACCATTTTTTGAATAGGGCTTCTTTTCGCCAGTGTATATTGTTGTCTTCTTTGTCAAAGATCAGTTGGCTGTATGTGGATGTTTTTATATCTGGGTTCTCTGTTCTGTTCCATTAGTCTATGTCTCTGTATTTGTACCAATACCATGCTGTTTTGGTTACTGTAGCCTTTTAGTATAGTTTGAAGTCTGATAATGTGATACTTTCTGATTTGTTCTTTTTGTTTAAGATTGTTTTGGTTATTTGGGCTATTTTCTGGTTCCAAACGAAGCATACAATTATTTTTTCTAGATCTGTGAAATATGACGTTGGTATTTTGATGGGGATTGCATTGAATCTGTAAATCACTTTGGACAGTATAGACATTTTAACAATGTTGAGTCTACTGATCCATGAGCATGATATGTTTTTCCATTTGTTTGTATCATCTGTGATCTCTTTCTTCAGTGTTTCATAATTCTCTTTGTAGAGATCTTTCACCTCCTTGGTTAATTATATTCCTAGGTATTTTATTTTCTTTGTAGCTATTGTGAATTGCATTTTTGATTTGACTCTCAGTTTTACTGTTATTGGTGTATAGAAATGCTACAGATTTGTGTATATTGATTTTGTAAACTGAGAATTTTGTAAACTGAATTTATTTGTCAATTTCAGGAGTCTCTTGGTGGAGTTCTTGGTGTTTTCTAGATATAAGATCATATCATCAGCAAAAAGCGATTGTGTGACCTCCTCTTTCCCAATTTGGATACCCTTTATTTCTTTCTCTTGCCCAATTGTGCTTCTAGATATCAGCCCAGGCAAAGAATTTATGAAAAACACACCAATGGCAATCACAGCAACAACAAAAATAAATAGATGAGACTTGATTAAATTAAAAAGCTTCTGTGCAGCTAAGGAAATAGAGCAAATAGAAAACCTACAGAATTGGAGAAAATATTCATATGTTATACATCCAGTAAAGGGATAATGACCAGAATCTACAAAGAACTCAAGCAAATCAGCAAGAAAAAAACAACCCCACTAAAAAGTGGGCAAAAGACATAAACAGAAGCTCTTCGAAAGACGATAGACAAATGGCCAACAGACATATGAAAAAATGTTCAACGTCACTTACCATCAGGCAAATGCAAATTAAAACCACAGTGAGATATCTCCTTACCCCATGTAGAATGGCTTTTATTACAAAGTCCAAAAACAATAGATGCTGGCAGAGATGCAGAGAAAAAGGAATGCTTTTACACTGTTGGTGGGACTGCAAATTATATCAACCTCTATGGAAAACAGTATGGAGATTCCTCAAAGAACTAAAAGTAGACCCAGTATTTGATCTGGCAATCCCACCACTGGGTATTTACCCAAAGGAAAAGAAGTGATTTTATCAAAAAGACACCTGCACTTGAATGTTTATTGCAGCACAATTCATAATTGCAAAGATGTGCAATTCATCAAGTGCCTATCAATACATGAGTCGATTAACAAAATGTGGTGTATATATACCATGGAATACTACTCAGTCATAAAAAGGATGAATTAATGCCTTTTGCAACAATTTGAATGGAACTGGAGACTATTATCCTAAGTGAAGTATCCCAAGAATGGAAAAACAAACACCACATGTACTCGCTATTAAATTGGAACTAACCAATGAGCACATGTGTGCACAGAGGGAAGAAAAACTCAGCGAAAATCAATCAGGGGGAGGGAGTAGGACAGGAGAGGCAAAAACCTACCTAACAGGTATAAAGAGCACTATCTTGGTGATGGGCACACTTATAACCCTGACTCAAGCAGCACAAACGTGATCCATGTAACCCAAACAATTTGTACCCCCCATAAAATTTTGAAATTAACAAAAATCATATATGCTTATTTTAAGTAAAAAATAACCTAAAACATAAATAAAAATTTAAAGTGAAATAGAAAAAGAGACCAATGCACAATGAAACTTGCATTTAATATGCCATTTCCATCTGCCAGTGCTCCCTTCCTCTGCTCTGATTTTTTTCCTTAATATTTAGCACCTTTTAACCTACTACAGAATTTACCTATTTGATATGCTATTGTCTCTCTTTACTGAGAATGTAAGCTCCATAGCGGCAGGGATTTTCTTATGTTTTGCGTGCTGATATTTCCTTAGTTTATAGAGTAATGCTGGACACATAATAGATGCTCAAGAAGTACATGTTGAATGAATGTGTTATTGACTACATTTTTTTAACAAATTATCAGTCAACTTCTCAAAGTGCTTAATATGACTAAAGGCAAGCAAAATCTCTGCAAGCAAAAGCACATTATTTTATTGGCATATATGTTTTTACCAAGAAGGCCACTGGACAAAATATGCAAATTATTTTCACTGGAGAATATGAGCTTTTTACTCATCTTTACAATTTTGATGAAGGGAGCCAAATTTAAAATAATTTAATAAATTTTTCATACTTACCCAAATAAACTTCTCTCCTAAAAGGCTGAGGAAGTACAAAGAGATTCATCTAACACAATTTTATCAAGACTAGTGCCTGAAAGTTATGTGTACTGCCTTTTTTCCCAAAGAAACTGACATGAACTTTTATTTTCTGTTTCTATCCAAATCCAAATGTTTTGTCATACGAGCTCACTTGTTCTTGGCTGTTGAACTTGTTTCTAAGAAAGGCTAAATATGCTCATAAAGAAGACTCAAAGAGCTTCTTGGACAACAAGTAATTTTTACAAAACAGCATTTCGATGAGTTAAGTGTAAGTGAATCAGAAACAGATGGATTATTATTAGTTATTGAGACCCACAAGTTTGAAAAACAAGTGAAAATTTCTCATGTTTTGTATCCTCAAATATAAAAATAACATGTATAGTTTGAAACAACATTTTCCTAGTTTCTACTATGTTTTGTCTCAAATGTCATGTTTCCTGTGTCCTTTTGTGATGGGAAATGTTTCCTATTTATGAATGTCATCTTTATAGCACTTACAGGTAATTGAGTTGTTCTGGTCTCTCAATTGTGAACCAAGCTAAATATATTATTAATATAATCAGGACAGTCTAAAGTTATTCATATTGTCTTCTCTTTTAATATAAGGGACATATTAAATAAAACTTTTGTTTTTTGTTTTGTTTCAGTTGTTGTTCTTTTGGTTACCGGGAACAGAGATATGCATAGACTAGATCAAGAAATTCTATATAAAGATATAGAGACATGAAGAGATCCATGCACCTGAGCATGGCTACTACATACATAAGCATCTGCACAGCAAAGTATCATGGCAGATGGAATTGGGAAGCCACTGGAAATGACTAATGGCTGATCTTTCTCATGAAGTTTTGCTTGTGGCTCTTCTCTGCTCATCTGAACCATTCTCCTCACTTTGCTGATTACTAGCCTCATAAATTCAGTTTCAAATGATTCATAATGGTCCTGGCTGAGTTTACTTTATATTCTTTCAGCTGAGCTGCCATAGTAGCCTGACTTGGACTCCATAGTTTCAAATTCCTAAAACAGAACTCTGATTGGCCCAAGTAATCTTTTTTTTTTTTTGAACCAGGTTGCTGATCACTGAAACCTATGACTAGGGTATCTGGTGTCATCATCTGTGGTGGAAGAAGTCAGCTTCCCTGTACTAGAGGGAGATGTGTGAACAGGTATCAAGATTGGCTGTTCAAATTTCAGTGTGCTAAATACAGACTCCAGGATTCACCAGCTGGAAAAAAAATTTTCCAGCAAAATATATTTTTTTGCCAATAGGTTCTTTGGAAAATAAAATATTACTTGTTTCTCTTTTCAAGAATTGAAATGTTTTAGATTTTTAATTTAGGATGCCAAAATTGGAAAGGGTGTGGATGGCTTTCAAAGTTCAGAATTTCATCTAATCTGTCTGGATTTTAAGAAAACAACAACATCATCAATCACATGACCATTTAGGGGACATGCCTTTGGAGATAGTTTATTGTACTATTTTAAATATAGTCACTCTCTTTATTTTCCTAAGAGCTCTGAAATATTCCTTGAAAAAGTAATCTTTGGTTTGATACATGTTAATCTCGTAACAGGCTTTACATTAAAAAAAAAAAAAACAGACTTAGGGAACTTGGAGGAGATCCAATGAAAGCCTGATAACAACTGGAATAGGCTTTGTTTTGCCTGGAGAAGGCAGAGGAGAGAATAAACAATAATTTTAAATAATACATAATTCTGATGTAGTACTTAGACAAAAATCTGCTCTGTCAGCAACTGGAGCTCATAAAACCCATAAAAGGGAGATAGTAAGCAGCACTGCAAGGAACAGCAAGCTACACTGGGAGGCTGACCTGACTTACAGCCTTGGCTTTGCCAATTACTGGCTGGGCTACCTTGGTTACCTGGCAATGTGGAAAAAAGTGCACTAGATGCCAGCTTAGGTCATTTCTGACACTAAAGAGAAATCTAACAAAGGGACATCCAGGGCCACTGGGCATGGCTGTGCAAGAGATTCACTGTGCGTTTATAAAGGGTGACATTCTGAGGATTCTCATCCTTCCTTCTGCCCCACTGAGTAATACATGTATGTGGAATTTTATAAAGAATAAGGATTTCTTCCACATCTGCTATCATATCCATCTCAAACTTTGAAGTTCTATAACTCATGCAATGGCTTCCATCTGAACTAAGAAAAAGCAAAAGGACATCTGATTCAGGTAACAAAGTTTGAGCTTGTGATTGAGAAACAGCTGGGTATATT
Organism: Varecia variegata; assembly: GCA_028533085.1. Lineage (NCBI taxonomy): Eukaryota > Metazoa > Chordata > Mammalia > Primates > Lemuridae > Varecia > Varecia variegata. Next base: position 70,341,219 of record CM052438.1, on the reverse strand, counting down.
TTTATGCCCCATAAAAGAAAAATAGAATCAAAAGCATCCCTATGTTGGATAGGAACCACTGTCATCCAAAAGAAACACAAATTCACCATAACAATAATTGATTGTTAATTATTGAAAAATAACATACCTAGACTTGAGACTAATTATAAGAAAAAAAAAAAAAAAAAACAACTGGCAAATATTCCCAGTGACAAAAATAAAGCTTTATCCATCGTAGTACAAAATGGATATAAACACTAAAATGTGTAGATTAAAAATTTTACCCTGCCTTTAGGCATAATTACTCCAATGCATTCCAAGAAAAACAGGCCATTTCCTCACAGCAAATCAAGCATTACAAGAGAGGATTATAGTTTTGAAACAGGAATTCCCTGAGAGCAGTCACTAACATGGGAATTTATTTCTGGATCTTAGAATCTCGATTATAGTATCAGAGCCTTTTTCAATGTCTTAGTAGTTGACTTGACTAGTCATTTTCTCTCCCACAGTCATGTCAACCACAGCCATCAGTTCACTTCTGTAAATATATCCATTGAATATTTGCCTATTTATATATTCCAAGGACATTCTATCGTAAAATCTCAGCATCTTGTAGAAAAAGGAGATTCTCAACAGAGTCAGCTGTCTATATAAGAAGTAGTATTCTACAAGGTATAATTTGAGGGCCTAAGAAAGGCCAAACTATTTTTCCATGTCCAAGCATAATTGTTATTTAAGTTAAGAATTTTTCTCTTTGGCTTTTTTAGAAAACATACTTATAGGATGGAAAACACCTTAACATCTTAGTAAGAATGAGCTTATTAAAGTAGTTTTCCTTTAAAATAGGAAAGCTCAGTGTGGGCACTTTTGCCCCTAAACAGCTGATGTAAAACTGAGGAAAAGGCAATCAAAATACATTTTTCTCCTAGAAAGGATTCATATTTTCTGTGTATGTCAAGTGAAATTTTATGATTTTATATATTATGTAGTATTTTTAAAAACAGATTTTTTTAGGATGCATGATAGTGTCATACGCTTTTATTATGCTAGTCTCCAATGTGAACCAAAATTATAAAGTAACACAAAATTGCATCCTATTTTAATCTTGAGTTAATAAATAAACTGTAAAGTAAGATAGTCCGTATTTATTGACTATGAAATCCAGAAGTCCATTAGCATTATCTGTCCATGATGACTATTGGCAATATGGAAGTACTCATATGATGAACACATTTTTAGAAAAAGTGAAAGTAAACAGAAGATGTAAATTACACTAACTTATTTTTCCCAGGAAATAAAAAAGAGCATAATATCACAGCTGGAGTAATGACAAAGTTTACTGGTTTTGCACTGGCATAACAATTCCCTGACCTTGATTCTTTTATGTATATGCCAGGGAGATTACAAGGGAGTCTGTGACTTGTTTAAGAACACTGTGTTTTGAACACCCTGTTTACTGTAGTTTTAACTATCTAAATTTGTAAACCTACTGATGTTAAAACTAAAATAGAATTCACAGTTGCTCTTAGGAAATATTGGCTGAGCCAGGTTGAAAGTATAGATCTGCTGAGATAGTTGGTTTAGAACTAAGAGAAAAGACAGGTCACTTGTAGGTCTGTTTTTTCCTGCCTTTAAACAGTATTTGTTCTAAAGTAAATCCCACATTACCCATTTATAAACATTACTAAAAGTAAGGGCTTCTTTACTCTCAAGAAGTATTAATAAATCATTTCAGTTTTATAAAAGTTGCAAATCTCAGGAGGCTAAGAGTAATCCAGTGAACTTGATTTCTCATCTAATTTATTCAGTGTTCTTTGAAAATTTGGGAAGCACATAAAAAATTATACGTGGCATTTACCTCTGAATGTTCATATTAGAGATTGTTTAGAAGTTTGGATGGGCTCACTGCTCTTACATCTACCAGAGGACTCAAGTAGTGGTAATTAAACCAAACACTTAGCACCTCATGGAGCTCTTTAACACTCAAGACAACAATCATTTTTTTCCCATATTCCACCATGAAAAATTGGCTACCCGTATTAGTGATGAGAAAGAAACGATCCTCCAGAACAAGGGATTTTGGTGACAGCCTAAAATAAACCATTTGAGGATTCAGTAGTTTCACTCTGCATGGCAAGGCTCTGATTCCAATCACTGAACTCAAATGTATGGAATAAAGCAATATTCAGGAGGCTTATTTATGTTACTTGAATTTTTATGTTTCTTCAGCTTGTTTTTTTTCACTCTACATCTTATCAACTTTCCTTTCTTTCTTTCCTTCCATCACAACAACTTTCTGGACTTTGCATCTGTAATTGATGCAGATCCATCACGAGACTTTGCTGAAGGTCTCTGGTAGATTCCCTGTTATCAGAATCATAGCGAACCTTCCAAATATCTTCTGGGCTTTTGTTCTGTTTTGTTTTTCATGAAATCAAATTCACTCTTACCCCTTTTATTCTCAGTGTATTTCCTGGTCTTCTTTAATTTGCTGTTCTTCTATTTTAACTTTCTTTTTTCTTTTCTTTTCTTTTTTAACACTCAGGAATCTTCTCTGCTTTTCTTGTTTATTCTTCCTACTGTGCTTTCAATCCAATGTTTGCCATCTTCTTCAGGACCTTGCTAGATTTTTAACCTCTGCTTCTTTTGGCTTCTAGTTTGCTAGTAGGCTACTCTCCCACATCCTTAAACACAAAAGTAACATCTTTACAAAAGTAACAACAGCGGATACCAACAAAACTTGCATTGATATGCTTGGCCCTCAAGTTAATGACCCACTCTTTTTTTTCTTTTATACACTGATAAACTTTTTTTCAGAGGCTATTCTAACCTTCAGATTACTCTTCAGCCCTTTGAAAATCTTAACTCTTTTCTCACAATGTACTGAAGCTCTTTTTCTGAAGGTCACCAATGGCCTTCCCAGAATGCTGGTTCCATCTCCTGCGATTCCCAACACTTCTAGCAATTGCCTCCCTGCTCTTTGCTTGCCTTTGATCTCTCTAACCATTCCCTCATCCTCATCACTTTCTCCATATCTCTGTAGTGTCATTTTACATTTCTCTCCATCTTATTTTGGCCACATTTATAATTTTCTCTTCTCACTTTTGCTATAATATTTCAGGCCATTTTGCCTGTGTGTATACAGCTTCTTAGTTACTTTCAAAACAACTTCTAAATTCACACAGTCACCCCTCTCTTCCCTACCATCACCCAAGTCCAAAACAACATCATTTCTCACTGCATTCCTGGTCTAGCCTCCTGACCAGTATCCCTGCTTACTCTTCTCTCGCCCATAATCCATTCCCTACACAGCACCCAGAGTCAGCTTTTAAGAGAAGAGATCAAATCATACCACTCTTTTACTTAAAAGCTTCCAGCAGCTTCACACAACACTTAAAACTAAAAGCTCCTTCTCCTGACTTCAAAGCTCAGCCATCTAAAGTAACCACTGTCAATTGGTTTTACATCTCTGTTTTCAGGAGAGCATTTATCCTGATTTGATTGATTCTTTTCTGGTTTATATTTTTCAATATTGCCTTTGTTTATTTGTAGTCTGTTTCTCCTGTTTAGTATGTGTTCTTCTCCCCTTTTTAACTTGCTTGCTCTATCATAGGACCCAGAAACAGTGCCTAGCAAATGATGACCTCAGCATACACTGGCTGAATGAGTATCTTGTAGACCTTAGAAGAATGCATCTTTAGGGTAAGTTCCTAGCATTCTGTATGGCTCAAAACTACATTTATATAAAAATTCCAAAAGATAGTGTCAAATGGACATCTCTGAAAACTACACAGACTTATCAATAGTGTAAGAAAATGCCTCTTAATCCACATTAATACTCATAATAAGTATAATGAAACTATAAAAGCCGTTGCATGATATCTCATGGTCCTGTGTGTTGACCGGGCTCAGCGGGGCCGTTCTGCCAGTCTCGCATGGAGTTTCTCGTGAGGCTGGCGTCAGCTGGAGGCTCAGCCTGCAGGCAGACGCAGCTGGGGCTCTCTCCTGGGGCTCCAGTTCATCTCAGGGCCTTTCCTCTGCAGGTGTCTCTCCGTCAGGGTAGCTGGACTGCTTACGTGACCGCCGAGCATCCCAAAAACCTCTTGCGAGAGGAATAAGTGGCCAGGTATTTTTAATGCCTGTGCTTGGAATTGCTGAAGTGTTACTCTGTTTTCTCCCAATCAAAGCGATCAGGAGCTCAGTACAGATTCAAGGGAGGATGGCATGAACGTGGATGGGTAGATGAGATTGTCTGAAGCCATCCTTGGAGTCTATCTACCATGGTGCAATGAAAGAACAGGACTGTGGCAGTAGGGCTAGAATTCCCAATACCATGGTAAAGAGTATCATAAATTAGAACCTTGGGAAAGGAACCTGTATAACAGGAGATCATGAGGAAAAATAACATGAAAACATATTTCTTGAAATTCCGCTGGTTCCTAAAATCTAGGAGTTCTGTTTATTATTTAAAGAGAATGTAAATGATGACATGCTTTTTAAGTTTGTCTTAATAACCTAAATCCCATCATTATTTTACAGTTTTATTTTAACTATGCATATTAAATTCCATTTTTAAAGTATCTTCCACCTCATGTGTGCTACTGCAGGAATCTACAAGCATGGATGGAATCCTCCTCGTGGTCTGTTTTTGACATTGGCTTTTCTAAAGTACTCTTTGTAAAACTTGTGGAATAATACTGAAACCCCCAACAATCCGCCCTCCTGTGTTTATTACTGAGCACCAAAGCCACAGCTCTAACCACTGCAGCACTCCATTAATTGTGGACACGGAGTGATCAGGAGAACCGTCCCCCCTGTGATTGTGGTTTGAAACTCTCCAGGAGGCCTGTAATAGACTATGTGACCTCCGAAGGGGGAGTGATGATATTGAGCATTCCACATAATGCTGGGTTTGGTTTATTTTGTGATTGGTATGACACATTATCCAGGCAAGAAATCCAGATGTTGTCAGGCATGAAGGAGAGCAAATCTGGAAAGGGATAAAAATGAGATGTAGGTGTGCAGAGAGATGGCTGAAATGGGGGAAAAAAAATGCAACCCAGTGACACACTTTGCAGGAGTGGCTGCCTGATCTGAGATAGGGGCTATTGTGGTTGTAGATAAAGTCTTTCCTCCTAGCTGGGAAGGAAGGCAGGAAAAGGGGCTTCGCTGATGGAGGGTAAGTGTTGTAGAGTGCTGACACATTGCTTTTGTTAGAGTGCGTTTTCCCCTATGATTTCTTTAGACATGATACCCATTTCTATTATACAAAGGTATACCAATAAGTCAACTTTTGATATTTTAATATTTTCCAATTACACGTGCCAAGAAGATCAAGAGATTTTTTTTTTTTTTTTACACTGTCTCTGCTCAGGGAAGCAAGTAGATGGTACAGGGACTTCTGTTTGTTTGCCATGAATTGAGAAAATTTGAGGACCTACCAGGAGCCAGTACTTTTATTTTCTCTTTAATTACAGAATGCAGGGCTGAACTAGAGCAGTTGTTCTAACATGTCACACACTTGGAGGACATTATCTGTGACTTTTGTCCTCAGCTTTCTTTCCTTTTCTGTCTACACTTTCTCAAGATAATCTCATTCTACTTCCTCATTCACAAGTCTCAATTAAATCTGATACCTCTCTTGAGGGGGTTGGGATGGAATGTTGTGATGTGCTGCTCAGATCCCTCTTCATAAACAAAGGGGTTATGATGCCAGCTGCTGGCAGAGCTGCCCCTCAAATAGCTGTGTGTTATGAGCCACCTTCAAGGATTGTCACCAGAAGAGAGGCACCTTGCCAAGGCCATACCCCTCACATGGCGCAGCTGGCAGTTCATGACTAATTCTTGTGATGGGCTTTGGAGGCCTGCCCTCTCCCGCAACTCAGAAGAGCTCTGGAGGTTCACTTCACCTTCTGAATTCCTCCACTGATCTTGGATTATAGTTCAGTTTCTCCTCCTGCCCAATCATTCTTCTTTCTCTTTCTTTTCGTAGCTGTTGATCTCAAAACACTCTGGGAGAACACTGTTGTGCACACTAAATCTCAGAATCTGCTTCCCAGAGAAGCCAGCTAGCTACACTCTTAAATTTACGCCTCCAATTTTATCTTTCCTTGAACTTGAAGTTCAAAAATCAAACTTTTTAATCAACATTTCTGTTTTCATTTCTAAAAATCATCTCAAATTTAACACGCTCAGAAATGAATCCTTGATTTTTACCCCTAAGCCTACTTCTGCTATCAGAATTGCCCTGCTCAGTAAATGCCACTGTCAGCCACCTAGATACTTAGGCCCTAAACCTAAGCAACCTTGATTTTGGTCTGTTCCTCAAAACCCACATCCTATTGATCAATATACTGTCAGCCCTGCCTTCTTAATGCATCTCAAATCCAATCACCTCTCACCATTTCTATTGCTATAACATTATTCAAGTTGCCATCCATTCTCACGTGGCACATACCCATGAGTATCCTAACTGTATCTCTGTCTCCTCTCTAGTATCCTAGATATGTCTTCCACTAGTAGCCAAAGATCTTACCTAATACTTAAATGAGATCTTGCCATTTTCCTTACTATCTCTAATGGTGTTCCCTTGCAAGAATCAAATCCAAACTTTTCGCTGAAGCCCCATATGATGAGATTCTACTTATGTATCTCATGACCATTGAGGAGTTCACTGCTTGTTGGGCATGTTGGCTTTCTCTCTGTCTGTTGTACACAACAAGTCTTTCTTTGTCCAGGAGGATTTATAATTTCTGCTTCTTGGAAAGTTCCTCTCCAAAAATCTTTGCTGGTTACTTTTTCTCCCTTCTCCTCCCTCGGATCTCCAATGTCTCCTCTTTAGAGAGGTCATGTTGACCACCTAGCTAAAGTAACTCACAAGTATCCTCTTCATAGCACTCAGTCTTAAAATTTGCTGCTATGGAATAAATTATGACCCTCTCAAAATTCATATGTTGAAGGCCTATGTGACTGTATCTGGAGACAGAGCCTTTAAGAGCTAATTAAGGTCAAATGAGGACTTAAGTGTGGGCCCTAATCTGATAGGGCTATGACCTTGTAAGAGGAAGAGAGATGTCTCTTTATACCACGTGAGCACACAGCAAGAAGGCAGCTGTCTACAGGCCAGAAAGGGAGCCCTCACCAGACACTGACTCTACTGATGCCTTGGTCTCAGACTTTCAGTCTCCAGAACTGTGAGAAAATAAATTTCAGTTATTTAAGCCACCTGGTCTATATTACTTTTATTATGGAAGCCTCAGCAGACTAATACATTGGCTTATAGGTTAATGCATTTATAACCTGTCTCCTACCATAAAAAATAAAGTCTTGAGGTCAAGGGTATCATCTGTCTTTCTCACTGCTGTATCCCTAATGCAAGGAAGAGTGTCCATGTGTAGTAGGCACTTAATAAAAGTATATTAGCTGGCTTGGTTACTGTTTCCTCAAAAATTGGTTAAGGGTAAAATACAGAGTATGAAAAATTTAAGTGCTGCTGTTTTTGTTAATTTGGCAGGCTATACAACTAGAAAAACTCTGCTGGCATAGATCATTCAAGAATCTGGTTCAAATAAGAAACATCCCTTTAAATCTATAAAATAGTGAGAGAAATATGCAAGACTAAAATAACTGAAAACTATAAATGATGAGAGATAACCAAGCGCTAAATTTTGGCAGCTGCTCTGGGGAGAAAAAGGAAAAGTTAGATACTTGAACAAATCATGGAAGGATGTCTAATATTCGTACAAGCTAAGAGGATATTTCAAGACTACAATTTTGATGATTGATGCAATTTTATGAAAAATTATTAGAGTAATAAAAACAAGTTTATATCTTAAAAGAAGTTGGTATAAGTTTATCAAACATTGATTAGAACAAGCTGACTGGTAGAGGTGTTGAAAAATTTCTAAGCGCAGGGCTGAGGTTGCAAAGGTGAAGAGAGGGGAGATATCTTACATGGCTTGAATGCAAGAGAAAGGGGTTCAGATTTAATATTTAAGGAAATGATTCTTCTTTTTTTTCTTCCTCCTCCTACTCCCCCCCTTCTGTTTCTCTCTCATCTTTCTTTCTCATTTATTTTGTCACTGTTTTTCATTCTTTTCTCCATTTAAGATATTTTGTGGACTCCATACCTTATGAATTAATTTCTAGGGGAAGTAATATAGACAAATGATCTCCCACTGGCAAAGAGCTTGGGGTCAAGTCACCAAGTGTGTGTGTACTTGTGTCAGTGAAAATATACACACATATGTGTGGTGGGAGGCTTCAGGGAAGGAAGTGGGAAAAAGATCTTTCATGGCTCTAGCATTTTAATTTTAAATTTTATCATTTCCTTTTGCTGTCAGTTATCTATGGGCTATCTAGAAGAAACGCTTATGCATTTTGTGTGTTATGATTTAAGCAGACTGACTTTTTGCTCACACTTAAAGTCATCCTGTCATTTCTGGTTGACCAGAGCTGATTTTGTTAGTTGAGGTATTCTTATACATGTTCTCAGGATAGCTTCTCTTGCTTTGTAGTTCTTGCAAGTCTAATTCAGGTCTTAATAGATGGGTTTCTGTTCAATGAAATGGTAGATCTGAGTTCAGTAAAACAGCTCCTTAAGATACTTTTACTCTTATTTAAAAAGCTGAGGATCTAAAAGTAGAATTTATGTTCTTTCTCATCTAGAGATATAAAAATGTTATTAACATCCAACTGGTCTCAAAACTCAAAGTTAGAACTTGGGGCTGTTTGAAAAGGAATTTGCTGGTAACAATGAGTGGACTGAAAATGAGAGAACCACTCAAATAGTGTGCTTTGTGGTGGTTGAGGTTTACTTAATCACGGTCTTTCACCGTCAAAGATAACAAAGCTTTGGGACTGCTCTGCACAATATCAACTCTTTGTATTTTCTGATCTGCTCACTAAGGTTGAATTTTATCATTTTCTTGCTCAAAGATTCGATCCCCATTAACAGAAACCCACTAAGAGGAGTGCATTTTGTGGCTTCAGCGGCCTACCAAACCAAACATTTACAGGTCAACTCAGGAGAAGAAAAATGATCTCTTTCAAGATGGCTATTACTGCACAAGCAGAAAAATATCACTAAGCAGAATACCTTTTTATAGATGAATTTTAAGTCGTTAGCATTATCAATCTTCCACTATAATCCCTGCTAATTTTAAGTACCAAATTGCATTGGCAGAGTAGTAAAGATTAGTGCTTTATCCACATATTAATATAAAATAGTTATCAAATAATATCCTGTACTTCTCTTATTCGTATATTTCTTGGCCTTCTGTGCATCACTTTTTCACGAAGATATCAGAAAATCTTACAGATGTTACCTGAGAATGTTCAAATTTGAGTTTTGCAAGTCTAGCAACCAATGAGCCCAAAGAATATGTAGAAAATTCACATTTGATAATCTGAAGCATAGGAATCCAATATGTTGCTGCATAGGCATCTTGCTGCCCTGGCGGATCTCAGTATAATGTTAGAATGATAGAGGTGGATAGGAGCAAAAGGAGATCACAGTGATTGTGGTGATCGGCAGGATTCTTAGGCTATTCTGGAAGTGAAGGGCAAGTGTAGTGAAATGGACTATTAGTCATAATAGTTAAATACATCCTGGGAAACCTTTCTTGTGTACAAGTTCTGAGATCTGTAACTGGCCTGTAGTCAGAGAAAATGGAAATTCAGATGTATGTCCATAGAAGGTTGGGGAGATAGGAAGAGGACTGTGACAGGCAGCAATTTATACATTTTTAAATATGATTCCAGAATTTGAATATTCATACACTTTAATGTCACAGAGGGTCCTTTTAGACACAATGTTTTATGATTTTAATATCCGCTGAATTCTTCTCATATCCTGATAAGTATTGCTTTCAAGGATAATGGTAGGCTAATTGCTTTAAAAGAGGATTGCCTTTCCTCAAACTATATAAATCGAATATTTCAGATTGCAGTGGGGTAAGTTCTGTGCTCTGTTGACCTACTTTCTTGAGCAATGTGCTTCTTGATCAACTATTATCATGAAGGATAGAGATCATGTACACAGCTGCAAGATGAATGATGCCTTTTTTCAATCCACTGGTGACATTTCCCATCAATAAGACAATTAATAAAGGAAGAGGAGGCAAAACAAAAAAAACCAAAAAAAACAAAACCAGACTCCAACAATTGTTCCTTTTATTGAAAGGAAGGAACTCCAGCTGTTTGGACAGTTACGTATTATTTAATAGGGTAGATTCTCTTAACACACGAATATGACAGATGTTTGCCAAGGCCTCCCAGCCTGCAGGGAAAATAGGGTCACAATAACCATGAGGAAACAGCAGTGTCTGTGGAAATAGGTCTCTGCTAGTTTAATGAGTCTCTGGGGAGTCTCTCATGAGAGCCTAGAGGGCTACAACTGTCCCTTTCTTTCTATATTTAGTGTCCACTTTGTCAGCTGATTCTGACACCCATCAGATGGATCATGATTTTCTGTACTGATATATTCTCCACCATGCCCAGTGCTGGCTGCCATGGTTGGCTATCAAAACTGCCTTCATATCTTGCCGGTCACTTTAGCAACATCTTTTTATTATGCTGCAGGAGGAGGTGCACTGCAGTGGAGGTAAATACCCTTCTTTGCTTGTGTTACACTCTATCTCCAGGCTCAAAGCAGGACAGATTTATACATTAATTTCTTTCAGTTATCTCTAAATCACTTTAAAAAAAGTATATCCCTATAATGCCAGGACCCTCAATCCCTGGGCTTGGGCTAGAAAAGAAATTAAGATGATACATACTGCAGTTTATTCATATTTGTCCTGTCTCTACGACCTTCATTTGTGTTCTTAGAACAAGTTTATAACAGTCAATTCCCTTTACTCTCAGGATGTCTTATTCTCCATCTGGCACAGTGTCTGATAGGGAAAATATATAACCCATAACCTAACTTTTTAATGCCAATTTTGGGCTTAGGGTTAACTGTCATAATTGAAAGATCCTGTTTTTTTTTTTTTCTTTTCATGAGAAATCAAAGTTTCCATGCAAATCCATCCAAGATCAGTCTAATATGTTATCCTTTCAGATATTGCTAACATTCCGGAAGTTACAATGATACATAGTTTAGACTGGTTACACCAGAGGGTTTTTTTCTGGTACCATTTATACACAGCAGGGAGGCAAGTAGGATTTAGTCCCTGTGCCTGTATTGTCAGTTGAGAAAGGAGTGTGTGATTGATTAGTTATGTCTTCCATGGGTGTCAGTGGTAGTACAATAACTACGTATTTGCCACCCTCAAGCTAGCGTAATGGCTTCTAACACTGGTTCAACTCCCACTCTTCACGCAGTCCTTCCCCACCCTTGGTTAGTAATGACCTAATTTGGTGATTAAGTATTTAAAGAGCTAGAGCACCATAATGATAAGAATGCAAGAAAATAGAAGGAATTTTACATGAAATGAAACGTAACACTGAAAGGCATGAATTTCTACTTACATTGTAATCAGCATGATTTCATTTCTCCCACCAAAGAATAAAGAAACTTTGGTAAGTTTATCTTTAGTGTTCCCTACTTTCTGTGATCTCCCAGTTCTTTAGTGGTATATAACTTTTGTCTCCTTCATATTCTAAGGTCCTTTCTATCTTTTTCACTTTCTAGCCACTAAAACCATAATTAAAGAGTTCATTCTTATTGGTAAGCAAATGATTAATGGATTCTAACTGTAGTAGGCAAATGTTCCAGGTATATCTCTTTCAAAAATATATACATTTAATATTTTTATTCAATAGTTTAAGAAATTTATTGAAAACTTCATGTATACTAGGTACTTTTATAAACTGTGGGGTTATAGTGGTGAATAAGAAAGTCATTACCCTCATGGGACTTATGTTTTCATGTGGAAAGATGGACAGCAAACAAACAGATGATATCAGATAGTGGTAAGTACAGTCAGCCTTTTGTATCTGTGTTCCACATCAGTGGATTCAACCAACCACATATTGAAAATCTGATTAGGTCTGCAATGGTTACATCTGTTCTGAACATGTACAGATCTTTTTTCTTGTCATTATTCCCAAAACAATACAGCATAACAATTATTTACATAGCATTTATATTGTATTAGGTATTATAAGTAATCTAAAGATGATTTAAGGTGTATGGGAAGACGTGCATAGGTTATATGTAAATACTATGCCATATTGTATAAGGGACTCGAGAGTCTTGCATTTTGGTATGAAGGGGGTTTTGGAACCAGTCCCCAACAGATACCAAGGGATGAATGTACTGTGCAGAGAATTAAGTTAGGATTATATGGTGGTGAATAATCAATTAAATCAGGATGAATAATAATGAATAATTACTCTAGGTGGGGTCATTAGAATAGAACTTTCTGAAGAATGACATTTAAGGCATCTGAATGAAAATAAGGATCCAGACACACAAAATTTCATGGAAAACACAACTTAAATCTAAGAGCAAAATTTTAGGCACAGTAAAATAGACAGACATTTGGAGAAAATGAAAACATTCTTAGTGACCTTGAAATCACACCATCTTATGCTCCTCCTATATGTATAATCAGTCCTCAGTAGTAAGTGCATCCAAAATATTATTAGTATCTATTTGATAAATCTCTATAATTTTACAGTGTATTCATTTTTTAAATAAAAGAGATCATACCCTTGACTAAAGAAGCTATGTTTAGTAGTCAGAGAAGGAAAAAAACAAATCACCTGCAAAGAACTATCACTCAGACAGTAGCCTTCTCAAAAGTAATAATAAAGTCAGAAGACTCTGGAATAGTATCTTCAATGGGCTAAGAGAAAAATCAACTTCGACTTAGAATTGTGAACTCAGAAAAATATCTTCCAATAAAATTTTTTTTGTAAGAACTAAAGCAGAGAGTAAACTGCCAACAGGCCTTTACCAAAGTAATAACATCTAAAGCAAATGCCTCAGAAAGAAGGGGAATGATTTTAAACAGATGTAGATGTGTGACAGAGAAATTAATAATCAAAAATTGTATAAAATAATAAGAACAATGTCTATTTTTCAGATTAAAAATAAAAAGAACTGAAATAGTGGGCAAAATTAGCCTGTATTTTAGGGGTAATTTTATTAAAGTGATTAATGGTTCTTACATATTTCAAGTGGGAGATTACAATATTAATTAAAGTTCTGTATGATAATATTTCAAAGGTAACCACTAAAAAATAGAAATAGAGGATACTACTTCCAAACAGAAGAAGGAAAAAAGTGGGATAAGAAAACAAAAGTAATCAGTTTAAGAAAGGCAAAAGTAATCAGTTTAAAACAAAGCATAAAAAATATGTGACAAATTGCACAAAGTAAGAATGTGAAAAAAATTTATGTATATCAATAGACTAAATAAAAACAGAATTCATTAGATAGGTTTAATAATCAAAATCCAAGAATAAAGATAAATAAGTACTGGAGACCTAATGTATACCATGGTGACTAGAGTTAATAATAATGTAATGTACACTTGAAATTTACTAAAAGAGTAGATTCCAAGTGTTCTTAGCACAAACACACACAAGAGGCAACTATGTGAGGTGATGGATGTTAATTATATGGATTGTGGTAATCATTTCACAATGTATATGTATATCAAAACATTGCATTGTATAGCCTAAATCTATACATTTTCATTTATTATACCTCAATAAAACTGAAAAAAATATCCAGGAATAAGCTAACAAGAGAAACACCTAAAACATAACTTAGAAAAATAGAAAATGAAAGGATGTAAAAGGAACATATGTAACCATTTTAATATCAACAAAAAATATGCTTAAAAACAAAAAGCATCAGTAGAAATAGAAAAGGTGATTACAAAATGTTTCAAAGTTCAATTCCCCAGGAAGATATAATTCTAAAACTATATGTACCTAATAAAATCGTCTCAATATATATGTAATAAATTTATGGAGGAATAAATTCATAAACATATCACCATTATGAAGAGCTTCAATACTCCTGTCAAAGGTCAGACAAAAAATAGTAAATTATAAGAGTTGAACAACATAATTAATAAGCTTAAATAAATAGACATACATGGAATCATTTAGCTGTTATTTGAGAACATATGTTTTTCTCAAGCACACAAAAAACATTTAAAAATTGATTATGTATTGTTAATCCATAAAGCAAGTCTCAAACTTCCAGAAACTGATGTCATGCAAACCACGTCACACTGGTACCACACAGTCTGCCTCAGGGAAATTAGGTTAGAAGTAAATTGCAACAAAATAAATTAACATATCAGAAATTTGAAATTAAAAATCATACTTTGAAATAATTGATAGGTCAAAAACAAGAAATGATAAAAATACTATACCATGGAGAACTGGATGATGATTAAGTTACCATATATCAAGACTTAGTATGCAGAGGAAGCAGCATTTTGGAAGCAACATATAATGTGAATATGCTAATATTTGAAAATAAGGCTAAAATTGAATCAGTTAGATATCTAAATTAATAAATAAAAACAATAGAATAAACCCCAAAAGAATAATGGATATAGTAAAGAAAAATGCAGAAATTAGCAAAGGCAAAAGTGATTTCTTTAAAAGGCAATTTGAACAAAACTCTGAGACTGAGAAAAAAAGGAAAAAGTTACAAATAATATTAGGGCTTGAAAAAGCTCATAACTACAGATAAATTGAAAAGATACTAGATTTTTTCAGGCAAATTTATAGAAAATATTTGATTTATTATCAAAGTAGATGAATTCCTGGAAAACATATAATATCAAAACTGACTGAAAGGGAAATAGTTTGAATTTTCCTGTAATCAGTGACTCATTGAGTAGCTGGTTGACAATATTTTCACAGAGAAAACAAGTGGTTCAGATTGTTTTATAGACCAGTTCTACTAAATTTGCAATGAAGATAAGATAATTCTCACAAAATAAAAAGAATTATAATAGTCCCCAAGACATTTAATAAGGTACTTATAACATTGATACCAAAGGTAAAGAAAAGGACAGTATGACAAAGGAGAAAAAAAGCAGGTTTTAGAATGGTTATAGAAAACAGAAATATATAATAACATAAGGACAGTAATATAAACAGTAATATAATTAAAAGGACAGTAACAAAACAAAAAAGAGCAGTATGAGAAAGAAGAATACATTCCAATCTCATATATGAAAGTCTGATCATTCATGTATTAAAAACAGATAACTCATAGTGAACAAGCTAATGTTATCCCTGGAAAAAACATATGCTTTAAAATAATAACAAACCTATAAATTTCCTTCATGATCAGATGAAGGAGAAAAACTATGTGATCCTCTCAATCAATGTATGAAAGTATTTCATAAATTTAGATATTCCATCATGATAAAAATTCTTATAAAAATTGGAATAGGAGAGAATATTTTTATCAAAACCTATCAACAACCTATCAAATATAATTCTTAATGTATAAATGTTAGAAATGTTTCCCTGTGAAATCAGGAACAGGACAAAAGTATCCACTATTACCTCTTCTATTTAGTGTTTTAATGTAGACCCTAGTTGGCAAGACAAGAATAGATATAAAATATATGAATATTGGAATTAAAAAAAGAAAATTTATAATTCACAGATCATATTAGTATCAACTTGGAAAGCCCAAATGAATTTGCAGACAACCTATTATTAATAGAATTAGCAAGGGAGTTTAAAATGCTGGGTGGATACAGTAAGATCTATAAGGAAAAATAAATTACATTTTTAACGAACAGAGCGCGTGATTTATAAAAGTTTATTATTTATCACAGAGCTAAAAACATACCTAGGAATAAACCTAAAAATGGATGCTTAAGCCTTCTGTGGAGACAATTATAAATTTTTATGACAGACGTTAAAGCGATCTAAACCAAAGAAAAGATAAAACCATGTTCCTGGATAGAAAGACACACTATCACCAGTGTGTAAATTTTCTTCAAATTGATCTTTAGGTACAATGCAATTGCAGCAAAAAACATATTACTCTTTTAATACACCTGACATATTTACTGGAAAATATATGTGGAGGAACAGGGCCTAAAAGTTAGCTAAAATGTTTCTAATTTATAATGAAATATAACAAAATATAGATTTGCTCTTCCAGAGAGGAAGACATTTTTATTTTTTAGGCAATAAATAATTGAAAGAGTCTGGTTTTAAGGCAGAGATAGGAATACTGAGCAAGGTAACTTGTATGATTTCATGTCCTCTCCAAAACTCATGTTGAAACTTGATTGCCAATGTAACAGTATTGGGAGGTGGGGCCCTTAAGAGGTGATTAGTTCATGAGGGCTGATGGATTAATGCCATTAACTTGGGAGTGGGTCAGTTACCCTGGGATTGGGCTTCTGATAAAAGGACAAGTTTGGCCCCCATGTGCTCTCTGTCTTGTGTGCTTGTTTTCCATGTGATGCCTTCTGCCATGGGGTGACCTTCACTAGGGGCTGGTGTCATATTCTCAGACATCCCAGCCTCCAGAACTGTGAGATAAATAAACTTCTGTTCTCTATAAAGTACCCAGCCTGTGATATTCTTCTATAGCAGCAGAAAACAGACTAAGACAGGAACAGTATAGACACCAGAAACAGACCCATAAATACATGGTACTTTGATACATGATGGAGATTTAATCACAGATCACTGGGGAAAAGTATGACTATTCAATAAATGGTGCTGAGACATTTGGTTATCTATATAGGAGCATTGACCATATTTTAAACATAATAGTATTTCCAAAGAGATTAAAAAAGGTGAGGTATTATGGACATGCTAATTTGCTTGACTGTAGTAACCATTCATTATGTATATTAAAACATCATGCTGTATACCTTAAATATATACAATAAAAAAAGAAATGCAGTTGAAAAACATTTAAATGGCAAAGGCAAACTTTAAACTGTTTAGAGGATAGTATAAGGGTATGTATATTTATGAGTGTGGGATATGGAAAAGTTTTTAAAATAAGACATATAATCACTATACCAAAGAAGAAAAATTGATAAATGTAACTGCTTTGAAATTAAGAACTCATTTTTATCAGAAGACATCACAAAGAGTAAAAACAAGTCAGAATCTGGAGGCTGCATTTTCAAGATATATAACTGAAAAAAAAATTGTATCAAGAATATATTAAGAAATGCTATACATTTCTAGAAGTTAACAAAACCCCAATAGTAAAATGGTTAAAAAATATAAGCAGATATTTCAACAAAGGGAACGTATGAACATAGGAAAACTATCAGGGGTTCCCAATGCCCCCGATATAACCGAGTCATGGGGCAGTGTGCGCTGCAAGAGATGAGAGAGACAAAGACACGGACAGGAGAAATAAGGTGTAGGAGTCTGGGGGAGTCAGGGGACCACCAGCACTCAGGTGCCAAGGTGGTACTGACTGAAGTCCAGCACCTGCTTTTATTCTCTTTTTCATGCTATAGATTACAATGATTTCACGTGAAAAGGTCATGGGTTACAATGTGTAGAAGCTTCAAGGCTCCCCAAAAAGTCACAAGATGCCTTAACTATTTTCTTTTTTATCTGTGGAAGCAGGAACACATAACTCATTACTAAGCACAACTACACCTTAAGGTATGTATAGATAGTATCTCTGAACTCAGCAGCTGTGGCCCATTTGATAGAGGAACAAAGACATTAGTACTTCTTGTTGGGAGGTTAGCTCCCCATTAACTGAGGTGCTCTACTGAGAAAGGGAGGGAAGGAACTTAGCCTGGTGTTCTAAGAACTGGAGCCTGACATCCCTTCTTCTGGGATGATATTTTGCAATCTTCCTCTGCAGCTGTGGGTGCCTTTCATGTCAAGTCACTCCGTGGCTTTTTAAGCATGAGGCCCCTTAGGCTTTAAGGTGGGAGTCTGCTTTGCTGTACTCCCAGATCGCTTGGAATGTCCCCCAACTAGGCAGTTAATTTCTGCCCTTATCTCCGGCTCCTGCCTAGGCAGCATTCCTTTACCTCCTCTTTCCTGTGGCCTCAAAAATAGGGTCTCTAAGCCCTGGTGGTCTTATTCCCTTTAGAAAACATGTAAAACTGAAAAAATTTCCTATGAAAAGGTGTTCAATCTTATTATAAATTAAGAAAATGTGAATAAAACCCACAAGATACAACTTAACATCCACACGTTGCCCAAAACTAAGAAGCTAGAGAATGCCAGGTGTTTTGAATTCTCACATGTTGCTGAGGGAAAGTATATGGGCACAACCACTTGGAACATGGTTTTCTGCTCATATACAACTTGGTAAATCCACTTCTAGACAAATAAGCCTGAGAAACTATTATTCGTGTTCATCAAGAGATATGTACTAGAATTTTTTAAATAGAAGGATTATTTGTAGCAGAACAAACTAACCAATGGTTTTTGTAACAGAAACAACCCAAACTATCCATACAAATGAGAATGAATTTTTAAATTATGGTCTATTTACATGATGAAATAGTTAGTATATAGCAGTGAAAATGAATGAACCACAACCACACACAAAACATGGTTGATTCTTAGAAGGAAGTTTTAAAAGATTGTGTATAGTATGATATCACTTTTATAAAGTTCAAAGCCAGGTAATATTAAATGTGTTCAGATATGCATATGCACATGTAATAAAAGCATAAAAAGTAAGACATGATAAACACAAAACCAGAACAGTGGTTACATAGGAAGGGTTGGAAAGGAGTTCCCAGGTGTTTTATTATTATGCTTCACAATATGTACATAAGTTTTATATACATATATATTATATATATTAAATATTTTAAAAAATCATCTAAAAAGCCATATTTTTTATTTACGATAACAGTTTTTTAAGAAAGAATTGGGAATGAAAATTTAGTAAAATATTTAATGATTTTGAGGATGATTGATATTTTCATTAAGTCACTCAGTATTCCTGAACTTCAGCAAATCCATTGGAAACTGAATTCACTAACATGATCCTTAACCTAAACAGAAGCTATAAGTTACATAATACAAATGTGAGGTTCTTAAAATACAATACCATCTTCCTACTTGTGAACAGTAGCAGAAATGGACTGCATAGTCAGATGACAAGGTTCTCAAGCTACCTTTGCTGTTGGGATTCTGGGCATATTTGGGCAACTGGCCTACCTTCCTTAAATTCATTTTGCCCATGTATGGAATTAGAACATGGGGCTCTAATGTTCCTTTTGGTTTAAAAATCATATTGGTGCAATTCTCTGTATCTTAATATTTGTTCTTGTGTTCTATTTTTTTTTTTTTATCCCTTCTTTCCCTGGGCAACCAGAGAAGACACCTAAGGGCTCTGCTATAATCACAGTGATAATGATTTTATCTTTCTCTAGATTATTATGGGACTCCAACTGTGGCTGGTATAACCCTTTCCTACCATAAGTTGTGGCTGGTTCCATCTCTCCTCTTAGAGAGATCCTAGCATATTCATGTGCATATGCTCTTGCCTTATTTTGATGACCCTGCTATGACCACTGCCTCCTGACAATTCACTTCTATCTCAAGATGTTCTGGCTTTCTAGATACCTTCTGAACCAGCATCTCTTATCCCTTTACGGAAATGTGTAAGCCTTCATTTTTAATGATTTGTCTGGAGCCAGAAAATCAGTTATTCCCAAATACTTAAAAACTTTTATTTCCTGGGTCCTTAGGGAAATGGGACTACTGGTGGCTTGTCTAGCTACTGGTTATGTAGCTCAATTGTCACCATTTTCCTTAACAATGGTAACCAGCTAGACCACACTATGAATGCATTAGTTTGCATTAGTTAGCCATTGCCACAAAAATGTTGTGGTTTACAACAACAAGCATTTGGTTTTCTCACTGATTTGTCCTACTCATTTATTTGTAGATCTGCTGGTCTTGGCTCTACATGCCTCCATATTCTTCCGGGATCAGAGGCTACCTTGCATCTATTCTTTTCATGGAAGATCATAGGAGTGCAAGGAGCCAAACCAAATCACCAAACACGTGTATGGCCTTGACTTCGGTCTTGTATACCAACTT
Source organism: Varecia variegata (assembly GCA_028533085.1). Taxonomy (NCBI): domain Eukaryota; kingdom Metazoa; phylum Chordata; class Mammalia; order Primates; family Lemuridae; genus Varecia; species Varecia variegata. The sequence continues at coordinate 70,321,242 of CM052438.1, read as the reverse complement.
TCCATTGGCTAAAGCAAGTCATACAGAAAATCTCAAAATTAAAAGGGGGAGGGGGAAAGGGACTGTAGAAGAGGAAACAATATATATATGTGAGAAGGATATTCTATTCTTATTTTAATATGTTGTAAGGTCACATGAGTAAGGAAATAAATGAGAACAATAATCCAACCCACCAAAAACCCCTCTATGCATTATATAATACAAAGTCTAAACAGAAGATCAAAAAGAAGTACTCAGAGTAAATATAAAACACTTGTGTCTTTTTCTGCTGAGTAGCAACCTTCAACTTGGTTTCACATTATTAGTTTGAGTTATAAACTATCACTAAGATTATAAAAATCAATAGATTTCCTGGTTTACATATACTTTAGAGGAAAGGTGTGTTCAAATGAGATTATATCCCCAGATAATCTAGACAATGACAAATAAAACATATTCTCTGGCTATGCTGACAATGGATTGGAGGGAATAATCTAAAATGTAGCATGATGAATTTAGGGGTCTAACGAATGACAGTAAGTGGGGGGGTGTGGTGGGAAGAGCTCAAATTTGAAACTAGACAAATATGGTTTTGAATTCTGGCCCTATGGTCAGCTTTTAGCAACTTACTTAGATTTTCTGAGACTCATGTCTTTGCCTGTAAGATGAGAATAGTATTCTCTCTGAGATATTGTTGTGAGGACTTTGAATAGGTATATAAAGTGCCTAATATAATATCTGATATTTGCCATGCAAGAGGTTGCAACTATCATTCTGAAAGCATTTATAAGAAACTCTAAGGAGTATTTTAGACATTCCTGGATGTCTTTTAAAACAATTTCTTTCTTCTAAGATGGCTAAGGTATAATTTCACTTGAAAATAGGATGATATCCTCCTAGTAACTCTTCAAAATCTATGATTCAATGATTCCAAAAAGAACATTATTTGTTCATTTGAGAAAACCATTTGCCACACTGCTGCATACTTTCAAATGTGCAAATAAAGGGATCCCAGCTGTTTGCTTTATTTTCAAACAACTACAAAGGAAACAGTAGAATTTTGGCTTCTTGGAATTTTCCTTTGAAAATTTTCACAACCATGTGTGGTTGGAATCTGGCATTTATCTTTTGCTTCCACTCTGGAAATTTATACAGCTCTGTAGCATTTGGTTTGGGTCACATAACTTTTCAATTCTTGCTCATAGTCTTCCACTTGTATAATTTCTTGCAGTGTGAAAAACCCCATATATCATAATGTGTCCATACAGCAAGAGTTTGGGCATAGTAATTGTCCATGGATCAGAAGAACTGAAATGGCCAAATCATTCATGAATAATAAGGAAACAAAAAACTGACATAAGAGATTGCTTTATGTGAATGACCAAGACTGAATGGACAGTATGTAATCAAAGTTCAATGAATTTTATAACCATTGACTTTAGCATCATAAGAAAAATATATCACACAGTTCATATACAAAAAGATACACTAGTTTCCAAATGGCAAGATGAGTCCTGCCAAATTTAAGGCTTTTAAAATTTATGTTTTATGGACCTTCAAAACCAGCTTTTTAAGATGATCTAAGTGATGAAAATTGAGGTCAGACATCTATTTCCTTGCCCTGTCAGTCCTTTATTACATCCAGGATAACTACCTTGCCTATACTTGGAGGAAAAAAGTGATTCTAGGAAGAAATTTATACGAAAGCTAAATTTCTGAAGATTTTTTTTGGGAGGCTTCAGAAAAATTCAACCTCTGCTCTCTTTACTGGGACTTTTTCCTGGTTCTATTGTCGACATCTTGACTACAGATTTCCCAAAGCTGAATTTCATGTTCCCATCTCCTCCTAGGGCTCTCTAACTTTTGATTCCATAGGCTCCTGGTCTAATTCTGACCCTTCCTACATTACTCCTGACATGGGCCCTTTCCCTGCCTAAAGAATCAGGATCTGCCTCTGACTTACAATTTTGTGTGTCAAAAGAATATTATTATGAGCCCAAGGTCTTATTTTTTTTGACTTGATTGATAAACAGCCTGATTTAAAGGACCTTCCAGCTTCAACATTTGCCGTCCATCCATCCAGCATTTATTGAATGCCAACTGTTCGTCATATATTCTTCTATGCCCCCAAGTACGAAGAGATTAGAAAATCAGCAATTGTAGTCTGTGAGCACTGGTATCAGGCTCTGCTACCTACTAGTCGTGTCACCTCAGGCAAGTTCCTTGAACTAGGTTCTTTAGTTTCATTACCTGTAAAATGATAATAATAGTGCACTATGTCATAGACTTGTTTTGAAGGTTAAATAATGTGTACTATATATATTGCTTAGAAAATCCACAGGTTATTCTGTAAACATTGCCAGTCCTCCACCCTCAAACCCTTCTAATCATCACTCCTGTCCTGGTCTTTTGCCTTCACTGGACTGACCACCTATCTTGATAAAACAGTTGTGGCGGTAGATATTGAAAAGCAGTCACAAACATTGCAAAACCCATTGAAATAAAGGTTCATGATGATCTGCTTCTTGTCTGCAGAATCTTTTTTTTTTTTTTTGACTTTGAAGGTCAGAGACAGTTATTATAGTTCTTACTTTTAAGGGTCCATTATTAAAATATATCCTGTGTCAGAGCTAAAAGTGTTACAGGCTTATCTGGCCTTAAAAAAAAGACTTGAACAGACATTCTCCAAAGAAGACATACAAATGGCTAGCAAATATATGAAGAGAAGCTCAATATCATTAACTGTCAGGGAAATGCAAATCAAAACTACAATGATTTATCACCTCACACCTGATAGGATGGCTAATATTAAAAAAACAAAAGGTAAGTGTTGGTGAGAATGTGGAAAGATTGGAACACTTGTACACTGTTGGTGGGAATGTAAAATGGTGCAGCAGCCATGGGAAATAGTATGGCTGTTCCTTGAAAAATTAAAAAAAAGAACTACTGTATGATCTAGGAATCCCACGTCTGGGTATATATCTAAAAGAATTGAAATAAGGACCTTGAAGAGACATCTGTATACTCATATTCATTGTGCCATAGCCAAGATATGTAAACAACCCAACTGTCCATTGACAGATAAATGTATAAAGAAAATGTGGTGTATACATACAATGGAATTATTCAGCCTTACAAAAGAAGGAAATATTGCCACATTTAACAACTGAAGGACATTATGCTAAGTGAAATAATCCAGGCACAGAAGGGTAAATACTACATGATTTATTCCATTTACATGAAATATCTATAAAAGCCAAACTTACAGAGGCAGAGAATACAATGTGATTGCCAGGGATTGGGAGTGGGTGAAATGGGGAGTTGTTCAATGGATATAAAGTGTTAATTATGCTACATGAATAAGTTTTAGAGGTCTGCTGCATAAAATAATTAATAATAATGGATTGTGCACTTCATAATTTGTTAAGAGGGTATGTTAAGCATTCTTTTCACAAAAATGGGACACAGGGAATTTTGGGAGGTGCTGGATATGTTTATCACCTTGATTTTGGTAGTAGTATCACTCGTGTTTGCACATGTCCAAACTTATCTAACTGTCCACATTAAATATGTGTAGGTCTTTGTATATCAGTTGTGTCTCCTTGAAGCTGTTAAAAGTTTTGGTTTCATTTGACAATGAAGGCTCTTTAGAAAGGCTGATTGCTGCTTATGGGACTTAGAATACACTTTGGGCTGCATACTGTGTCTTTATGTGAGTAGTCCTCATATTTACAATTCTTTGCCTTATGTTTATGCAATCTTACAACACATTCAGAAAGCATTTTAACAGTGGTAAATTAATATGTGGCTCAGGAGTGCAGAGCTTTAGTAGAATCAAAGGGTTTATATTATTAATCAAGGTAAGTCTTCATGATCCAGATGTATGACATTTACATATACTATGCAGCAAACCATTATTTTATTTCTTAACTTATTTAAATGACAGTTATTACCTTATTACCACGAACTGGGCACTCAGAATGCACATATAGAAGACACTTTCTGCCTTAAGGAAGTGATGATTTAATGGAAAAAATAGACCAGAAAATAAATGCTTATTAAACAATGATAACAGTAGTAGAGCTATACCTGGGCATTAAAGAAGAACTGAAGAGGGACAAGAGAATGTGCACTTGTTGCAGTGCTTTATGGTCATTGATTTTTCTTCTTTGGTTTATTAGAAGTTGTATAATTATATTCTGTAGACAGACATAATATTCTGTAGACAGCTAAGCAAATGTTTGGAGCTTGCTTTTTAAAATGAGGAAGCTAATCAAAATTGGTTTCTCACATTATTAAAAAAAAGTCATGAGAAAAAAACATACATTGTCAGTCAGTTGTTATCTATACCTTGTATTAAATGAAAGATTTGATTTATTTTTCTCCAATTACTGTTTTTTTGGCTTGGTTGTTTTGTTCTTTTGATGCTGTGTATGTACAACCATGGAGAGTTGTAGCTGGTAGTATGAAACAGTTTGAGGTGCTGTGTGCTTGGGATGTTTCACTGGAAAAAGGTTTGGGACATAGGGAGAAAAAGACCACAAGAATGGGAGGAGCCATCTTGTATTCATAGTTTTACAAGAAATCAGAGCTCTTAAGTCATAAACAACCACCAAGTAATTAAAGGAGGGGAAAACATGATTTTCATTAAACCATGAATTGTGTGAGTCTCCTCTATTTTTCCTTTCTTGCCAATTCCATTTGGTATGATTGTGAAACTCTATTAATAAGCATTGTAAGTCCTTTCATTTCAGAAGGTCATTTTGGTTAGCCAATAAATGTTTTGTGTAGGACTATGTGATATGATTTGAGTTTCTTTTTCTTTCTCCAAAACAATTAATTTGCTAAAGTCTTAAAATATTTTACCAAAATTCAATTCTGTCTATTTAAGACTTTATCCTATAACCTAGGCATTTATTCACTTCATATAGAGAAGTAGCTCTCTTCATCTGAACTTTTGCATCTAAAGTCCATAATATGGTATTTGGGGTAGGAAATTTAAAGAAGGATGAGTCAAAATCCCTGCATATAAGTAGCTTTCCACCTAATAAAGAAGAAGACATTGAATGCAACAATATCTAAAATACAGATAATATTTGACAAAGGCTATGATTTATTCATTCGTTAAGCAAAAAGTGTTTTATGCATCTACCATGTTCTGAGCAATATGTGAGATTCTGGGGATAGAATCATGAAAAAGGCAGGGACATTATGTGGCCTAACAGTTGGTGCGAATGACAGATATTTACTAAGAAATAAAGAGCCTTCAGCATGGGCCAGACATGTAAGAACCAAAGATAGAAGACCCCGACATGAGGTGCTGATAACTTAATGAAGAAGATGGGCCCAGAAAATAAGCAAGAATTATACATTATGATAAACTGACTAATACAGGTGTAGGTAGGACATTACAAAAGGACAAAGAAAGTGCAGCCATCATCCTATTTTCTTTTTTTTTTTATTTATTATAGCTTATTATGGGGGTACAACCGTTCTGGTTAAGTATATTGCCCATGCCCCTCCCAACTCCCCGAGACTGAGCCTCAAGGGTGTCCATTCCCCCAACAGTGCACATCGCACTCATCATG
>CM052438.1:70285252-70315175 GCA_028533085.1 Varecia variegata | reverse complement strand
CCACTGGTCTGTGTCCCTGCACTTGTGCCAATACCAAGCAGTTTTAATAACTACAGCCTTGTAGTATAGTTTGAAGTCTGGCAAATTAATACCTCCCATTTTGTTTTTATTGCTTAAAATTGTTTTTGCTATACGGGGTCTTCTTATCATAGATTTCTTTACTTTGTTTTATTACATGCTGTATAAATATAGGCAACATTTTATAGCACAGCTAACATACCTGCTTGGTGAGAGACTTATTATATGTTGAATGTCACAGAATGAAACAAAAATGTCAAGGGAAAAAATATTAATTCTCTTTGGTGTCTTCAGGGACAGCTTTATGAAAGAGATGTCATCTCAGGTGAGTTCTTTATGAAGGATTGGTAGTATCTAGGAGGATTCCAGAGTGAGGTGTGAGCTTATGTACACAGGCAGGAAAGTATAGGAATTTCGCATACACTAAGTAGACGCTTCCTCTGACACACGAGGAAGTGTCAGACACCCAGAAAAAGGCAGTGTCAAAGCACAGGGAAACTGGGGTAAAGTTGACTTCTAACAGCTTTCCAGATTTGCCTATAGCTATGTATAATGTTTGTCCATTCAGTCCCAAAATTTCGGTTGAAAAATTAAATACCATGTACTCTATTAAATATTATTGGGTCAAGAGAGTGAGAAATTTAAAATAATGTAAGCCAAAGGAAGGCAGATATATTAACAACTCATCATAATGTAAGCAGTGTAAATAAGCCCTGAAATAAAGGACATGCAATATGTACAGAGAGAAGTAACTAAGTTTTAATAGAGTACTTTAGACAGGATGTGTGGACAGTCTGCCTCTAGAGCCTGCAGTCCATGATGTGTTCGGGGTATAATCATAGTTCTTTATAGCTTATCTTAGATGGAGTTCCCTGAAGCCAGATTTTGAAATGGAAAGTTGATGCAGAAGATTGATAGGATGATACTTTTGAAAGAAAGGAAGATAAAGAAAGAGAAACCGACCTGTGATGCAGGTGTTCAGAGGACTTGTGTGCTAAATTGAGGTAGTTGGGCCGGGCCTTTATATCTTTGCATCAGTTAGTCATTGGCAGCAGGGAACCCCAGAGAGAGTTATAACCTTGGGGAAGGCAGTTTCCTGCAGCTAGAGGCAGTTCCCAGCAACGGACACAGGGGGCGCTGTCAGCAATGTTTAATCCTAGACGAGGCTAACCTGGTAGGTGGAAACCCAATTCCACGCTAAGCAGTTTCCTGTTAGTTTTTCCACTGTAGGCTGTAGAAAGCCATAGAAAGGTTTGAGAAGAGGAGGTGGCATACGTTGATTTTAGTTTTAGAAATTTATTTCTGGTAGTAATGTAATGGGTAATTTGGTGGGGTGATAGATGCTGACAAGTGAAACCACTTCGGAGGCTACTGTAATAGTTAAGGCCCAATTCAAACCTATGAGAAGTTTCCCCAAATCTCCCTAACCAGAGCAATCATTCTCTCTACCTTTCTCTCGTAACGCTCTAGTTTTATGTTTCTTTTAGTCCCAACCTGATTCATGCCATCAGCAGTTGATGCTGCGTATGTCTTGCTGCAGTCTGTGAACTCCTTTGAAGCAGTGGCCACATATTCTCATCTGTGTCTCCCAAAGGACCAGCATTAGACCGTGAATAAAATGGGCATTTGATAAAGATATTTTGAATTAAACATTTCATTTTCTTCTAGGGAAGAAAGGTTGGGCTTCTATTAATACAATTGAGTCCATAGCAGTGGAAAAGAAGCGAATATCACTGAGGTGGTAGAAAAGTGAAGAACCGCTTTTGTCTGTGGTGTAACTTTCATAACATAGAAATTATTTGTGCATTAAATACACTGAAACACAGCTAGTGGAGTCCATTTATATTTGTGTATTTATTTGGTACATTTTCCTGGGCCATATCTTATAATACTTTCCCTCTTTACATAAGTTTCTCAGAGTTTGTCCAATTTACACTTCAAAGAGAAAACATAATTTGAAAGTTGTTTCTACCCTTTAATGATGTTTAATAACATGCCTGCCTAAGGCATTAAAGTTCAGGTAACATTTCTGTCTTAGCGAAACCTTGATTTTTTGTAAGACGCCTTTCTGTCTGTACTCTGATTGAATGCCCCCAATTCCTTTGGCAACTCTGTCAAAGTCATATGGCTCCAGAAGGCTGTCAAGACTTCCAGAAAGTTGAGAGTAAAAGTATTTTCCTGTCTCAGGGTACAATTTGGTCAAGAGAAGACATGGCAAAAAATTGCTTCCACAGTATATTTTAATTGTCACATGCTATGTCTTCTCTTGACCAAATTGTACCCTGAAACAGGAAAATACTTTTAACTCTCAAGAAAGCCTTTGATTCAAATGGGTGAAGTTTTCCAAAGCTGAGAGGGAGGACATTTTATCTGTGAAAAAAATTATAACGTGGTGGCAGAAGCACGGAATATGGCATCAGAAAATACAGTGACAAGCTGTGTGATCACAGGCAGCTCAATGTCCCTATGTTTTATTCTTCTTTCCATAATATTGCAATAACATTATTATCTATTCTAACCAACTTACATGAACAATATAAGGATATAAGTAAGTAAAAATGGTTTCTACATTATAAAATGCTATATAAGTCTTAGTTTGTATAATGCTTCTTCTCCAAATGTTTTTATTTCGAAACAACCTGTGATTAGAAAAATAGACAAATCTTAAAATATATTGTGCTTGATCTCTAGTTAGTTATGATAGCCAAATGTATTAAGTGCTTACCCTCTTACCAGTCGCTGTGCTGAGAATAATCTCATTTAATTCTTCTGATAACCCTGTGATGAAGATAAAAATCTTTTTGTCCATTTTACCAACAGATGCAGGAACTGAAGTATATAGAGTGAAATAAAATGATTTTTAAAGATCTATTATGTGACAGACAATATCTATATGACTAGAGCCTAAACTGCTAATGTTTAGCAATATGCTACATTAGTACATGCACATAGACAGAGGTGGAAGGGTTAACTTATGAGCATGTGCTGTGCTGCATATGTGTATGTCTGTGCATGTTTATTATACATGTAGGAATTCATAAATAAATATCTACAACAGGGAAACTTGTAGTATCAGAAAAGTATGTTGTTATAGACATTGAAGATTGAAAGTGTGTGTAACTAATGATAGTAAGCCTCTAGACTAACCTTTTTTCATTTAGAGTACTTAATTTTGGAAATCATCTTTTTTTTTTTTTTTTTTTTGAGACAAGAATCTTGTTCTGTTGCCCTGGCTAGAATGCAGTGGTATCAGCATAATTTACTGCAACCTCAAACTCCTGGGCTCAAGCAATCCTCCTGCCTCAGCCTCCCTCAGGCTTGTCTCGAACTCCTGACCTTGAGTGATCCTCCTGACTTCCCAGAGCGCTAGGATTACAGGCATGAGCCACCACGCCCTGTGGGAAATCATCTTCTATATGTAAAACATCATGCTCAATGTTCTAAATCAGTGCTATTTCATAGAAATACAGTGTGAGTCACATATGTAATTTTAAATTTTATGATAGCCACATTAAAAGAGTAATAAGAATCAGGTGAAATTAACTTAATAAAAGTACTAGATATAGCAAATGATTTTAATTCCTATTTCCGTTGCAGACCTGAGAAAAAAAATTCATACAAAAATTAAATCACTGTCTTATTTTACAAAATCAAGGTTGACTTTTCAATTTTAAAAGTCTCTGCTTTTAATATTGATGGGCTCCTTTGGGAAATCTACACTTGTAGATCATTAGCCTTGTGATGGTTTCTCCCATCAAGGTTTCTGAGATGATTGTATTTCATGTACAATCCCTGATGAAAAAATAATCAATTTCTTTTCCAATTTTTTTGCACTATATTTGTATCCAGCCCATGACTGTGTTCTCTTTATTCCAGTCAAGTGCTAGATTCTAAAGCAAAGTGGTAACTAATTTAAATTCAGCGTATATTGATTGCCTGCTTTATGCTATCTATAGATATAATTATGAAATGATTCTTTACAGGTGGAGCCAATAGTCTAAGAAAGGTAGACAAATACACAAATATATAACAAAATGTAATAAATGATTTGTTTCTATGATGTTATACAAAGAATATATGGACACTTTTTTCCCCAAACCCTTACTTGTTTCAAACCTACTACATAAGAGAATAAGACACAGTTGCTTAGAGGATAGACAAAATGGTAGCCATTGCCTGAAAGGAATGAAGTTTGATGCTTTGTTGAATGATAAATCAATAAATGTTTAGAATCTTCTGTAAACTTCTAATTTAGGAATCTTTTCTGTTTTTAAAATATTTAAAACTCAAAAGTGATACATGCAGTGTGTATTAAATACTATTTATTATCAACATTTAAACTTGTTACTCAGTAGATGAGTATTAGAGCTTTTTAAAAAATGTAGTCAATTTTGTTTTTGCTAGCAACCATTCAAACACCATTTCTATTTGGAGAGAATTCTTCATTATTTGGGGCTTGGAAGTCAAATAGTCTATTCCTTCCCATACTCTTGGGCAGCCAGAGTTTGAGGATATGACCTAGGTTCAGCCAATGTAGAGTCCAGTGGCTCCGTAGATGATGTCTAGTGGTGGTGGCACCAATGGCAGCATCCTAACCAGACTGCTTCTGGATTGTGACTTTGGCTCTTTTCTTGGATGCCATGTCACTCTTGCTATTTTCTGAGCCAGATTCTCCAGCATTCCTATTCATTCCGTGAACTACTAATCTGCCAGTTCATTTGATTTTGGAATCAATTGGCCAAAGTCAGTTTTAGGCATTCACAATCAAGGATCTGACTTTTATAGCAATTGGCACCAGGAAGTGGGTCAATGGCCTGAAAGCCTCAGGGAGATGAGAATCTTATCTTGGTTAGACTGGGATTGAAGGCAGTGACAAATCCAGTTAATGCTCAGTACGTATCTGATAGCCTAAGACATGCGATGACAAAACTATTTACCACTGTGGTTACCATTAAGGAGGTATCCATTAAAAGCAAATCTTTGAGGCATCGCATTGATGTAATACTAGAACAGAATTAAGGTCATATAATTTCAAAGATGCAGGGAAGAATGTTTGCTTCTAATGGAAATAAGTAAAGATAGAGAAGGAACAGGTCAAAGTTCAACATTCGTGGCTCAAGGTATGAACTAAAACTTGGGAACTTCTATCAGTACGCTAAAATAATTATCTTTTACAGCTTCAGTGTTGAAAATCAAATGAAAAATTTGAAAATGCAGATTGTCAAATACATTCATTCTAGTTCAGAGAAATGCCAAGTCTCCCATATGAAAATGGATTTTAATAAAGGATAAGAAAATATGAATAGTGTGCATTAGATATCAAAAGATACAAAGACCTTGATGTACCTTGAGCCCAAACTCTCAGTGGCCTCCCTTGTCAGCTGTAGCTATCCCAACTTCCACATCTGTTGAGGCTGTTTCACCCTTGATTTAAAGATGATGAAGTCACTTTTTTTTTGTGACAGGGTCTCTCTCTGATCATAGCTCACTATAACCTCAAACTCCCAGGCTCTAGAGATCTTCCAGCCTCAGTCTCCTGAGTAGCTGTGACTACAGGTACACCACCATGCCCAGCTCATTTTTCTATTTTTACTTTTTTGTAGAGATGGGGTCTTGCTATGTTGCTCAGGCTAGTTTTGAACTCCTGGCCTCAAGTGATCCTCCTGCCTCTCAGATCTTTTTGGAGAAAATTTCATGGTAAGAAAAGCCAATTGTTTTGAAGACTTGCCTGTACCTCAATGTCTTCAAACTTATTACTAGAATTGGGGAATGGACGATAAATGGGGGCCAGATTCAAAGTTAAACCTAAGTGGAAAAGATTTCATACCAAAGGAATGAAAAGAATTGGAAAATTCTGTTAAAAACATTTGGGAGCGATGTGTGAGGAGCTATTCAGAGATACTAAGAAAGGAAGAACAGTACATCAGATTGAATTTAACAATCAATTCAATCAGAATGTTTTCTTAGCTGACTGTCAAAAATCAGAATTAATATGTATCCTGTGCTAAGTCAAATTGTGATGCCAAAAATTCCTTGACATACATACTGTATAGGAAAGTATCCAAAGGTTATGAGTGATAGAATTGCTGGAATAAATTAATCATTTGTGATCTTTTCATCTTTCCTAATCATGTCTTCTAAGAGGGTTCAGAAGGTCAGCTCTTCACCAAGGACTTGATAAATATATTGGTCAGAGGAGTGCCAAATTCTCTGAAACGTCCTGCAGTGTTTCAGATGTTAGAAGGAGACTCTCCAGTTGAAATTAGTTCCTTGATATCAATGGAATGGAAAGATCCTAGGGTAGCAGAAGCAAAGTAATGGTATCTCACAGCCAGGGAAAAAGTGGATGTGGCTACCATGAAAGGCAATCAGAAGGGCCTTGCTTCAGTGTCACTGGTGGTGGCCTAAGAGTGCATAGGACTGGGTGTGACTGAACCTAGGGATGCCCAGGACCCTGCTAGGTCCTGAGAATGAAATTGCCCAATCTATGTCCTTCACAGACCCCAAACTCCTAGAATAAATTTATAGTTAAGAAAGGATGCTTCAGCACTACCACAGGTACCTACTGTGACTCTTCATTCTAGTCTTCCTCTAAGAAATCTGTGGTCATTTACCAAATAATTATGCACTAGGGAGTAGAAAGTACTTAAAGTTTTCATAGGTGATTGGATGCTGGCATGGAGCAAATAATAATCCCTGGGCCAAAGCGTGACGGTACTCCATTGATAACAGTAGGTTTTAGGGCAATCAGGTGATAAATGAAATTGTGACCCATGCCCTCTTATTGATAGAATCACTGTTATCTCAGCTATAATCTTTTTTTTTTCAGCATATTACGGGGGTACAAATGTTTAGGTTATGTATATTGCCTTTGCACCAACCGAGTCAGAACTTCAAGCATGTCACCCCCTAGATGGTGTGCACCGCACCCATTAGGTGTGTATATACCCATCCCCTCCTCCCCCCTCCCACCTGCCCGACACCCAATGAATGTTACTACTATATGTGCACATATGTGTTGATCAGTTAATACCAATTTGATGGTGAGTACATGTGGTGCTCGTTTTTCCATTCTTGGGATAATTCACTTAGTAGAATGGGTTCCAGCTCTATACAGGATAATACAAGAGGTGCTAGATCACCACTGGTTTTTGTGGCTGAGTAGAACTCACTCCATGGTATACATATACCACATTTTATTAATCCACTCATGTATTGATGGGCACTTGGGTTGTTTCCACATCTTTGCAATTGTGAATTGTGTTGGTCAGCTACATTCTTCAGTTGTCACTTACTTCATATCACTTGAAAAACAGGAAAATTGGGAGGGGTGTGATCTAGAGGGATTGATCTTATTCATCAAGGATGAATAGAATTTCTGCTGTCCTGTGGGATCTGGAGAAGTGTGGATGGAAGTCAAGTGACCTCTTGGGGTCCCTTCCCATGCCACCGTGTCTCCAGTAAAAGTTGATAGAAGACAAATGCAACATTATACATTCCAGATAACTAAGAGTTAAACTCCCTTAGAAATATAAATGTGTATTTCCAATGGGAAAAGAAGCTCTAACCACTGCTGCCTGATTAAGACAATTTGAGCTTCTGGACTTGGAGCAATTCAGTAATTTATCAGCCTATGGATTGCCTACTTTTGGAGAGGAGTAAATATATTTTGAGTCGGAAGAGGGGTATTTGAATTAAGTAGGGTGGTAACTCTTTTTGAAGGAAAGGTAAGAATAGAAATAAGGGAACATATGAGTAATGGGCAAACCAAGGAGTAGGTATTTGTTATTCTATTAATTATTAAAATTTTTTTTCGGTTAAGGGGGAATCCCCAATGTGTGGAACTTAGTGGAAAGCAGAGCTCCTTTTCCAACTAAGAAAGTCTTATAGAGACAAATATTTTCTTTCTTTACTTCTTGGCAGTGAGAGCATTGGCGTGTGATCAATGCTTGGTTGCTCCCCTGGGGACAATGCATCTTGAGGAAGTGACCCAGGGACATGCAATTATTTTATGCCTCTTGCCTCACAGAAGTCCTTTGTATGCCAAGGACAGATGGGGATTTTCCAGGCACTATCTACAGAGAATAAAACTCTGATCTCCTGGGAGATGTGAGGGGGGTGATTGTTATCTGGCCATATGAGATCAGGATAATTTTTTTTCCATTTATCCTTTTCTCAACCCTGAGCCTTACTCCTTTCTCCTTCTACCAAATCTGGTGTCTACAAGCCTCTTGGGAATTCTGCAGGGTGAATCAACTCGATTCTCTTGTGTATACCAAAGTGCAGATAACTGCACTTAGAGTTATAGTTCTCTCACTTAGTAGTTATTCTTGTATACTTTTAACCTTCCAAAACTTGGTTGAAATGTTTTATCCACTGAGGTCTCCTCTAGGCTTCATCCTTTTGACTTTATACACTTTTCGTTTCTTTGATGCAATTTTGGAAGAGCTTCAGGAGGCAGAGGCGACAAGTACGTCTTGTCAACGTGCCAAGTTTAACGTTGCCACTTCACAAACCATCCTCTTTCAGTGCTTAGGATAAGCATGGCAGGATGACCAGGTTGTTAACATGTCCATAAGCTGACTGTGAATAATATCACTGTGGTCTAAAGCACCGCCCCACAGCATATGTAAACAGTTGCACTGCTGATGATGGTACAACCGCTCCCTTCTTTTTCTTTTCTCTTTTTTAGTGTAGGATGTCAGGATCCCAAGGGATATTTTTGCATCAGAGTTTGATTGAATACTCTCAATGTCTGTTCCAATTTTGATTTCTAATTTAGACAATATTATAAGAAAATCCAGCATATGGACATGCCAAAAGTTTCATAGGAAAAACTAATTGGGTTTTTATATTTGCTTTAACCTTCTCAGTTAAAGTACTTTTGCAGACTTTTTTTTCCCTAGTAAAATTAAAAGAATTTAATGTTCTTCCATATGGTTCAGGTTGAAAGTATATGTGCTAACCTTTTCTTTCTACTGTATCTAAAAATCAAAGAACCTCAAAAATTATACTGGATTTGAAAATCAGATATTTTCATGCTGAGATTAGGACTTCAGGTTGTTTCCAAATACCACTACTCGGGTTGAATTTATGGCCTTTTGATGCCCTAGACTGTTTCCTTTTGAGGACTCTGCCCAAGACTCTGATATTTCTGTAGTTGGCCTATGAGATTTGAAAGGGAAAAGAAAGCTTCAGTAAAACATAGAGACGGTGCCTGTAGTCAAGGGATACGACCTCAGGCAGCAAGAAGTGGGGAAAAAAAGACCATGTCAATTTCTATTTCCAAGAAAAGCTGGTTGCTGTTTTGATAACAGTAATGTCCCTTTAGTTCAAAGTTACCAGCTATCAAAACAAGTTGCAGTCCACAGCAGACTAATTCCTTTCCATTACAGAGAAGCAGATCCTAGTGTAATCGAGTCCAAATAGAAATATATTTACAGAGAAAACTAGGCCCATGGATAAGAAGCAGAAATAAGCAAAAAAGCTAAGATTTTTAAATGTTTAGGCAAAACCAGTATATATTTATATATATCTCATACACTGTTTATATCCCTACAACTAAGAAATCATTAGAAAAATTATATCAGAAGGACATGAAATTCTACAAAATGACACACCAGAGAGACAGAGTAATAGAAAGTAATCATCTTTCAAAGCAAAATACAGAATCACTCTTGCTCCATCGCATGTGCTAACTGTTCAGCAAAGCAGTTCTGCCTTGCACTTGGTATGAGGCTTGAGCAGGAAGTATTATTGTCTGGCATCGGAGCCAGGGCAGGATCCAGCTTGAACTCCAAGTCATTTCACAAGGAAATATGAAATTGTAGAACAATGTGGGTGGGCAATGGACTTGACCTGACTCTCATTTATTAAATAAACACAGACTTGAGTAGTTGTACTTCTGAGAGCATTAAGCCGTGGCATTGCCAAGGTATAGCACTTGGGGTAGAGGGAGTTTGATCCCATCATAAGTCTCCATGAGCAACCAACCCCCTCCAAGTCACCCCTCATAAATTTACAATCTAAGTAAAATCAAGTGTTCTTGCTCTGCAATGTGGATTTAAAACAAATCAGTTAGCCTTCACCTCCAAAAACCTTCTCACCACTGAGTTCCTTCTATAGAGAAATCCAGGAGCTGCCACCCCACTAAGTTTTAGTCCAGCTCCCAAGATTACCTAGTGTTGGTTCTCGCTGAAGCCAGAGCACGAGGGGCCTCCTTGGTCTCCAGTCCTCTTGTATCGTTGTTACATTTGCTGGCAGCGGGCGCAGGTCAAGAAAACCATATTGTTTGTGTAGTATAAAAGATGACTTCTTAAAGACGTGCAGACAGCAAAACCCATGCTTAAGCAATTGTAAAAACAAGAAACACCTGAAAACAATTAGTAATCTATTTATACATGTAAAAACTGGAAAATGATTTCTTAGTGTATGGACTGGGGAGCTCTCTGAAAATGTTTCTTCACAAGCTTCTTGGCAGGGAGGGGCACATTCTGCTTCTAGGCAGAAAGAAAGCCATATGGGGGGCAGGGGGTGGCGAGGATTTGCAAGTGCGTGGAGTGGATGCTCCAATGATGGAGAATATCCATTTTAAATGAAGTGCATCTTTCCAAAACGTACTGGATAGAAAATAACAAAAAGAGTACCACACAATTTCATCACATCACACTGTTGTATTTCCTAATTATGGTATTTGTCAGTATAACCAGTAAAAATTCAATATTTGGCAGTAACTATGTTCTAAGCCTGTGAGTTTCCAGTCAATGTTTGAATCAGAGAACTTGTAAGCCAAAATTCCCTCCCATGTAGATATTTGTCATCAACCTGAAAGCACTTATCATCTGATCTAATTATGTGAAAGACACTTTGCTGGGTGCTGGATGTTAGATTGAGCCACTGTATTTGAGGTGGGAAAGAATCCTAAAATCCATTGAGTCTAACAGCCACCTTTGCCCTGGAAAGGCTTAGAGACTGTCTTCTTCAGGATACACCCCTGCTATCAGAGGGGTAACCACTGCTATAAATAGAACATCTAAAACAAAAATAAAATACATACAAGTAATTAGGATAGTATTGATGTGATAGAGGCTGAAAGATATCAAGAAAGCTGTGAGCTCAGATGAGGGAGACAACCAGGACTGGTTTTTTTTTTAATTTCACTCAAAATATTTTTTCCTAGCCACAATGTGGCAACCAGTTTCATAGCTTTCTATCCTCATAGTATGCAATTTTTTGGAGTCTGGATTTTTTTTAATGGCAACTGGGGCTATTGGGCTACATTTTCATTAGCTGTCACTTGACAAAACTTCTGACCAGATGCAACTGGAGTGTTTTTGTGTATGAGGTGTTGTCTGATTATTAAGCCTTGTCTGCCATTTCAATTTAAACTGTTGAGTGGACATTGCTGCTTGCAGAAGGTAGAAGTTGGCCTAAAAGACAACAGGGATGGAATGGACAATTTTTGTGAGAATCAAGCAATTCTCTGAAGTTGGGGATAATATTAAAGAAATGATGGTCTACATAGTCTGGACAAGTGCTGAGAACCCAGGATGTGCTCATCATGTCCTTGAGGATGGACATTTTCATGACGCAAACAGTGAAGAGAACTCCCCTTGGAAGAAGACAAGATGAAAGAATTTTGTCTAGCTTCCAAATGGAAATGGAAACCCCCTAAAAGTGAAAAATAAAGAGGGAGGCCAAGGGAAGTTCTTCAACTAAAAGGCTTTGGCCTTCCCAACCCATGAGCCACGCTGCTCCAGGGGATGTGTTCCACCATAAATTTTATGAAGAGACCCTGTGATCTGGCATCTCGAGTTGGCATACAATTGAACCCACTTACAGGATCTTAATCTTCTCTGCCAAGGGAATCATCATCTGAATGGGAAAACCTTTGCAAAATTTTCCCTTCATCTTACAAGAATGACTAATTTTAGTTGTATCACAAGGAAGCATTTTGTTCCAAACACAGTTCCTAGAAATAACGGGGCATTCCCGTCCAACAGATGAAAACCTTCCTCGCAAGAACCAAACCAGCATGCTCTGGCAACTTGTCAATGAATCCAAATTGCCTGCTTTCGAGAAGATTGGAAGAAGATGGGGCTTCTAAAAGAATGGATAATTCCCAGATCTTTGTGTGGGTTATCTGGATTGTGGAATATTCACAGCAAAATTTCAATCCCATGGGATCTCTTCCTCATCACTCTTGGACCCATCCTTTCTTGCTGTTCTTGCTTGTTAAATAAAAGCAAATTTTATCATCAGGCTAAACAAAGCTTAATGGTACATTTAAATCTATGACATAATTGTGATTTAATGTAAAATGCAACTTTGGGATTATATAGTTATGAATATATAATGTGCCAGTAAATTTTTAAAAATTTAAATAAAAGGTAAAAATTTAAATTTTAAGAATGCATGGCATATTGGGAAGTTCAATGAACTGCATTTGGAAGACTGGGTCCAGTTATGGCTTTTCTCATAACTAATTTATATCAATAGTCTCATTTGTCCATCTGTATGATGACAGAATTGACCTAATTAATGTGTAAGTTTTTTGCCAGGCCTAAAATTTTTGATTCTGAATATAACATATTCTTTCCATTCATATCAGAAATAGTCAGCAATATAAGGTAGTGTTTGCTAAGTGCTGCGTGAGTGTATTAGATAAGGGCAGAGAGGTCAGTTGTAGTCAGCATGGCAAGATAGGTTCATGGAGCTTCTGTGAGCTGGACCAGGACTTGAAAAGTGGCCAGGAACATGATGGCTGAATTGAGTGTTACAGCATTGAGATGTGGCGTGGAGGAAGGAAAGCTCCAGATGTGTTGAGACATCAGGAAGTAGACCAACTGGTGCCATGGAGAGTTCCTTTAGCAGAGGCTAGCATGAAGTTTAGAAACCAAATTATGGACAGTCTATGGTGCCTGGATATACAGAATTTACGCTAAAAAATAACACACAACTTTTCTGGTGCTGGAGAGGGAGTTGGGTAAATGGGGGAATTACATGGGCAAAAAAGTTTTTGGAAAAGGGAAAAATGTTACTCCCTTCCCATTATCAGTTTCTGTTTTCTTTCAAAAGCATGGGCACCTAACAGTTGAGTTTATATTCCATGTTAGAACATAGCACTGGGGCAAGATCCTAGAATCTCTTAGATTTCTACACTAGCTGGAGTTTCCTAATTTTATTGTTTAGCTCAATTTTTTCTGATTAATTAGAAGTTCATCAGGGAATTTGTTTCTTGTGTCACAGGTTACTTACTTAGAAGTTATTTACTTTTCAAGTATTTTATGTATGCTGTGCTTATGAGCTTGGGCTGAGTTCTGGGAATAAAACAGATGCATCCTTCACTTTCTGGAATTTATAGTCTCTCTCCATCTACTTCTTTGGCTGAGTGATTTTTCAGAACTTGTATTTTTATATGGATTTTGCATATTTTCTTGGCCATGGTAAATTAAAAAAAAAAGCAACTCTACAGTGTACATCCACATACTTTAACAGTTATCAGAAATTCTTGTTTCCCTCAGAATAGTTTGCAATCAACACCATTCCATATCACTTGTGTTATCATGTTCAGAATGATAAAGTTCAAGTATGTTAACTTAATTAATCATTTTTAAATTTAAATCATTTTATATGCATTATTCTCCCTGGAATA
Source organism: Varecia variegata (assembly GCA_028533085.1). Classification (NCBI taxonomy): domain Eukaryota; kingdom Metazoa; phylum Chordata; class Mammalia; order Primates; family Lemuridae; genus Varecia; species Varecia variegata. The sequence goes on along the minus strand of CM052438.1, from coordinate 70,301,503 downwards.
TGCAGTTCTTATCTTTAGAAAATCCAGTGGTTTCTGTGGGGGGAAAAGATAAGGGAGTGAACAGATATGATGGAGAAAATAAAGGAGATGATAAGTTGGGTTCCATTCAATGAAGAAAGTGAATATAGATCCACTAATTTCTATTGTATTTTCAAGACTTGTAATTCACCCTTAAAAAAGGTAAAAATTCTTTAGTAGTCTTTTTGTGATCTAATTCCTGTTGCAAGCTACTCCATGATTTTTATTTTAAACTGATTTAACTCGTAGAAAATGTGAGGCAACTTGGGATTCTCACAATGTGATGTATTTGTTCTTAGGGATGGTCTGGGTATCACACTTTTTAGTAGACCATAAAAGAAAGGTTATACTTTTCTTAATTTAGAGATTTTAACATTTTAAGATATTTAAAAGTCATTATAAAACTTAGTATAGTGTTTATATTAGGGTAGTGTGGCAGAAATTTTTTTGCACTAAGAGTCCCTTGACTACATAAGTACTCACAATTCCAGACCTAGAAATCATTATGAAGTTTTGCCAAGTGGAGACTTTTCATGTTTTAAAGGCTACTTTGAAGCCTATCTTCTTCTGGGGTCCATACAAAACCTTGGTAGATGATCCAGTATATCTTTGTGATCAGTGCTTTTAACCAGATTTTATTTACTTATTGGACTTGCTGACTTTATCTGATTATCAGGGAACTCTATGAGTCACACTTAAGATGAACAACAATACCACACAGTTAGATTTAGCTAGCTGGGTCAGGGAATTGTTAGTGCTGGGCAACTTCTTCCTATGTGGGCAAACTGTGCCTCGTGTCCTAACTCGAACTGCCCCATTTCTCCACGTTGCCATGGACTTCCTGGTTATTCCAACACTATGTCTTGCCAGGGCTCAGTAGCTCAGTAGCTTTTGACCCTTTTCTCCTTTCTCTTCTTAATACAAATCTATCATCTTTGCGCATTATGTATTGTTAATTATTTGAGTCTATTGGAAAACTGAAATATAAACATATACTTTGCCTCCTCTGGAAACCTTCCCTGGCCCACCAGCTAGGTCAGATTCCTCCTGTTATACGATCTCCTTGCTCTTTGTGCTCCTGCATCACCCTTTTCCCAGGTATGATTGAGTATTTATGTAAATATTTGTTTAATATACATTTTTCCTACTGTAGTGTATGCTCTAAGAAGGAAGGGGCACCGCACTGTCCACTGTTATATGCCCGTTCCCTAATGCAATGCCTGGTACATGCAGGAAGACCTTAATCATTGCACCAAACGACTGAGCAGAACTTCTGCTAGATTTTATATGATAGTGGACACTCAATAAGTGCTGAGTTGAATAATGCCTCAATTCAGTCTATAAGACCTTTTTCTAAAGGAGGATTTTGAGAAACAGTGGTGGGAATTTCAGTCACAGCAACAGTTCAGTGGGGGAAATAATGCCTGCTCAGCATTTGTATAAAGCGGTTCCTAGTTTCTAATAACAATATGGGCCCTTCCTCCCAAACATGGTATCAGGTCAAGGAGAGCTCGCCGGATTTTATTTATTCCAGACCACGTTAATTTCCCCTCACATTTGTACATTGCTAACCCCATATAGGAATGGCTGCATCTTATAGGAAATTAAAAGGATAAAAATAATATCCTTTTGCTGTTTAAAATTCAGAATGCCTTTGGTTAAAATTATAGTGGAAATAATAACCACAGACATAAGCCAGTTTGGGTGTGGAGCAACCCTGTGATGGGAATTGGCTGAACTCCTGAGGATGCCTCATGAGAAGGTGTTGAACACAGTGCAAAACGGGTGCAGCTGGGCCAGGGTGGTGTGACGGGAGCTGCCAGAGGGGCCGCCGGGCCTCACCTCCTCATGTTGGTGGGTCCTCTACTCTGAGCGGCAGGAGATGGGAACATGTAAGGTACAGGCTCTGAAACCAGATCACATGAATTCAAAGCTCACATCTGTCACTTACTCTTGGGATTTTTCTGGGAAAGTTACTTAAACTCTCTGTGCTTCATTCTCTTTATCTTCAAAACAGGGATAGTGGCTGTGCCCCCTGTATAGGGTTATTGTGAAGATTATATTAGTTAGCACACAGAAAGTAGGTAGAAGAGTTTGCTAGAATGAATGTTCAGCAAGCGTTATTTTTATTATGACTAGCATAGAGTGGGGAATTTGATCACTACGCCAATGAAACAAGCCTGGTTGTCAAATGCTCATCATTCTGGCTAAAGAAATTGAAAAAGAGGAATGAACTCAGGTTACTCTGTTTTTCTGAACTACTTGCATGAAATCATAATATTTGGAATCTGTCATATTCAGTTTTAACATCTTTCTTGAGTAGGCAGAGAAAGTATTGATATACCTCCTCAGCAGATGAGGGAATTAAGATAGGAGAGGTTAAGTAATTTGACCAAGATCAAATGCCTGTAAGCAGTGGGTCAGGGATTAGAATTCAGTTCTCCCGAAATATTGTCCAGGACTTTTGTATTACTACTTGGCTACTGCTCAGAGGTTGGCCTCGGATTCAAAGCTCTTAACTTTTTCTGCCTTTATTCTTTTAAACATCTATTCACTCTGGTCATGCAAATGTACTTAAGAGTATCTACTGGGTGGAGAGCATTGCTGGTTGCTGGTTGAGATAATGTTCTGTATACCATTGACTTTTTCTGTCCATATTTAATAAATAGTTACTAAGTTTTAGGCAGATATAGAAGATGAACAAGACCTTGTTTTTGACCTCAAAGAATTCGTGTTACAGTGGGGAATGCAGATAGGAAATGAATAAAAATACAATGTGATGTGTGTTATACTATAGGGAAGCACATACACCAAGTGGGTAGAGTACAGTAACCCAGCTTGGAGAAGGGAGGGGGCAGTGGTTAAAGGCATCTGGGCTGAGTTCAGGAGTTAGCCAATCCTTAGCCAATATTTATACTAAAGAGCCCATGTGTAGCAACATTTTTCATATTCCAGGTACTATTCTAAGGCCTGTGCATGTGTTAATAAATAACAAAAAAATACTGCACTATTACAATGGTGGTGTAACTTTGAATACAAAAATTTAAAAATGTATCTTGAATTTGTTCACTCTCTCCAGCTTCAGTGCCACTGTCACCTCTCTTGAACAATTATGTAGTGTCCCAACTGCCCACCCTTTCCACTCTTCTCCCAATTCAAGCCATTTCCCACACAGCAGCCAGAGTTCACTTCTTAAATGATAAAATGTATGTGACTTTCCTGTTTAAAACCCTCCTTGACTTATTTTTTTTTTAGAAGCCCCAAATTTTCTTCATGGCCTGTAAGAACTTGCATGAGATAAACCCTTCCCACTTCCCTTATATACATTTTTATTTTGTTTTCTTTCATTTTTCTTTCTTCTCCATTCTCTTCTTTCATCTCCTACTTCTGCCTTTTCACAAGTCACTGTACACAGGGCATGGAACACCGATGCTCTGGGAGGTTAATATGTGATTCTTAAAAAAAGAAAATGGTTTCATGGTTAGATAGGTTTGGAAAATAAGGAATTAAATGAGGACAGAACTTTTTTTTTTTTCACTTTGTAGACCTTACGTATACTAAAGATGCATTGGAAATTTTACATTATTGGAAATTCTACATTATTTTCTAATCTAATTTTATTGACTAAAAATTTTTTTTCAAGGTGATCCTCATGTGAACACATTCTTAGAACATACTTTGGGAAATGCCCCATCATAAAGAAAAACCATATCAAAGAGATAAACCTTTTTTTTTTTTTTTTTTTTTTGAGACAGAGTCTCACTCTGTTGCCTGGCCTAGAGTGCCGTGGCGTCAGCCTAGTTCATAGCAACCTCAAACTCCTGGGCTCAAGCGACCCTCCTGCCTCAGCCTCTGAGTAACTGGGACTAGAGGCATGCGCCACCATACCCGGCTTATTTTTTATATATATATTTTTAGTTGTCCAGCTAATTTCTTTCTATTTTTAGTAAAGATGGGGGTCTCGCTCTTGCTCAGGCTGGTCTCAAACTCCTGACCTTGAGCGATCCACCCGCCTCGGCCTCCCAGAGTGCTAGGATTACAGGCGTGAGCCACCACGCCCAGCCAGAGATTAATCTTAAATTGAGTTCAGAAGGTCGGAAAATTTATGACTGTCTAAATCTTATATTTGGGAGAAAAGATGGAAGGAACAGAGTTAAGAAAAGTTCGTGAAATCCTAAGAGATACAGTAGAATCTTTTTACCTTTTGTATTCAATGACTAGGGTTTCTATCACATTCTCAAATTAGGTTCCAAGGATTGAAATTGAGTCACTCTTTTGAGTTAATTAATTCCAATAACGATTTGTTGAGGATCTACTAGGGTGAGTCTATAATTGGAAAGCTTCCTTGACAGAGAGCACCACCAGGATGAGGGAACTGTAAAATTTTCCTTCCTGTTTTCCAGTCAGATAGGGTGGTACTATATTGATATGAACATGGGTGGTCCTTAACCCAGTCCCGTGAATCAGAAATTATATTTGCCAAATGTTAATCTGTTGTAGAATTAATAACAAAATATGTGTGTGTGAAGAGTATCATTTTGTGGATTCTACCTGTTTATAAAAGTAGGGGAAAATAAAATTATAAAACCATATAGCTAAGTTCATAAAAGGAATACAAGTTATACAGATTTATGCAATATACCCAGCTCTATATTAAATGATCAAAAAAGACTAAAAGAAAACTACCAGAGGGCTGCCATGGTTTAATGCTAGTGCAGTTTAGTTCAGTTGTTGTGTTTGGCTTTTCTCTCTTCATACTTTTTGCAATTATAGGTTGTAAGGGATGACTTTTTAGGAATTTTAGGGTGTGAGGATTGGGATGGTTATTCTAGAATAATTTCTTACCAGAAAAGCCTTTTTTGGGAGGCCTTACTTTTCATTTTCTATTATTTTTATTGCTGTCAAACATCTCTTTCCTAGAAATGAAAGAATAAATATGAATAAAAAAAAGGCCACACATTTTTGAAAGAATATATTCAAAGAAAATGTACTGTTACAATATGTCTATTACTATTAGTAAGGAAATGAATATAATCTTAACCATGAAGCATGGATGAACCTCGTGTGTATAAAAAAATCTCATGACTGGCAGCTAAAGGGCTGCAGCTACTTAAAAGAGGGTCCTAGCACAAGTTACAAGTACTCTTGACTTTTAGGGTCCATGAAGTAGCTAAAGGAAGATACAATTGGATTGGTAACAGAATCTTAGGAAATTTGGTTGAGCTGATGCTGTCTGGCCATACAGACATGAAATAAGGACAAAGGCATCTTCTGCCTAATTGCCCATGGGCAATTCAAAAGTAGGCTTATATGAAGAAGAGATAAACCTTTTCTTTATCTTGCCACTATGACCTCATCATCAACTCAAGATGTTTGTCTGGAAATATCCCATGCTGTTTGTGACTTTTGAACTGTCTATATTTTGGACATCTAATGTACATCTTGGCCATTTGATTCCTCCCCCATGCACATACAAATAGATTTTAAAAAATCCAGAGAAAGTAGGACCCATTCTTATTTGTGTTTGCTCAATCTATTACTTTACAAATGGAGGGTGTAACTGGTCCCAAGCAAAGATATCTCTTGCCAGGAACAAATAGAACCCCATAAAAGCAATTTGAATAAAAAAAGTAATGTGTTGGTCCTGGGAGACAATCTTTGTACTTGCCAGGGAAATTACTGGAAAGAGTTATAAGTAAGTCACTTAAAGCCTCTGGGCCCCATCTGTGAAATGCTGTTCTCTGCTTCTTCCACAAAGGTTCTGTAGGGTTCAAATTAGAAAATATATGCAAAACTGGTTGGTCAATTGTAAAGAGTTTTTAAATGCTTGTGTCTTGAGCATGTCTGTTTACCATTGAAACAGAAATAGACCCTTAACAAAGGAATCAAATGCAAGTAGGATCTTCCAGGAGAAGATCCCAGAAAGTTCTCATGGGAGAATGGGGAAATGAGGCCAACAGGAAGTACCTGATTAAGCAGATCACTGCTATGGACAATTGGGGCCCATTCCCACTGGTGTATAACACCCTTTAGATATGTGCTACCTGAACAGTGAGGAAGCTGCTGTAGCCTCCTCTACCACTTGTCATGGGCTGAGGCTACACCTGGAGGTGTCAATGTTCCAACACTTTTGGCTTGAGTATGTTGGCCATGCACAATGGAGAGATCCCTCAGGTAGAGAGAAATGAGTACTTGCAGCAGGAAGTCGTCAGGGCATTCAGACCAGTGAGAACTGAGCAGATATGGGAAGGGTATCCCCATTATCTGCTGTAATTGATTCACTTCATGAAACAGAAGTTGGCTGGAAAACAAGCTTTATATCAGCTGTGTCTATAGCTGACCCCTTTACAGAATATTACACAGTGTAAAAAATGAATCCATATTTTGGGTTCATTTAGATCATTCTTTTATAGTGGGTAAATAATTGGTATGCTTCTCCACATATATATGCACATGCACACTTTATCTTGTAAGGACTTATTTTGGTTATCTTAATTGAGAGACCAATTAAAAATAATGCTAAAATAGTTTACTTTTATTTGAGGTGGTTATTCTTAATATACAACAGTTAAAATGCACTGCATAGGAATGACATTCATGACTATTCATACAGTTTGATGTTATATAAAAGTGTCTCATAAATATACCATCCTAAAATGTTTAACATTTCTTCATATGGTTTTATATTCTAAACATATTTAAGGTAAATGTTTTTTATTAAGAGCAGTGATACATTAATATATCATTGATGCAATGTTATGTTGATCACTCTGTTTTCAATTATATTGCATATTACTGCAACAGGATTTTTTATTTAATAGTATTGTTGGGGCAGTGGAGACATTTATTAAAACTTTTAAGCAATTGATTAAGAACTAGTAAATCTCAATCCATTTTGATAAAATCAGCAGAGACCCTTTATATTTTTTAAAACTATCTTTTAATGTGATCATTTTATAATGCATCGGCATGAACTAAACTAAAAAAATCTATGATGACAAAAATTTGAGGAACCATATTAATAAGGATACAGACTTAACTTTGGTAAGAATGGCTCAAAATAACAGCTTAGACCAGATGGCAGTAACGTTTTTCTCACATTGCAGTCTGAATGTAAGCAGTGCAGGACTCCTTCGGCAGCTGCGTGTGTCAGGGGTCAGGCTCTTATATCTTTTTGGTCCTCCCTTCCCTAGGCAGTTTCTCTCACCCATATGGCTCAAGATGGCTTTGTTTTTGTCTAGCTAGAGGGTAAGAAGGAAGAAAAAGGGGTGGACATACTTCCTCCTTTTAAAGAAATGAACCAGAAGTTGCACATATCACTTGTACTCATAACTGATGGGCAGAGCATAGTCATGGGGCCACACGTAGATGCAAAGGAAGCTGAGAAATTGTGTTAGCCAGCTCAGCCTGCTGTAACAAAGTACGACAGACAGTTCTGGGGGCTGGAAGTCCAAGATCAGGGTGTCAGCATGGGTTCCGGTGAGGGCTCTCTTCTGGATTGCAGACTGTCAACTTCTCAGCTATCCTCAGTGAGAAGTTGGGGAAAGAGTGAAGGAGCTCTCTGGGATCCCTTTAATTAAGGCACTAGTTCCATTCATGAGGATCCACCCTCATGACCTAATTCCCTCCCAAAGGCCACACCTCCTAACACCATCACATGAGGAGTTAGGATTTCAACATGTTAATATCGAAGGGACTCAAACGGTAAGTCCACTGCAGAAATGTAGTCCTTTTCCCTGAGTGTCAGGAGTTTGGCTAAAAATTAGGGGATTTATTTCTATGAGAAAATTGACAGCTAACATTTTCTGTCAGAGTCTCCTCATGGATTGGACAAATACCCACGTACATCTTTTTCTTGTACCCATAGAACATACTCCCCTGTTCCTCAAGAGAGGAAAACCCCACCCATTTATTGTTTCCAGTTAAAATCCTGGATTTCTGAGTACTGCTCAGTCCTTTCTGCTATGTTCAGGTGACTCCAGGGGACAATGACCCATAAATTAAAAGACAAACTATCTTTATCGCCTCTGACACACACCAAATATTCAATATTAAATGGTAAAGATGAACTGAATAACTGGAAGAAAAGGGAAGCGTGGGAAGGGCACAGCAAGCGCTGGGCTGCAGCGATTATCCAGTCTTGCTGGGCAGGAATAGGGCCACTTCCTGCCCCAGCTGTGGCCTCCCCTCACAGGTTTGCCTCACTGGCAGCCCTTGGTGGTGCTCTCTGGGATGTTCTCTTTCAGTTGTCCTTCCTAGTCCCTGGCTTTCTGCTCTGGGAAGGTCTTTGTTGCTTCTCCTCACTCCCACGGAGAGGAGGCTGCATTTAGAGCTGCCCAGTTCCCATAGCTCACATCCTGCCAGAGGGAGGTTGGAGGTTTGGGAGTTGTTTTAGGTATCACAATTCCTGTCAAAACCAAACTGACTTCCAGGCTTTTGCTTCTGACCAGTATCATGTGTAAACAAGCAGAGCCAATTATGGCTTCTAGACATCAGTTTGAAGCCTGAAATCACTGATCTTTTCTTTATTTGCCTCTGGGCTCTGCCTAGCCCTCCTCTCTTTCCACTTAATAGTGACTACTTTGAGTTCATCAGAAAAAAATAGGCTTGGGTGTGAAGGCAACGTTCTTCATTTCGTTTTGGTCTCTGAGCCGGTTCTCATCTTGTGTTGGAAAACACTTAGCAGGAAGTGCTTGAGAAAAACTTCACAAGGCAGTCAGAATTCCTTTTTCAGGCTGTTTCTTCAGTGCCCCTTATATTTTCTTACATTTGTGAGTTTAGAAATATTTAATTTTTTTTTTTTTTAATGCTGTGAGATTTCAAATGACTGAACTCTCAGTTAACTTAGACTGCTGATTCAGCCCATAGCAAAATGAGTCTGCAGAACTCTGTCCTCTGCAATATCTGCTTCTAGACTGGCTAGGTCTACCCCAAGTTTATTTGTCTCTTGTGACACTTAGCTCAAATGACAAGATACAATCAATACATAGCAAAATTCTAAACTCTCCTGATTGTTTTATTTAAAACTATCTGATTCGTTAACATATGGTAAATATATCATGGCATCGTAAGTGACAAGTTTGCCAAATGTTTTGCCACAGGCAAACAACTGTCTCTAGCTTTCCAGCTTGCATTAACTGTGTCACTGGTGTTCTCTACCTGACTATCAATTCAGGCTTGAGCACCTATTTTTGTGAAAGTATCCCACTTTTGGAGCAAAATTTATATTAGTTATGGTAGAGGCTTGGCTGCTATAGCAGACACCAAAAATAATGTTAAGAGAGGACTCTACTGAGCAGTCTAGGGCTGTGCCATTTTGCTCTCTCATCCTTAAGGTAGTTGCTCTTGTCTGCATGGGCTAAGATGACCCACCCCAACATTTGCATTCCAGTGGGTGGGCTGGGGGATGCAGGAAGGGAAGGGTAGCCTCAGAAGATAAGCACTTCATTTCTTCTTGCATCCTTTTAGCCAGACTTTTTCCTATGACCAAACCTAGCTGCAAGGAAAGCTACAAAAAGTAGTATTTATTCTGCTTCACTTATCTATTGCTGCATTACAAAAGACTCCACCACTTAATGTGCTAAAGGAAGAATGATTTAATTGTTCATGTTTCTATGAGTCAACTGGACATTTTTTTTTTTTTTTTTTGGCTTCATATGGTACTGACATAATCAATTCTGCTGCTGCTATCACCTGCCAGTTGGGCTGGGGTGAGAAGGACCAAAAAGCTTCTCACCTGTTGGAGCCCTTGGTGCTGTTAGCTGGGGTGCCTTGATTCTCGTGCATGAAGCCTCTCTTTCCGCATGGCATGCATCTTTCAAGGCCTCTCCATGAGACCTCTTTCTCCATGATAGGAGGCTTCATATAGCCTGGCAACTGGGTTCCAAGAGAGTGAAGTGGAAGCTGCCAGGCCTTTGAAGGGCTAGGCCTGGAACTGGCATAGTGTCACCTCTGCCAAATATTTTCATCAGATAAAGTCACAAGTCCAGCCCAGATTTTAGAATAGGGAAATAGACACATCTCTGAATGAAAGAGGAGTGGTATGACATACATGGAAGGGAGGAAATGTAGGTGACTATCTTTGGAAACTACCTACTATATTCTAGATGGCTATGCGTGATACAAAAATCAGGGCTTTAAGACCATGAAAGAGAGAAAAAGAATAGATATTAGGAAAATTCCAGCAGCGTTTGCCAGAAGGTTTCTTTTTATTAGCTTTAATTGTGCCTAAAATGTTCCTGCAGATTCAGAAATCATAAATTATTACAATAGAGTGTACATTTTAAATATATTTTTTTTAAACACAGAGTTGATAATTGATGAAAATTAGCACCATATTGTCTTCCAGCTTGCCTAGAAGATATTTATAACTATGCATTTTTGTAGGCATCAATTCTTGGCAGAAGATATTACTGACTATTCTTTTTTAACCTATTTCTACATTATCCATGTTGAAATTTCTCTTCTAACATAATCTCACTTTCTCTTTGTTATAGAAATATTTTTAATTGTGTTATTTTTATATTAGCAGGATCTCTGGTATGCAAGTCGCTACCTGACTTTATACTTAATGTTCATAGATTTATGTGCTCTTGAGATTGGTATAGAGTTTAGATTTATTTCAATACATTAACTATAACAACAATAACAATAGTTATAATTAACATTTGTTAAGAACGCATGCTAGTCTATGGTTATTTTATTTGATTCTCTCCAAGATTTTTGTGGGTTAGTTACTATTATCATCTTCATATTATAGCTGAAGGAAGGGAGATTCCTAAAGGTTAAACAACTTGCCTAAGATTACACCTAGTAAGTAGCAAAGATGGGAATCAAATTCCAGCAACTGACCAGAGAAAATATTCTTAACTCCATGCTCTTGAACACTTTCTCTAGTCTAACCCATTTGCTGTGAGCTCATCCAACCTGTTTATTAATACCTGATGAGGAATTCTTTACTTTCTCAAGGTAATGAATTTCATTTTTTTGAGTTTCATGACATATAGAAAAAAATTAGCATTAAAAATGATCCAGTCTTACTGCAATCATGCATTGGTTGTAGCCAAACTATTTGGAGTCATAAAGAAAAAGCGTCTTGCCTGTGTTTTATATGACAGACCTCCAAATATTTGATCACAGTTATCACTCAGTGATCTCATATTCTTTCACCCCACACATAAGTCATCTCCTCTCTAATTCTATCAGCAGATTCTTCTGTGATAGTCATTTCAGTCTTAATATGCTTATTCTTTGAATACACAGCATTTACCAGTGATGCTTTGGCAAACCAAATTAATGAAATCCATAGGAATGGGCTAGCCAGTGAAGATTACAGCACATAAGCACCTCCCTCTTTTTATAAGCTGCCTAGTAGGTAATAGTGCATAATAGAATCAGGCAGACCTGAATTTTGTCAGTATTTCACTATTCCACTACCTCCTAGCTTGGTGCCTTTGGGATGAGTCTTCATCTTTATTACTTTTTCCCTAAGGAAAGTAGGGACAAGGAATATTCACCTTAGAAGGTGTGTTAAGTGTATTAAATGAGGTGGTGTATGTAAGGTGGTCATCTTGTGTAGTGTTCATACTCCAGGATGATGTTTTATTGTTATAACTTTTAGTTAGCCATCTTGCACATTTCTCTATGTAAAAAACATATGTAGAGCAGTCAAGAATGTGCTCAGCCATTTCAGGACACTGTTGCTGGGAGAGTTTGTTAAAATAAAATGCATTAACAGTTCTTCATGTAAGTCAAAACTGGGGTCAGATCCTTCAATTTCTGCAAAATGTTCAGGAAGATTATGACTCTGAATTTGGCTCACTAGGAATCCTATTTCTAAACAAAAATAAAAAGAATTATTTTTATTTTTGTTGGAAAGCTGAGATACTAGAATTTTTGCTTTCAGCATCCAATTGATTCTAAGACTCCCCACCATTTAAACTTTTAGGGATGTTTTATTGTCCGACAATTAAATTTGGATGAGTTTGTGTTCTTTACAGTCTGTTCTCATTCATTGTTTTAATTATGTCTTTTTGTCTTTTTGTGTTTGAACATGTTCATTTTTAATAAAAATGATAGCTTTGTTTCATTTCAAAAGTTATTCTCAACCTCAAATATTATCTAATAAACTGTGAAGTGAAACATTTGCCATTTTTCATACTTATGAAAAAGACATGATTTAGCAATAGTATTAAGTTAAAAACAGAAATATATATATATGTGTGTGTGTATATATATATATATATATATATTTTACTGTGTACAGAATGTGACAGTTGCTTAATCCTTCCGTCCACTTGCAATATTTTTCTGGAGATAGCAGGACAGACCAGTCAGAAGGAATTTAAAGTAATTTAAAGTGAATAAAGGCCATATATGACAAACCCACAGCCCACATCATATTGAACAAAGAAAAGTAGAAAGCATTCCCTCTAAGAACCGGAGCAAAACAAAAATGATAGGCAAGAGAAAGAAATAAAAGGCATTCACACTGGAAAAGAAGTCAAGTTGTCTCTGTCCACTGATGATATGATCATATATCTAGAAAGCCCTAAAGATTCCACCAAAAACCTCTTAGATCTGATAAATTCAGTGAAGTTTCAGGATACAAAATAATCAACCTACAAAAATCAGTAGCATTTCCATATACCAATAACAAAAAAGCTGAGAACCAAATCTAGAAGGCAATCCCATTTACAATATCTACAAAAAAATTCCTAGGAATATATTTGATCAAGGAGGTGAAAGATATCTAAAAGGAAAGCTATAAAATACTAATGAAAGAAATTGTAGGTGACACACACAAAAAAATGGAAAAACATCCCATGTTCATGGAGCGGAAGAATTAATATCATTAAGATGACCATACTGCCTAAAGCAATCTACAGTGTCAATGCACTCCCCATAAAAATACTGATATCATTTTTTACAGAATTAGAAAAATCAATTGTAAAGTTTATATGGAACCAAAAAAGAGCCCAAATAGCCAAAGCAATCTTAAGCAAAAAGAACAAAGCTTTTTTGGTCTGTCCTGCTATCTCCAGAATGGAGGCATAATATTGACTGACTTTAAATTATGCTACAAGACTGTAGTAACCCAAGCAGCATGGTATTGGCATAAAAATACTAATAGACACATAGATCAATGAAACAGAATAGAGAACACAGAAATAAAGCCACATATCTATGCTCAACTGATCATTGACAGAGTCAACAAAAACATATACTGGGGAAAGGACACCTTTTTCAATAAATGATGCAGGAAAATTGGATTGCCATATACAGAAGAATGAAACTAGGTCCCTATTTCTCAACCTATACAAAAATAAAGTCAAGATGGATTAAAGACTTAAATGTAAGACCTGAAACTATAAAAATACTGGAAGAAAACCTAGGTAAAACTCTTTTGGACATTGGCCTAAGCAGAGAATTCATGACTAAGACAACAAAAGCACAAACAACAAAAACAAAAATAGACAAATGGGACAATTAAATGAAAAAGCTTCTGCACAGCAAAAGATATAATCAACTGAGTGAACAGACAACTTGCAGAATGGAGAAAATATTTGCAAACTATGCAACCAACAGGGAACTAATAACCAAAATTTATAAGGAACTCAACTCAACAACAACAATGACAGAATAAATAATCCCATTAAAAGTGGGCAAAGGTCATGAATAGACATTTTCCAAAAGAAGACATACAAAAGACCAACAAGTGTATGAAAAAATGCTCAACATCACTAATCATCAGAGAGATGCAAATTAAAACCACAATGAGAGATCATCTTGTATTAGTCTGAATGACTATTATTAAAAAGTCAAAAAATAACAGATGGTGGTGGTAAGGATGCTGAGAAAAGGGAACACTTACACACCATAAGTGGTAATATAAACTAGTACAACTTTTATGGAAAACAGTGTTGGGATTTCTCAAAGAACTGAAAATAGAACTACCATTTGATACAGCAACCCCATTACTGAGTATCTACTCAAAGGAAAAGAAATTATTCAAAACATACCTGCACTTATATGTTTATTGCAGAACTATTCACAATAGTAAAGATATGGAATCAACCTAAGTGTCCATCAATGGAGGGTTAGAAAAAGAAAATGTGGTGTTTGTGTGTGTGTATGTATATATATATATATATATATATATATATAAATACAAAATGAAATACTATTCAGCCATGAAAAAGAATGAGATCTTTCATGTCTTTTGCAGCAACATGGATGGATCTGGAGGTCATTATCTTAAGTTGAACAACTCAGAAAGTCAAAACCTCATGTCCTCACTTGTAAGTGGAAACTCAATAATATGTATGCATGGACATAGTGTGTGGATTGATCGACACCGGAGACTTGGAAGGGTGGAAGGATGGGAAGGGGTGGGAGGTGAGAAATTATTTAATGGGCACAATGTACACTATTCGGGTGATGGACACTAAAAGCCCAGATTTCACCACTATTCAATGTGTTCATGTAACAAAATCACACTTGTACCCCCTAAATATATAGAAAGAAAGAAAAAGAAAGAAAGAAAGAAAGAAAGAAAGAAAGAAAGAAAGAGAGAGAGAGAGAGAGAGAAAGAAAGGAAGGAAGGAAGGAAGGAAGGAAGGAAAGAAAGAAAGAAAGAAAGAAAGAAAGAAAGAAAGAAAGAAAAAAGAGACAGAAAGAAAGAAAGAAGGAAAAGAAAGAGAAATCTATGGCCCTTTAAGTAGCTCATATTATGGAGTTTACCTATCCTGCTTTGCCAGGGAAATTCTGTATACAGAAATCAGAATTAAATGGGGGAATTTAAACACTCATTAAATTAACTTTGAAGAGAGAATAAAAGCACCTCGAAGCGTTGTGACATAGCACATTCTGTATTGAGATAATGATGATATAGATTAACACTTCTGAACATGTTACATTTGCTATTTTGATAAATTTTCCAAATATATCATGAAATTTAATTTGTAAGGAGATGCAAATTTTAAATACCCTTAATGCTGATATTTCTGGTTCTAAGAGGTCAGTTTCTTAACTTCTGCTTTTGTTAGTTCTTGTCTTCAAAATTACTTCCTCTTTCATTTAATTCTTTATTTTGATTAGGCAAACTGTCAAGACCTTGATTTAAAAACAAAAATGGATTCTAGCATTCAGAATTCTAGCACCTTGTCTGCCCCCTCCATAATAGTAATGTGAATTTTTTTGTCTTATCCAACTTTAGTTGGCATTTATATTTTCCTGGCCACTCCCCTTGGCTTTTCTATATACATGGGAAGCACTAAGCATCATATTTCCAGATTATAAAATGCACACATCATTGAGGTAGGCCTGTCTTCCCATGAGAAGAATACCCAGATCATTTTCGAAGTTTCTGTGTAGATGACTTTTATGGCAAGTCCATATTAAATCCCTGGTGCAAGAACAGAGGAAGAATAGCTGAAGAACAGAAGAATATGAAATAGAAAATCTTCCATATATAACTCCATGTAGCAGTAAAAAAATGTATCAGAAATGTAAAACACAAGAAAAAGCACAGCAGCATATGAATCTGCCAACAGTAATTTTCCTACCTGTGTGTGTGTGGGAATGGTAAATTATATTGTCCTATTACATTTCTTACATTCCTTGATTTTTTTTTTTTAATTTCAGCTTATTGTGGGGGTACAAAAGTTCAGGTTATATATATTGCCCATGTTCCCCCCATCCCCCCGAGTCTGAGCTTCAAGCGTGTCCATTCCCCAGACAGTGCACATCACACTCATCATGTAGGTATACACCCATCCTCTCCCCCACCCCCATCCCCCCGAGTCAGAACTTCAAGCATGTCCATTCCCCAGACAGTGCACATCGCACTCATCATGTAGGTATACACCCATTGCCTCCGCCCACCCCCATCCCCCTGAGTCAGAACTTCAAGCATGTCCATTCCCCAGACAGTGCGCATCGACTTATCAGGTAGGTATACACCCATCCCCTCTCCCCACCCCCCACCTCTGTCTGATACCCAATTGGTATTATTCCCAAATGTGCACTTAGGTGATGATCAGGGAAACCAATTTGCTGCTGAGTACATGTGGTGCTTATTTTTCCATTCTTGGGATACTTCACTTAATAGAATGGGTTCCAACTCTCTCCAGGAGAACAAAAGAGATGCCATATCACCATTATTTCTTATAGCTGAGTAATACTCCATGGTATACATATACCACATTTTACTAATCCATTCATTAATTGATG
>CM052438.1:70226756-70284752 GCA_028533085.1 Varecia variegata | reverse complement strand
GATTTTCCTGAGTTCTAAATAGATTTTTGTTATCAGTCCTTTATCTGATGTGTAGTATGCGAAAATTTTTTCCCATTCTGTGGGTTGTCTGTTTACTCTCGTGATTGTTTCTTTGGCTGTGCAGAAGCTTTTTAATTTAATCAGGTCTTATTTATTTATTTTGGTAGAGGCATGAGGTAGGTCAGAGTACAAATTCACTACATTAGTGTCTAAGAGTACTGTGGGCTAATTCCTGCTCTTTCTGTAACCTGTAACCTTGAATGATCATCAAACAATGGGTCACGGTGTCTCCATTGATAAAATGACAGGTTAGCTCCACATTCTTTCCTTACCATGTTAATCTAGAATAAGTAAGGGTGACAGGGAGTATATTTGACAGAACTATAGCCTCCTCAGTTCAGGTGCTTCTCCCAGACACCAAATATTGGAATTCTGATGTTCTCATACTTTCCTTGTCTAATACATGCTGCCCCTCCTAACTCCCTTATGCATTTTAAATTTACTTGATCTATTCAGGGTTCACACAATTGAATTTACTAATCTAGTAAACACTTTTCAAATTATGCTAAAGGCTAGAAGATCATGGAAGGTCCCTCTGCTGCTGTCTCTCATAGCCTCACATTGGCCAAAGTACATTTTAATTGCTTTTCTTTAGATCATATGCCTGCCTTTATAGTCTAATTTATCAGGAATGCTGGTTTAAGGCAGAGTGGAGGTAAGTAGTGCACCCTCTTAGTATGGGAGACTCTTGAGGCTGTTATAAAGACAGAAAAAAAGCATGCAGCTACTCAGTAACTCCACAGACAGATTTAATCTTGATAATCACACTCAATATCCAAAACCAGAACCATAATTTCCTTCAAAAATTAGACTCAAAAATCACAGAGGATACAAACAAAATGGAAAAACGTATCATGCTCATGGATAGGTAGAATCAACATTGTTAAAATATCCATACAACCCAAAGTGATTTACAGATGCAATGCAATCCCCACCATATTACCAATGTCATACTTTGCAGATCTAGAAAAAATAATTCTATGCTTCATTTGGAACTAGAAAACAGCCTGAATAGCCAAAACAATCTTAAGCAAAAAGAACAATTCTGGAGGCATAAGATTATCAGACTTCAAACTATACTACAAGGCTATAGTAACCAAAACAGCATGGTATTGGTACAAATATAGAGACATAGACCAATGGAACAGAGTAGAGATCACAGATATAAAACCATCTACTTATAACCAATTGATCTTTGACAAAGTAGACAACTATGTACACTGGAGAAAAGAATACTTATTCAATAAATGGTGCTGGGAAAATTGGATAGCCACATGCAGAAGAATGAAACAGGACCCCTACCTCTCAGCACTCACAAAAATTAATTCAAGAGGACAAAAGATTTAAACCTAAGGCATGAAATCATAAGAATTCTGGAGGAAAATGTAGAAAAAACTCTTCTAGATACCGGCCTAGGCAAAGAATTTATGACTAAGATTCCAAGGGCAATCATAGCAACAACAAAAATTAATAAATGGGATTTTATTAACTGAAAATCTTCTGCACAGCTAAGGATACAATTAACAGAGCAAATAGACAACCTACAGTATGGGAGAAAATATTTGCAAGCTACACATCCAATAAAGGGCTAATATCCATAATTTACAAAGAACTCAAGCAAATCAGCAAGAAAAGATGAAATAATCCTATTAAAAGTGGGCAAAAAGAACAGAAGCTTCTCAAAAGAATAAAAACAAATGGCTAATAAACATGTGAAAAAATGCTCTACGTCATTAATCATCACGGAAATGCAAATTAAAACCACAATGAGCTATCACCTTACCCCAGTTAAAATGGCTTTTATTAAAAAATCCCCAAACAACAGATGCTGGTGTGGATGCAGTGAGAAAGAAATGCTTATACATTGTTGGTGGGACTGCAAATTAATACAACCCTTGCGGAAAACAGTATGAACATTCTTCACAGAACTAAAAGTAGACCTATCGTTCGATCTGGCAATCCCACTACTGGATATTTACCCAAAGGAAAAGAAGACTTCTCATCAAAAAGACACTTGCACTCAAATGTTTATTGCAGCACAATTCACAATTGCAAAGATGTGGAATCAATCCAAGTACCCATCAACTCATGAGTGGATTAATAAAATGTGGTATGAATACCATGGACTACTACTCAGATGAATTGATATCTTTTGCAACAATATGGATGGAACTGGAGACCATTATCCTAAGTGAAGTATCTAAAGAATGGAAAAACAAACACCACATGTACTCACTATTAAATTGGAACTAACTAATGAGCACACATGTGCACAGAGGGAGGTAAAACTCAGTGAAAATCAACTGGGGGTAGGGGGAAATAGGAGAGAGGCAAAAACCTACCTAATGGGTACAATGAACACTATTTGGGTGATGGGCACACCTATAGCCAGGACTCAAGCATTACAAAATTGAGTCATGTAACCTAAACCATTTGTACCAATTAATGTTTTGAAATAAAAAAAATTGGACTTGAAAACCATGTTTGCAATGTTAGTTCAACACTCTTTTGGATAAAGTATATTCTTTTTTTTTTCTGAGTATCTAAAGCTTACTCACTATTGTTAAAACCCAAAATAGATTCAATGGTGTGATTGCCAAGTATTTTACTTTCATTACTTTGAGATCTAAAACATTGTTTCTAAATCTCTGGTTTGTGAGAACCAGGTAAGATTCCCCCAAAAGTCCCTGTTCCATAGATTCTTAAAATCTCTCCTTTCCAAGGAAAGTCCAAAAAAAAAAAAAAAGAAAAGAAAAAGAAAAAGGTGTCATTTCAAGATTGCCATTTAACAGTTTTTATTTAAACATTTTTTGGGAAGGGAAGAGATCACACAAAGTAAGTGAGATGAAAACACCCCCAGGACATAATAAGTAACTTGATGGCAGAAACAACACAGAAACAGAGTTGATGCTCAAAAGCATTCCTGTACCAGAGTGGTCCAGATTGAACTGCAGGACATCTCTTGTCTTCATTTATGGACCAGGGACAGAAAAAGTGGGCATCAGGTGGCATGGCCTGAGTGGGTACACAGCATGTGGTGGGACACTCTGGATTTCATGTAAAATACACCTCATGGAGATACAGAGTCCTCTTGAGGAGCAGGGGCAGAGATCTGCTGTATGTTTACAGCACTGAGTGACAGTGTTCATGGGCTGCCCAGTGTATTTTAGGGGTATTTGGCACAAGTTGTGTTTTTATTAGTTTTTGGAAGAAACTGGCTTTCACTTTGTTATCTTTCCAATGCCAAGTTTGAATTGAAAATGAACATTACATCAGTTTGTTTCTTGGTCCTTGGGAAAACATCCAGCTGGTATGGACAAGTTCAACCTGGGTGCCAAGGGAAGAAGAGACAGAGGATGTCTGTTTAAAAGTGTGGTAACAAGTTTTACACATTTTGTTTGGAATATGGTATTGTCCTTATCCCAGTCCTATACACACACACACACACACACACACACACGCACACGTACATAGCACAAACACACACATTTAAATTTTAAGTTAAAATCTACTGAGTACATAGAAGAATAAAGATTTGTGTAAGCATATTTTTGTACTTAGTGTTAGGCAAGATTTAATTATTCTGTGACAATCAGCCAATTAGTCATGATTATACTGATTGAGGAAGTCTCATGAAGGAAACACCAAAGCAGGGTCTAAAAAGTGGATTTGCACGGACGCTTTGTTACTCCTATTTCTATGATTGCACATTAACTGGTTGTGTATTACATATTTGTTTCAGTAAAATATAAAGAAATTATGGCTTAATT
This sequence comes from Varecia variegata, assembly GCA_028533085.1. Classification (NCBI taxonomy): domain Eukaryota; kingdom Metazoa; phylum Chordata; class Mammalia; order Primates; family Lemuridae; genus Varecia; species Varecia variegata. The sequence continues at coordinate 70,280,922 of CM052438.1, read as the reverse complement.
GGCCCAGAGATCATAAAACACTGGACAATGTCATATTCTTTGTAGCCTAAGATAACAAAGTACTCCAGATTCAGATATTCTGTGATATGACTATTGTTGTTTTATTTGTCCACAATGTGAGAAATTTCACAATTTTGGTTTGAGAACCACCATCACAACGAAAGATTTTAGTGTGTGGGGTTTTTGAATATAACAAAGATCTATTTACATATATTTCTCTAGTTTAGCAGTTAGTATGTATCTACTGATTTAGTTAACTACTGAAATCAAGAATCCTTTAAACCAAAAGAAAAGGGGAAAATACTAAAAACAAAACAATAAATTAAAAGGCTCTGGGGTGTGTTTGGATTATTTTAATGTCATGATTCTTGGGTGTGGTGACACTTGCTGGCTTTTCTTTACGATTTCAGCAAAGACTTTGTCTATATTTCCGTGTTGTTCAGCTCATGGCATTTTGCCTCTGTTGTAGCAGGATTTTATTGTGCATGTAGGAGAAACCTTCTCACAAGCCATGCATATGCAAAGTGCCAGCCAAATGATTTGGCTTCTTCTCTTTTATTTGCTATACCTACATACTCTCAATTATAGTATTGAGTAGGGACATAGGCAATAGAAACTTGATTTTATGGAATTTTGTTTGGGATGAGCTTTGTAGCAGAATAAATAGGAGGGAAAACGGTGCATATCATGTTTGCCCAAGGTAATTATTATTTAAATTTGTGAATGTCATAAAAAGCCAAGTATTTGTTCAAGGTTTGAAAAAGGTTGAGAGTGAATTGAGGGTCAGTTACCTTCTGTCCTTGAGGTGAGATCAATGAACCCAGGTTGAGACATATCACAAGCTGCCTTGGTCTACTCTCCTTGGTTGAGCTACATGGATATAGCTTCAGGATTCTGAGATTGTTAAAAGAGTTAGCTGTAGGTTTGTTTGCTTTCTTTGTTTTTTGAAAATTCCAGACCAGAGGGCTAGGCATACATATTTATTCACGCATTCAATAACTATTTAGCACCTATGTGGGTCAGGTCTGTGCTAGACAGTTGATATGCAATTGTGCATGATCTTCCTTGTCTTCAAAAAGCACATGGTCAAGTGGGGAATATAGACCACAATACACGCAAATGTAATGCAGTTTGCTAAGGAGTAATGTAGGGTGCCAGGTTGTGTTTAACTGGGTGCACCTGACCTATTTGGGGATATGGAGGGAGGTTACCCAGAAGGTGTAATAAATAAATGGTGACAAATAGTAGTAACTAACAAGCAAATAGAGGTAAAATAAAAAGAAAAAAATGAGAGTATTGCAAGCAGAGGGCTTAGTTTTGCAGAAACCTAGAGGTGGTAGTTAAGATTTAAAATCTTCTGTGCTGTCCTGGTTAAATTCCAATAACAAACATACACTTCCTTCCCAGTTTCCCTTAGTGCTTAGGTCAGAATTAACTCTTATTGCATACTCATTCTTACTGTATAGTGTTGTTTGGTTATCCTTTATAGTTATCAGGCTTTTTCCTGAAGGTAAATGCGTTTCATTAGGAGCAGATGTAATTCTAATCTATAGAGTCTGTAAAACATTCAAGGGATTATTTGGATTAAAGACCTCTAAGTATTAAAAGGGAAAAATATTATCATTACTTTAATAATACTTTCCCAAGTTGCAAACGAATAACTGGCTCCAACAATCACATCACTGTAATTGTTCACACATTTCAGGCAGGCATTTAACAGCCCCACAAAGAAACTTCAACAGCTAAGCTCCTCTGACTTGATTGCTAGAGAGACTCAAAGTTTTGGTTTTAATGCCAAATCACTAGAGCAAAAGTTAGACAGGAAGGCTGAACTTGAACAAAAGTTCAGTGGTTTTTTAAAATATGCTGTTATTGAATCTAATCAAATTTAAGACTTCATGAATTGTAATGTACACCATGATTTTATGTAACATTAAAAAATAAACAAAAATACTGCCATTTAAACTATGACATGCTATCAGTTGCAAGACACTCTCCAATTTCAGAGACATTGAAATGTGAAATAACATGTATCTTAGAATCTGTGGATTATGATTAAACAACAATGATAAATATTTCTACTGTCAGTCTAATGCTTATTTTTTTCTATATGATAAAAAAAATCAAGAAGAAAAATAGGAAATTAGGTCAGACATTTGAAGGCTTTGTGTTCCAGATTATGTGTTGGAAGAAACATGATAGAAAATAGAAATTAGATTTTGAAATGGACATTCCCATCTCTTGAACACATAAAAAGACTCTTACTTCAGAGAGATTTGTTACACACTAAATCTGTGAAGAAGAGTATGAGTAGGAAAACATGATGCAGACATTGTCAGCCTCCTCTCATCTCTACCAAGTAGGAGCATACAGTCTCATTAAATTAAATTCTCCTTGATCTTCAGGAGATCTTTTTGAAAGGTTTTTGTGCTCCAAGGTTGTAAATGTATGAATTTAAAAACTAATAGTTAAAAAAGAGTGACTGTGGGAAAAGAAATAGTGAGAAACTGTGGGAAAATGGTGAAAGAATAACCAAAAGACAGAAAGTGTGGATACATTTTATTTATCTATTATTGGTCTATTAAGCAATAGATGAAGATGAGCTGAGTAATTTCACAAGCCTAATACACAGCCTCTGCCTTTTAAAGCTTCTACTAAATCTCCTTTTAATACCTCTGTGAGAATCAAGGTGGTAAAGGATTCCTAAAAGATTATAGTCCCAAATAGTACAAAACAAGGTTATGGTTTACTAAACCACTGTTAATCTTTTGCTTTTCCTTAATACTCTGGTATTACTTTTAAAGGATCTGGCCATGTGCCCTCCTGCCATTGCAACAAAAAATAAATTTCTTCTTTGTTAGGATATAACAACTTTAATATTATAAATCAAGTTGCTCTCATGATAAAAAAGGTAAATATCTGCCAAAATGCCCACAGACAATGAACAGGCAGTTCACAGATGAAGAAATACGAATTTCTAAGGGATGTGAAAACATGCTTATTATCACCAGTGATCACCAAAGTATATTGTATATATATAAGTAACAAGATTCCATTTTTGCCTGTAAGATTAGTGAAAAGTTAAAATAATGGGTAATAATTCTGGGGTGTGGATAGGAGTAGATACTAGCTTAGATGTTTTGGGGGGGCATCTTAATATTTATTATGGGAATTTAAAATTTCACATTGATCAGCAAATTCACTTTTAGGAATCTACCTGCAGATAAACTCACATGAATTTATGTGGAGATATATATGAGGAGAATTGTTAAAGCAATTTTTATGAAAGCTAAAAGTGAAGGGTTAGTAATGTATATATTTTTCATTTAAATAAAATTTTTATTGACAATATACCATAAAAATAGTACAAATCCTAAGTGTATAGCTTGACAAATATCACAAAATTAACATACCTGTTTAATATTTTATAGATCAAGAAATAGAATAGTATTAGGAACTCAAAAGACCCCTATGTACCCCCATCCCTGTCACTCCTCCACCTTTCTCTCCAGAAGTAGCCACTATCCTAGTGCCTAACATCATAGGTTAGTATTGTCTGCTTTTGAACATAAAGTAGAATCACATAGTATGTGCTCTTTTGTGCTTCGATTATTTTATTCAACATTCTGTTTGTGAGTTTAATCCATGGTATTGTGTGTGGAAGTAACTTGTTGATAAGTGTTGTTGTGTATATTTCACTGAATCAGTGTCACAGTTTGTTCATGCATGTTTTCGTTGAAATATTTAAGTTACATGGTGGCCGTGAGAGTGAACCTCACAGACCTGTGACTACAGGGGGTAAAATTGACCCAGGGCCCCAGTTGCTGGACACTGAAATTCATCACTGTATTTGTACTAATGCTATGCTCCTTTGGGGTGCTACCAGGTGATGACTAAGTGTGAAAAAACATGAAGGATGGCCTATTTCTGGGAGAAGAGGGACTGCTCTGATGCCTAACTTTGATTCAATGATTCTCCAATGGCTTTACTGAATATTTCTAGGACACTGCACTCAAACTTGCCTGTCTCTCCTTCACTCAGGGCCATAACTGTATCATGATCTGACTCTGGCAAAGAGGGGCCCCAGCATCACTGAGAATATTGGTAATGTCCTCCTCTGCACACTAGGGATAACAGTAGGAAAGGCAGCCCCATATCTGGGCTTGTTATTGACGGGGATGATTTGACGGGGATGATGTAGCCTCCAAGTCACAGAGGGAAGGTGACAGTTCTTAACTACCAGAATCCAGGGGGCTGCAATTAATGTTATGATAAGCAAGGTCAGAGAGGCAGCCAAGAGGACTTGGCTCACAGAGATTGTGGAGGTTAACAGAGCATGAAGTCTCTAGGGACAAAGGGTGCTGCTTAACATTTATAATTTAAAAAAAAATTTTAAAGACAAAAATAAGAATGGAGGAGCAGGAGGCTAGGGTTGTCACTCCAATAAAACAAGACCCTCAGAATCCCTTGCTTACTTGCAAGACCTAAGCCAATTTTCAGGTCTGGATCCCATTGAATGAAGGAGGAAGAACCCTGCAACATCATGACAAGGGTACACTGTGACAGTTCCCTCAGGCCTTCCCCAAAGGGGGCCATAGTCCATTTATTCGAGTGAATGCATATTGGAAAAAAGAGAACCACCAGACCTTTCAAAGACTACTGGACATGATGTCTCGGTTGACACTGATGTCCAATGACTCAAAGCACCATCATGGCCTTCTGTTAGAATGAAGAACTACAGGGTCAGGTCATAGATGGAGTCCTGGCTAATCTCTGGTGCACAGTGCACCCGCTGGGTCAGTGGCCCCATCCAGTGGTTATTTCCCCAGACTCTGAGCAAATAACAGAAATTGATATACTTGGCAGTTTAACCTCATATTGGGTCCCCAGTCTTTGGAATAAGATCTGCCATAGTGGAAATGTTTGAAACAGCCCCTCCCCACTCTGGGCAAGATGTTAAACAAAAACCAGTATTACATCCCAGGGGGATGGCACAGATTTGTGAGACCATTAAAGACCTAAGGGAGACAGGTGGTGGTTCCTGTCATGTATTGCTTTATTTCATGATCTGGGCCTTGCTGAAACTGGGTAGATCCAGGAGAAGGACTGGAGACAACTACAGACTTAACCAAGTAATAGCCCTGATTTCATCCACTGTACTGTGTGTGGTATCTTGGCTAGAGCAGATTAATGAGGCCTCGAGTATATGGTATGCCACCATTGATGTGGCAAATGTATTCTCTTACATTTAAATTAGAACGGAGAATCAGAAAGAGTTTGCATACAAATGAACAATGTTCACTTACAGTCATACCCATGGCTATGTTAACTCTTCTGCCCTCTGTCATACAGAGCTCAAAGAGATAGGGACTGCCTGGATACCATGCAGAACATCACGCTGACCCATCATTTCAACAACATGTTGGTGGTTGCGTAGGATGAGCAAGAGATGGCTAGCATACTGAAGGCCTTGGTAAGACACAGGCACTCTGGTGTAGAGAGACATAAACCTCATTAAGATTCAGGTAACAGCTACTTTAAAGATGTTTGTAGGGGTCCAGTGGTCAGTGGAATGCCAGGATATCTCCAAATAAAAGACAAATCGCTGCATCTTGTATTCCCTACCACAAAAAGAGAAGCCTGATATGCCTTTTTAGGATCTAAAGCCAGCATATTCCATACCTAGTAATATTGCTCTAGCACATAGAGAAGGCTGCTAGCTCTGAGTGTAGCCCAGAGCAGGAAGGGTGCTGTAGCAGGTCCAGCTTACAGTGCAAAAGCCCTTCCACTTGGGAAAATGACCTGGTGTTGGAATTGTCAGTGGTGGGAAAAGGTGTAGTTTGAAGCTTGTGGCAAGCTTCAGTGTAAGAATACACAATGCAGGCCCCTGAGATTCTAGAACAAGAAAGCCATGGCATTTGCATCAGAGAAGGATATGCCCTTTAAGAAACAGCTCTTGACATGTTACTGAGCCCTGGTAGACAGGAAACACATGTCTGTAAAACACCAGATGACTGTGTGTCCAGAACTGCTCATGAGATGTATTCTGCTCATCTTACCAAGTCATAAAGTCAGATTGGCTCAGAAGCAGTCCCTTGCAAGGTGAAATGGCACAATCTTGGATAGAGAGGGAGTGGGGACAGAGGGCTCACATAAGCAGCCTAGGCATAAAACCCCATGTCATCACCTGCAGTTGGACCACTGCCAGTCCCCTGGCCTGTACCTTTGGCCATATGGCAGGGGGAGGGAGGGTCCCATGAGACCAGCCGAAAGAGGAAGGGGAAAGCCTAAGCTTGATTTACTGATGTGTTGATTGATTTGATACATGGGTGCAAACGGACAGTGGTTGCATTAGGGGAACTGTCTTAATGGGGAGAGGCTGAGCAGTGTACCCAGTCATCTACTTTGTGTGGAAGGATAAAGGGCCCTAGATGAGAATGTATACAGGTTCCTGGAAAGTGGCCGATGGGCTGGCTGTCTGCTCAGGTATCTGAGAAGGAAAAGGTATGGAAGATTGGAGTTAAGGAGGTCTGGTATACAGGCTAGTGAATGGAAAAATGGGAGTAAGCACAAAGTGTAGGAATTTATGACTATCCATGAACTCCCACTGAGTATTATCTATGGAAGAGACACGGAAGAACCAAGCAGACAAGACAACTCAGCCAGTTGACATTACCCAGCCATTTCTATTGCTACCCTAGAACTGGAATGGGAGACACGTGAGTGGAGTTACTGTGGTGGTAGAGAAGGAGGCCACATGTGAACCACACAATATGAGTCCCACTTGCCAAGTCTATGCTAGCTGCCTCTGAGTGTGAGCAACAGTGGGCAACACCGAGCTGCAGATGTAGCACTATTCCTGGAGGAGATCAACCAGATATTCAGTGCAAGTGGAATGCACCAGGCCATTCTGTCACGCAAGGGCCAGCAGTTCGTTATCACAGGGATAGATACGTATTCTGGGTCAGGATTTTCCTTTCTTTCCTGTGGAGCCTGAACCAGCATTACTACTTATGGGAACTTATGGAATATTTGGTACACAGGTATGGGATTCTACGCAGTGTAGCATTTGATGAGGAGCCCTCTCTACAGTGAAGAAGTTTCAGAGTGGACGCACAGACCAGGGGATCCACTCATCAGATCAGGTGCTGCACTATCTAGAGGAAGTCAACCTTAAGGAATGCTGGAATAATCTTCCAGAGGTGCAGCTGAAATGCCAGCATGGAGGAAACACTCTGAGAGGATGAGATGTCATTCTACAAGACACAGTGTATTTATTAAGTCACAGACCCCCTTAAATGGTGTTCTGTCCCCAAAAGAAAGGCCTGGAAACCCAATGCTTGAGCCAAGAGTGACTTCACTTATGATCACAACCCATGGCGTACTGAGTGTCCTTATCCTTTTTGTCACCTCAACTCTGGGCATGCTTTACACAAGGTCACATATTGTCCTAGTTTTTCTAAGACTGACATTAAGCACAATAGTGGACATATATAACTACTGCCTTTCAGAAGTATATGGACCAATACAGAATAACAATAATTGTGGAAATAGAACCCCATAAATCAATTTTGCAATCACTCATATTACTTGGAATGTTATGTTTTCAGTTTAGCTGATCCTGAGTTCATTTTAGCTGAGAATAAGAACTTATAATAAAAACAAAAGTTGAATTATATGGTAGAAAGAGGGAAAGGAATGTCAAGGAGGTTAATACCATTGGCCCACCATACTGTAAGTTCCACATTGGTGGATTCAACCAACCATGGATGGAACATATTTGGGAAAAAACAAAAAAAAAATAGAAAATAACAATAGAACAATAAAAATAATACAAATAAAACTCAATGCACTATAACAACTATTTGCATAGAATTTACAGAATGTTAGATATTGTAAGTAAACTAGAGATGATTCAAAGTATATGGGAGGATTTGAGTACATCATATGCAAATACTGTGCCATTTTAAATAGGGGTCTTGAGTCTCCAGGAGTTTGCTATTCATGGAGTTTCTGGAACAAATCCCCCAAGGATACTGAGGGAGGATTGCATTTTTTACTATCGATAATGGTAGATGTTATGTTTGAACATATGTTTAAAAATGCATTTTACATCCATTCATTTATTTAATGAATGAGGTAACAAACCATTTAAGGTACCGGGGAGATACTAATTTACAAGATAGATATATTCCTGTCATCCCAGGGTTTACCTTTTATTGTAGGGATACAGATTATAAGTACATACACAAAGAAGTAATATAATGCCAGATAGAAGGAAATTATATGAATAAAAACAAAGCTGGTGAAAGAGGTTACCTAGTGAAATGTAGCTTGGAGGAATGATGTTATTTTGGATAGAGAACTCTCTTTGAGTAGGTGAAGTTTGTGTAGAGACCCAAAGAAGGAGAAGGAAGGTGCCATGTGACTATCAGGGGAAGAAGGAACAGGCAGAGGGAACATTGATTACAAAGATCTAAAGGAGGGAAGAAACTTGCCCCATTCAAGGAAGAACAAGAAAGCTGTGATGAGTGGGCAGAAGACGCAGTGATGGGCTGGAGAGGTAGGTGGTGGCTGGCCTGTAGGCTCAGGAAGGGAATCTGGATTTAACTCTAAGTATGTTGGGAAGCCCCTAGAGAACTGTGCACACAAGAAGGATGCTATCTGCTTTACATTTTACAAAAACTACTCTGGTTGCTGTTGTGGAGAACAGACCACAGCTGGGGACCAATTAGGAGACTCTTGCTGAGTCCAGGCTGAGAGAGATGGTTGGTGGCTTGCCCTATGGGGTTGGAGGTTTATATGAAGGAGAAAATCCCTTTAGGTTTAAATGTGACCTTTGTAAACAGTTAAAAATAAGGACTCTCTTGGTGATACTTTAGGTATGCTGAAGTGTCAGCCTGCTAAAAACTTAATCTATCATGTGCAAAATTTTGGGACGATAACACACACACATTGGCATTTTCTAGCCTTTAAATAATTCTCAAATGGGTTTATAATCCCACCAAAAATGTATAAGACACATTGTGAGGAAGCTGTGATATCCAACAAAGCAACAGTCCCCAAACTTTTTGGCACTAGGGACTGGTTTCATAGAAGACAATTTTTCCATGGACCAGGGTGGGGGTTGGGGGATGGTTTTGGGATGACTCAAGTGCATTACATTTATTGTGCACTCTATTTCTATTATTATTACATTGCCCTTGCCACTCACTGATAGGGTTTTGATACAAGTCTGCAAGCAATTGATTTATTATGATTTCTGTGCAGTCAAAGCTCTCTGCTAATGATAATCTGTATTTTGCAGTTGCTCCCCAGCACAAGCATCACCAACTGAGTGCCACCTCAGATCATCAGGCATTGGATTCTCATAAGGAGTGCAACCTAGATCCCTCACATGCATAGCTGACAGTAGGGTTCACGCTCTTGTGAGAATCTAATGTCCCCGCTGATCTGGCAGGAAGCAGAACTCAGGCGGTGATGCGAGCAACAGGGAGCGGCTGTAAATACCGATGAAGCTTCCCTTGCTCCCTGCTGCTCACCTCCTGTTGTGTGGCCCAGTTCCTAATAATAACTGCAGCACTAAAGGATAGTGATTTCAATATCCAAGATCAGATTTGGCTGAGGACAAATTGCAGGGAGGATTTCAAAACAAAGTCCTCTGGGTAATTATCTCCACCTTCTCTTCGTTCCTCCCAACTGTAGGTAAAGAAAGCTTATGAAACAGTATAATGTTGGAACATCTCAAGTTGAAAAAGAGATCAAGGAAACCCATGCTGGCACATGACACCCAGGGCTACAGCAGCGGCTCTGGGGCCACTGCAGAGAAGCCTCGTTGCTGTGTACCAGCAACAGGCAGCTGTGCAGGGGCCCCTGCCAACCCACGCGAGACACTCGAAGGCCGCCAGGTGATTGATTTACTGTCGTTCCAGAGGAGAGCCAACGAAGAGCAGAAGTTTAGTGCACAGCTGAAAACCATATTTATTTGACCAGCTCATTTTAATTTCTTCTTTCCAAAGTATGTATATATGTGTTCATATATCATATAAATTACCTTGGAGCAGAAAAAGCAATATTGTGCCGAATATATTTGTCAATGGCCTGTACAGCAAAGATGACCACAGACTCATCTGTATCTTTATTCAAATCACATTTTGCTTCTTACTGTGTCAGTAAGAGTCAGATTATGTAACTGGCCTCTCTCTCTGCCTCAGTTTACCCAATCATGAAGTAGGTTATAAGATCACGATTAAAATACTACAGATACAGGTAGTTGTGAGGATGGAACACAAAATGTAATGTTTATAATAAATGCGTAGCCAGTTCTTGGTCACAGACACTGTAGGTACTGGATACACGTTTGTGTCCTTCCTTTTCGCCTATGGGCTTTTCAGCTGGCCCTCAGAGATCACGCTCAGTGCTGGGTGTGTCTGTTGACAAGACAGAGCCTGCCCCTTGGAGTTTTTGGTCTTTTACTTGCAGGCTTTATTGTCTAACAGGGTTTTAAAACTGAAAGGAATCTGAGAAGCAAACAGTCCCAATACCTCATTTCCAAATAAGGAAACAGCAGTGCGGCAAGGGCAGGTGACTTGGCCAACGTCCTGCAGGTACTAGAAGGAGATGTGTCCCGCTCCCCTGGCTCCATGTACCACGCACTCTGTCTGTTGGCACCACATTGTCTCACAACCTGCTGTCCGCTTATACGTGTTCAACAACAGTGTGAGGTTGCCTAAAACCTGATGGTGAAGTTCCACAGAGAAAATACGTTTTCTTTGCTTCATGAAATTCATGATAAAGTGTAGCCTATTTATTGTGCTGACCTTAAACATAACCTTGTTGACTTTTTTAACTAAAAGTTCCTGGTGATCCTTTCAAATTCTGGGAACTTAAAAATATTTGGCCAAGATTCAAATGACTGATGTTGTTTCCAAATTTTGCTTGGGGAATCAAAAAATATATTGGTAGTTTCGCACACCCCTTGTGTTTAGAATGAAGTTTATAGCATCTCTCTGAATACAATACAGCAATTTGACATGATGGGCAATAGCCTTGTCCCTCTGACACCAGCGTTAACATCTGTTTAAAATAAGTAATGAGTAAACAAGCATATTCTCACATAAAAATTGAAGGATATCTTTGCTACAATTTTAAACAATTGAAGTTATTTTATTTTTTTATATCCTAGACAGAACTTATAAGTAGTGGGGTGTGGGAAAGGATTTCAAGTTTACATCTAGATTCACAAACCCACAAGCCAATTAAAGTTCTTGATCTGTGAAGCATTCCAGTTTTAGAAACACAGTCCCTGAGTCCCTTGACTTCCAAAATACTCTTTTGGTCTCTTTCTTTTTCCACGGCACTCCTAGATTTATTTAAAACAGACCCAGTATTACACACTCCTGTATTCACTGAAGATTTTTTTTTTCTGAAAATGTCTATGTCTCTAAATGGTGAGTATGTAATTTTAAAAAATACTATTGCAATATTATATTTTACCTGATCGTTATGAAAAAACCATAAAAATGTCCATCTACAAAATTAGTAAAAATGTTTTCTTGGGGGTAAATATGGGATAGTGAGAAAATAAAAATCTTCCAAAGCCTTGTAGCAATTTCCTAAGAAAGTGAGAAGTCCATTATATAGTTCTCTTTCATATGGGGAAACTTCAGCTCTGAGTAAAGTGCATGCATTCTTCAGGGAAGGCTATGGGAATCATGGAATTTGTACTTGAATCTCAAGAGTGGGGCTGGGAAACCTTTTTGTTAAGAAGACAATTGCCCAAAAGTCCCATAACTGACATTTGTCATAAGTCTGAAGATGTCTACATGGCATCAGCATACCTGGATAGTTAGCAAAGAATTCCACCAGATTTTTGGATGTTTTGGGATGGAAACCACCTTATTCTGTGTTTGTTGAATCCCCTCCCCCATCCAGGGCTCCTTCATTTTCTACACATGCAGGCTCAGGCCTGACCACTGCCAGAGGCTGTATAGGGTCCTCTGAGGCTATTTCTGAGCCAGGGTGGGTAATGTTGCCCATAAAGGCTCTGACACCTCCTGCTACTTGCTACTCGCTACTCATACCTCTACTCTGACTTCTTGTAACCCACACTTTTTGGCCCAAAGTCCTAATCATTAATAGCCCAAACTCTTGTAGGACTCTGATCCTTTGTTCCTCTGGCCTGGGTTCATGAGCCCACCCCCGAGCTACTCAGATTCATTTGTTGACTGTTCTAAACAATGAAATCTTCAGGTTTTTTATTTTTGTTTGTTTTTTCTTACATCCATAGTTTTTCTACTTTCTATTCAGTTGTCTCCTATTTTTTTCTAATTGTAGTGAGATAGCTTTACCTAGATCATGCAAACCTGCTGAATATTTGATAATATTTTGTTGAGTATAGTTAATAAATGACTGAGTGAAACTTTGTCTATCTATCTATCCATCTATCTATCATCTATCTATCTTTTGCAGTTTTGGCATTGAAGGCCCTCAGGCAACCTCCTCCTTCCTGTGTCTATCACATTTCCATTTCTCCACATTCTGCCAGCTCCTCTCCAGCAAGAGCAGCTCTGCTCCTCTTTCCCAGGGTGCACGGGATCCTCACTGCCATTGAATCCTGGTTCAAGAGGCCTCCAATACCTTTCCCTTATCTTCCTTCCATACATTTTCTTGCTAATATTCTTTCAAGGCAAATGTTATTTCTCCTTTTTATGCAAGCATCGCTGAGAGTCTAATTTCTTCGTGATCTGTCTCCTCAATAGCTGGTGGTATGTTTTCCCTACATTACTTAGTTCTTTTAGTAAGTGCCACCCAGCACAGTTACAGATCCATATCAGAAGCCATTTTGGTAGAAAGAACTGTCCTCATTATTTTGGGGCTCATATTATTAACTATTATGTTCTTGTAACAGAGCTGGTGCTCAATAAGCATTGTTGAGGAATAGTCACATTAAAGATAGTTTGTTATATACAGAGCTTATTATTGTCACAAAAATGGTAACTGTTCCCCAAACCCACCAACTTTCAAGATAACTCTACTATAGGCTCATGGAAAAGGGGAGTTACTGATTGAAAGTATAGTAGCTTCCCACAGTGGGTAGGTACTATTAGGTTTCTGGAAGAAGTATAATACCATACAGAAAATTGTCTTGAGGCTTGCATGCCTTCAGCCTAACTCTGATCTAAGAGAATGTTGGCCATTAGGAGATGAAAATGTTTTGAACTAGGAGGAAGCGATATGAAAGAAGGCTAAGTGACCTAGTTTAAGGTTTGTTTGTTTGTTTTTTTTCTTAATAATCAGGAATGTAATAGAAAAGTGTTGAAGTTATAAAATTTTCAAAATTCATTGAAAGGAGGCGGTCAATAAATAAAACTGGCAAATAGTTTCTTAAATCAGTCTTTAAAGAGATTAGAGCAGTGTGTGTGTGTGTGTCTCTCTGTGTGTGTGTGTGTGTGTGTGTGTGTTCTTTTGCTGTTTCTACTAAGCAGTTGATGATGTGCTGGAACTTCTTGAACAGATGTAAAGGCACCATGAAATGTTTACTTATTTCTGTGTGGTTCTTGTGTTTAATACAATGGTGACATCCTTTTGTTGGCATCAGTCCTGTAATTCAGATGATCTTTTTTATTGCTTTGTGTCCAAGTTGTGAAATCAACTATAAGCTGCTCCTTTTGGCTTGCCAGTGATGTGGAATTCTGGACATATAAATGTTCCCTAGGGTTTCTCTAAGCCTGTTTAACCTCTGGATGCACTCCATTGACAGCTTCCGAGTTGTGATAAGTATCTACCTTTTATTTCAATTTGGAGATTTTTTGAGCTATAAAATTACATTTTCTTTGGAGCAAGTATTTTAGAGTGCACTGAGATGGCCGGTTCATGAATTCCCCAGAACTTTCACAGGAAATGGAGAATGCAAAGGTCATGTAAATATAGTCATAATAATGTCTTCACTGATTGGAAAAACTTAATATCAAACACATTTTAGTTTAAAAAGATTGCAGACAGAGGGGACAGCATAGAAGGAATATATATGTGGGTTATCTTGGGGGATGCGGTTCAAAATAAAACTCCATATATTTGGATATCTGATACTTCCTAAATCAGTTCTTGGGTCACATCATAAATACTAAAAGAAAAAACAAACTGTGTGTGGGTGTTTTGTTTGTAAATTATTCCTGAAGCTGTAGTTATCTTTGCCATATATTTATATAAAAATGTTTGGGGAAGGGAATAGTATTGGAAGATAGGCAAATGGCTATACACTATCCCTTATTATATTATTCTAATATCTAGATCTTTTACTCTGATTTTGTATCCATTTATCATTTATGTAAGTAAAATAATTTTAAAAACATATATATTAGTATCATTCTGAATTACACTTCTGAGAAATCATGGGGAAATATAAGTTGAACTTTGACCATGATTTTAAAAAACTCATTGCTATCATTTTCTGGGTTATGAATTTTATTTTTGTACTTATTTATTAATTTGATTCAACAAACATTTGTTTGACATTTACTATGCACCATATGCTATGTTAGGCATCAGGGATACTAAAACAGGGAATAAATGGATCCTGCTCTTGAGAAGCTTATATAGTTCAATATGAAAATCAGACAAAAACACATAAGTGAAACAAAGTTCTATAGCCACCATGATAGAAAGCTAAGTAAAATGCAGTTATTAAATAGTCTAAATAGCTTATGAAATAAATAATAGTGTGGAACTAAGACCAAGTGGAATGCCAGATACCACATACCAAGTTAATGTATGACCAATTTCTCTTAGAAAATAATCTCATCGCTTTTTACTAAGTAAATAGTGTGATCTCCTGATACCTGGTAGTTATCTGGGTTGACATATTCTTTAAATTTGAGATTCGGTTGTAACACTCAAATATGTTATTTCCATTTGAATATTATTGACAAAATATTTACTCTCTCTCTCTGGGTTAAAATAGATCAGGCTAAATATCTGCATTACAGATAATTCTCAATATTCACAGTAACTATATTCTAT
The DNA here is from genome assembly GCA_028533085.1 of Varecia variegata. Taxonomy (NCBI): domain Eukaryota; kingdom Metazoa; phylum Chordata; class Mammalia; order Primates; family Lemuridae; genus Varecia; species Varecia variegata. Next base: position 70,265,901 of record CM052438.1, on the reverse strand, counting down.
GAAGTCACTGTAAATACTGAATTAGCAAATGCTAAACAATTGCTCCTAGTGGAAATATTGGGTTAGGTTCCTGTGAGCCTCTCGTCATTTTTTTTTTTTTTGTCAATCAATACATAACCTTGTTTTATGTGTGTTTCTGTTTAAAGGAGCCTTATTTATTATATATACAAATAACTAATTTTATTGTCTTTGAATGATTTAAAGACACGGGCTTTGGAAACCATTTACATTCTATAGGTATGTTTGCCAACATCCTTGTAAAGCAAGCCAGTTTTATCAGTGTTGAAAATCTGCTGTTCCACATAACTCTTTTCCTGTATTATACTTGGCAAAAATTTTTGAAATTCAGCTGCAGCCTCCTGATCTGCAGAAACTGACTTGCCTGCAGGTTGAACATCTTTTATGCCTTATCATCTTTTGAAATGTGAGGAGCAGCCAGTACTAGCTAAGAAGAGTTTAACAATTTCCTGACCCTGGGAAATGTGATTGTAAATTTCTTTGGTTTTTCAGTATCACAATAATTCTGTTTACTATGTCAGTTGTCATTTCATGATTCCACAAATTTAGCTCCTTTTCCATGCCTTCATGAGGTATTATAGATGGTAATTTAGCATTTTTGAGGGAAGCTTTACATGAAAATTGGTGAATTTCTGCTTCCTTTTTCTGGATCTACCATATTGTTGGTTCACTAACATTGAACTCACAACCAATAGTACTAGAACGCAATCCTGAAAGAAGCTTATCCCACACACAGTCTCTGCATAAAGGCACATCACAGCCTCTTGTGCTTAGAAACATTAGACAGTACAGCAGCACTATGCTTGGAGACCATTATAAACAGTGAAATCACCAAAACAAATCACAGAAATCTAAAAAATGTGGCATGAAATATGCCACAAAAAAATATGTTCATAGTAGGAACTTAAAGAAGAAGACAGAGCAATGTCTTGTTCAGCCTCAGCTAGGGACGTACTCAACAGGCAACTCAAATTTTTCACTGCTCTGTATATGTCTGTGAATGACCATGAAAGTGTTGTGAGTATTGATTTGACATACAAATAGATTTTAAGAAGTAGGTGAATTCACAAATACTGAAGCTCCAGATGGTGAAGATCACTAGACATGATTTAGAAGCACTGCCTTTTACAGCTACCTGCTGTCCCCCAACTGCTGTACTGATTTTCAGGGCTTGGAACTATTAACTAACTACAGGACCACAAGGTTCACTTAAAGTGAAGTATCACAAGAATGGAAAAACAAGCACCACATGTACTCACCGTCAAATTGGTATTAACTGATCAATGCTTAAGTGCACATATAGTGCACAAGTGTTGGGCAGGTGGTGGGGAGGGAGTGGATATATTCACACTTAATGGGTGTGGTGCACACTCTCTCGGGGATGGACATGCTTGAAGCTCTGACTCTGGTGGGGCAAAAGCAATATATGTAACCTAAACATTTGTAATCCCGAAATATGCTGAAATAAAAATAATGGAATTTCTTCAAGATCATCCTATGTGACAAGCATCCCTTCATCAACAATATACTTACATTTTTTTTTCTTCCAGGAGTTGTAATGTTCCAAATTGATTGATGATAAGAATGTAGATGTGTATAGCCAGTGATGTGCTCTCTCGTAGCTTAGCTATGGGTAGTCAAACAATGATATTAACAAACAGGCTATATAAACAAACAGGCTATAACTTGCCTAAACTTAAATATGTCATTTTTTTTGTTGTTAAGACTTAAAACTAGAATCTATGAAGAACCACATCTGATTAGTTATTCCTTGATCTTTGTTTGTTCTTTGGGGAAATGATGTCTGTAATCAGTTTACAAATCTACCATATTAAAAAAAATGTAAATTTTACATTTTTGAAACCCAGTCATTAATAGTCATTGCTATGAACTCCTTTTCTGATGTGAAAGTTGCTCCATGTCCCTCCATCCACTATGGAAACACTGGCATTGTGGTAGTCTCCCCTAGGAGTGCCCCCCTAATCTTCTTCCTCCCCAAACTCCACCGTGCTGCTAGTTCTCCTAGTTGTCTTTGCTATGGTTCTCTTAACTCTATAGCCATTCTCTTGGAATATACCTAATATAAAATTTTGGAGGCATTATTATTGGCAAATGATTGTTGAATTCATGAAATTTAATCAAGGCAGAAGAGATTAGTATAGAGATTTGATTCAGAGATTGAGCTATCCTAAAGCCTATGTGTTATTCCAGAATCCCTTTGGTGTCCTGTATAATAATTTGTGGAAAAAAAGTGAGACGTGGTACAAGAAGCTGAACAAGGCACAGCTAGAGAGGGAGGAGGGCACCCTCCACTCTAACAGGTGTAACTAAATGTATGGAAGCCTACAGAATTTCAAAAACATAGCAAGGAGACTTTTGGCCACATGGTAGAAAAAAAAATGTGAATAGACTGAAAACCACCTAAAAATGTTGGATAGAATATAATGATTTATTTTAAAGCATAGATAAAATTAAAAGACAGAAAAATCCCCAGGGGTTATAAGAAAAAGTAAGAAAAGAATCAAAGTGAGAGGTCACAGAAAATACTAAGGCATTTCATATGGATTTCAGAAAGGATATAGGGCCTAGTGACTGGAGAAATGGTTGCAAACAACTATAAAGAAGAGAAGAGTATTCTGAGTCTTGCATAAAACACAGAATCCCTAAGGACTTCCAGGCCTCATAGTTTAGAGAATGATCCCAAACAATTAACCAGAGAAAATGTAAACAAAACTTTCCATTTATCTGGGATTGTGTTGGAAAAAGCCAGAATTCTGAGAAATCAAAGTGGTAGGTCTGAATCACTTGCTGACATAGTGTCTAAATTTGTGCTACCTGGGTGGTGCAGGTAACATGATCTGAGAAATCAACCTTAAAACCAGTCCATAATCACTGAAAATCCCTAGTCCCCCAGAGAAAGCAAGCCCCAAATCATCATTTCATAACCCAGAGCATTTTGGACTCCTACAGGATTTTATAAACCAAGCTGAAAATGAGCCCACACAATAGATCTCAAACCCCACAAGAAAATCACCATGAGCAAGAGTCAGCAGACGTAATACCGGATGAATTAATGCCATGAAACTTAAGACACTAGAACAATCTGAAAGACATTATAAGTATGTTTGAAATAAAGAAATTCTAAAAGGAAAAGCCATAATTAATACAAATGACTCAAATACATTGCTGTTTTAATCTATAGTCGCAATTTGTGTTGAGTGTTTGCAGATAAGGAATGAATCCAAAGCTGACTTTTATGCAGAAGCTAAAAGCGAAAGTTGAGGAAGTCAGATTTGTTTGGATATGTGATGATTCTTTGGGTTTGGTTTTATGTCACCAGTGTCTATCCAAAAACGATAATGAAAATCTTACTTCACCAGGAAAGTAAAGCAATCTGCACAGGAAATGAAAGAAAATTCAAAAAAATTCAAATAAGCAAAAGTGAAGTGAGAAAGAACCACAGGTTACTATCTGTGTCTAATGGAAATGTTTTGGAAACACAAGATGTGGAAAGTGCTCTTCATGAAAAGTTCAATAGTTTAAGACCTCATTACAAAGAAACAATAACAATGATGAAAGTGAAATACTGCTGCTATGAACATATTTTCATAATAAATGGTAAATAAGCATTGATCCATTAAATACGGCTCCAGTGAACTTCTACCATTTGTCATTGCTTCTCATATATTTATTTCATTATCACATAACTTTTGATTTGGAGAAACAGAAGATCTTGGTGTATGAGGCCTGATGAGTTTTAGGGTAGCATATTTCTCCATGGCCCACATACTATTGGGTATGACAGTCTTTCTGTAAACATCATGTTTTGTTTTTGTTTTTTGCACTGAAAAAAGTTTTAAAATAGACATGCAAAGCTAGATGAAATGAAAAAAATAACACATATAGTCCAGGAACATTGTGAGGATTAAGGTAAATACACCCAAGATTTCCTTTAATCCTATCAAGGAAAAGCACTATGGAGATGACTACAGCTACCCTGGCATTTCCTCGTATGGGCAAAACACTATCGATTTCTTGAAGAGTCCTGCAGCAGAAATCAAAGAGTACACAGTATAGAAAACAATAGAAATCACACCAAGTGATAACCTTACTTAACTCTTTTGTCAATATGTCCATGTGCCAAGCACACTTTTAAGCACTTCACACATATCCACTCATTTAGTTCTCCCAACAATTCTATGATATCAGCACTGATATTATTCTCATCCTACAGATGAGGAAAGTTGCTTAACTTGTTGAAGCTCACACAGGTAATAAGCAGGGGAAAAGACTGGCCCCCCCAAATCTGTGTGAACTTCGTGTGATGGCCTCTTAAGGATGATGCAATTAAGAAGTAGTTTTATTCCTAATTCTTCCACAGACTTGGGGGTAAAGCAGATAGATTCACTTAATCATTCAAAATGTATCTCACACCACCTTTATGTTGGATCCTGATAAGCACCATGCAAGATGCAAAGGAATGAAAACACTGAAATTAGTTTCTGGTAGAAATTGTGCAAGTATCAGAGCTGTGCATAGTCTCTAATTCTCTCATGTATTTGGAACAATAAATGTTCAATTTAATGACATTCAGTTCAGCTCAATTTAAAATCACTAATTAAGCATCTCCTATATACCATGTCCTAAGGGAATAGGTATAGAATGATAAGTAACATAGCTCTAGACTTCAGGGAGCTCACCCTCAGGGGAGGAGACAGATACATAAGCAAATAACTCCAAGAGAAGACAATGTGTTATAACAAGGGGAAAATTAAAGTACCATGGGAATGTAGATGGAAAATTTTAAAAGTAATTAATTGTGGAGAAGTTTGTAGGTGTGTAATGGTGTGTGCGTGAGAGGGAGAGAGATAGAGAGAGAGAAAGGAAGGATGGGAGAGAGAGGGAGGATATTTAAATCAGGCCTTAAATGAGCTGGAATTTGCTAAGCAGAAAGAAGAGTGGAGAGTAGAGTGGAGAGGAGGGAAGATGGCTAATAGAATTTTTAGCAGCGGGAACAACATGAACAAAGAAAAGGGGAGCCGTGGAGGAGCTTGATTCAAAACCAAGGCTTGTGAAGGCACCAACATCTGACCTAAATAGTTAAATTTTATCATGTTTGAAGTGGACAGCACTAGGAAGATTTAAAAGGGGAATGGCATGATCAAGTTATGTTTGAAGTAGGCAACTTCGGTTGAAAGCTAAATTGAAGAAAAAAGAGACTGGCAAAAAAGATAACGTTAAGAAAACACAGTTAAGAAACTGTGGTCTTTAAAATTTCTATTTTACCATTCAAACCCTCTTATATGAGTTTTCTTTAATAGTATAAAAAAATTGTGGAAGCATAAGTTGAGTTGAGGATTCTGATCCATCAGTAATGCCATTAAGAATCATCTAATCTAGTTTTGGATTTTATCCACATATAATTGATGTTAACATCTAGATATTTATGATGCTGGTCCATATCTGTGAAAACAAGATTTCTCAGTGTGTCTGGGTTCAGATCCTGGCTCTACCACCAATAAACTATGTGACACTTGAGAAGTTTCTTAAACTATGTCTTAGGTTCCTCATTTGTTGACCTGGAAAAACAAAGTAACTATGTCATAAATTGTTATGGCGATTAAACTGCTTAGGACAGGATTGGCACATGGTAAACATTTTATAAGCATTTACTAAAATTATGCCTAAGCAAAGTTTTAGAAGATTGTCTACATTTCTTCTTTATTATCAGAAAATATATTCTGATAAATAATTATCAGAAAATAAATCGAGGCAAAACAGAATGGGAGACCCAGAGCAGTAGCTAGCTGTTACATGTTAGAGTACTTTTGCTTAAAAGGTACCACAAGTCTTTACATACCAAGAGACCTAAAAAGCTGCAAGCATATTCATGAATCATGTTATTCTCTGAGGAACATATTTTGGGCTATTTTTTCTCTTTACTTGTCTGATCAATGGTAGTATCAGAAGAAAAGAACAGTCACAAAAGATTAACATTTTTGGCTAAGAACTAGTGTAACTTCTGAATTAAATATGCCCCACCCAGAAATTAGACTTTGATTATATTGTAGGACTTTTATTTCCAATTTGGTAGATAATATATTAGAAGCAAAAAAAAAAAAAAGAAAGTAAAGCAGTTACCTAAACTGAGCTAAATGAATTCCATTTAGTTCTATGTTCTTTTTAATCTACAATTCATCATCATAATATCTTGGAAAGTAGGCCCTACAAATTCATTCCTTCTTGAAAACTTTTCTCATGAAATGTGTTCTATATAGTTACTACTTGATATTATCCAAAGTATATGCATATATTTCAAATTATCATTCTCATGATCATTTTTGCTGTTGGATTGCTTAATTTTGTTCTTATTGTCAAAGTATAGTTTTGTGATTCTTAAACAAAGAAGTAAATAGGAGGCAATGGTTTCTATTACAAATTTCATGTTTTTTTTTTTTTTTTAAGGAAAGTGTTCAGAGGTTTTCTCTCCCATGTCTCTAATGCAGAAAGATTGGAATAGACGCCAAAATCCAAAGGCAGAAACTCAGTCAGAAGTTGGCATTTTGCCTGTGACTTGGTGGACCTGTTAAATAACCTTTGAGGAAAAACAGATTCCAACTACATCAAACACAGTGAAGGAGCAAGTTCAGAAAATGATATTCTTGATTTGGTAAAAGTCCATGAGTACTGGCTCTGTCCATAAATGGATTGAAAGCAATGAAGGGCTGGAACATTCACGAGTCCTGTAGGCATTTTCAATCTTTCTTGTTGAAAACCACTAGTGGAGACAAACAAAGAGGATAAACACAGTACACATGTACAAGGATCTCTCAGGGTGCTTCACAGACAAATGTTATAATGCATGGATCTGTATCAAATATTTTCCTACCGTTAATCTGATGCTAAGTCTGGCTTTGTAGATTATAAGACCTGTAGAATTAGGTGCTCCAGTTCAAACCCAGCTTGAGTCTTCCCTCATGGAGCTTAAGAACAAGTGACAACATACCTTCTTGAATAGAAAATCAGCAACCTATGGACTAGCCAGAGAGGTTTTCTCTGGCTTTTTCTGTCTCCATTCTTGGGATACTTCCACTTCCAGGGCTAAAGGTAAACATTTTGCCGTGAAGGCTGCTGCGCATATTCTACAATGAGACATGTGTGGACAGATATTTCCTTTCTACCTTTCATGACTTTCCAAAGGCCATCTGATACCTTTCCAAAGGTATCTGATGTTCCTCTGTGGGGAGTCATATTAAGTTGGAGAGAGAGAATCAGGCTTGTTGAGCCTCATAAAGTTACAAAGATGGTGGGTAAGTTTATCCTTTCTGTACTAATTGTGAGATATGGGAAGATAATTTTTTAAAACTCTATATGCCAATTGGATGTCATTTTAATGGTTTTACTTTTTTCAATGGTTTTACTTTTTTGACAGCTATAATGATTGCACAAAATTTCTATAATAATTAATGTGTTTGCAAAAGAGTAAGTAAAGGTAAGAATTTTCAAATTTACATATTATAGTGAAAGGTGTTAACAGAATAAACGTCTACCAAGATGATTTAAAGTTGTAACAAACTGTCATCATCCTATCAGCAAACATATCTTTCTAATTATGAAAATCCCAAATGACAAAACCATGATTGTTGATCATGTAATTCATTTAGATTCTCTTTTATGGCTGAAAACTCTAAGTTTCCATATGGACATAAGAAATCTATCACTACTCTGAAATATATCCCAGAGGGGAAATGGATGATGCCACTTCCTATCACTAAGTAAAAAAAAACTGTTGTGCTTCTTTAGTGGAAGCACAATTCCGATGAAAGCCAGCTGTTAAGTAATTTTCAAAATAAATAACTCCTCAACTAGTGAAAATGTCTCAAGACAGTTATCAAGTTAGACATCTTAAAAGGAATGCGACATTAAATAATCATTGTAGGCTACATTTGGAGTAGCACTTTGACATGCATTTTGAGACATTTCTGAACCAAGGGCCCATTCAAAACTTGTTCCAGTGCATTTCCTTCCTGCATTGCCTAGACTTTATAAGTTGAAATGGAAGTCAGTTACATTTCTTCTTTTCTCCTAGAGTCACAGAGCCCAATGGAGGGAGGGTCAGCCTGACATTTTACTTTTTTCACACAAACTTATCATCAAATGATGATTATATTGCAGTAAAAACGATTGTTTTATTTTGGGTGTAATAATATCATTTTAAGGCAATCTAGAAAATTGCCATCTGATCACTTTGAAGTGGTTTCTAGCAGTAATAATTTATACCAAGTGAGTGGTTTAGTCACATATGCCTTCTTTGCAAGAAATTAAATATCTAAGTGAAAAATCAAGACTATGATTAGAATTTTTTACAAGCAAATTCTATTCCCTAAAAAAGATACTGCTTCAGTTGCATACTGCTTCAGTTACAGAGGAAAGTGAAAGTCAAAGGGAAAAATCTGTTTTTTTCCTCTCTGAAAACTTTAGCATCTGAAATGTGTAGTAATAGTAGATTTTACATTCATAAACTCATCTTAAAAATTTATATTATACTTACTTTGCTAAAATCTTATAAAGACAAGCCTTGTAAATATAATATTAAAGATAAATGTGTTTGTTTGTAATGTCAGGTCATCACTGACAAGGAGTTGTGTTTGTGTTTTGAGAGCCTTGAACTAACTGATCTTAGTCTCTTAGAAAAGACAGCTAATGTCAAATTTAGTGTGAGAAAAGTTACTTTCCACAGTTTTAAAGAATACGGGATCACCAAAACTTGTTCCTTGTAACTTTATATTTCTTTAGGATTATAGATGAAGTGTAGTTTTAATAGCTTAAGTAGATAAGGAGAACTAGGAGTGTCTACAAGGCATTTGTTATTAATTAGGCTTCCATTGGCCATCATGTGAATATGGAGATACTAGTCTTAGTATCAAAGATTCCATGAAAGGGCAAAAGTTTATCTAGCATTAATATGTAGTATCTCCAGAGAGGAGACAAAGAGAATTCTTCTCTTCCCAACTTGCTCACATTTTTAAATTTCATTTTTTTTAAATTTTTTTTACATTTTTTAAAAATTTCAGCTTATTATGGGGGTACAAAAGTTCAGGTTATATATATTGCCCATGTCCTGCCCACCCCCCCCCCCGAGTCAGAACATTCTAGCGTGACCATTCCCCAGACAGTGCGCATCGCACTCATCATGTATACACCCATCCCCTCCCCCACCCCCCACCTCAGTCCAATACCCAATTGGTGTTATTCCCAAATGTGCACTTGTGATGATCAGAGAAACCAATTTGCTGCTGAGTACATGTGGTGCTTGTTCTTCCATTCTTGGGGTACTTCACTTAATAGAATGGGTTCCAACTCTCTCCAGGAGAACAAAAGAGATTCTATATCACCGTTATTTCTTATAGCTGAGTAATACTCCATGGTATACGTATACCACAATTTACTAATCCACTCATGAATTGATGGGCATTTGGGTTGTTTCCACATCTTTGCAATTGTGAATTGTGCTGCTATAAACATTCGGGTACAGGTGTCTTTTTTATAGAATGACTTTTGTTCCTTTGGGTAGATGCCCAATAATGGGATTGCTGGATCAAATGGTAGGTCTTCTTGAATCTGTTTAAGGTATCTCCATAATGCTTTCCACAGGGGCTGCACTAGTTTACAGTCCCACCAGCAGTGTATGAATGTTCCTGTCTCTCCGCATCCATGCCAACATGTATTGATTTGGGACTTTTTGATAAAGGCCATTCTCACTGGAGTTAAGTGATATCTCACTGTGGTTTTGAAAACAAAATGGGACGTATTGATTTTCCAGAATTCAAACTATACTACAAGGCTGTGGTTCTTAAAACTGCTTGATATTGGCACAAGTGCAGGGACACAGACCAGTGGAACAGAACAGAAAATTCAAATATAAAACCATCCTCATATGGCCATCTAATATTTGACAAAGCAGACAAAAACATACTCTGGGGACAAGAATCCTTCTTCAATAAATGGTGTTGGGAAAATTGGATAGCCACATGTAGAAGACCGAAACAGGACCCACAGATTTCACCTCTCACAAAAATCAAATCACGGTGGATAACAGACTTAAACCTTAGGTGTGAAACGATTAGAATTCTAGAAGAGAATGTAGGAAAGACTCTTACAGACATTGGCCTAGGCAAAGAATTTATGAAGAAGACCCCTAAGGCAATCACAGCAACAGCAAAAATAAATGAATGGGACCTGATTAAATTAAAAAGCTTCTGCAGAGCCAAAGAAACAGTCATGAGAATAAACAGACAACCTACAGAATGGGAAAAAATTTTCGAATACTACACATCAGATAAAGGACTGATAACAAGAATCTATTTAGAACTCAGGAAAATCAGTAAGAAAAAATCAAACAACCCTATCAAAAAGTGGGCACACGACATGAATAGAAATTTTTCAAAAGAAGGTGTAAGAATGGCTAACAAACATATGAAAAAATGCTCAACATCCCTAATCATTAGGGAAATGCAAATTAAAACCACATTTTTAAATTTCTATTAAGAATTCTAGGTATCCTAGGTATAATTTTTAAAATACAATCAATTCTCATTATTCCTCAGTTCTGTATTTGCAAATTTGCCTACTCACTGAAATTTATTTGTAACCTCAAAATCAATAATCATAGCACTTTCATGGTCATTTGTGCACATAGCCAGAGTGGCAAAAAAATTGAGTAGCCCTGATGCGCAGCTTTCCGGTTGGGCTTGAACAAGGTGATGGTCTTCCTGTTTCAGCTCATACTGTAAATAAGTCTCCTTAGTGCTATGTTTTTCTCATATTTGTGCTTTTTTTTGTGATTTCATTTTTGAAAATGGCCTCCAAGCATAGTGCTGAAATGCTGTCTTGTGTTCCAAAGCACAAAGAGGTTGTGATGAGTCTTACACAGATATTATGTGTGTTAGATAAGCTTCATCCAGGCTTGAGTTCTAGTGCTGCTGGCTGTGAGTTCAATGTTCATAAACCAACAATATGGTAGATCCAGAAGAAGGAAGCAAAATTCACCTTACAGAGAAAATATGTGTGTTAGATAAGCTTCATCCAGGCTTGAGTTACGGTGCTATTTGCCTTTCAATGTTGATGAATCAACAATATATGTTAAATAAAGTGTCTTTAAACAGAAACACACAAAAAACAAGTTTATATATTGATTGGTTGATGAAAATGTTGTGAGCTTGCAGGAACCTAATCCTGTATTTCCCCTATGAACAATGGTTCAGTATTTGCTAATTCACTGTTTGCAGCACCTTTATAGAACATAACTACCATGAATAACAAAAATAGATGGTATCACATTTTTTTACCCCAAATTATTCACAAACACAAACAAAAAGACATCCTATGTCATGACAAAATGAACTAAAAGAACTCACCTGTTGTAAACATTCCTAATTATGATGACAAATTAAATTTAATGAAATATACAGGCCTCTAATTGGGAAACACAAAATAATTGTTAATTTACATAGAAATGTTGCATAAACAGAGGATTGTAGGGATATCATGAAGAGGATGTATTCATGGAGAGATTTAATTCAATAAAATGTGATGTAATTAATATCTTTCTTAATATCTTTGTCTCATTTTTTAAGGCTCATTCAATACAAATACATTGTCAGCAGACTTTTCAAAAACTACTGTTAAAAATGATGAGTGCGATGTGCACTGTTGGGGGAATGGACACCCTTGAGGCTCAGGCTCCCTCATGGGAGGGGCATGGGCAATATACTTAATCAGAACGGTTGTACCCCCATAATAAGTTATAATAAATAAAAAAAAATAGCCTAGGATTTTAAGAAATAAATTTCCAATATTAAATTCAAAACCATGGGTCTCAGTTAAAGAATTTGGTAATACTTACTACTTGATCATATTTGGGATCATTTTTAATTTTACATCAAGTGAATTTCACACACCAGGCCTGTGTTCAATCCAGCCACCAGATCAACACATTCTCCAAACTCATTATATTTTGAGAGGCTACCCAGAGTTCATCTGAAAGTAAGTGGGAAAGATATTTTCTCTCTGACTGTTTAGCTCTTTTCAATATTTATGTACTGTGGTTAAACTGCCTGAGCCATTCAACAAGAATTAGATTGTATCTTTGTTGAATTTTTAAATATGTGAATTCTGATTGCAGATGCCCAGGAAAATGCTAAATTTTTAGTAAATAAGAATGGTACCAGCAGCCTCTTGGCATCGACTATGAACAATGTACAAATAACTCAATGATTAATTTTTTTCTTGGCTATGGGCCAGGACTGAAGTTTAACAGAACACAATTTTCATAATATGTAACAGCTGAGAAAACTTTCAGTTAAAACTGGCTCAGTTTTATTTGGCTTTAAAGAGTGTCCCTGAGAGCATCTCAGATTCACCTGCATGCTTCCTTAAAATGGCAACTTTGTACGAGGAGTGAATATATGCTGCATGGTTGCCATGTTGCATTACAAAGCACGTCAAATGGGGGAAATAAATTTCCAGCTAAGAATCTCATCAGAAGAAATGTATTTTTTTTAACAAGTTGCTAAAAGACATTTAGAAATATTAGTTTACTGGGTTAGCTTAACTAGCTAATCTAAAATCGAAATGAGCTAAAGTCAGAGTAATTCTAATTAGTATTGGTGTGTGGGGTCCAGATAATAGGCTTTGTAAGTCAAAGTCAAAGTGGTTACACTAACTAAGCCAAATGACTTTGCCTTTTAATACCAATATGGGTTGCCACATAGGCAAGTTTATATAGGTATATTTTAGTATAAATTGCTAAGATTCTAAATTAGATTTTTATTGTGACTATGGCAAAGGATGTACAATGGTGATCTTCATTTGATTTACCCCAGGAATCCTTGATTATAAAATAAATTGTTTCATTATTTTAGAAGTGGAAAATGTCATAGAAATTCTCCAATTCCATACTAAGACTGAGGAATGTTCCAGAAAGAGTTGTGAGATGACACTATTTTGACTGTTCAATTACATGTCTTCTCATTTTGGTGATACTCTTCTGGCTTTGTGATACTTTGTCTCTCATTGAATTGAATTCTCCTGATATTTCCCATTATAACCAATCTATTTTTTGCTTCCTTCTTATGCTCTGGACTACCTGCAGGTGCTGAATAAGAAATGTGCCATACCCTTTCTCCTGGATCTGCTTTCAGTCATCTCACATTCTCCTTCACTTTTTCCTAAACCTTGCTCGGGTAATTACTTATTATAATACCCCTTTGCAACTTTCATCACTATCTACTGGCATGCCACCCTGCCTACAAAATATGCTCTTCTCTGAATGCATTGCCTTTCATTCATGAAGAAATTTATTAACACTAATAATTTGTAAAAATATTGCACATATGCTGTCCTTATAATCTGACTCTACCTAATTCCACTCCTTTGACATTTTTTTTCTGGAAAAATTATTACCAATAACCGGCTGATATCAAAAGGAGAAGCAGCATAATTATTAGTTAAGGATGAGGATATTGCATAGCCTGTGCTTTAATTGTGTCTCTCTGCAGTATCTTGGACAAGTTTCTTAATCTCTGGATGCTGCAGTTTCTTCATCTGTAAAATAAAGAACATAATAGTACATACCTCATTGGGTTGTTACAAGGCTTAAATAAAACAGTATTTGTTAAACACTTAAAGTTTTCAGCACATAGGAAACACTATAAATTATATGCTAAATAAAATAAATTTAATACACTTTTCTCCCTCCATTTTTCTCTCCCTCAACCCTTCAGCAGCATTTAATATTATAGATTAACCCTTTTGAAAACTTTCACCCTTGATAAAATCATGCGGCCTGATGAGTGTGCTGGTAGAAACAACAGGGTGATGCGTGGTGTTGGAATATTTGCTTAGCAGTTACTACTTAATTACGTCTGACTTGGGGGCTCCACCTAGATAGAGAGACATGTAAAGTGAGCACTGGAGCTGAGTTGAAGACGCTGAGAATTTTGAGAGTTTAGAGATCATTATGAAAACATAGTCTGTGAAAAGGAGACAAATGGTAGTGCAGGTGGAGAGTGGGTGAATAGCAGGTGAAGAGGTCTACGAACTGTGATGCTCTTGCTTTAGAGTGTTTTTCAGCCCCAGATGCCAGTAGGTGATGAAGGCACAAAGGAGAACTGTGGGCTGGGTGCCTGCCCTTGGAGGACCCCTGGAAGTTAGAAGGCCACAGGAAAAGAAGGGCAGGTACTGAGTTACATACACTTAATTATTTAAGAGCCAACACTTCCTGGATTATTTGAATTTCTTTATTTTATCCATTCTACCTGCCTCTTGGCCACTGAAATTTTCATAGTTAGCAACTCCCACCACAAACTGGAGAAAAGGAAAACATACTAAATTAGCTTTCATTTCCATTTTTAATAGGCCAATTATTATTAAAGGATCATGTGGGAAAATGAAGGGGACGATACAGAAAAGTATCTGTAAAGCAACACATTTGGGTGAGGTGTCAATTTTAATAACCATTGCTATCTTAGAGTTGTCTGTTCTTGATTCCCATAATGTCCCAGCATGACATGTTGTGATTACTTATTCCACTTTCTGAGGCAACCAAACTGAGACATGAGGAAGCCTAAATGAGGTCATCCAGGGGGTCCCGCAGCTGAATCAGCATGAGAACTAACTGTTCCTAATACCCACCCACAACCCTGCAGCTTTTAAATCATCATAGCCCCCAAGGGAAAGTAACTGTGAACAGGTTTCTAGACATTGAAATTGTTTGCCAAAATTGAACGGATCTTATTTTTTAAAAAATTCAAACACAATTTTACTTGGGTCCTTACAATGGTGTTTATATATTTACAGTTCATCTGCTGCTGAAACAGCAGTAGAATAGTCTTTGAAGTGATGGGTTATGTGTATGTTGGCAGAGTTGGAGATGAACTGTGCCAAAAGACTTCTAAAAAGATTAAACTGTTAACCACAAATACGCGGTTTTAGTGGAGAAGATTTATTTGTCACTGACCATATTAGCCATTGCAGTTAGCATTGGTTCTGGGAAAGTCAGGCTTTAGTAATGAGCCAACATGCTGTATTTGTAGGACTATAGTTGAATTTACACAATGGATGCAGTGACGTTGCAGGCTTTCTCAACTTCAAACAGTTAATGAAGAAGTCACAGAATGTTCTGCTGGCTTCTTTCCCTGAAGCTTCTTTTTGGCACATTCAAGAGTTTCAACTCTCAGATGCAGTGTCTTCCAGCATTCTATTTCCTTGTCTTGGTTCATGCACTAAAATATGGTGCTCATAAAACATGTTCCTTATGGACATGATTATGTTTGAGAACTCTTTGAGCGGCCACTTGAGTTAAACGATAATGGAACTAGGCATACAAGTGGACGTGATGTAATTGGAGAGGTGTCGTGCGATGATTGGCAGTTATGAAGGGCCAATCATGTGGCTGGGTATTGATCTAAGCCCCTACTCCATTTCAACCCAAACGGGATGCACTGCAATTCAATCCTGGCACTAACGACCAGGAGTTGGTGCAGACCCCACAAGTTAAAGAACATGGTTCCCAGCAAGACTGCTTTTACTTCAGACACCAACACCACCTTGGGGATCTCCAGGCCACCTGCACTTCTAAATGACTGGCTGTCCATTTTGGGGTTCCCGTGACCATCTCAGGTTCAATAATTTACTAGAATGACTCAGAACTCAGGAATTACGATTATGGTTTCAATATAAAGAATACAAAATCAGGAGTAACAGGTAAATAAAGAGACACACAGAATGAAGTCTGAAATGGAATGCTGACATTCTGTGCCCTTTCCTTGTGGAATCAAGACACACCACCATCCTGGCACATCAACGTGATTATCAGCTAGGAAGCTCTGCTGAACTTCTGTGTTCAGAATTTTTATTGGAATTTCATTACATAGGCGTGATTGATTAGACCATTGGTCGCATGATTGAACTCACTCCCCTGAGGTAAGGCTGCTAAAAGCCCCAAACTTCTAATCACGTGGTTGGTCTTTCAGGGTGACCGGCCCCATCCTAAAGCTATCTAGAGGCCCAGCATGAGTCACCTCATTAGGATAATGAGGATAATCACTCTCTAGGACAATTGCTTTGAAAATTCCAAGGGTTTTTGGAGCTCTGTACCAAGGACCTGGGACAAAGACCAGACAAATTCCTTATTATACCATAGCCCTCACCTACACTGTCTTATTTAAGGTTACAGAAATCTTGTGACATAGGTATTTTTCATCCCTATTTTTAAAGATCAGAAAACTAAAGATAAGAAATATAACATTATATGCCCGAGGTTACACTGCAAGAATATGTCAAAACCAGGGTTTGGTCTGCTTCAAAGGCCCTGCTTTCCCTGCTGCCTTAAAGAAAATCAGGTAGCTGGTGATTCTACGCTGACAGGTAATCGTGCTTATATTACAATTACTTGTTTGATGTCTGTTTTCCCCAGTAGTTTGTAAGGTTTGAAAGAAAGAATATGTGTTGTCTTTTCTGATGGCCACTTTCCCCCCAGCACCTAGTATAAGCCGACTTCTACTAGGTGTTAAATACATACTTATCAAATGAGCAAGTGACTCTGAATAAAGCAATACTTGTCAGTCCTAGAGTGGATAGAATAGACTGGGGGAACTGGCCAGGTAGAAAGAGCAGAGACTCCCAAGTACAGAGCATTTTCAGTTGGTAGTGCATGTGTGGATGACACGAGTTCCAAGCATGTTGTATCTTTGTGAGTATCTTTAGGTTAATAACATCATCCTCTCCACTCTGCCTCCCTTAGAATCAAGAGGCTTGGAAAAGTGAGGGATGGAAGTGATTACCTAGGAGCTTGTTCACTGCTGCCAAAACTAGCTGGCTTTATTATGAGCTCTTGTCCTGCTTCATATAGAGCCTTCGGGCATCAGGGAGTTACTGACACTGCCCAAGTCACTTGCCCGGGGATGAACAAAACTTTAACCCAGATCTGATCAGCACACTGTAAGATTGTTACAGTAAGAATGTTATTAGAGCATTCTGAGAAAGATCTGCTGTAAATATTAGGAGTCTTTAATTTTTCTTATTCCTAAACAATCCTTTTTTAGGCACAGGGTTGTTTTTACTTTTTGATTCTGTCCCTTTGAAAATCACATTGTAACTTCTAGCCCTCTAGTTCCTTTGGGGAGGAAAAAAAAAAAAGAAATGGCTATTTCTCTTTTCCAAAATACCAAAAAATGTCAGCCCAACCTCCTGAGATATTTGTCGAATGTTTAGATAATCTGATACAGCATCTGCACAGTGACACCACAAAGAATAAATAAGAAGATAGGGATTTTGTCATAAATATTGATTCTTCTATGGTCAGAGACTGCTGACTTCTATATAAAACTTCATTTAATTAAATCTATTGTAAACAATGCAGCAAAGCTTTATTCTAGTTTCATCTTTCAGAATGTTGAAATAGTCATGGCTCACAGAATCAACGTTTTTGGTAAGATTCATTAGAATGTAATTCTGACTCTGCTCCTTTTGAGTATGTGATACTTTGAAATATAAGAATTTCTTTAATCTTTCACCATATGAAAAATACTCCAATATCTTAAAATTCCATTTATTTTCCAGCTTAAGGATTCTATTATAGAGTTTTCTAGTTTCATTGAGTAAATCCAGATTAGCATAGAGAAGAAAATAAAAATTATCCAGAGGGAACCATAATTAAAATTTCCCTGTATCCTTCCATTCTTTATTCTATAACTGTCTGTATACATGTATGTATATGTATATATATGCATAGATACATGCATAGATACATGCACATATGTAAAAATTATAAAACTCTTTTTAATCTGCCCTTTTTACTTTCTATAGTTTTTAGACATCATTTAAAACATGTTATTTCTATGGCAATTCAACAACAGCACCCTTTTTGTCCAAAGTTATTAGTGTTTTCCACTGCAGTTTCCTGGTGGAAGATTATTATTAAATAATCCCCCGGATTACTTAAGAGAGGCACACTGGGATAGCTGAGACTGGGAGGAAAGTTCCAGGTAGAAAGGCTTCTGTAGCCCAACGTTCTAGGCACTGATCTCAATAGAAAATCCCGTGGCTGGTGTCTTATGCCAAACTTGCTTCATCTTTTGTCTTCACCATCTAGGTCACAGGGTCTCACTTAGGAATGGATCATTTGGCAATGCCTGGAGATGTTTTGATTAGCATAACTGGGGGTCTGCTACTGGCATCTAGTGGGTAGAGGGGCAGGATGCTGAATATCCTATAATATCCAGGTTGAGAAACCTGGGCTAGGTGAATGGCACTGTCTTGCTTCCAGGCTAGAAATACACCTAATTTGTCAGTAGATCTTCACCATTCCCATGGTAAGATATTTGTTATGTGTATCCTTATAATTTATTGAGTCCTTTCTATGTGCCACTGAATTCTTCTAAACACTTTATATTTATTCACCCCCTTTGCTAACCCTAATGACTTTGTGAGGGGTAGACTCCTAATTTGTTCATCTTGTGGACAAGGAAAACTAAAGCTCAGGGAGGTTAAGTAACTTGCCAAAGATGACATAGCTGGGATGTGCAAAATCTTGGATTTGAAATGAGAGCCTGTGTAGGTAACTAATATATTTTACACCCCTTGCTTTTCCATCCTTACAGCTACTACCCTAATTCATACCCTCATACTCATTCTATACATTCCACTAGTTACTAACTGGCTTTCCTGACTCTCACTATAGCAGATTACACTTCTGCCACTGTAATCTTTCTAAAATGCAGTCTGATCCCCTCACTTCCCTGCTGATAGCAATAGCTTGCCACAGGGCCACCACTGCCCTTGCTCTCTGTCTCTAGCCTTAAGCCTCAGCACACCTGGTATTCAAGACCTTCTGACATATTTATGTTCCCCAGGGCTCCTATTCCCTGATTTATGCCTTTCCTTGCATTGAGCCCTCTTCTCATTTCATTACACATGACATGTCCCCCCATGTGTGGAAAATCAATGGGAAAAAGCCCAACAATATACACGTATATTTTTTCTTCCTTGAATTTTTTTCCAGAGTACTCCTTTTCCATTTTTCTAGAGCTAACCTGCATTTATATCAGCTAAATTACCAATGTCAAGAATTTTAATTCACCATTCCATACATTCGTAAGATGACACTATTGCACTGGCCAGCCTCAGTAAAGCCTAAATGTTAAGATCTCTTTTCCACTGGGTGTGATTAATTTATGTCATTTCTTTCACAATTTTTTACTTGATTTATCTTTTGGACAGATGTTGAAAGTGACTGATCACAATAGCCAAAGTAGCAATAGCATTCAAATTCCACACATGTTTATTGTTGACAATTTGAAAAAGCAGAAAGAAAAAATTAAAACCACACTTAACTTTTTTATTGAAAAAGTATCACTGCTCACATTATTGAGTACAGCCTTCCAGTCCTTTTTAAAAATGTATTATATTGTGTGTGTTTGTCATAGAAACAGGATGTTTTATAGACATGGTAAATTCTCTCTGGAAAGGATCTACCTAATGAGATTTCTGGTGCAAGTATATGAGAATTTTGTTTTGTTCCATCCTTAATATGCGTGTTAATTAATGCATCTTTTTAATAGTTGCTTAAATATTTTATCCAGGTTTTAAATATGTGTTAGAACCATAGTTAAACATTTAGTTTATTAATTTATTCTTTATAATTTATATATATATATTTGTTTCTCAAAATATAATTGGTTTATCAGAAAAACATATTGTTATTAATAGTTTACATGATCATGTTTAGCAATAGTATGAAATTGCAGAATATGCATTAAAATGTTTGTATTAGCCTCTAATTTCCCCCCGCTTTTTGTAAGTCAGCAGAATGGCTTCCTTCATGGTCCTGGAACAATGCTCAGAATGTGTGACTTAACAGTGACTCAGGCACTGTTGTTTGGCTCAGATGGTATTCATTCCTTGATGGATAAAAACAAAAGAAAAAGCTATTCTTTGGCTAAACAACACAATCTTCTCTATTATTGCAATCTCTACAGATTTCTTGAAAAGTGCAGCATATTTGGAATTGTTTTCCTAAGAATTAAGCGTGGACAAACAAGCCCACACCATTCTAAGAAAAGTCCTGATTGTACTCAGCAAGCTAGCAAGCAAAGGCGGAGGGGCCCAAGGGACAGGTTAGAGAGAGGAAAGGGATCCAGGGATCTCCTAGGGGCATGTCCTGACTCCAGAAGCCCTTTCAGGACACAGACATAACTGCCTCTGCTAACAGATGATCTTGCATAAGACCTCCCCTTGCTCTTTCCTGGTGCATCTTTCCTTTGTTTCCCTAGGCCTACCACTTTTCTATGCCGTCATCCTCAGCATCACTATCGTTAACACAATATGTATAAGTATAACCACTATTTATTTAGTTATTTATAATCTCTAAATGTCCTATCTTTATATTACTTTATAACTAATATTAGTATGATTTAAGAAACATTTATTGGGATTTATGATGTGCCAGAAACAGCACTAAGTATTTTGTATTTATTATCTTATACAAACTTTAAAATGATCTGACAAGGTGGCTAATATCATTCTGCCCATTTTGCAGGTAAAGATACTGAAACTTAAAGAGGTTAATTATATTTTCCAAGATTATATACCAAGTAATTGGCAGAACAGAGAACCAAGCAAGAAGTATCTATCTTATTCTATTTTATTAAATGTTTGCTAAATTGAATAAAGTGTAAATTGTGTGACAATAGATTGCACAAATAAATATAAACAGATGCATTCTAGGCAATAGTAGCTCATTCAACTCAACAAATATTTAGGTGAAGCTTATTGTTCAGTAAGGTATATTGACCTTATTTAGGACTTTTAAAATAGAAGACAATGTTTTAAACTTAAAGAAGATAAATTTAGGATAAATAGAAGAATTAATGACTCATATAATATATGGTAAATACATGCATCTTGTTATCCCAGGAATCTATAATGTCAAAAAGCTATGCAGTATGGTGATTAAGAGCCTAAGTCAGACAGAGGCTGGAGCCTGGGTTGATCTGGGTCACTTACTATGTGATTTTGGGCCATGAGCTAAGCCTTTCTAAGCCTTAGTTGTTGCTTGTTTTTTTTAGTCTGAAAAATTCAGAAAATAAAACTTACACTATGAATTAATGATTAGGCAATGTAGGAAACTGGCTAAGAGCAGAGGTTCCCCTGCCCTTCTCCGTGTCATGTTTGTCTTCATTTTTTAAATTTTTATTATTATGGGTACATAACAGTTGTATATCTTTATAGGGTATATGTGATGTTTTGATACAGGCATACAACGTGAATTAGTCAAAACAGTAATTGGGATATCCATCACCTCAGGCATTTAACATTTCTTTGTGTTAGGAGTTACGTCTGTCTTTAAATCCCAGCTCTGTGGCTTTCTGTTAACTCTGAGTAAACCATGATAATTTTGTGTACTTTGGTATCATTCAGTATTAAATAGCAATTATAACAGTGCTGACTTCATAGAATTTGGTAAAACGCCATTTTCGTCACATTTTACCGACAGTATATGCTGAAAGTATCAACATAACATCACTGTTGATGATGACTTTGACCCTGCTAAGGGAGTGTCTGTCAGTTTTCTCCATTGTAAAGTTACTCTTTTTTTCCCCCCCTTTCATTGTGCTCTTTCAGGAAATGACCGTGTGCAGCCCACACCTAAACAGTGGGGAGTTATGTCCTCCTTTATTTGGGGCAGAGTATATACATACATTATTTAGAATTCTTCTGCATTTATTAATAGACTATTTATATCCATATGAATATCACTGCTGGATATTTATTTTACACTTTGGGTTATGATCCAATCCTGCTCTCTTTGTTTTGTTGTGTAAATTTTTACAGCTTTGGCCATTGGGAACTCTCTGTTAGTTTCTCTGTCTCTTTGACATACTCTTATTAATATGGGCTTTTTTAGAGCACTTTTCAGTTTAACCTTTTGGCTTTACAAATCCCTGGTTCCTTTTAATGTAGAGGGTATTAGAAATCAAGATTTGGGTGCTCAGTGTTCCACATTGAATTTAATAAGCTGTAGCTAGTATACTCAAGAAAATAGTTGAAGTCCAAATGTACAAAGCATAAAAGAAAGCAGAGATGTCTGAATGGAAATCAGGCTAGGGGCCTATCATGAATATAATACGATCATCTACTGTTTTCCATTGTTGTTTCATTGGTCAGTGTTAGTGGTGGAGCTTTGTGGATGGAGGCTTGTGTTCTTTTTAGCCCGAATCAAGAGATTTTTGTTACATACCAAAGACTAGAGGTAGTGGAATTTCATGGATATTCACCAGAGTATTAAGGTTGGATGATAAATACTGCTTAGCTAAAATAAAGTAGTTAGATGCAAAATCAAGGCACCAATCCAGAGAAGGTTGGTCACAGAAAGAACTATGAAATTGAGGTGGAAAATGGAAATTTTAAGGTATTAAATACCAGAGGTGAAAGTAAATACAATTTGTTGAACTGAGATAGAGAGAGATTAAAAGAGGAAGAATGAATGGGAAAACAACAGAACCAGATGTTAGAGTATGTACAAAATGGGTCAACTGAGGACATCTTGAAAATCATATAGGGGGAAAGAATCTGAAATTAGAAACATCTTTAGCAATACAGGATCTCTTGTGTAGTTAGGTTAATCTACTGATGTGGGGAATGAGTAAAGAAAGTCCAGACAGTAGATGGGAGGTAGGGAGGATCCTCTAATACTCATAGCTGTGGGCAAGACTACTGCATGGTTTGTGGCCAAATTGTTTTTTGGACCTAATGATACTTGGAAACTTCAAAGCTAAAATTAACATTTTAATAGAAGTCTGTCTCCACTGGATTTAGATAATAACACTGCAATTTTCTTTTTTTTTTTTAACATACATCTTATTTATTGCTTTATTTTACATATCTGGTATATGTATGGGATATATTTACTGAGGTTGTTGATGCTTTTCAGTAATGAATGAGCTCAACTAAAGAATTATGTTTCAGATGTAACTATAGGGAAGTCTCGTCTTTAAGAACTTGCTTTAATCCCTATGTTCTTAAGTGCTGATGTCTTGTTTGAAAAAAAATTTTCTATTGCCAAGTACAACATCACATTTTTCTGAATTCGAATTTCTGCTAATTTTAGGGGTTTGTGTTTTCTACTCAGCAGCATTTTTGTAAATGACTATGCTTGTACTCTATGCATTGGCAAGTACCATTTTTCAAGCCCCAGAGAAAGTTAGTAGATTTGTAGTATTTCTCAATTTTGAGGGAATAGCTTACATGTCAGGACAGCATGCATTTGTCAAGTAAATTCTAAGCTTAGGTTTTCACTTTTCCTTTACAACAGACATTGGAAGTAATGACGTTGGTTCACCAAAGCTAGGCAAATGACCTAGAGCTGTCAGTGGTATATTCCTACACCTACAGAGTTTGAGGGTCTGGGCTGTGCTAGCACTGGAGTCTTGCCCAGGATTGGTTTGGTTTGAAGTTTGGACTGTTTCCCCATAGACTCCCTGGCATGGAGCGTTGCTTCACAGATAACAAGGCTTATAGAGCCACCTCTGGTTCCTGTTCCATTTTGTCATGTAGAATAAGACTCCAGCATGTAATTTTGACAACCTTCCTCACTTGGCATCAGACCAAGTTACACTTGGAAATATTTGGGAAAAAAATGCTAAAGCCACAAACTTAGTACCACTACAAAGAAGGGTGAGGATTTGGATACCATTTTTACATGCAAAGAGTGAGAAGATAAAAATTTAAATGCTTAAATTAAAATTATATCCTTCTTGATGATATTAGGAATTAGAAACTTGCATTTAATAATTGTGACAAAATAAGTATGACTACTAGGCTTGTGTTATTATGATAGTTAGAATAAAATTATTAATTTTATTATATTGCTGGGAAGAGTCACCAAAGATAATTCAGTTTGTTTTCTTGATTATGAATAAGACTACATGACACCATTTTTATGTTCTTCCTCTTATTATTGAGCCCCTTTCATCATAATATTAAAAAATAGCTAACATAGCAACAGTTAACATTTACTGAAGATGTACTAGGCGTAATACATCATGTGAAGCTCTCAACATGGATCACCTTACGTAACCCTCTCAATAGTATTTAGGGCTATGCAATATCGTACAAGTGCGGATAGTTTTGGCTTGTCAAAGGTCTCACAGCTGCAAATGCCTAGCAAACCTATGATTAAGAAGCTCTTTTAAAGTCTGAATTAAATCTCTTCTAATTTAACATAAATATAATTTTTCTTATGAACAACAGATAATAGAAATAGTGACCAAAATATTCTATATATTAGATTAACTCTTTACATAGCCTTCATAGTAAAAACAAATAGAACTTGTCTATCTTATCCATAGATGTAATTACTTTCCCAACTTTCATGAAGCAGATGAGAAAGTAAAGGTAAAATGAGTCCATGGTTAGGAAGTCCCTTTCCCTAGCTTCCAGTCTAGAATACTAGTTTGCCTATTTGTAGGACATGACATGTTTCCAGATTAACCGCTGTTCCTGACATCCTCATCACTCCACACAATTTATGTTGAAACAGTTGATTTGAACCTCTGCTTTTGTTATTGTTTGTTCCCATCAAAAACAGAACATTAAGTAACTGTTAAGAGAACAACCCAATTAATCAGTTTTTCCTTTTCAGTCGAAGCTGCCTTAATTACTAACCCATGGGCTAGTAAGTGGAAACAAGTAACAGATGTAGCAGTGCAGATTGCAATGCAAACCTCATAACCAATTTTTTTTTAATGAAACCATAGACACAATAAATCTTGTACTCTTCTGCCAACTATTTTATAAGTACTTAAACTAATCTCTGATGACACTACAATTTACCCAATTCCACTGAAGTGGGATCGCCAAGTAATTTGATTTTCAGAACATAAATTGGTCCGTGCACCCACCTGTCATCAAAATAATTTTAAGTTCCTTGAGAATATAAACTTCATGGTGATAGGCAGGCCTTAGTTTAGTTGACTATCCTACCTTTAGCACCCAGAGCAGACCCTGAATATTAACTGAGTGAATAAATGAATGAAGGGAAGAAAATAGGCTGTGATCAATACGTTGTACTCTGTTTTCTGAGTTGGTGCATTCTTTGTTCACTTATTCATTAATTTAACAAATATTTGCAGAGTTTCTACTTGTGATTAGGCTCTATGCAAAGTACTGAGGATATAGTAAGAATAGGTGGATATTATTGTTCCTTAACTCCTGCAGCTTGCTGTCTGGTTTTATTTCCCACTAAAGAAAGGTAAATTTATCGCCCAGTCCACACACTATACTGAATTGTAAAAGGTTTTTAAGGGTATTATGGAATATCTCCTGTGGCAAATCACCACCATGTAATTCATCTGATTGAAGGCCTGGCTACTTGCAGCCCATTGCCATGTACGGAGAGAGAATTTTGCTTTGTCCAATTGCTGTAGGCTCAATGCCTAGCAATGCCTTTCCTTTCCTGGAGTACAGTAGGTGCTTACATGAATAAAGAAAAAATATGGAAAGAGAACAAAATGTATTAAGGATCAACTGTACTAAACCCTGTATAGACATAATCTCAACATAGACATAACCCTAATCTATTTTTGGATTACTATTTCCATTTTACAAGTGGAGAAATAGACTGAGGGATGTAAAGTAACTTTGCTGAAGACCATGCAACCGGCAAATAAGCAAAGCCTGAACTCAGACATGGGCTGACTTGTACCCACCTGATCCATGAGCTCACTGCAGCAAGTAAGCCATGAATCCTTTCCTCTCACTTCTGCCGCAGACGACGTTTTGGTTTACCATTAATGCTTTAGCCTATTTACAGAGGGCTTATATCAAACTCAAGTCTTTTGTATTTTTCGCTAAGATGTACTCAAATTATGTTAATCAGAAGAGTTAATCATTTGTAGTGACAGATAGCACCATGATTTTTTGTGGTTTACCCAAATAAAGTTTAATTTATTGCTCAGGAAGATCTGGGTCAAGACTAGGCAACTCTCCAGGTCAACGAACAGTCTTCCACACAGGAACCTGGTGACTCAGGCTAAGTGATGTTTTGCCATGTGGGCTGCAGTATGTGCAGTACAGAGTCTCTTCAGTAAGAGGGACAGGACAAGAGAAAATGCAGAAATCTACAGCAGCTCTTAAATGCTTCTACCCAGAAGTGACATTCATTACTTTTGTTCATATTTCATTCACCAGAATCAAACATCCATGCTCAATTTCAAAAGAGTGGGGAAGTGTGATTCTTCCACATGTCTGGGAAAAGAGGGGGACATGGATATTGGCAAGTAGTTTCTATGTCTACCATACCAGCTAACCTGTCTGCACATCTAACTTGTGTCAACATTCTATAATTAAAAAATAGTCTCTATGGTACCGCCTGTCTGTCATTCAACAACAGAGTGCCTTCTATTTTACAAATGAGGACCCTCTCAACCTCCCCAAAACATCCCTATTTAAAGGATGAAATGCCTTTGTTTTTGTTTTTTAAATAAGTAATTCAGTTAGTATTGAGAAATTAGATATTATAGATAATCAAAAATAAAGTAATAGAAAAAAATCACAAACCTACAATCCTGTTGTTCTATAATGACAGCTTTCCCTAGCAAAAACTAAGGCAGATGCTATTTAACATCTTATAGTTGTCTCCCTTCTTTCATGCTTCCATACTTCTGGCAGCTGATCTGGAAATCCTGGCTTGTCCTCAGGATAAGATACTCCTTTGACATTTTTAAACTAAGATTTATCTCAAAATTTCAGCCCAGAAAAAATAAATACCTTCATAGCATAGTCTATTTCTAATTTAGACAAATGACTGTATTTGTTTGTCTATGATGTAAATCTACTTAAAGTTGCATACTATTACTCTAGGTGCATCATTTTGAAATTTACCATTTAACTCATTCTTTTTATTGAGTCACTTAAGTTTCATTGTGTTTTTCACTTATTACTCTGATTTTATTGAGAACAAGAACAGACACAATTAGTTTGTTGAAAGTTAGAATTTGAGCCCAAGCGTTCTGGATTCAAGTCTTTCTCTATTTTATTTGTATCAAAAGATCAAATAAAAATTTAATTAGGCCCTCTAGAAGTTAGGTATCAATATGAAACAATATTGACAATTAATTTAATAAGCATGCATTGTGCATTTTCTTTGAGGCAGAAACTGTGTTAGGAACTAGAAGTAAAGATGAATTATACAAAGCCCTTCTTTAGGAAGCTCTGGAGAATTATATTACCTAATGGAGGGTTTATATACAGAATATAATAAGGTAAAATAAAGAAATACTTCTTTCTAATATAGCACTGAGAAACATCATTCTTTAATACATATAATAATATCTTTTCATTACTCTGCTGTTCTGTACCTTCCTGTAAGTTGATATTAAAATTTGTAATGATCTTTCTTCCTTGGTCGTGTATCAAATACTCATTCATTTTCACTAAGGCAAAAGCATTTTAGATATTTCTTACAGTTTTGATCTGGTTATGAATTTGTTCCAATATTCCTTTTTTGTGGCATCTTCTAGAATCTTAACCCAGTTTCTCATTGTGTTTGATGTAGTCATTGTCAAGTGCATTTGATTTGCCAAGGCAAATAGAACTGAGGTGAGCCCACTGAATATGTAAAATATTGTTTTCCAATGTCTTTGACCAATTAAGGAATAAAACACAGTGGTGCTATTTTGTTTCCTTAGCGACTTCGGAATACATCGTAAGTTTTAAAAAATTGTTTCTAAAGTGTCTTGAGATTTATTTCTACAATTACTGTGAGTATTCTTTTTCTCTTCAGGCCACCTCAAATTTTGCCTAAAAAAGAAAGTAATAACCCTGAATGTGTTCTTTTCCGGGAGGTGATCAGATTTTTCCAGCTATAGGAGGCTCCCTGGGTTCAGATGAAAGTTAGTCTAGGGACCAGTTCTCATTAGAGTTAAAATTCATATCTTACAAATTATCATTTAATTTGGTTGCCCCTTTGTAAGAGATAAAAGATCATTTGGGGAAATATTTAAAATTTAAAAACCAAATATGTTTATAAAATTGTGTTGCCTTAGATCAGCAAAAAGAAAGTTAAAAAAGCTTCTTTAATGAAGCTTCTTTTTTTGTTACGCTGGATGAATTAAGTATTGTGATTTTTGAATTCCTTTAAACCTCTGCCTCTCCAGGGAAATTGCCACTTGTCAGAGAAATAAAGATGAAGAATTTTCTCATATAATTTCTCTTCTTTCTTGGATCTATGCTCTTACAGATTTGGATACTTTATCATTTATAATTTTGATTTCTTCTCAATCATTTAACTGCATTTTAAAATTTTTTCTTTGCTTGCATGTTTTTGCTTTGGACCCTAGTTGTAGGGTCTCTTAAAGTGGAACATTCAGATAAACATTCAAAGTAAATATTCAGTTCAGTGAAAGTCTGTATCTTGGTAAACCCTGACTTGCCTATGAAGCTCTGACACTTAAGGAAGGCTACTGGAGCCCATGCAATTGTGTAGCCAACCAATGACTGCAAAAAAACTGCTGCTTTTAAAAATTCTATTATACTATGGAAGATATTTTTAAAAATAAGTACAGTGCAGAAGTGTATTAAATGTTACATTATTTAAATGCTAAGAAATAATCCTTTTATTACACTTAACAATGATCAGAACCCTTAAAGTATTATATCCAAGGTTGTCAACACATTAGAAAATGTAAAAAGGATAAATTGATGTAAAATCAGCTAAAGTAGTAAATGAAAGTGTTGAGTTGAGTCTGGAAGAGAGGAAGAGATCTGGCAATTTAGCGTATGGGGGAGGGGTAGAAGGAGAACTCTAATGTATCAACTGCTATTAAAGTTTTCATCTGTATAGGTATTCCAACAAAATTAAATATGCTGAAATTTTACCAAGGTAAAATTTAGATAAATATAAGAAATATTTTCTTGTGTAATCCAAGTGCATTATTAAGGCACATCACTGTAGATCTACCACTAATTTTAAAATATGATGAAAATCTTGGATGCTTAGAGAGTTAACTTGGCCATAGGGTGTGAGTCTATCATGAATAATTCCTAGATGCCTCTTTCAGCTATATTTTCTGATAACCAATGAAACTACAAAACCGAGTTAAATATATTACATACTGAATCTATTGAACATCAAAAGAATATTGATGCTATTGATAATTTGGGATTAAACTGATTGATAATTATTTGCAAAATGCTATGAAGTGGTTTATATGCATTATTTCTAATTTATTATATCTTCATACAAACCTGTGGGGTGGTTTCTTACAACATTTCAGGTAGGGTGTGGATTCTTGGGAGGAGGCCCCATACACATCCATGGTAAAATTAGAATTCCTCTGTTATTTTGCCAAGAACATATAAACATATTGGAAATGAAGTTACTGCGCAAGGGAGGAATGCCTCATCCTGGCTTGACTTCACCCTCACCTTCCTAATGAGCACGCAGCTTGTGGCAATATACTATTCAGGACAGCCATAACCTAATGGATCTGAGAAATAGCCAAATTCTATCTACACCACTGTCCTTTTGTCTGGGTTTGATCCAAGGACAATGCTTATAAAACTATATTCCTAAAATACTGTTGTCTCCTCTGCACTTTATGTGTGGCTAAATTTAGATTTAATGAGGTTAAATGTCTTGGCCACAGTTGTCGTGTAGTGAGTAGTGAAAACAGGATTTGAACCCAGCCCTTGAACCGGCACTCAGACATTTCACAGTGCAACAAAATTCTGTGTGAGCAAAGATAACTGTTTGGACAAGCCTGAACTCAAACCACAACTCAATCCTTGTTTCCTACCACCCTCATTTAGTGGTGGATTTCTTTCTTGGTCCTGTATGAAAACTCTGACAGGCCTATGACCTTTCTGATGGCTCTTAAGTAACAGACACATTAAATCACAAACATAAGCTTGATTCAGAAATTTAAATGCCAGTTCCATGCATGTAATAATAAATGACACCACCAACTTGATGTTAAACCCCTGCTCCTCAGCTAGGTCTTGCTTTGGGCTGGATACCTTTATTGGGAAAGGAAGTTGTATTGGCTTCTTTGTTTCCTCCCTTCAGCCTCTTAGCTTCCTTTCACTATCCATTTTTCAGACCCCCACCATGTTTGAAACTAAGGGGAGGAAAGGGAGAAAAGAAAAGGGGATGGGACCATTCTTACTAGTACAGTAGAAATAGGGCTTTGCACTATCTGGACTTGGCAAACTGAGTTTTCTGTTCAAGGATGCTTTGTGAATCCTTCAGAGGTTCCCTGCTGGGCTTCTCTCTCTTGCAGATTTTTTAGTGTGGTCACTTGCAATCCATTCCACAGCTCCTGATTTATCTGGTAGTACAGACTTAGCCTCTTCAGATAATCCCACTGGACAGGACCTCAGCCAGCTGTATCCTGACCTCTCTCCAGTGTCATCTACTACCTATCCATAGAGAAACACTCTCTCATTCTGTGCCTTGACACACTGGGAGTGGAAGCAGTTCCAAACACAGCAACACTTGGGATGTCACCACTGCCACCACCAGCCTTCCTCTATTGTCATCCTAGGGTCAGAGAATAGTTCACTGTGGTCCCAACTTTGGGAAACACCTGGCAAACTCGTCTGGTCCTGTGAGGGCCTCTCCCTGGGCTTGGGATGAGAAAAAATGCCCTCACCTCCCTCTCAACCCTTGGGATGTGATGAGTACTCACAGTACAGTCACCCACTGCTCCTTCCAAATGCAGACCAGTCTCGTTACTTGTGCTAGTTGTGTTCTATACAGTTGCCAGGAACACTGAGTTAGCAAAGACTGAGCCATTGCTGCTGGGGAAAATACGGAGTTAGGTTCTTGAATCTTTGGTCACAACTTTTTTGTCAGCCCTTCAATAAATACCTTTGTTTTCATGTGTTTCTGTTTGAAGACACCATATTTAATAAACATTGCTGATTCATTGACATGGAACTTATGGCCAACAGCACTATAACTCATGCCTGAATGAAGCTTACCTAACACATATTTTGTTCCATAAGGCACATCACTGCCTTCTTGGGCTTAGAACATCAGAGAGCGTGTCAGCACTCTGATTGGGACCATTTTAATAGCAAAATTACCAACAAAAATCACAAAAATGAGAAAAATCTAGCACTAAATATACTGTGAAAAGGAGTATATATTGTTTATAGTACGAGACCTGAAACAAGAAGACAGAGTGTCCCTTCATTTGACCTCAGTTGGGAACGTCAACATAGGGTGACTCAAATTTTTTGCTACTCTGTAAATGTCCTATGTGACCCCAAAAGTGTGGCAAGTATTGATTTTGAGGTTATAAATAAATCTTAATGAATACGCAAGTTTGGGATCCAACAATAAATGAGGTTCAACTGTAAATATTTTCACAACATTTTCACCAAACTGTCTCCTGTCTTTGTTTATATCTATACTCTTGTTCTGGCTTAAGATTCCCAGGATCAGAAAAGTGGCCTTGGAGCCAGCCCCTGTGTACAACTGAGCGTGGTGATTAGGAGTCTCACTTTTGGCATTTGACGTCTATTGTCTTTCAGTGCCTCATAGAAATGTAGATTTTATGATTTGAGGGGGTACCAGTCAGGATTTGCCATTGCAAGAAACAGAAACCAAATCTGAATAATTGAAGCTAAAAATACATTTATTAAAACGCTATTGGGGAAAACAGACGCTTGGGGGAAGACGAAAGACCTGGATTGTGAAAGAGTCAGGAGCAAGGGAGGCTGGGCTGCAGCTAGGACCTCAGTCAAAAATGGGCTATAAAGGAGATCAGCTTTGCTGCCACTGCCCGTGGCTGAGCTGGAGCTGCTGCTCAGTTTTTTGCTCCTGGATCTGATGGAGCTACCTGCTCCTTTCTCCTTTTGCCTCATTAGTTCACCATCACAAAGTCCACAGCAGGTACCTCTCACTGACTCAACTGAGACTATGCATTCTGTGTCCTCCATGCAAGGGAGGCTGTAAAAATAAAGATTTGGCATTTTCAGTTTCTGTAGCAGGAAGAAGGCTCTATCTCCCATAGACACTAATAAAGTGAGAAATTTATCATGGGTAGAATATTTGACAGCGAGAAAAACAAATGAACACTAGGACTCATGCTCATAGACTTTAATGACCAATAGAATTGGAAGCAAATGCCAAACACATCAGTTTACTTCAATCTCTCTTCTAATTGAGAGCTGCCCCTTTGAGAGTGTTTTGGAAAATAATCTTACAGCCTCTGTTTAAATTTTCAAATGATGGAAAGATTGTGAGATAGTATGTTCTAATCTTCCGCAACTCTTGTCTAAAAGATTTTAATATGATTTCCAGTTCGCAAAATCATTTCTTAGGGTTTTCTTCATCATATAGCCTTTATCTAAATGCATTGTAGTTTCTAAATGTCCTGCTTTTGATATGCTACTCAGACCTAAGCACAATATTCTCCACATGGACTGGCAAATGCATATTTTTTTTCATTAATTGAACTTGAGATTGTGTTGGCTCTTTTATACAATCATAATATAATGATGACTCATATTAAGCTAAAACATTTAAATGTTTTCATAAGAACTGCTGCCAAAGTCATTCCTACAAGTGAGCCTCTAGACTTAATTATTTAAAAGACTAAATTGAGGTTTTTACATTTATTCCTGTTGCTTGCACCTATTTAGTTTTAGCTCAGTGATCTGGTTTGTCAAGAGCATTTTAGATTTTAAATTTTTTATTGTCTGTGATAGTAGGATTTCCTTTGAGGGTCATGCAACCTATTAATTTGTTTGGCACATCTATATTTTCTTCCAAGTTATTGATGAAAGTCCATGATTGTTAGTCATTATATAACCAGTGCCTGGAACACTGTAGGTTCACAAAAAATCTTGTAGAATGAATGATAGAAACTCAACAAATAGCATGACCATTATCCTAATGAGAGTGTGGAGTTGCACATGAGTGAAACAACTTTAGGAAGTAAGTCCTCTCTCACCAGTTGCTAAATATCCTACAAGGCACAGCACATGCCTCCCCTACCCCAAGATAGAAGTAAATTTCTCAACACCCACCCTGTGTGGTGGAAATATGAAATATGAGGTGTTAGAAAAACTTATAAAGAGGTCCATAATACCAGGTGGGAGAAGGTTTACTTCTATTTTGGGGGGTCAGGGGGAACATATACTGTGAGTTGTAGGATATTTAGCAACATCCCTGACCTCTAGTCACTACATGCCAGAAGAATCATTTCTCTCACTTGTGACAACCCAAAGTGTCTTCAGAAATTGCCAGATGTCTTGAGGTGGGGGTGGGGGCAGTATTACCCTGACTTGAGAACCTCTGTTCTAACCATAAGAACCTTAATCAATGATCGCATCAAGAAAGACATTTGGTTAATTGTAATTACCCAAAAAGTGTATGTGAAGGACTCACACAAGTTATAAAAATTAAGTGATGCTCTTCAGTAGAATAGGATGTGTCAGAAGTGTTCATGTATTATCTTTTTAAATCCATGAATATTTAATAACTACTCAAGTCCAAAAAGATCTCCCATTTCAACCTCATAGAAAATCACTTAATTTGACAGTTAATAGAGGACTGTTTTACTCAAATTTCCTGTCTGTACTTCATTAAATAAGCGGTATTTCCTAGAATGTTATATGAATTCTAAGGCCCCTTTAGAGGATCACAGGACTGACAAGTTTTTGAACACTGAGTTGTGAATTGTAAGCTGTGGCAGGAACTTTTCAAGATGGGCTCCAAGATCCCACGTTGACCTGTACTGTCAATAAACTGACCAGACCTTCAGGAAGATGAGGAACTCTTAATGTTCTTTGGCTATCTCATTTTGTAGTGGTTGTAGGGAATGACATGGTAAATAATATAGGGCATAGAAAAATCATCATCTTAAGGAGGATGCCACAGTTGTTAAAATATCCCTTCCTAATGCAATTATGGTAGGACACACATCCCTCTGGGTATTTTGTGTGATTGGAGGACATTAGATTTTAATTAAGAGATTGCCAGCCCTCATTATTGTGAAGGACAAAGTTTATTATACATGGAGCGTCAAGAAACTATGAGCCTGAGACTTTAGCCTATTTTGTGTCATTCATTATGACATACTAAATTTGTACAGAAAGAAAATGATTCACATATTACAGAAGAACAAAAAGAGTTAACAGCATTACCCAGTGGAGGCAACTAAAAACCAGAAGCATTTTAATTATTATTATTATTATTATTTTTGGCTATTCCTGGAAGTATTTCTCCTCGAGGGCAGTGTTTTCTTACTGAAATAACAAGATCAACATTGCCGGCACCCTTGCTTAATTATGTCTAACACATTCAGTAAATTTATTTTTCCAAGAAAAAGTTGGGAAGGTAGGAAATTTAGCCACCTTTGGAGCATATCCAGTTATACTGACGAGGAAAAAATGTTACATCTCAAGCTTTTATCTTTCTGTTGGCTGGCCACAGGCCATTAGAATAAGCCATTGAGATACATGTGATTTCTAGGTACTGACTTTGAACTCACACACTGAATTTAAAATGGAGAGATTACAGAGAGAGCAAAAGCAATCACCTCAAAAGTAATGAGAGTTTTAGGTCTCTAAAGCATAGATAAAATCTGAGGTGTTACTATAGAAAAATTTATAAAGAGGTCTATAATACCAGGCAAGCATGGAGATATCCATTGTCTTGGAAAATATTTTACTTTGTTAAGGGGCCAATCCTTATCAAATTGTTCCACAAGTCTAGAAAAAATCTGTGCCAACGTCTTCCTCTCAAATGTGAAAAGCTGAATAAACCTTTAACCCCTTGTTACTATAATAAACTGGCAAGAGTTTTCACACTTCCTGAATGATGCAGTGTGTTCTATGGCTGAAACAGACTAGACTAGCTTCCTGGTTGAAAGGATCATCCCTATTTGCACTGCTAGTGGAAGGGAAGGACAAGTTATTAATCTTTACCTGAGACTCATGCTGGGGTGATGTTACCATAATAATTCTGGCTTAAATTCAAGTCACTATTGTGGACACTTAAATCATGATTCTGTGTTACTAGGAAACCAAACTAGTGAAGAAAATAGCTCTTCATATCTGTTAAATAAAATAATACTTTTTTTATTTTGATAGCAAATGGCAGAGAAATTCACTGTAATTGAGCCACACAGACTGTATTATTATAACTTAATTGATTGGTCCAGTGGGAGAGGAAAAAAAGCCAATTTTGTAAACAATCAAATTGATGGTTTTAAAACTGAAATTGACTTTCTCATTAGCTGGATTGACTAAACAGACTTTTTTCATTGTGTGAATAGTTTGTAAAACCAAGACTATGATATAGAGAGACATGAGGAACAACATTTTTGAAAAAAGGACCAGTTATTAAAAGCACACCTATCGTTTGATCCAGCAATCCCACTATTGGGTATTTACCCAAAGGAGAAAAAATCATTTTATCAAAAAGACACTTGTACCCAAATGTTTATTGCAGCACAATTCACAATAGCAAAGATGTGGAATCAACCCAAGTGCACATCAATACATGAGTGGATTAATAAAATGTGGTATATGTATACCATGGAGTACTACTCAGCCATAAAAAAAAGATGGTGAACTAATACCTTTGGTAACAACCTGGAGGGAACTGGAGACCATTCTTCTAAGTAAAGTATCACAAGAATGGGAAAACAAACATCACCTGTACTCACTATTAAATTGGAAATAATTGATCAACACTTAGGTGCACACATGGAAGTAAAACTCAACAGAAATTAAGCAGGTGGCGGAAGGAGGAGTGGATGGGTAAATTCACAGCTAATGGCACAATGCACACTAACTGGGGCATAGACACACTTATAACTTTGACTCAAACTGTACAAAAGCAATTTATGTAATTAAAACATTTGTACCTTCATAATATTCCGAAATTTTTAAAAAAGGGACTAGTAAAGCAATGAAATAATGCTTATTCTCCTAGTGTGCAGCTGACCAAACATCTTTAGCTTTGGAATCACACTGGCGGTGAGCACACTTAAGTCATGTCAGGAGAAGGAAAAGAAACAAAAAAGATCAAGTGGAAACCGACCAGGGAAGCTTTTGTACCCTCTTGGGCTGTTTAACCTTTACCATTATCTTCTTGGGTAAATTTGGGACACCTAACAAAAGCAACAGCAAGAATAATTTTGAGCTCCTGCTGTAAGTCAAGTTTTCTGCTAGGTGATTTATGCATATTATTAAATTTTATCCTAATAACAGGTAGGTGCACATTATTATTCAAGTTTTGCAGCTAATGAAAGTGAGGTGCAGAAGGTTAAATATCTTGCCCAAGAGTAAGCAAGTAGTAAGTAACAAAGCTAAGATCAATACCAGATCTGTCTCATTATACAAACTATACTGCCTTGACAGTATATATAGATGTAGATAGATATGAATATATATATACTACACATACATAGACATACACGTATATAGATATATATGAATATATTTGAATACATATGCATATTCATATGCATGTATATATACTTATTATATATGGCTTATGGCACAATGTACTAAAGACAGATGAACACTGTAGCTCTGAGGCTAACTGTCCATATGATCTTTTATGTCTTTGGCTTTTGGTTTCTTCAGGTTTCAAAACGGGAACACTTTGTCACCAAATAATGGTTAAAACTATTTGAGATCGTTGGCTTAGGGTAGATGTCAAATTAAAGGACAAGGTAAAGCCAAGGGAAAACACACCTTGGGAGAATGAATAGGTTCCGAAAGCTGAGGAAAGAGGCTGAGAAGGCTGCACGTATTTCTCCAGCGATGGCAGAATCTTTGGGGTAGTGAGAGAAAGGACAAATATGTACATTTCGTCTATTCTGCTCTGCATTGTTTAGTATAAACAAAGGGGAGTTTGATGACAAAAGATCTGTCTTGCTCCACCCTTCTTCCCTTTCTCTGCCAAATTTTTGGAGGCACCAATGTCTTGGAACCCAGTCAATGAAACTCAAATGGTCTACTTGGAAATAAATGGACAGAGTCACTAACTCTATGCAAGTGGGGCCCATGCAGTACATGCGTTTACTTACAATGATGCTTTCTAAAGTATTAGGAATGAACTCTTTACACTGAGACCACGGAGGCACTCTGTTTTCTAAGAGCAACCAGACTTGAGATTTGTCTCTATTTCTTTGTTCTCAGTTGAGGTGAAAGCCAGACAGTTGGGGGCTTAGGAAAACACTGTGTGTGGTTTGTTTTAATGCATTCTCCTCTAGATTCTGTTGCCAACCTGTAGAACTGCCCCTTCCCTTCCCCTGTCCAGGCCCTCTCCATGCATGCACCCTGTGGCCAGAGAGCCAAATACTATATGAGCCAAAACTATTTTCAATAGCAATACCAGGAAAATGCTGTTTCTAATGGCGTGGAAAAAGCAAATAGAATAAAGGCCAACTTTATGGGAATCTTAAACCTAGACCTCTGAAGAAGGAAAGTATAAGCACAGATGACTGTAGAAGGAAGAATGTTCCTGCTTTTTGACAGGACAAATTTAAGGTAATGTCTCTTGTCACATTTCATATTTTTAAAACGAATACCTCCAGAGGAACTCATCAGAAATTATATTGTCATGAGTAAGCACATGAATGTTTTAACCTCTTTGTTCAACAAATAGTTACTAATTGCTTGCTTATGTGTGAAGCACGTTTGTGTAATAGATATAGAGGTCTACTCCCTTCTTTCAGCTCTATGGAGTTATCGCATCATATTATCACTACCTGTGCACACATGTGGCTTTTCCATCAGATAAGGTGTCCCTTGGGTCAAGGGAGGGCCCATCCAACCTTCCTTTTCTATAACTCAGGGTTTGTCCAGTGCTTTATGCCTCAGATTCCAGGGTCTTACTCTCAGGTAGGAGAGTTAAATGCTGTGCTAATAATCATGCACCTAGTCATGAACTATTGAGCCATGCTAGTGGTGTGGCCATCCCAGTTATTACAGTTCAGAGACAGCTGCTGTGTTGGGAATGGGGGGATCAGGAATTGTTCAAGTAGGTAATGCTTACTTACATTGGATGCTCAGAAAGATGGATTGGATGTGAATAGGTAGAGAAAATAACAAGAAACAATTAATGAGGAGTACAGGAAATGGAAAATTAATCCTGTTCTGTAAGATGAACTTTTGTAAAGTTCAAATCTGAGCAAGAGTTGAGGTAGTATGGTATAGTGGAAACAAAACAAAACAAAAAAAAACAGTGTTAGAGTCAGATGGGTATAGCTTCTATGCCTGGCATGGATTCTTACTGCTGTCTCTGGCTACAAGTGGGGCTACTGGAACTCTGTTGATTTGCTGTATCCCAACTGTCTTGATTATTGCTGTTCATAGAGAAAGAGGTTCAAACAAATACTTGGTGAATAAATGTCCACCAAAGGAACAGAAATTAAATGAAATAACATGGAAGCTCCAAGTACAAGTTCTGTAGCTTTATTCCTTCTTTATCCTCTTCAGAAAACTTTATTGCCTTTGCATTGCATACTCTGGCTTCCATTTACCTTTCCAAATACATTCCTCATTATTTTTCTATAAACATCTTACACTCCTTCCTACCAAGTATATCATTGTTACCTGTATATTATCCATAATCTATCCTAACTTAAACTATTGCCTTTCTCCATATTATTCTTTCCCATTATATCCATATGCCCATACCTCATGACCCAGATCAGATACTGGCCCCACAAAGGATTTCCTGATCCCTGAGAGTTAGAATTAGTCTTTGCTTTCTCTGAAATTCCTTAGTAATATATGTGCATTTTCCTTTGTGGCATGTAACATTTATAATTTTTGTTATGTTTACTTATGCAAATGTTTTTTCCTTCATTAAACTTTATACTTTTTTTTTTTTTTTTCAGCTTACACAATTCTGATTGAAAAAGTTGAACAAACTTTCCACTTGATGGGTACCAAAACTGTTGCACCCAAAATAGCAGTAGACAACATCATAGTTTTCAGTGGAAATTTTAAACAAGCAGGATCAAGATCCTAAAACATTTCTTCAAAGAGTGATAACAGGAGATGAAACATGGCTTTCCCAGGTAGCAATGGC
>CM052438.1:70149303-70226256 GCA_028533085.1 Varecia variegata | reverse complement strand
ACCTACAGGAGGAGTGCGATGTGCACTGTTTGGGGAATGGACACGCTTGAGGCTCGGACTCGGGGGATTGGGAGGGACATGGGCAATATATCTATGCAGAACTTTTGTACCCCCATAATAAGCTGAAATAAAAAAAAATATGAACTTTATTTCTCAAAATATACTTTTTTTATTTTGTAAGTTTTATTGAGCATTTCTCATATTCAAATCACTATGCTAAATTGTATATATGGAAAGGCAATCAGACATTGTCATCATTTTAATGGAGTGCTCTGTATATTACATTGGATATGTAAGTCAATGATTACATTAGAAAATTAAATCTATGTAACAATAGCAATTATTTTATTAAACAGAATATAGCGATGTTCAAAATAATTTCAAGAAGATATGTCATTTTAGCTGAGATCCCAGGAAGGGCTAGGAATTAGACTTTTATATAATATTATAGATCTCCCATCTGGGAAGAATGCATATCTTTGAACTGGACATGTCATGTTGATACATAGCTTCTTTCCATATCTTCAATATAAAGTATTTCTACATACTATAGGGACAAGAAAAATGCCCTTTCCCTGATTATCTGCCTTGGATCTGATATCATGGCATAAATTCAGAATATTTATGAATGGCCAGATACTTGCTTAAATGTTTTCCAATTACCCTGTTTTCCCTTTCTTATCTAACTTACATGTTATATAATACATCTGATATTTCCCTGTCTTCTAACATAAACATGTTCCAATCAATATTTAAAATTTAGAAAACATGAGCAAGATAAGCTCTGACAACTTTCCTGGCACCTCATTTTTAGTTGTATGAATTGCTGTGGTATTGAGAGAGGATGGAAGAGGGAATTCACTGGAGAATCACTGGGATTTGTGAAACCTTTGGAGAGAAGCTGCCTCACCAATTCAAATCACTGACTGATTCAAATGCTCATCTTTTCTGGAAACACACTCACAGATGCACTCAGAAATAATATTTTACCAGCTATCTGGGGATCCCTTAGCCCAGTCAAGTTGACACATAAAATTAACCATCAGAGAGAGAGAGAGAGAGAGAGAGAAAAGAAAGGATTGACTCATGCTATGGTAACAGCTATCAAGTCCAAGATTCGTAGGGCATGCTGGCAATCTAGAAATTCAGTAATAGTTGATGTTGTGCTCTTGAGTCCAAAATACTTAGGGCAGGCCACCAGAAGGCTGGAAACTCAGGCAGAATTTCTATGTTGCAATCTTGAGGCAGAATTCCTTCTTCTTTGGGGAGCCTTAGTCTTTGCTCTTCAGGCCTGCACCTGATAGAATGGGACCCTCTCACATTATGGAGGGGAATCTGATTTATTTAGAGTCAACTGATTGTAAATGTTAATCACACCTAAAAAAACTACAACCCCAG
This sequence comes from Varecia variegata, assembly GCA_028533085.1. Taxonomy (NCBI): domain Eukaryota; kingdom Metazoa; phylum Chordata; class Mammalia; order Primates; family Lemuridae; genus Varecia; species Varecia variegata. The sequence goes on along the minus strand of CM052438.1, from coordinate 70,224,858 downwards.
AAATATCTAGACTAGTGTTTGACCAAACAACGGGGCACCATAGTCTGGCTATGGCGACACATAAAGTTAACCATCACAAATGGTATTACAATCATGCTGAAAGACTCATAGATAACCTTGGCACTTCTGAAAATGAGTGAGTGAGAGCTGAACCTGCGCAATGCCCTAGGGATCCACCCTAACATCCACAGATGGGTAAATGTTAGAGGTGGGCGTGTCCTGAGAGTTAGACAGGAGACTTATCCCATGAACTCCATCTAGCCAACATTGACTAGCAGACCTACTACCACCCTGCAATGTGTACATGTCTTAAAGTGTGCTACTGACAATTGTGCCAACACCAAGCAGCAAACTGTCAAAAAGAGTATCAATAGAGTTAGATAATATGAAAGATTAGGAGTCTGAATAAGGAATATGGAAAACACAGTTGCTAAGTGATTTAACACAACAGTGTATTAGCCTAGATGCTGTGGAAATAATATTGCTAAACAAGAAGACCAGCGTCTTCTCAGGGAGGCAGTGCAAGATGGCGGACTAGAAGCAGCCCACACCCACTGTTCTCTGGGAGAGGATTGAAAGTTGCAAGTAGATGCTCACCTATGGATGGACCCTCTGGGAGAGAGCATTGTAGATCATCAGAGAACTGATGGGAGACACTCAGAGTGAAGGAGATAGGGAGAAGGAAATCCACTATCTAAGATCAGAAGATACCTGGAGACCCCTACATGTGAGGAAAGGATAAAGGAGAGAGTTCCAGGGCTCCATATTCCCCTTATGGACATTGCAACTTGAGCCGTGGGGGGCCCCACGACCACCATGGGCCTCTGTACTAATAAGGGGGCCCCACCACCACCATGGGCCTCTGCCTAGAGATTGCACAGTAATGTTGCACTGGAGAGCGGGCTCAGCACGGACCTAGTCTCTGTTCCTGGGTTGCTGCAACGGATGTTATTTTGAGCTATCAGTTCTTGAGTGCTTGGTCTTTACTGCAACTGCTCCCACCTGAGCCCTGCTGGACCAGGGAGGGAAAAGGTAGAGCAGATGCTCTCGCACCCTCCATGACTGGGAGCTGAGTTTCCCCCCACACTGGGTAATTTGAATGGAGTGGGCACCTAGGCCACTCAAGAGGTCCCACGATAACAGCCTCAGAGAGAGGGAGACCAGCCATTTGGCAGCCCAGCCCTTGTAGCACCGTGTGCCAACTGAGTAACAAGACTCCTGGCCTGGTGCAGCACCCAGTGGGCCAAGCTCACACACGACATGGAGGTTCACACCCTCCAGACCCATATACCTCATGGAGTCTGTACAGTAATGGAGGTCTATACCACTATAGCACCACGTGATGCCATGCTTGCAGTCCAGTGCTCTACCATGGACCCACTAGCTATGAACCACACCCTGCTGCATGCCAACATTACACCTGGACTTGGGTAGAACGAATGCCTGCAGCCTTGACACTCATGGCCACTGCCTAGATAGCCTTGCCCTATAGTGACTACCACTGCAGGGAGATCTGGGCTGAGCAATCTCCTGAAACACCTGCCTCTTCAAAGAGGGACTCACCAAGCCCCTAACTTGACCTTCCAACAGTGGCCTGGGGACCAACCCATTATACCACACAAAGATCTCCCAGCATCACCTTGGACTGTGACAACCACAAAGGAATGGGAAAATGCAGAACAGCTACATTATAGGCTCTCAGTGCATCTGCCCCTCTCCTGCCAGATCAGTCTTCCAGAATAGGGCACAAAGGTGCCACATAGGGACCTCTACTTCTTCTCACTAAGTAGGAAAGTTTCCAGCAAAGGAGAACAGGTGCCCCACAAACCTATCTGCCTTGAACTGAGAGAAGAGATTTCAGAAGAGAAGAAACCAGCAAAAGAATTCTGGCAACATGAAAAAACAAGATAGTTTGATATCTCCAAATGATAGCAATAGAACTATCTAGAACAGTAATAGATAGAACAGTAATAGAACCCCATTAAGGGGAAATTGTCAAAGTGTCAGAAATGGAATTCAGAACGTGGATGGCAAATAAGATGAATGTGATTGAAGAGAAAATTGAAAGCCAACACAAAGAAGCTAATAAAAATTTAAAGACAGAAAAGAAAAAAATGAAAAAGTTTCTAAAGATATTGACAGCATAAGAAAAGGTATAATAGAACTTAAAGAAATGAAAGACTCATTTAGGAAATTCCAAAATACAGCAGAAAGCTTCAACAACAGGCAAGACCAAGCAGAAGAAAGAATTTTAGAACTTGAAGACAAAGCTTTTAAAATAACCCAAGTCAACCAAAGATGCAGAAAAAAAGAATAAAGAATAAAGAACAATCACTCAGAGAAATATGTGACTATGTAAAGCCAATATAATGACCATAGGTATCCCCAAGGGAGAAGAAGGAAAAGCAAAACACAAAGAAAACCTATTTGAGGGAATTATTAAGGAATACTTCCATGGTATCACCAGAGATTTAGATATCCAGATACAAGATGATCATTGAACACCGGGAAGATTGATAACAAATAGGACATCTCCAAGACAGATAGTCATCAAGCTGGCCAAAGTCAAAATGAAGGAGAACATTCTGCAAGCTGTAAAATGATAGCAACAAGTAACCTACAAAGGAAAACCCATCAGGCTAATAGCAGACGTCTCAGCAGAGACCTTGCAAGCCAGAAGGGATTGGGGCCCCATTTTTAGTCTTCTTAAACAGAACAACTGCCAGGCAAGAATTTTGTATCTTACAAAACTCTGTTTCATAAATGATGGTGAAGTAAAGACTTTTACATACAAACAAACACTAAGGGAATTAGATCTACCATATAGGAAATGCTCAACAATGCATTATGCATGGAACAGCACAATAGATACCCACCAGTGTAAAAACATCCACAAATAAAAGCTAAAAGTTTATAAAACAGTAGCACAAGAGGGAAAACAAAACAACAAAGTATCATTCAGCGTGACGAACAGAATAGTATCCCACGTATCAATACTGACACTGAACGTGAACAGTCTTAATGCTCCACTTAAAAGACATTAACTGGATGAATGGATGAAAAATCATAGCCCAAGTATATGCTATCTCTAAGAAACCCATCTAACTTGTAAGGACATGCACAAGTTCGAGGTAAAGGGATGACTAAGACCCCAAACGCAAATTCAGCAGAGACAAAAATAAATAAATGAGACTTAATTAAATTAAAAAGCTTCTGCACAGCAAAGGAAATAATCAACAGAGTAAACAGGGAACCTAAAGAATGGGAGAAAATATTTGCAAACTATACATTCAACAAAGGACTAATTTCCAGAATCTACAAAGAACTCAAACAAAACAGCAGAATAAAACAGACAATCCCATCAAAAAGTGAGCAAAAGACATGAACAGGATTTTTTCAAAAGAAGTTAGACAAATGGCCCAAAACATATGAAAAAATGTTCAATATCACTAATCATCATGGAAATGCAAATTAAAACCACAATGAGATAACACTTTACCCCTGCCAGAATGGGGCCACTACTAAAAATTCAAAAAACAATAGATACTGGCATGCAGTAGAAAAAGATGCAGAGAAAAAGATACACTTATACACTGTTGGTGGAATTACAAACTAGTACAACCTTTATGGAAAATAGTATGGAGATTCCTCAAAGAGCTAAAAGGAGATCTACCATTCTATCCAGCAATCCCACTACTGTGTATCTACTCAAAGGAAAATAAATAATTTTATCAAAAAGACACTGGAACTCAAATGTTTATTGCAGCACAATTCACAATTGCAAAGATATGGAATCAACCTAAGTGTCTATCAATTCACGAGTGGATAAAGAAAATATGGTATATATACACACTATGGAGTACTACTCAGCTATAAAAAGGAATGAAATAATATCTTTTGCAGCAACTTGGATGGGACTGGAGACCATTATCCTAAGTGAAATATGTCAGGAATGGAAAAACAAACATCACATGTTCTCACTAATAAGTGGGAGCTAAACGAGGGGCACACCTGGGTATAAAAAGACATCGGGGACATTGGAAACTAAGGAGGGAGGTTGGGAGGGGAATGAGGGATAAAAACGTAACTATCAGGTTCAATGAACACTGTCCTGGTGGCGGACACACTGAAAGCCCTGATTTCAGCATCTTACAGTGTATCCGTATAACAAAAACATTTGTACCCCCTTAATAGTTTGAAATTAAAAAAAAAGAAGACATTCAATTTCTTTTTCTGGAAATAAAACAAAAACATAGGATAATAGGGTTAAATTGACAAGTACTGGGGACTCAACCTAAAGACCCAATGTACGGATGAAAGAATAGACAAGATATAGCAAAAACAACATTCACAGGAATAGCAGAATATTTCTCTAATCTAAAGCAGTGTACCAGTTTAGATACTGACTGTGATCAGTACTGTGTTTCCAGCCCTAAGGAAGTGAAAATGACACCTAAACATGCTGTGGGGTTCTGTCACACTCATGGAAAGGGCAGGGGGACAGTTGAGATGTACATGTTCCCAATGTCATCCCAGGGCAGGAGATGATAGGAGAGATGTGAATTTTAGATGGGATGAGATGTAGACCTCTGTAATTTCTCAAACCCAAGCCCTAAGGTCTGGAGATGCTCGTGTATTTCTGATGGTATCAAAATAAGAAACTCAGGAATGACATAGTCATGATTGGAATAATTTGAGTATTAAAATAAGCATATGCAGGTGAGTAACAAAATTACCTTTTTTTAAAAAAGAAAATCAATACCTTTTTTTAATTGGTGGTATTTACAACTTTAACAGAATTTTTGCAATCTGATAAAGGAGAGGGAGCAAAATAGAATATTGAAACTATACCTTTTAAAAAGCGAATTAAAAATTATTTATATGTTATTGACTTGGGACATTTAGTTAAACACAGATTTTTAAGATGTCTGAGAAAATTATGCTACTAAAGTTATGATGTCTAATAGCATACACACAGGTGCTGAACTCAAAAAAATTACAGAAGAGAAAGAAAACATTGAAAAGAAGATAATACAAAATTGCAAAAGCAAGAATTAATATAAAATTATAATACATATGAAAACATCAATTCATAAAGTAAAAGTGCCAGATATTATTAAGTTGAATTCAGTCTCATGCTTGAAGTAGTTAAATAAACTTAAAGTAAACAAAATTAAAACCTGAGGTAAAAAAAGAATACATGATCAAGGACTTGTAAAATAATCACGAAAAATTAATATTAGCTAAAATAGAAATAAAGCATTTTTATTGCTAATGGGTGAAATTCTTAAGGAAGACTCACCAGTCATGAACATATTCATATATCTAGAAGTAGAGCCTAAACATGGACAAATCAAAAGTTATCTGAAATACAAGGAGAAACTAATTCTACTGGAAGATTTTAAAATGTATTTTTAATCTACTACTGATCAAGGAACCCAACTATTAGATGACTGATAACATAGAAGACTGGAAAAATATGTTTAATAAAACTGATAGGTATGAAACTTTTCCCAGCAAACTGGGAAATTAAAAATAGTATATTTTCTATTGTCCATGGGACATTTACAAAAGTTGCAAAGAAAATCACAACTAACTCTATAAAGCAGTAATGGTTCAGGCCACCTCAGATCACCAAGTGACAACACCAGAAACTTTAGATAGTGACTTTGGCTTTCTCATACAATGACAATATGATTATAAATCACTTTAAACTTCCTGGGAAGCAGTTTGGCAATATGTATCAAAACGTTTAAGCATGTTTTTTATCTATTTGTAGATAATTCCACTTCTAAGAAACGTTATAAAGAACTGTCTGAAATATGGGTACATATATTTGCCAAAGCTTTTATCAACATGTTCAACAATTGAGAAATTATTAAGATATGATATCTCCATATGATGGCATATTATGCAGAAATTAAATAATATTTACTAAGATGTTTGAATTACATGGGAAAATAAAAATGATATAATGTAGTGTGGAAAAATTAAGACTAGAACTGTATTTATATCATCTCAGAGAGAGACAGAGAAAGAGTAGTTGAAGAAAGTGCATCAAAAATATTTATCATTACACTTTTGGTTACTGTAATAAAAATGGCTTTTAGTATATATTTTGTAATTAATTGTGTTTTAATAATTCTTTTCAAGATGTCTATTTAAAATAAGAAAAAGTAAAATAATACTTACTTTTTAAAAACATAAGTTTTCATTTGAAAATTGAGTACAATGTCCGTGGGTAATTGGTTCCAGGATCACTTGTTGATATCAAAATACGAGGATGCTCAAGTCCCTGATATAAAATGGCATATCATTTGCATATAACCTTCACACATTCCCCTGTATACCTTAAATCACCTCTAGATTACTTGAAATACCTAATGCTATGTAAATAGTTGTTGTATTGTTTTTTGTTTGTATTAGTTTTATTGTTATATTATTTTCTACTATTTTTTAAAAATATTTTTGATTTGAGATTGGTGGAGTCCATGGATATGGAACCCACAGATGTGAAGGGCCAACTGTATTATAAGATCGTATGACCATTGCTACCCACAACATCTTTAAATGCTTCATATTTAATTCAGTTGTCCTGTGATATGTGAAGGGACTTGGTAGTCTTACAGCATTGCTGAGGTGGTAGCACAAGCTTGGAGCAGGCATGCTTATGGCAGTGGTAATTACCTAGGATCCTCCGTGGAAAAGATGAATTTTGGAGAGAGGGGTTGAAGCCATGTTGTGGACTGACCCTTTCTCTAAACATTCATTCATGAAATGCATATCGAATCATGCAGGAGTCTAAAACTCATCAATGGATTCCCTGTTGCTCTTACTGGAAACAAAATCCCCTTATTTATAAGTTGACCGTATGTTCTAATTAGTCCTATAAAGTATCATTTTACAACATATTCTTGAAAAAATTATTGATAATGTTCCTTTTCATTCTCCAGCGGGTCCTGTTTGGATGACAAGTTAGACATCGCTCTATTTCTATGGTCTACAAGGCTTAGGCAGTTTGGCCTCCATATACCTCCCTACACTCAGTTCTAACTCTACTTTGCTCTCTGCTACAACCACTCTGGCCTTTTTTAAGACCTTCTTATTAGTAGAACTCTTCATAGAGCTTGTGAGTTTTGGTGGGAGGGTGGTGACACTGTGTGTTGCTGGGGTGGGTGATGGGGAAGTTGAGCACAAAGAAATGAGCAGGAGGGAGGATTTCTTTTTTCATTACCTTTGAGTGGCTTTGGAGACAAGACATACTATTTGCATTTGAGGAATGAGAGGCAGGACTGCAGTGGAAAGCAAGGGTTCCACAGGATCCCTGAATGCACGTATGAACATCAACACAGTATCACCAAGGGTCTAGGGCTGTAGGTATGTTAATGGGAGCACACAGGGATAAGTTATGCCAAGACTTCAGCAATCAAGTTAGCGGAGAAGAATAGGGAGGAAAAAAAGAAGAAACTAGACTCACAGGAGACAGGGAAACTGACCTATCTAAGAAGCTGGCCCTAATAAGAGCAGTGGGGTGATCAATTGCACAAAGCACAATCAATATGGGATTTCAGACCTAGTTCAAGTCTCTGTGAATATAGGAAATGATCAGTGGTGGTGGGAGAGCAACCAGTTTACAAGGCGGGCTCATAGAGACTGCATGCTATATACTCAAAGCAATATTTGTGATGGTGATGAAACTCCATCTATTCACAGGAGGTGAAACAGAATACAGACTCTGGCCTACTGGGGAAATGAGGCTGGCAGAACTAAAAACAATCTGGGCTCAAGGGAAGTCTTCATTCCTTAAGGGGAATGAGCTGTTCAGGCAGGAACACAAGGCAGAAGTGTGCCTTGGGTCACAAGTGGAGTGGAGAGAAATCATCTAGAATCCTGAGACCCAAGTAGAGAGTTGCTAACTAGAGCTCACCGTCATGGGCCACAAGATCTCCTTTCAAGACCCATTAGACAAAGACTGTGAGGCTTCCGATGTACTTAATGCCCCAGTCTGGAATGCATATGGGCCCCTAGATAGAACTGAAAGATCCTACTAGTGGGGCATGGCTGGGCAAAAGTAAAGGAAACAAGGCAGGAGCTAGCAAGGAAGAGAAGGGAGGAAGGAGGGGATAGAGTCCCAGGAGGCTCTTAGATAAGGGGAAGTATGTAACAGACGCTTCCCCTCACCTAAAACTAAAAGTTCACAACTTGTAGAAACCAAGCAATTGAAGAACTGCTTTTCATACTATATTCTCTATGCTTTATTATTTAAATAAAAAATTCCTTCCTATGAATGCAAACCAGAAAAGCCCAGTCTTTTTCCCAGTATTGTCATAATCATTTTTTAAGCACAATATTAGGAGATAGGATAAAATAAACAGTGTTTTTTGAACAGATGTTTTTTTGCTACTCTGCCTGGGAACAGCTGATATATGTGAGGGTCTAGTCTAAGGCCCAGTTCAAAAATAATATTTTAGTTGGACCCAATACTCTTGTGATTTACACCTAACATTGCCCTTAACTCTGACTAAAAGCCAAATTTTAGTAACAAAAAGAAAGCTAGTGTAATTTCCTGGTTCTGAGCAGCGTCGAAAAGCTCCCAAGGAGACTAATCCAAGACCCAAGAGAGATTTCCCATCTTGTCATCAGATGTCATGGGTGATAAACTCTGGTTCTGACACTTAAAATCTGCACTCAATGTTTCCCACGTATATTCTGAATTCGTTTATGGTAAGTAAACAAGAGAATGAATCATGTATATCTCTTCATAAATCCTTTGCACATTTTCAGTAATGGTCACAAGAAGTTGAGCAACCTAAATTTTAAAACTATTAAACAATTCATAGATTTTCTTATGACTACCCTACTTTTTCTTGAGGTTTCATGTGATCTCCTGAAATTCCAGATTCTACTAATCCATTCTTTTTAGTTCCTCTTGTTATAGTTTCTCTTTGGTTTTCTCTGGGAATGCTTTTCCTAATGTCAAGACTTGCTCTTTGAGAGCTTCTGCAACCACCATTCCATTAAATTTTCACATTTGATTTAGATACACAGTTACTCATTGGTTAGAATTTTTTGTGGGAAAATTTGAATTCCTTATTCTCACTGATTTTAGTTTGGAAACAGAAATTAATTTTAATTATTAAATACTTGCATAAGCAAATAAGAAATGAGAAAATAAACTTTTTACATTAAAAAACAAAAACAAATGCCAAATTCATGTAAATTATTTTTGTTCTAGTCACTGTTTGGATTAGCTATATTACATCTCAATTCTATTATGTGAATATTTGATAACTAAATATATCATATTATATCTATGTTTTACCTTCAAATTAATGTAATGTAATTCTCCCTATCAGAAAAAGTGATATTCATTTTGAATTCTTTTTTTTTTTTTTTTTTTGAGAAAGGGTCTCACTGTGTTATCTGGGCTAGATTGCAGTGGTGTCATTATGGCTCACTGCAACCTCCAACTCCTGAGCTCAAGCCATCCTCCTGCCTCAGACTCTGGAGTAGCTGGGACTACAGGCGAGCGCCACCATGTCTGGCTAATTTTTCTATTTTTTGTAGAGAGGAGGTCTTGAGCTTGCTCAGGCTGGTCTCGAAATCCTGGTCTCAAGCGATCCTCCCACCTTGGCCTCCCAAAGTGCTAGGATTACAGGTGTGAACCACCGTGCCTGGCCTCATCTTAAATTCTTTACTAAGTAATATACATTGAGGAAACTAATTCCTGATGTTGCTTAATTGGCTTTGGAATAGGAAGAATTATGCCCGAGCACTTTCCAAATGCAGTTTCAGGAGGCAGTATAAAGAAGAAATTAAGTCAATTGAAGAAAAAGAAAGAGAGAAAAAGAAATTGGGGGAAAGGATTTGATGAGCCAGTTATGGGGCAAATTTTAATGCTCAAACAATGTAATAGTGATATCATGTATGGGCCTACATTAGTAGAGCATCAATTTTAATAAGTTTAGTGTTAGTTTTCTCCCTATATTTCATTAGCTTTATTTTTCCCACATTATCTGGTTGTTCAGGTATGAAGGTGGTTTGGAAAGAATGTAAACATTTATTGGTCAATCATTTATTTTCCTAAGTCATTTATTCATGTTATTATTGAAATGCATTTTCTTAAAAAACTCCATTTGATTTTCTTAACAGAATCTACAGAAAAACAATGCACAAATTGACTAATTTAACATATCTAAACAACTGTTGTAAGCTTGATTGTGTTGATCTTTCATTAGTGAATTTTTTGGGGGTAAGTTTGATGGCCTGGTCATGATGTTTACTTTTTGCTCTTATAGCTTCTGCTGAATATAATGACCATCAATGTTTTAAAAGACCTGAAAAGAAAATTCTTATGTTTCATTGAAACTATATTATAAAGTTAGCGCATTTTTTCCCTACAGATTTTAAGTGTTTTTTCCTTAATATTTTATTTCTAAACTCCAGCAGAATTAATCTTAATCATAAATTTTAGGCCTGGATTAATCACAAATGCTCCTAGTACTTTATAATTTATATTTTTTGGAAGCCAGCAAAAATTAATTATCAAATGAATAACTGTCCTTTGACCAATAGTTTTTCTGGGGACAGCTAAGGCTGTGCTATTGCCTGTGTCTGTGAACACAAGCAAAAAGCCCAGTTGGGAAATATAGCTTCTCAGAAGCTGAAATTTAGGATTAGCAAAGTGCAGAGTTCTACCGGCTTGGAATTAATTAGCAGGCAAGGTTCTCATAGTTATCTAAAACATATCAAAACAATCTTTCATTTTGGCCTCAAAAGAGATCTAGCCATCTAAAAAGTTTTCCAGTTATACCCAATCCAGCAAAGTATAATCAGAAAAAGGACTGGACTTGGAGTCAAAAGAACTTGGCTAGAATCCCAGCTTCAAATTTATTAGCTTATTTAATCTTTGACAAGCTAATTTACCTTTTGAAACCTTAGTATTCTGGAGTGTAAATTTAGAATAGCAGCACTTACCTTAAAGGGTGATTTTCAGGAGAGTCTGAGCACATATTAGATGCTCAATATGTGGTAGTTCAATCTTAGGCTAATGCTAAATTGACATAGTGAAAATATCTAGTAAGATTGAAAATAGGGAATCGTATTTTTTGTGTACTATTACTTTGAGTGATCTAGAATATTAAATTTCACTACCATAAATATATTCCAGATTATCTTGTTCCCTAAATTAAAACTATTCATATTTGGTTTGGAGAATTAAGAATAGTGGACTTTGTTTTATCTTTATCTAAATCCATGGGTTTTGGATAGATGACTAATTATTACTATTGTTTCAATCTTTCCATTATCTTTTCCAGGATTCTAATCTTTCTGTAATTTTTGTTTCTTGAATCTATGTTGTCAGTTGAAAAAATGGACCAGCACTATTAATAAAATAATTATGTGAGATTATAAAATGAGAATTAGTCACGTTGCTAACGCCAGATAGCGTTGGGACAATTATATTAAGAAAAAAAGAAGGAACTCTACTTTTAAAAGAAGATCTTGTATCCAAGCCTGCATAAGGAGTCAATTGGAAAATGTTACTGACTTAATGTCTATCTAAATATTTGAATTTTTCTTTTCAAACATTCCCCTTTCTCCTTATTCTTTGTCTCAAAAATTGTAATATCTCTCCTCTATATTAAAAGAAAAGAGTAAGTATAAGGAAGCCAACAATCAACCCCTAAACACTGCTCAACTTTATTCTTCTCCGCCCTACTCTTATTTCCTTAAATTTTTCCATAATAAACACCAAGAATTCTTTCTATATTGCACCAATTTTACTGCATCTACTTCTTTTCATATTCTCTTTATTGCCATTTATATTCATTCCTTAGGACTCCTTCAACTGTAGGTCTTCATTTGTTGACTCATTTTCCAAAACTGACTTGAATATTTCCTATCACTGCTAGGCAATGTCAGAGACAACAGGATTAAGGATGTGTGATCTCTGTTATCAATGTGTTTGCAGCCTGAAAGGCGAAATAAGACATATTACCCAAATAACCATGTATATATGTCAGGGCTCTCCAGAGAAACAGTAATTTATTTAAATATTGCACCAGACCAAAACACAATTTCTCTCTTGTGATCTTTAGCCCCAGGAAACATTCAGGGCTTACCATGGCCCAACATATCATGTCTGATCTCTTCATCATTTTTTTTAGTTTCACAAAAATCAGACTTTAGTAAGAGAGACTCCATCATTTCTAGCTTGAGTCTTATGATGTGCTCTTCACAATTTTTCTCTTACTTCCTCTTCCTACCCCCACTATATGACTTTCTTTCCTAATGATTGTTCATGCTGCTCCTCGCTATGCCCTTCCTCTTTAATCTCCATCAAATTTAATCCACTTTTTAAGGCCAAACTTTAATTAAAGCCAACCTCTCTCTGCCTCAGTGAAAACTAGCTTTGACTATTTAGATTATTTGGTCTCTCTGAATTTTCATAGCATTTATAACCTGTCCCACTCAGCACTTGATCATTTATTTCTGTATATTACATCATTATTTCATGTTTGCTAGCTTTGCTCCTCTTGAATACAATGGCCATGTATTGTACTTAATAGTGCACATAAATATTTAATAATAGTGTTGATTAACTGGTAACTATGCTTTCACTGTTTCAATATAAAACATCATAAACTTTTCCAAAGATAATTTCAAACATTTGTACTGTGGTACTTGTGTTATTTTAAACCTTTTATTATTCTGCTCCCAAAATATAATACTTGAGCGGGAAATGACCTACAGTATCTGTGTATATAGCTCATGAGTCAGGGAAGACATGAGGTAATTTCCCAGTGGAGGGAGAACAAAATTAAATATCCACATCTGGGATTTAGTTAGCATTAATAAATGAAAAAATAAAGGTGGGAAAAACAACTGTGCACCTTTATACATTGTGCTTTCCCTCCAGATTTTCTGGATGGAATGATATATGATAAACATATTCCTAACCAATGGGACACATCTGAAGTGTTTATGCTTTATATTCTAATTTTTTTAAAATGAACAGTTTATGAGATGGATAAAAAATGTAAGCAATGAAGAAAAAGATGATCATGAAATCCCGCTACTGATTAGACTGGTGGGACTAAGCAGAGTATTTCCTATTTAAATCAAAGGAGGTAATTAATAAGTGTGCTATGACTTCCTCAGATAATTATTGCACCATGAAAACCACCTTTCCTGATAGGCTTACTAAAAACCAAGATGAGCCTTTGTACCCCAGCAATGACCTTTCTAGTTACCCCATTTAAACAAAATTCAAGCATAACCTTCCTTTCTCTGTTAAACATATATGTGCTGTGGCTTTCTTTCTTTTATTTTTTTAGGATGTTTTAATTACAATTAAAGTTTTGGTTACCTCTATTATTACTCTCTAGTTAGATAATTAAATTAAAAATATTGTTATTAGACACCTTTTTTTGTTTTGTTTTAGATGTTTATTTTTTTTATTTCAGAATATTATGGGGGTACAAATGTGTATACATATATTGCCTTTGCCCCACCTGAGTCAGAGCTACAAGGGTGTCCATTCCTCAGACAGTGCACACCGCACCCATTAGATGTGAACATACCCATCCCCTCCTCTCTCCTCCCACCTGCCCAACACCCAGTGAATGTTACTATAATACCCTATGTGCACATAAGTAGACACCCTTTAAAATTTATAAATATAAGTTTCTGTGATTCAGGAAATAGATTATTCAATGAGCAGATTTTCCTTTTCCTGCCCACTAATGAAGCAGCAATATAGATTAGTTTAATTGTATTAGTAGACAGTCCATTTCTGCAAATATATATTTTTTCACCCATCTTTGTCATTATGTTGTGTGTCTGAGTTTGTTAGAACATATTGGCACTCCCTAATAGCCAACGACAGGAGGAGTGAGGTTTAGGCTTTAGAGGAATTAACAGTCTGCAGGGAATAAATGGACTGACCTATTCTTAGTACCAAAAAATCTTCAGATTGTTTCCTCAAAGGCTGTTGTAACATTCCTGGCATGGTTTGCACTTATATAAAAGTAGGGAGAGTTTCTGCTGTCACTGCACCAGGCCTGGGCTTTTCCCATAGGCTCTTTTTTTTAAATTTTATTTATTTTTTTATTTCAGCATATTACAGGGGTACAAATGTTTACACATATTGACTTTGGCTCACCTGAGTCAGATCTTCAAGTGTGTCCATCCACCAGACGGTGTGCACTGTACCCATTAGGTGTGAATATACCCATCCTCTCCTCCCCCCTCCCACCTGTCCGACACCTGATTAATGTTACTACTATATGTGCACTTAAGTGTTCAGTTAATACCAATTTGACGGTGAGTACATGTGGTGCTTGTTTTTCCATTCTTGGGATACTTCACTTAGTAGAATGGGCTACAGCTCTATCCAGGATAATACAAGAGGTGCTAGATCACCATTGTTTTTGTGGCTGAGTAGAACTCCATGGTATAGATATACCACATTTTACTAATCCACTCATGTATTGATGGGCAGTCACTCAAGTTAATCTTTTTACTTCAAATCACAAAAGAAAATGTCTTAGGTCTTTGACATCTGCATAGTATATGGATACTTTCGTGTGGTTGCCTGAATTCTGGAAGCTTTGAGTATTATCTACATTAAAATTAAGAAGGTTATAGTCAGATCCTCTATAACACAGTTTTCTTGGGTTTCTGAATCAATTTGATCACTGTGTCCTGATCTGCATGGAAAGAAATGCCCATTCACTTCTCAATTTTTATAATAAAATTTTGCACATACTGTGTGGAACATCTGTGCATTAAATTTATTAGTTACATATTTATTCATTAGAGAAATCTTCCCAACTCCACTAACTGTAAGGAAAATTATTTTAAAATGTTCTAATTTTTATCAGTTTGTCACAAGATTTTAGACTCCAAAACAAAATTGAACAGTTCCAGTTATCCCTTCCTGTGGATCTGAAGTTCCATCAGGTATCATTTCTCTTTATCTTGTAGAACTTTTTTAAGAATTGTTTATAGTGGGTCTACTAGTGTTAGATTTTTATCAAGTTTCTTTTTGAAAATGTCCTTATTTTCCACCTTATTTTGAATGGGTAATTTTATTAGATAAAGAATTCTGGGTTGATAAAGTTTCTTTTGGCACTTTAAAGATGTCATTTCATTGTCTTTTGGTCTCTATTATTTCTGATCATAAATCAGTCAATATTATTGTCATTCATTTTCCTTTTTTTCTTTCTTTCTTTTTTTTTTTTTTTTTTTTAACATGAAGTCTTGCTCTGTCACCGATGCTGGAGTGCAATGGCATGATGATAGCTCACTGCAGCCTCAAACGCCTGGCCTCAAGTGATCCTCCTGCCTCGGCCTCCCAAATTTCTGGGATTACAGGCATGGGCCACCACACCCGGCCTGTCATTTTCCTTTTTAAGTAATACTGTCTTTATTCCCCAGTCTGTCTCCTTTTAAGATTTTTTTCCCTTACTTTGTTTTTCTCCAGTTTATGATACGGTTTTCTTTATATTTACCCTTCTTGGGGTTCTTTGATGTTGCAATTCTTTGAGTTCACATTTCTAACCATTTTAGTCTTCTCCTCTGGATAATCAGTAGAATGTTGTTAGTGAAAATTATTTTCTAGAATTAACCACAAAAGTCTAACTTTATAACCACAACAATAACAAATAATCATAACAATGAAAATGATAATAGTAAGTTTGAGTCATCAAAAAGGCAGGACTATACTATATCCTACTCTGGACATAATGCACAGTGCAATCCAAGATTGTGTTAGTTTTGTTTTTCTAGCAACACTTGTATTTCATACATTTTGAAATTTTTATTATATGACTCAAATGTCACAAAAAGGGATATTGGAAATTAAGATTTCCGACATGCAACAGCTTCTGATGATAACAACACCCAAAGTGTGTCTGTGAATCGGAAGTTGTCAAATGTGGAATGAAAGTGAAAGGTGCTCAGGTCAAGGAGTCAGAATACCAGATGATTATGACGAATCTTCTATGAAGATGACAGACTTTCCTAGGATGGTGCCAGAAATTTGAATGGAAACAAAGACAATAAATTGAGTACCAATTTCTCAATGACTGAGGGTGAGTTACCAGGAGGTTAGAACATGGCATTTATGACAAAGGAAGAAGCCAAATATTCCTTGGTTTTTAAATTAAATATGCTTTTATCAATAGTTCTAATTTTTTTTTATTCAGAACATTTACTGGGACTCCTCTAAGAGTAGTCCACTTTTCTGTTTTTGCCTCCATCTATAGACCATTTCCTTTTTACTGTGATGTTTTCCCTTCTCGTCTTTTACACCAGTGGTCTCCAACCTTTTTGGCACCAGGGACTGGTTTCATGGAAGACAATTTTTTCACAAATGGGAAGCGGGGGGGTTGGTTTTGGAATGATTCAAGTGCATTACATTTATTGGGCACTTTATTTCTATTATTATTACATTGTCACTTGACACTCACTGATAGGGTTTTGATATGAGTCTGCAAGCAATTGATTTATTATGGTCTCTGTGCAGTTAAACCTCTCTGCTAATGATAATCTGTATTTGCAGCCACTCCCCAGTACTAGCATCACTGCCTCAGCTCCACCTGGATCATCAGGCATTAGATTTTCATAAGGAGTGTGCAACCTAGATCCCTTGCATGCGCAGTTTACAGTAAGTAGGGTTCATGCTTCTATGGGAATCTAGTCCCCCCCCTTTCATCCCCATCTGACAGGAGGGGGAGCTTATGTGGTGATACGAGGGATGGGGAGCAGCTGTAAATATAGATGAAGCTTCTCTCGCTCACTGCTGCTCACCTCCTGCTGTGTGGTCCAGTTCCTAACCGGCCACAAACTGGTACCAGTCCACAGCCTGGGGGCTGGGGACCACAGTTCTACACTCAGCAGAATTTACCCTTCAACATTATTTTATATTAAATAGAATGGTTCAGTTGAAAATTTAAGGGTAACTTTCACATCCAATTTTAACCCAATAATTTCCTTAGGAACTTTCTGTATATTGACACTGTATAGCAATAATCTTCTTTCACACAATATCATCCCATTCCACATTCTAAGCTAGAACAAAAATTAGCAACTTATTGCTCATTACTTACCATTTGCTTTCCATTCCTCTCTGTCATGAACATGCTATCTTCTCTATATGAAATGTTCTCTTAATTTATATCACTAAATCTTCCCTAATTCTTTAATCCCAACCGTATGTAAATTAACATTCTTCCTAAAACATTCCTAAAGTAAATTCCAACATTATGTGACACCAGACAAGTTCTTGTCACCCAAATTACTCTAGTCTCTGAGCATCATGATCTCCCATTTTCTTATGTCACACTATTTTCTCTGAAGTTGTTGTTTCTTTGGATGCATGGCTTGAGGTTGCATCTTAGGTTTTCTCCTATCCTCATCACACAGCATGTCTCTTATTGCCTTTTAGCATTTATATCCCATCTAAAGATAAAAATGGAACAAATCTTCAGTAGCTTCCATATCATTTATTTTTTCCATTTTTTGGCATTTACTGAGCATACATTACATGCAGTTTTTAATATGCAGAGAATTTTTAATTTTGAAGAGAAAATTTTTAATTATGAAGAGAAATTTAAATTGAATTAGAGATGTTTGTTTGTCTTAGTTTCTCATGTGAGAAAATCAGGTGAAGTAATTTCTAAGATAATTTTCAGCTCCCACATGTCATTAAGATGGATGCAAAAGAGGTCTCCTCTCTCTTTCTCCTAAAGTACAATATTTGTGTATTTTTAATAGCACACAAACACACTTAATAGTATTCACTAACCAATCGTGGTTCTGCTGTCACTGTCTCCCTAAACTCATCATTGTCTCATTTTGTCTGTTGCCTTCTTCTTGTGCAACCCCATAACTTTTTCTAATGCTTTTTGGAAATAAACATTTCCACCCAAAAGAATTCTAAGATAAATGAAGATTTAAAAAAATATATCTGCAGGCAAGTCCAAGTATGTATCAACAGCCCAGTTAGCTGTACAACTCTCAAAAGGAGCCAACATCTATTGCCTATACGTTCTTCTCTTCCTTCCTTGAACTTGCTGAAATCTGGTTTTTGTCTCACTAATTCATTGATACTATTTCCAAAAAATTGTAAAAGAAACTGTTGTTTCTAAGTACAATTGTCCCTTTTCAAACTTCACCCAACATGATTAAAACGACATTTTGATTCCCCTATCCCACTTGGCTTTTCCTCCTGCATTTTATCTAAGAAGTGCCGTCTTCTCACTCCACTCTGGCTTGAAATTTTCCCTTGTCTTTATTTTCTTTATTCAGATATCTTTTTATTAAATCAACCCTACCTTAATCCAAACTTTGGAGTTCGTCCCACAGAACAGCACATTGTTACTGTCTTGGTTCCATCACTCGTGACCTGTCACCTGGACTTTTACAATCATCCTTTAAAATGCCTTCTTGTTTCTCTCTCAGTTTGTTTATGTTGTCTCAAGAGTTATCTTCCTTGAACACAATTGTCATCATGACATTAACTTGATCAAAACCTTCAGTGGATCCTCACTTGAAAGAAAATAAAGTCCAAATTTCTTAGCTTAATACTAAAGGCCCTCTGTAATTTGGACCTGATAGGTCTTTCCAGCCTCAACTTTCCACTCTGTCCTTCTCTATATACCCCAGCTTCTGATCTCATCATTCTACTCTCGTGCCATGAGCACTTCAGCTCCTATAAAACCTCTTGCTTTTGTTTCTCCTATTGATCCATGCTCCCCCAGTTGAAATCCTACTTTTCTTTCAAGAGTCCGATAAAATGCTTCTTCCCTATGAAGCTGTCTCTATGTACTAGTGAGAAATTATCACTCATATACTTGGTAATACTATGTACTTTCAATATTTCACTCACTAATCTTTGCTTGAGCTATGACTAGCACATTTGCGTACCTTTTGCTTTACTTGAATATGAGTCACTTGAAGGAAGAGACTAGGTCTATCCAAGTGGGAATCTTCAGTGGCCAGCACTTACTTCTAATTCACAGAAGGATTTCAATAAATGTTTGCTGAAGGTTTTCTATTGCTATTTAAATGATACTTTCCAAAGGTATTGTATTTGCAAATATATATTTATACATATATGTTAAATATATTTGGCTAGCAATATATTACAGGACAGCTTATCTATAGAAAAACAGCTACACTGATGACCCTGACTTTACCTAAACGACTCTGTGAAGAACAGAACAATACATAGTGCTCGCTTTACTGTAGGTAGGCAACGCAGGCCCACAATGTGGATTTTAAACAAGTTCTGTGGGTTCATATTTAGCCCTTGCATAAAGAAATGGGTTTAGCAAAAAATGTAGAACAGAACAGAAAAATTTTGCATCCTGAAAATTGACGCTTAACAATTAGTAAAACTTTTGCATTAGTGGTATTTAGGAATGGTTAGAGACCACTATTTTCTATATTGAAAAGAGGGCATAATTATCATACATCTCCTTAATATATAGAAAGAAAAAAAATGCCACTTCAGCTCCACTTTCGTCCTTTGCACTTTTGCTATTTCCTTACCTCAAAAGCAGACCGTAGTAGTAATTTCCTCTCTCAGTAGCATCAGAGATAGAACAGTACATACAAGCAAAAAAAAAAAAAGAAAAAAATGTCAACTGCCCTTATAGTTATTGGTACTGACGAATTTCCTCTGGTTGCATTTCTAAATGTACAAAGCCATTAGCACAACTCTATTTGGCTAAAATCTTATTAGAGATCACTTCTGACATGAGACCCAGCCTCAGCCAGAGAACTGATCTGGGACACTTACAGGGATTATCTTGTCATTTGAATATTGAGGAAAAAGAGGCTGGGTGACCCGAGACTCTGGAACTCCTTTCAATCCTAAAGCTCGGGATCTCAGAGCTTTTGGCTCAGAACTTCTGCCAGAGTGAAGCTGTGGTTCCCTGAGAGATGGGGTCATTGTTATTATTCTTCCAGTCTCCAAGGCAAAATACATCGTGTGACCAGCCATGTAGGCAGTGCCAAAAACCACCTGGAAAAGACTCACAGTTGTCCCAGGGCCACGCTGAAATGTGAATCATTGAAACTGCTGACCACTCCACTACAAAACCATGACAATTTTGTTTTTTACCCTTAGCCAGATAGATGATGGTTAAATAAAAGGACCAAAGTGAAGGCATTTAGAGGAAGAATTCAACTTGCTAAAAGCGACATTTATTTTTTCTCTGACTTACTATGGCCCACATGATGTTATTCTAACTGACCTATTTAGAAACATTTAAGAGTAATGTAACAAGCAGTTGGTGGAGGATTGGCAATTTTCTTAAGCTGGTTCATGCGTCACTCTGCTTTTGTTTGTCCAGCTGCCAGTATAAATTATGATCTGTTGAAGTGGATCTTGCTTGGCGTTCTCTGAAGTTGGCCTGAACATTTGGACAGTCACATGTACCTCTCTGAACAAGTGCATCATTCGATGGACTAATGCAGCTCAGATGATGCACAGATATTCTGTAAGCACAGAGGCAATCGCTATTATTGGTGGGAAAATGAAGCAAGGGGAAAGATCAAAGGACATTGAGTTTGTCCAGTTCTAAAAGTTACTCAATGTCCTGGGACAGTGTGACACCACAACCTCCCTGATGTGTCTAGACATCTGGGATTTCACAGATGTTCCCACCAACTCCCTTTGCTGCCTGTTAATGCCTACTTACCTGACACATTCCCACTTCCTCTCTCCCTATCGATTCCTTCCTTCACCTTTCCAAATCTGCACCTCCTTCAGGAATTGGCAGCTCCTTTAGCAACTAGCGTGACCACCTCACGCTGAGACTGGCACTGGTGTTTAGGAACAATGTAGGAAACTGTGGCCCTTAGTTCTAGACAGCTGTTTCCTTTTGACCCTTCTTTCTTCTCTCTTTCATTACACTAAATTCACACTGTCTAAAAATGTAATTCTATTACTCCCTTTATGATTATCCTCCCAACCATGTACATTTTTTAAAAAATTAGAAAATTGTTAGAACATGTTTCTTTTTCCCCTTCATCAAAAATCTGGACATTCTCCTGCGTTTCTTCCCTTGTCTTCCCACCTCCCCACGCTCACAATTTTCTGCCACCTCTCAGGGTGCTCAGGCACAAGGAGAAATGCCCTAGATGTGCTGTGGGATATGTGTGTGTGTGTGCATAATTGTGTGTCAAATGCTTTTTGTAGATTCTCACAACAATTTTTTTTAATTCTCACAACAATCCCCTGGGGTAGGTTGTTATCCCTCCTTTAAAGAGAAACGAATAGACTTAAGAAAGGTTCGGTGACTGGCTGACAATCCTAGAGCTGGGAAGCCCCTGAGCTGGACATAGGGCTGAATCGCAGCTGTGCATTTCCAGAGACCGTGCTCTCGACTCCCTGCTGCACTGTCTCCCTTTTCTCCCCCAAATCTCGAGTGAGCTTCTGCTAAACGTGAGGCTGGTACTTGGCTGAGCTTGAGGAACCTTAGAGCTAGGACGAAAGAAGAAAGAAGACTTAGTGTATGTCTTCTGGCTTAATTGCCACTGTCTCCTGGCATAGAAAACTTTTAAATAGACTTTTCTATGTTATAGAGTTTCTCAGCTTTTGGGTACCATTTGTTACTTTTAAGATCCTTGAAGAGTTGGCTTGAAGATGTGGTCCTTGGTCAAATGTACAAACTTGGGGGAGTTAAGGGATTACACTCTGATGTCACACTGTAGGGACTGTATGTACACATGAAAAAAATCCCTGTTTAATAAACAACTGAAAATTACAAGAAAAGTGGATAATATGGCATGATTTACCCACCACAATGTTGGGAAATTGTTCTCTGCTCTTTAGTTACTGTTAATCAGAGATAGATATTGCATGCTGTGGTTTCTGCAGGACAATTTGACTTCAGATGTTAAAGGGGCAGTCACTTAAAAAAATAAGGTACTTTTCATATACCTTTTTAAATTCATTTAAATTTTTAGGGGTTTATGTTAATCACAATTCAAGTGTTTTTATATACTTTTCTTCCACTTATATTATGATCATTGTTTCTCATCAAGCTATGTTCTCTTTAACTTTTAGATGTTGAAATAACTCAACAACCAAAAAGTATTTACTGAGTTCGTATTATGTGCAAATTACTTTTTTAAATATTATGGGGTTACAGAAGATTATAGTCTTTGTCCACAAGGAGTGTATGGTTGTGTGGTATTTAATTCTGTACTTACTCTGTATTTAATCAATACAGAATAAAATGGTATCAGATAAAGGATAATTCAGAGAAGTGAGATCAATGTTGATTTGCATTTCTTCATCTTGTCCCTAAAAGGATTTGAAGCAAAGAACTTGAGACAATTTGTGGAAGTAGTTAGGAGGCTTGTGGAGAAGATCTGCAAAGATGAAGAGAGGGTGGGTTCATGCCACTGGGGGGACATCTTGGGCACAGCCACAGAGGCCAGAGCACGAGGCTTCTCCACTGAGGCACCTGGCCCAGCTGGCTTAGTACTAACAGGAAAGAGGAACGGATAGCATTAGAGAGAAAGAACGATTTATATGCATGGAGTAGGAGTCTTTTGAAACTTTAAAAAGAGGGATAATAAGATGTAAGGGTGTTTAAGGAATTCTGGTAACAGGAGTTGGTTATATGGGCATCAGGAAAAACTGAAGTAGTTAAACATTTATTTGAGCATGCCATGTCATCATTAGTGCCCAAGATGGGGTGGTCAAAGTATAAAAGGAAAGATAAATGAATATAAATCTATTTTAAGGGAAAATTGGTAGATTTTTGTCTACATTATATATTAGGAATGACTAAATCATGATGATATCAATAGAGACATAAAGGTTGAAGGAAAATATTTTGAAAAGTATATAATAATTGCAGGCATACCACATATTTTGTGCTTCACTTTTATTGTGCTTCACAGATATTGCATTTGTAACAAATTGAAGGTTGGTGGCAACCTTGAGAAGGGCCAGTCTATAGGTGCCATTTTCAACAGCACGTGCTCACTTCTGTCTCTGTGTCATGTTTTGATAACTCACAATATTTCAAACTTTTTCAATATTATTGTATCTGTTATGATGATCTGGATCAGTGATCTTTGATGTCACTGTTGTAGTTGTTTTGGGGCACCATGAACTGCGCCCATATGAGACTGTGAACTTAATCAGTAAATGTTATGTGTGTTCTGACTACTCGACTGACCAGCTGTTCCCTCATCTCTCTCCCTATCCTTGGGCCTCTCTATTCCCTGAAACACAAGAATATTGAAATTAGATCAATTGATGACCCTGTAAGTGTTCCAGTGAAAGGAAGAGTCACACATCTCTCACCTTAAGCCAAAAGCTAGAAATGATTAAGCTCAATGAGGAAGTCATGTCGAAAGCTGTGACAGGCCAAAAGCTATGACTCTTGCACCAGTTAGCCAACTTCTGAATGCAAAGGAAAAGTTGTTGAAGGAAATTAAAAGTGCTACTCCAGTGAATGCATGAATGATAAGAAAGTGAAATAGGCATATTGCTGATATGGAGAAAGTTTTAGTAATCTGGATAGAAGATCAAACCAGGTACCACATTCCCTTAAATCAAAGCCGAATCCAGAGCAATTTAACTCTCTTCAATTCTCTGAAGACTGAGAGAGGTGAGGAAGCTGCAGAAGAAAAGTTGGAAGCTAGCAGAGGTTGATTTATGAGGTTTAAGGAAAGAAGCCATCTCCATAACATAAAAATGCAAGATGAAGCAGCAAGTGCTGATGTGGAAACTGCGGCAAGTTCTCCAGAAGATGTAGCTAAGAGAACTAATGAAGGTGATTATGCTAAACAAAAGATTTTCATTGTAGACAAAACAGCCGTATGTTGGAAAAAGATGCCATTTAGGATCTTCATGTTAGAGAAGAGAAGTCAATGTTTGGCTTTAAAGTTTCAAAGGACAGGCTGACTCTCTTGTTAGGGGCTAATGCAGCTGGTGACTTTAAGTTGAAGCCAGTTTTCATTTATCATTCAGAAAATCCTAGGGCCCTTAAAGAATGATGCTATATCTACTCTGTCTGTGGTCTAGAAATAGAACAACAAAGCCTAGATGACAGCACATCTGTTTACAGCATGGCTTACTGAATATTTCAAGCCAATTATTGAGACCTACTGCTCAGAAAAAAGATTCATTTCAAAATATTAGCTCTTGTTGACAATTCACCTGGTCACTCCAGTGCTCTGATGGAAATGTATAAGATTAATGTGGTTTTCATGCCTGGTAATACAATATCCATTCTACAGTCCATGGGTCAAGAAGAAGTAATTTCAATTTTCACATTGTATTACTTAAGAAATGTATTTTATAAGTCTATAGCTACCACAGAGAGTGATTCCTCTATTGGAGCTGTGCAAAGTAAATTGAAAACCTTTTGGAAAGGATTTATCAGTCTAGATGCCATTAAGAACATTTGTGATTCATGGGAGGAGGTCAAAAAATCAATATTAACAGGAGTCTGGAAGAATTTGACTCCACCCCTCATGGATGACTTTGAGGGGTTCAAGATTTCAATGGAGAAAGTAACTGCAGATGTGGTAGAAATAGCAAGAGAACTAGAATTAGAAGTGAAGCATAAAGATGTGGCTGAATTGCTGCAATCTCATGAAAGAACTTGAACAGATGAGGAGTTGCTTTCTATGGATTAGCAAAGAAAGTGGTTCCTTAAGGTAGAATCTACTTCTGGTGAGGATGCTGTAAACATTGCTGAAATGACAACAGGATTTAGAATATTACAAAAATTTAGTAGATAAAGAAGTGGCAGAGTTTGAGAGGACTGACTCCAATTTTGAAAGAAGTTCTACTGTGGGCAAAATACTATCAAACAGCATTGCATGCTCCAGAGAAATCTTTTGTGAAAGAAAGAGTCAATCGATGGCGCAAACTTCATTGTTGTCCTATTTTAAAAAATTGCCACGGCCACCCCAATCTTCAGCAACCACCACCCTGATCAGTCAGCATCCATCAATATGGAGTTAAAACTCCTCACCAGCAAAAAGATTACAACATGCTGAAGGCTCAGATGATTGTTAATATCATTTTTTAGCAATAAACTATTTTTTTATTAAGATGCATACATTTTTTTTAGATATATGATATTGCATATTTAACAGACTACAGTACAGTATAAACATAACTTTTATATGCATTGAGAAACCAAAACATTTACGTGGCTTGTTTTTGTGTGATACTCACTTTATTGTGGTAGTCTGGAAGTGAATCCATGGTATCTGTGAGGTATGCCTATAGTCTATTCTGGTATTGTTGAGTTTGAATTTGTCTGTTTGAAGGTAGTGTGGAGTATGAGGTTGGGACTTGAGTGAGACGGTCAGTCTCAAGATAAAGACCTCTAGGTAGCTTTCTTAGAGAGGTACCGTTGAAAGATAAGGGAC
Source organism: Varecia variegata (assembly GCA_028533085.1). Classification (NCBI taxonomy): domain Eukaryota; kingdom Metazoa; phylum Chordata; class Mammalia; order Primates; family Lemuridae; genus Varecia; species Varecia variegata. Next base: position 70,199,433 of record CM052438.1, on the reverse strand, counting down.
CTGAGAGTTAAGGCATACCAAAAGTTACAAGGTATGAAAGAGGATGGGGAAAATTAAAGTGTTAGAAAAATTATCAAAAACTATTCTGAAATAAGTAGAACATTACAACTTTTGAGTCAGAGAAAAGTAAAAAAAAAAAAAAAAAAAAAAAGTAGAGAAAAATACTGAAAATCCTGGAAAAGAAAGGGAAACTTGTGGAAGTGATATGCCTCATTACGGAAGTGAGATGCCTCACTGTATCCCTTCCAGAAATGCAGGAAATCAGGTTGCAAATTTGAAGATTTACTTCTAAAAGAAGAAAATAGATGTCTTCTTCTAAGAATGAGAGAGACAGGATTAACTAAATCAGAGGATAGGCACATACACACAATGTCTTGAAGTAGAAATGAGGGGAAATCCATTCATTCATTCATTTATCAGGTCCATGCTTATGACTGTGCTAGGGGGATCCCGAGATGAATAAGACACAATGTTCTCCTTACCATACTACCTGGTGAAGGAGATAAGTATGAAATTAACTAGTGACTATAACTATACAAAAAACTACAATATTCTTCTAAGCAAGGTGTTCCCACAGTGCCAAGACCGGCAGTGTCACCAACTCCTGAGAGTAAGTTAGAAAAGAAAATTCTTGAGCCCACTCCAGTCTTACTAAATCAGAAACTCTGGACCAGTAATCTTGTGCAAACAAGCCCTCCAGGTGATTTTGATAAATGCTAAAGTTTGAGAACCACTGTCCTAAGAGAATTGGAGAGTTAAGGCCAATAACAAACTGGGGGTTGGGTGGGGATTGGGGGTGCATCAGTTATGGCTTTCAAGGTGTACATAGGGTGAATGAACTTATGATATCAGTGTATCAATACAAAAAGAAGATGGAAAGTTGCTCTTAGGTATCATAAATGCATTGGCTTTTTGTACACATTTGCCTTGTATTTGTTGCTTATCTCATGAGGGACTCTAAGTTTGGGCATTTCCATCAGTAAAAGGGCAGGGGTTATACTACAGTAGATAGTGGGGAGATTATGTGGTAAGCAGAGTCTTGAATTTTCTTCAAAACACACATAATCAGTCATTCTTGATCCACAGAACACCAGCTCAACACAATGACGTCTTCAAAATAATCAAGGTCTTTATTTTCGAACATATTGTATTACGTAGTTTATTATATTTACTTATTTTTATATGATCTTTAAATGCAGATAAGGTAGGGTGAAACATAGTATATATAATTATAGTTATGAAAATGCCAGCAGAGTTCCTTCTTGTCCTGCTTCTCTTAGTCATTCTTTCATCTATTTCCTTTGATTTTCTTCCTGTTACTTCCTAACTCCTTTCGTTTTCCAAGGACTGTTGTCTGACTTATATATTTCTCTCTCTGCCACCACTTTCTTAAATGGCTGGTACACTTGCAAGGATTTTGCTAGCCTCTCTGTTTTGAAGATTGTCTATACTTACATGCAGTCTTTTAAGAATATTTTTGAGAGTCTACCGCTCTGTGTTGTAATCATAGTCTACTAAATCTCACGGGATTTGGTCTGTGTTTACTTCCAAAGCACACACTTCTATCTAACCCCCCATCCAGAGCTAGCAACATATAACTAGGGCCTTGGACGAGAGAGTTTATATTCAGATTTTGATTTTTTCCCCCTATATTTACTTCCACATCTTCTTCCCATAGACTTCTTAAATTTTAAACCTGCTTCCTTCCTGGACTAAGAACATACACACACTTATTCACAAATTCACTAATGCTCTGGTGTTGATTGGTTTCTGGACAGAATCTGACCTTCAGTATATTCTATGTCCTGCCCTCGTCTTTCCCAGTGCAATAAATCCTGACCATTACTCAATTCCCAGGACTATGTCTCCTGCTCTACGACTTGAGATTTCCAATTGCATATCATGTCAAACTCAACACATGCATATTAAGCTTCCTCTCCAAGGGGAATTTCTTTTCAAATTCTTGGTCAAAAATATTTTTTTTCCAAGCATCTAGGCTTAAAACTTTTGAGACATTTAAACCTTATTATTGACCTACTTAATAAATCCTATTCCTTGGATTTGCCTAATCATTTTGTCCCCAAAAGTGCTATCTTTCATTTTTGTCTCTGTGCTTAATTTCTAAGTATTTCCTTTGTGTGGAAAGCTCTGTCTTCACCTTCATCAATTTGATTCTTAGCATCCTTCACATTCAGCTTAATTTTCATTTCCTGTGAAGAAATTCCCAGTTGACTTAATATTTGTAGATTTCTTTCCACTTTAAAATTTCCAGATGACTTTCTTGTACTATATAATACATGAACATATTTTGTTATAAATTCTCCTCTATAATTTGTTCATAATTCACTATATATGTCTTCTTTCCATAACTAATGTATAAGGTACTTAAGAATACAAACTGGTAGATTATTTTTATTATTATTATTGCTGTTACCTTTACAGCTAAATAAATGAATGAAAATCAGTCATTAATAGTTGACTATTTATTTATATAAACCTCACTTTGTTTCAAATTAGTGGTATACTATAACAAGTAAGAGATCAGGCTTTGCCCTCGGACAGATACAGGTTTGTATCTCAGCTTAAGCATTTTCTAGCTTTGTGAACTTGAGTAAATTGCATAATCTCACTAAACCTCAGTGTTTTTAGTATAAAATGGAGATGTATGGAAACTTTCTCATAAGCTATGGATTGTTATGAGGGTGAAATTTTATCCCAGAAGAGTTCCTATCAGAGGAAGTCTCGATATGTCACGGCAAGTATTATTTATATCATTCTTTGCTATCATTAAAGAATATTGGGTAACATAGAAAAATAAATGGGAACAATATTAAAGGAAAAGCAATAACTTAAAATTATGACCAGCAAGAACACAAACAGATTGGGGACACAAAACCTGAAGGATATGTAGATACGCAATCCTAGATTGACAGTTAATGGGACTTTCCCACTAACTTTATCCAGACCTTCATAGTGAAAGGACTAGAGAGAATTGACGACTCTGGTGCGCATGGCTTTTGTAGAGCACAAGTTTGTTCTGGCTGCGTGCCCAGGTCCTGGATTAGGAAAAGGCCATGCTGATACAGCGCTTGTTTATTTATCAAATTTAACAAACATCTTTTGAATGCCTACTATAGGCAAAATCTGAAACGATGCCAGGAAAAAGTGCGTTAAAATCTCTCAGTCTACTTGGCCACTACATAGACAGCCTATTGGGTTTTATTTTGATATATTCTTGGCATGTGGAAAATAAATATTCTACTCTTGTATCACTATTGTGTTTTTCTTCTTTTCCAGCATCAACTTTATCCTAAATGTGGGCTGCAGTAGAACTTTAGGGCTTATCATTTCTGTAGGGTAACCACAAAATTTCTAAGTCTTTTTCTCTCCATCATATAACCAACTACCATACCCCAACTCCAATCATCTGCCTTTAAAGTGCCTTTGGTTCTTCATGTGTTTCAGCAGATATAACCAATATTTCATACCAGAATTTTCCACTGTAACCATATCTCTTAGGCACCCACCATGAATGTGATTTTGCATACCTTCTGGAGCCAGATGATTATAAATTCAATTATATAGTCTTTCAGACCTATTAAAACCCAATGGATATACAATTCTTTTAGTGTAGAACAACACAGCTCTCCAGCTGGCTATTTTGCTGACAGCAACACAAACACACTAGCTGTCTGAAGAGTTCCTTCATGCTTGTTCTTCTTCAGGGCCAGCAAAGTCCAGATTGATGAAGTGTAGTTCAGCTTTGGGAATCTGCTTGATTCACCAGATGCTTTGGTCTAATTAAGAGTCTTGAGTTTATTACCCAACATTTCTGAAAAATGTCAATCCTGTTCTAAGGACTGAATAGAAGACTGAAAAGTTAAGGCTACCCTCTCTTTATCCAGGGCCATGAATCTGCAGTAGCAACTGCTACTGTGCAGTAGCAACATGCGTGTTAATTCAGGGCCTCATTTCCTCAGTTGAATTGGAGAATGAAAGCATAGACTCAAACACAACACAACAAGGAAGGTAGACAAGGACGATTTAAAACATATAAAGGTTATTCTAGGAGTAAGGCTTTTGAATTATTAAGATGAAAACTCCAGCCACTAAGAAACTTCTGTAATATAACCAAACCCAATGAGAGAGATGCTAGGTAAACTCAAATGTGGTTTCAGTTTTATCTAAATCTCCAGTCCTGTCATCTGTTTATTTTCTCAGTAAGCATATTTTACTTATGCGCTGTTTACCAAATTAATTTTTATTAATTACTTTTTGTGTTAATCAAGTTATAAATGTATATAATTTTTAAAGTCAAATAGTTCTATGAAGTTAAAATAAAAAGTATAGTAATCCCATGTTGCTTACTCTCACATTTCTGCTTTCCAGAAGCAACCACTTTCACCTCTTTTAATAGCTTCTTTTTAGCAGTTAACTCCGTATTTCCAAGTAATATTCACATTTCTTGATTTTTTAAAAAATAATTATTTTCCAAAAATTTCCTGTGGTAGCCAGCCTTCAAGAAGACCCTCAATAAATCTCAATTATTGGTTTGTGGTTTTGTGTGGTTCCCTCCTATACTGAATAGGTCTGAGTGACTCGTGCCTCTCAATTTCACTTTTTCCCCTTGGAAACTCTCTATGTTAGAGCTCTTTGTGCTTCTGTTCCAGTCCAGACTGACTGCTTTCTGGGCTACTAAAAAGCTTTTGCCCTGATTATTCCTTGCACCACCATCGGGGGAATTCCTTATTTATTTTTTTATTCTCATGTTGTAGCCTCTGTTTCTTGGATTCCATATCTATCTCTTTCTTGGTTTACTCCTCTGTTTTGCTGTAGCAAATCCTTTAACAACTTTCCAAAAAAGAGTGCACAGAAGGGTAAGTTTTTGAGGCCTTGTATGAATGGAAAACTGTAAAACAATTTTATTCTACTCTTACACTAAATATCCCATTGAACAGTTGTTCTTTATTATTTCATATTATGAACTGTTTATTTTAGAATCAAGCTGTGTTGGAGACTTAAAAAGCTGCTTGAGACCATGTTTTTCAGAACTACTATACAATGAGAAACCTTAAGTTTGGTCACACTTAGAATTGTTAATTTTGTATACTTTTCCAGTGCAGAAAAACTAAAAGTGTTTTTCTTTTTTTTTTTCACTTGAGGGAAAATAAACACATAGAAGTTGGAGTAATAGACAACATTATTATGTGATATTTAGTTCCTAATTAACTTTTGTCAGAAAGATAAAAAGAAGAGATAATAGTGAGTTAAAATGTAGATACCTGAATTTGGTTTCAAAATACTAGGTAATAAAATAAATTATACAAATAGATGACATTACATATGTATTACATATATTTTATAAAATTTCTCAAATATTTTAAAAATGTAGTATTTTGATATTTAGCAATATAATTATATATTATGAATATATGATATATGAATATATAATTAGATAACATTATATGATATATAATATTAGGCAGAGGACTCAAAATTTTAAAATATTTTGTATTTATTCTGCACATTTTCTGAATCCAATAAATTCAACATTACATGTTGAAATGTCTACAGTACAAATGAAAATATCTGACACATTTCACACCAAAATGCCTTATTATTTTTGCAAAGTCTCTACCTTTCTTTGAATTACCTCATATATATTTTTAATTGTTTATGATTATTCATGGCTAGACTGGTGAAACAGATGTTTGCAAGGCTCACTGAGATATCTATAGGTGTTGATGACTCTAGAATGCTATATGAGACTTGTTATCAAGAAAGTAATTTGTTAAAGGGAATTAGTACACAACTAATGCAACATCTGACCATTTATTATGCTCTTTTAATAGAAACACATAATTATCCATAATAATTACATTATCAGAGGCAAGAAGGCTGCCACCTACTCAATGAACAAACACACATGGGCTTCTTAATGACGTTAACAGGAAAAAGAAAGTGATTAAGTGTAGTTGGGCACAAGGTGTGGTGGGTATAAAGAAATAGAAAGGGATGGCTACACCAATTAGACTTAAAAGGTAAATTGGTTTATATTCTCAAGGTCCTCGTAAAGCAGGTCAAGGAACTTGAACTTGGCCCTATGGAGAAGGAAGAGCAAATAGAGGTGTATGTAGATGAGTGAAATGATTCAGTTTGTGTTTTTAGGAAGGTAGCTGAAAGGCAATGAAGACAGTGGAAAAGAAAAGAGTCACTAGGAGTCACTAGAGTGAGAAATATCAGCTAGAAGGTGATTGTCCTAATCCCAGAAAAAGATAATGGGCTTAACTTTAAGCAGCCATGATAATGATAAAAGAAAAAGGAGTATATTGGTAAAACATTTCAGAGATAAAAATCCACATGTTTTCCAGAGTTCTTGGATATATAAAACAAGCAGAGAAAGCGTTAGGGGCTGAGGATGATTTGGGCCTCTGTCTTGGGAATGATAAAATAAAATAATAGTGTTTATTTATATGGCATACCGTACTTTATAAGCCTTTTCACATATGCTGCATTCCATTGTTTCAACAACCTTGTGATGAATTAACATGCATTAAATCACAGGTAGGGTTTCGGTAATGATCTTACAAAGGCTCTGACCACTGCTAAATCATTTCTTTGTAAGATGCTGTATGTAGGTTCTTTTCCCAGTCATCTTTTTTTTCCCCTATAAAATATATGTTGACTTGTGTTTCCCTCTTCAAAGACACTTGTGTTACCTCTATTGTCCCTAATTCTCCCCATGTTACAAGATAGATGGACTTCTACAATAGCTTATTCAACAGGCGTGTGTGTTGTGTCTCTGTGTCTCTAATAACAAAGTGATTTAGATAGTACTTCTCTAACTTTAATGTGCATATGAATCATCCCAGGATCTTGATAAAATGAAGATTCTGATTCAGTGGGTCTTGGAATGGGACCAGAAATTCTGTGTTTCTAACAAGCTCCCAGGTGATCTCAATGCTACCAGTCCCTGGAACACATTTTGATTAGAAAGGATTAGACTAAAGCCACATGTATACATACATGGACATGCACACACACATGCACACACCAAAGTACATTTGCTTAAGTAGGTGTACCATTCTGGAAAATTTATAATGTATCTGATTTCAATTTTAAAGTCACAATCATTTTCTCACAGGTTTCAAGGTGCTACCAATTGTATATGCATTTCTTTTCAGTAATAAAACCACATTCCATTTCTGTCTCTGTTGGCAGGCAGTTTCCTAAAGATTTCAAAACATGTCAACGGTCTTTTTCATGAAGAGATCTCATAAAGAACCACCTCATTGTTAGTTGTTCATTAATAGTTCTCTTACTGACAACTTGGATGGATGCCTCTTAATTTTGCAAGTATTTTAAAATTAAAATTATTTCCAAAGCATTTAAAATACTTCTGGCAATCATGTCCATTTGGAAGTAGAATTCTTAACTCTCCTCCTACAGGTCATTTCTTTTATAATTCCATCGCCTTGTGGGTTTTCTTAATGGTCCAAAAATTCCACAATGTACTCCATGTGCGCTGAAAGACATCTGAAATCATTGACTTGCCTCAGGGGCTCAGGATTAGGCAACTATCTGCTCTGCCTTTATGTAATTGGACTCGAAGAGGTGATCTCCTGTTTAGAAATTCCTTCTTTCTCTTTCTCCTCCTCCATCCCTCCACTTCCTCCACTTAGAGGAAATCCATTTATGGCTCGGATAAGTGTCTCGGACAAGGATCACATTTTTATCCCTATGGAAGTCTTTTAAGTCAGACCCCAAGAGGTGGATGATATCTCTTTGTGTACATGACAAAGAGTATAATCTTGAATACAGTGGTGGATCTTTATGATGTTCTAAGCAAGAACTAAGCCACTCTGGAGAAAGAAAGGCTCACACCTGCTCTTCAGTCCTTTAGTTCTCTACATGCTGGGCAGCTATAGGAGATATGTAGAAAGTAGAGGTTAATTTGTGCTGGCACTAATTTTGCAAAAAGTCTGGGGATCTGAGAGCTGGATGACCCATGAGAGTATCTCATCTAACTTCCTATTCAATTCAGGAATCCTTAATACAGCATCTTTGAGAGTCATTCAAGCTGCCATGAGTACTTTCTGAAGGGGAAGGACCCTAGTTGGACAGCTCCTGTTGTTAAAAATCTGTAGTCGTGAGCAATCATGTTTTCCATCAGTTGCTCTGATGTTTCATACTATTCCTGTTTCCCTCCTGTGCTTAGATTACCTGTTTTTGCCTTTTCAAGTTTACTGTGTTATTAATTCCTCGTTCAAAGCTTCCGATATTACAACTTGAGAGCCCTCCTCAAATGATTTCACTTTAGTTAGGAGTTTTGTATTCATGAAAATATATCAGATCTGAACTCTCACACATATTATTGCTAAGTCGGTGTCTCATTGCTGAATTTGGAATGTCAGTGGCACTCTGGTTTCAAACACCTTTCTGTCCTCTTAAGAGATGTGATGAAGTCTGTCTCACCATAGACCGTGCACCTTTTCTCTCCCATTTTTAGATGCACCAATAAAGAGTTAAACAGCGTGCATTAGGCCACCCATACTGCTGGTGACCCATCTGGGAATACATCCTAGGAAACTTGGCTCCCTCTCCAGTGGGCCACATGACCATCAATTTTGATGACTGTAAATTCACATAGTACTTTTCCTGCTGAACATGTGGGAGACAATCACATTAGCAAACTGGAAAAGTCAGTATATGTTAAGTAACTTTCTTAACTGAAAAGTGTGGGTTTTCCAGGATTCCCACTGCTACTGACTGTAAATGATCCACATTTTGTTAATGAGATTATGACACATGGCGTTTTTGAAGGTCCTTTCAATGCAAGCTGACTTAATATTCACAATCTCGGGCTTTTGCTTTGCCTGACACTGATTTTGCCCAATGACATCCTCCTAATAAGGCACATCTGACTGTTGGCAGCTGCAGCTGCTGTTAAATTCTTCATGGCTTCTCTGCTGTGCCCTCCAATATGCTTCCTGAGAGGCTGAGCTATTCTCTGCTTAAAATTTCAGCTATATACTTCTAAACCTGAAACAGATGTTATCTTGGCTGCTGTCATTTGCCATCAGCTCCTTTATTACAAAGCAGGTACAAAGCAAGCAATTTGCTGACCTCACTCTGTAGAGAAAGAAAAAAAGAAGGAGAGAAGGTGAAACAGGAGAGGGAAAGAGAATAAATAGATAAATTAGAGGAATAAAGCCACATGGAGACAGAGCACAACCACTTGAGCATCTATTATCCTAATATCATATGCTATAGTTTGGCTACTGCTGATGGGCTGGCATCCCTCTTGAATCATAGTTGTGGCCACCCAGATTAACTATGTGAGCTGATCTCTTGATTTAATATCAGTTTGCTCTTTTTAGCTCCCATGTCATTTACTGTCTCAAAAAAAAAAAAAAAAAAAAACGTACTGCTTATTACTAAGCCGTCTGTGTTTTCAAGAACCCACGGTCTATTTTTTTTTCCCCTTTCTTCTTTTTGTATGGGAACCAGGAACTAGAAAACATTAAATGAGAAAAATTAACCACTCAGAAAAGGTGGAAGCCCAGAGAAAAGGGGGTTTGTCTTTTATGGTTTGCACTTTGTAAGCTGTGGGTGTGACTCAATTTCCTCACCACCCACATAAAAAAAGGTTGCCACCCAATCGCTGTTTTTTCTATCCAAAACCCCTCCCCTTTGATTTTGGCTAAGAGAGACCCTAAGAAAGACTGCCCTTTCTGGACGTTGCACACTGTGACATATAAAAGCTGTTAGCTGCTCCCGTAGCCAGCAGCATTCAAACCTTGCAGAGTTTTGCTCTCTGAGAGTTTGTAATAAGACACACTCCTCTTACAAGAGTTCATGCTACAACATAGCAAAGAACTTTAAATTTTTGGAAGAACAGTATATTCATTTTGGCATTGTGCAGAGGTAAGCTCTTTAGCTCAACAAGTTTATATTGCATGCATTGATTTTAAAGTAGCTCACATTTTTTTTTTTTTTTTTAAGAAATGAGATTGGATTACTATAACTTTTTTGTATGTATTCTATCACTGGGTGTACCTATATGTCTGGGAGACATTGTCAGCACATTCTCTGTTGTTACCTGTAATGCATCTTTCCTCTTCACTGTCAAGGTGAACTTCAGTTCCTAAAGATTTCCCACTGCAAATAAATATGCAGTAATGCATTTTGTGGTTCAGGCATTTGGGGGCAAATGGTTCACATTCATTTTAGGGTTAGTGGTCATGCTGTTCATTTTTCTCTAGTTGTAGAAAGTTCCTCTTAGGGGTCTGCCTCGTAACACTAAACAAAATGAATACTGTAGTTTATCTCCTAGGCTTGAGTTCAACATTTGTATGGATTTTTGGAGAAAGTCAAATCAAGCAATGCTCCCAAATGATAACTTTGTAAATTCATACCCTCTGGCCCTATTTTTTTTTTCATAGACCCTAACTCTACCTTTCTACTTTAAAGCAAAGTAAACTCGGTGGCCTCTTCTTCTCCACCCCTCAAAATGATAGCAATCTCTGCCGTCAGCAGTGCGCTCCTGCTCTGCCTTCTCTGTGAAGCGAGCACCGCCGTCTTACTCAATTCCACTGACTCATCCCCGCCAACCAATAATTTCACTGATATTGAAGCAGCTCTGAAAGCGCAACTAGATTCTGCGGATATCCCCAAAGCCAGGCGGAAGCGCTACATTTCGCAGAATGACATGATCGCTATTCTTGATTATCATAATCAAGTTCGGGGCAAAGTGTTCCCACCGGCAGCAAACATGGAATATATGGTAAGACGAAATATTTTTCTTTGAGTTCTGAGTGAGAACGCTTTAAACTGTATGTTAGAAAAACCTGAAGGGACCACGAGTGTTTATATGTCGAGGGATATGGGTTTCTTACACATTTTGACTTGGGCAAGGTTCTTATATGCCTAATAATGTTAAGTACTGTCATAGAATTAGAAGAGAGAGAGAGAGAGAAACAGACATAGAGAAAGAAACAGAGTACACACAGAGAGAGAATCTATATAGACTTTTCTTCTGTGAGTTCCAAAACCACTGGTGAATCGTATCTTATACAAGGAACATAGATAAAAAGTGGGGAGCATTGACCAAATTTGGAAGGTCCACTTTTGAAAAAAAAAAATCACTGGAACTTTTAATCTGTGCTTTATCTAGTAGTTATATTCATCAGCTAAAACATTTCTTGGAAATATTTCTTAAAATTGTAGGTTTCATGTGCATGATTTATTCTCTGGGTAGGTGTCTTTTCCCTTTCTTGGACAAAGCTCTTACTGACGCTAATCTATTTGTATTCTAAGAGAACATGCTGGCTTTCCCCTCCTTGTGATTTAATGCTTTGTCCTTCAGATAACAGTGAAGCCAGTGCACTCGCACAGTGTTCCAACTTACTGTGAGCACATTCTTTGCTCTCTCTCTTAAAAATAGACTATGTTTAAATCATTTTACTTAGAAAGTAAAAAAAAAAAATATTGAGTTGGTATTGGAAAAAAAAAAAGTCTTGTTAAAGTTTATTTTTGGTTTTGAGTTTATGCAAGGTTACGATTTAAAATCCAGCATCTTACAAGGTCACAGCGTGGAGCCTGTTCAAGGCAATGAAGGTCACCAATACAGTGTTTCCAGACTGGCAGGGGGGAGCTGATACCACTAACAATCTATAGGTGCTGAACTAAAATTTGGAATTTCTATAAGATTGTAGATTAACCTATTTTATATAAATGAGCTTTTTAAGTTTGACTAGTTGCTGATGCCAGTGTCACAGCAAAAATAAAGACTTGCCAAAAAATGTAAAAAATGAAGACTTGCCAAATAATTGTCCTTCATAGTTCATAGAAGTACAATTTTTTTCTTTTTCCTTTAGAAGTACAATTTAGACTCTATAAAAATGCATTTTCCCAAATTTGTGAAAAAAGAAATGATCTAATCTGTCCTGGTATATGAGGGGCAATGTAGTCTCATGATCAAGAACATGGGCTCTGGAATCTAAATGCTTGAGTTCAAATCCTAATCCTGAAGTAAAAGCTGTGTAAACTCACTGCCTCATTGCATTTCATTTTCTTCATCTCTAATGTGAAGATGAAGGTAGTATCTATTACACAGAGTTGTTGTGATGAACGCATGAGTTGAGGAGTAGAATACTAAGACCAGAGCCCATAGCTAAATACTTGTTCAACAAACATTAGTTTTTATGGGTTTCTTTGAACTTCTTGTGAAAGGTGTTCAGTGAAAACCCATTCAAGATCTAAAAATAGAAAGTTACATAGAAGTGATGTTTCTAGAAGGTAATGTAGACATGTAAAAAGAAGAGAAAAAAATAAGTTTAAGAAATTACTATAAGTTATGAAAGAAGTATGCATAAGGCTCTATGTGAGCTTAGAAAACCATAAGCTCGTCTCGACCACGAGTTTAGGGAATTTGCAGCCATCACATCGCTCCGCAGACTAAGATGAGGACCAAGACTGCGGAGCCAGCTTTGGAGGTGAGCTCATGTGGGTCCAAATTCTAACTCTGCCACTTACCTCATGGGCTTGTGTAAGTTACTTAATGTATCTAACTAAGCCCAATTTCCTTCTCTGCAAAATGGGAATAATAGTATACATAGTAATTAATCAATAAATTATACAATTAACTCTTTATTATATTGAAGCCAGAGGGACCCCCATGAGTAAATGTGTAGGTGGGTACAACACAGCAGCAATAGCTTGAAGAAAAGCCAAATTTTTCTAGTTATAGTTTCCCTGCTTATCAAGAATTAATTCATTCCACATGCATTTATTTAATTGCTCCTACGTGCCAAGGACTTGACTAATTGTTTCCATAGATGATCTCATTTGATAGTTCACATTCTCCATGTGAGGTTAAGATTGTGATCTTCATTTTAAAAATGAAATCACTTAGACCCAGAGAAGTTAATGACTAGGAGAAGGTGGTATGGATAATGAATGGTATTGCTGGAATTAGAATTTAGATCTGTGCAATTCCAAAGTCCATGCTTTATTGTCATGCTTTATTGAAGATGTCAGAGTATCTTTGTTTCCTCCCTTAAAGTACCAGCTAAATCCTATAGTATTCATATGCTATTTATTATTCCTTTCTTCTTATTTTCTTCCTAAATATCAAAACCACTATATATGATTTATAACAACTAGATACAATGATGATTATATAGGAGATGCTTTATAAATCTTCCTTGATTCAGTAAAAGTCATGAGAAACAGTAGTCAGAACAGTAAGTGCTATAAAGTAAAATAGGGACTGTTTCAAATACTCATGTAAATATTGTGCATGTACTTCATTCACACAAGTATTTATTCATTTAAGATTTATTGAGCATTTACTATATGTTAGGCACTATCCTGAGTACTGTGAATACATGAGTGACTAACATAGACATCCTGGGTCCCCTGGGGGAGGAATCAGATAATAAATCAGACAAATAAATAAATTACATAGGATGTTAGAAGGTGATAAGGTTATGAAGAAACATGAAGATAGCTGTGGTGAGGTTTTGATATTTGCTAGGTGTCTGAGAAGAGCTCCCTGGGAAGGGCCTGGAAGGAGGTGAGGGAGTGAGCCACACCCACAGGCTAGGAGACAGAGGCAGAATGAGGAGCCAGGACAAAGGCCCGGGGAGGCAAGAGAAAATGGATTAGTTCATTTAGAAAAATGTGCTCATTTTAGTGAAATCATAAGTTAGAAGGACTTTTTGAGTCATTTGGCCACTGGAAATAGTTAAACTGGATCCCTCATGAAGACCTAGAGGAACTTGGAGAGAAGTACAGTATAACAGGTGGCTTGGAGGCTGGAGAAGGGAATTGTCAGTGACTTTAATTCTCTAGGCTAAGTGAAAAATACAGATCTGTTGCCTGCAGTTTAACTTGTTTAACATGGGTTTGGATTGTGAGCATTTGAAAGCTAGTGCTGTTCCTCACCTGTTCTATGAACCTCAAAAATATAGGACACCCCTCACTATGACAACCTCACAATTATTTGTGCTCTGAATCATCAACCATGTTTTCAAATTATCTTCCTTAGTGAGTGATGTCACCCAAGGGAGCCTCTAGAAGATGGCCTTTGGCTCAGGGCTTCTTCTCATGGCACCAACCTGATTTCTAATCCCTTTCATCTGCAAGTCTCTGAGCCTTTGACCATGCCAGTTTCTCTCCCTGCAAAGTCTCCTCCTTAACTTATTCTTTTATTTATAATCCTACCATTCAAGTTTGTGATTTCAGAATGCTTCTTATATCCACAACCACGTGTGATTTCTCCTCCTTTTGAACTGGGGCAGGCCCTGATGTCTGTCATATGGCTCCCATCACTTAATTTATGGTTATTTGTGCATTTCTTGCAAACTTCCTAAATTTGAGCTTTCAGGATGCTAAGTCTATGTTTATTTGTCTTTGAGTCTCTTATTTTCTTGGGCAATTTCTTGTACATAGATGATGATCAACCATTTTTTGTTGAATTTAGTTGAAATCCTTGTGAATTGTTGTATAAGTAGCATCAATTTTGATATTATTATAAATATTTTAATAGAAGTTTTTCTCATCATTTATAATAATATTTTATCCCACACACTTGAAAGAAAAAATCCCTCCAGATTAATTTTAACCTCCTTAAGTACTGGGTTATATTTAATAGTATAGACTTGACTAAATAAAGCAAAAGCAATTTGAACACCAGGATACTGATGTTCATATTTTGGTTCTATAGTATTTTCTTTGGATGTATTGTCCATACTTTTAGTAAAAACAAAACAAAACAAAACATTATTCAAAATATTTAGTTTTCTAAAACAGTATCTTTTCACAGAAATAATAATATAGACAGAACTTAAAATATACAAGTGAAACTTCTTTACTCTTGGCTTCTGTTCTACAATTAATTTATTGACTAATTTCCAGAGCTCCCTGGACACCAGATGTTTTTTATTCTTCCTAAAGGCAGCTTAAACCATGACTCTAAACCACAAACCACACTAAGTTTCTTAGAATAAGAATTATCTCCAAAAGAATGAAATTGCAAGACCCACACATAGAGTAAAATTTGTAGCATGTTCTCTAAATTCAAGTCAATTGAATAAGTTAATTTTAAAAACTTTGAGGTTCCTCCATGAGAGGAAGAGATCCAAAATAACAAAAAAAAAAAACTTTGTCTTTAAAGTATAAACAATACAGTAAGAACAAAACCACTAAGCATATAATTCAGTATAATATACTGCTGCATAAGACTGATGTCATAAAAGAAGGACAGAGAAATACCATGCAGGAGTCAGAGACCGAAGCAATAATCTCTGGTCGGCAAATCATGAAAGGCTCCCTGGAGGAGGAACTTTATGCTCAGGAAGGGCAGGCTTGGCTGTTACAGCAGGCAAAGCAATGCGTGAACAAAATCACTGAGAGAGAAAAAACCAGTATACTTTAGCCACATGCTTGAGGCATTTGGGAAAATATTGAGGATTCCTTAATACAAAAGCAATTAGGGAGACTGTGAAGGTTCTAGGGAGGGTCAGAGGTGCGTTTCAGAAGGATGACCCTGGCAGTTGATGGAGCTGATATTGGCAGTGAAAGTGGCCAGAGAGGTGGTGGCCACTGAGTCAGCAATGTCATTCCTTCAGGCAAAAGTAAGGAGGAGGTACAGCTGCACCTCCACACAGTGACGGGCAGGAGCAATGAACTGAGCTGTGTGCGTAGAGAGCAGTCTTCTCAGACAGTACAGATAATGATGGGAATGAACTGATCACCTTAAAACCGAAAGACAATGTATAATGCAATTTCAAGAAGAGAAAAATAGCTATATTGGTAATAATGGCCTATTTTATTTATGCATGTATTTAGTGCTGCAAATATTATTTGCAGAGCTAAAGGAATAAGCCTTTGTATACTTTTCTGGAAAAGAGAAAAAAATCCTGGTTACCAAGTCACGGCCTTGCTAGTAACGTAACAGAATACATGACTTGAATGAATGAATGGAGAACAGATTAATCCATCCTTGGAAAGTGCCAATAAACCACTTGCCCGGAGTGATAATTTATGACTTAGGAATAAAGAAAAAGCTGATTTTGTGTATTTGGGCTTCATGTGGCAGAGAATGTAAACTTTTTGGTTTTCTTTATTCAGTAGTTGGATAAACACTTGTAGTGAGTGTCCCCAAAGATACATACTCTAATGCAGCCATATATTGTCCCAGATGGCACATTTCCTCTCCTTTGGGAAGGATAACTCAATTTTCTTGTTGTAAACATGAGAAATTTGATGTGTCTAATCTAAACCTCTTCAGGGAATGCTTTCGTGACCACTGGGAGGCCTCCTGGGAGCCGCTGTCAGTAAGCGGTGCGCTGAGAACTTCTGACAGCAGGGCTTGTCTCCAGCACGTTCAGAACCCTGCATTCCTGCCCTCCTGCATGCAGAGCCTCTTCAGTGTCTTGGCTTCCAGTAAAGACTGGGCACACTTTGTAGGAATTTTCTTCCAGGGGGCATGCATGCTGCTCAGGATTGTCTTTGAATGAAGAAGGTAGTGACCTTGAAGGTTCTTGGCTTTTGTTCAGCTCTCCACATATGGGGCCAGCTGAGGGTAAGAACGTTTTGTTTCTTACCATTTTCCATGTGTGTTCTAAGAAGTGCAAATATAAAAACATTAACACAGTATGACCCAAAACCTCACCATCAGGTGGCAGGTAGAAATGCCATCAATCACAGGTAGGCCATATATATGGTGACCATATTTCCTAGTGTTCAACACTGCTTTTTGGTGGCAATGGATATTTGACTACATACAATGGTGTAGAAAAATAATTTTATTTTGTTCTTGCTGGGTATTTATAGAACCTAGCATCAGATCTGTCCCACAGAGAATACCAACTATTTGTGGAACAACTGAATGAGGTCTTTTAACTTTTCTGGCTAGAGGGTGTGACTGTGGTGCTCTGGTGGGCAAGAGTTGATCATTATCCAATCACTCATTCCACAGTGTTTATTCACGTGCCTGGCGCTGTGGTGAGGGACTCGATGGGGACAGTGGGCAAGGCAGCATGCTGAGTGCCGAGGTAGAATAAATGCAGGTGCTTTGGGATCACATGGGCAGACCTAGCCCAGACTTGGACTAGGGGTAGGAGGGCAGGGAAAGCTTCCAGAAGGAATGATTTTAAATGTTAAATATGAAAAATGAATACAAGTTATACAAGAGGGAGTTAAGGAAAATGGGAATGTACAGTAGTTACAAGAGGTTGTTCTAAGAAGGTACATTGTACATACACTAAAGCACAGATAAAACTTCCATGTGGCTTGGGTTTAGGGTATAAAAGAAAGAGTGATATTTGATGAAGTGGAAGAAGGCCTCTAGAAACTTATATGAATGTTATTCAAAGATCAAGGGGAGTCATTGAAGATTTTAAGCAGGGGAGTTATGTAATCACATTTGCCTTTCAGAAAGGTGGTTCTGGCCAGACGGTGAGGAAGGTGTTGGAGGGGGAGGCAGGGTAAAGGAAGGATGCAGTAAGGAGGCCATTAGGATGGTCTGGGTGGGAGAGAATTGAAACCTCAGCTCATTTTAAGGTGATAGAGATGTGACGAAGGCAATTAGGGCTGTGAATATTTAAGGTGCAAATCAGTGGGAGGAGTAAGTGATTTTTATGCTGAAGTTGAATGAGGATTTATATGATGTCAAGTCAAGGAGGATGCCTGCATTTCTGACAGGGATAATTAAGTTTTTCTGAGTTAGAAAACCCGAAATAAAGAGCAGAATTCAGGAAGCCTTTAAGAGGCTGCAGGTTTATCACCCAGGACACACACCTATGGGAGTTGAAAAGAGTAGCTGGAGTGTGGGAGGGAACATTCTTCTACTACAAAGAATTTTGGATGGGAATATCCCTCGGTAGTCAAAATGGACCACTTGGCATAATAGAGGTAGGGTAGTGTCATAGAGACAGCATGGATGGATGATTTTATGTCTGGGAATCTACTCGAGCATTTTTGCAAGAAAACATAACTTTTTTTTTTTTTGGGGGGAGAATAAGTGCTGAGACATAGCCATCCCTAATCCAAAATCTGTTTCAGGACCCTAAGTAGCACCAGACCTACCTAGTCCTCCTGACACACTCAGGATAAGGTGTTCTTGGAAACTAATCAAAAGATTTCAGAAGAATAGAAGTCGACTAGTCTGGCTAGTCTGCTGTCATGGATTTAGCATGTCTGAAAACCATTTAATAACCAGCCAGTGGCCATTAAGTAGTTATGAACTTGACATGTTTGCTTGTCTATGAGAATTTCTGAAGAATTGTGTGGGAGGGAGCAAGGAAGATAAAAACTAACAGTTTTTAAATGATCAAGAAAAATATGTGGCATAAAATACGTCTTGTTCTGAGGTTTGGATGGATGAGATTTGAATGCTTCCAGTTTATGTTATCCATAGCATTTGAGATCAGGTCCCTAGCATTTCTTTTTTTTTTTACACGAATATGGAAAAATGCCCAAAAAGTTGTGTTTTTAGACTGAACTTTTCATAAAACCTCTTAAAATTTCATACCACATACTCCAAATTAAAACAGTCCAAAAATGTTACTTAAGGGCACACTACTTTTTCCTACTACAAAGTGCATCAAATTCACATTTAATAATTTAGTTAAATATGAACATTCTACCAAATCTGTCTCTGCATTCCAGGGAGATCATGTTTTCAGCAGGCAGTAGGTAGGCGGAAAGGCATTTGAATTCTTCTGACCAAGTGGGCAATGGCAAGATATGGGATTTGCACGTGTATCACAGAATAGCTCAACAATCTAGAAATCAGTTCTTAGAACACTGTAACTTTGAGTTGGTGAAGAAAAATTAACCCCACATGAAAATGTTTTCCTGGCTCACAATTCCAATATGAAATGATAGCTGGTGGGTATTATATTTCTCTGAAAAGGGGAACTATTGCCAGAATCCATCAATGAGTGGTCTTAAAATTTAAAGATAAAACATATGTTAGAGAGGGATCTAAGGTGGGGAATGAATAAGTTTGAAAATTTCTAAAATCTTCTCTGATTTTTAGCTTCCACTGTCTGTAAATAAGCTCTTTATTTTCTCCTCACAATTCTATTTCTGACTATTTAGTTGCTTCAGGGTTCATCCGTTTTCACTTTATCTGATTGCCGGCTTAGCGGAGGTTAACGCTTGATGTCTCTTAAATTCAGGCAGCCAGATAATGTGATCAAAAATGCACCTCACTGCTTCCCATTTTAGGCAACTTTCTAGTTCACCGACTCCACCCACATCCCCAAATCCCTGACAATGCTAATAGTTGTCATTAAGTACACCCTTGCTGTGCTAGAGCCATGTTAACTACTCATGAGTCGCTGTTTCCCCTAACCCTCACAAGTCTTGAAAGATGGGGACAATTTTCCTACTGTAGAGATAGAGAAACTGAAGTCTGGAGGGCATAAATAATTTCCCCAAGGTCACAGAGCAAGTAAATCAAAATGATAAGAATGCGGTTCTGACAACAAGCCCATGTTTTAAAGGACGGTACATTATGTGCTCCCTTTCATGTGTCCATCTCTGCTGCCCTTGAGCCTGTGGATGGAGAATTTCCTTATGTGCATTTCATCTGAGGACAACACTGAACATTGGAAAGAATTTCTTCATGTGGAATCAAATCTTTCTCCCTGTGCTCTTTCTACCCTTGGAAACTGTACACAAAACCTCTGCATTATGATAGAGTGTCAAGTCTTAGAATGGATAGTAAGAGGGAAGAAAACCTCTATGTCATTGACCTTTTGATGCCCAGTCACTAAGCCCTTTCTCAGCCTCCAGCTGGTTGTGTTAAACACATATCATCTCTCCCATCCAGAGTGTTGCCAACTCAGGGGAGGCTGCACAAAGATACTTGATTTCTAATTTCTTAAAGTTGTGTCATTAGGAAAATGGAAAATCAAGGCCCTCCCCGCCCATCCCTCACTCCACACAGGCACACATGAACCGTGCCAATTAGATCATCTTGGGAACTGGAAGCCCTGTGGCTCTGAGCAAGGAATGACCCTCAGAGGTTGTCCTCCCTGGCTGGGTTCCAGCATGTGTATATTCTTCTGAGGGAAAGATGCCTGGAATTTATGTCACCTGACCAGTGCAGAGCAGAGATGACAAATTACTCTCCAATTACTCTCCATCTGTGGGCACATCCTAAAGTTAGCCTGGCAGATTCAGCGGGCATATTCTCCTGCTGATTTATAGTCTCATAAACTGAGTTGCTTATGGGTATTATAGGTGTATTTTAAATGCATATTTGATGTTGCAGTAATGGAAAGGGATTGCCTTACTTTTAAAAATTTTTTTTCTTTTTGAAGATTTGGATTTTCAGGAAGTTACATAAATATTTCTCCCACATGTTGCATCTGATATCCCTGTTGATAAAGCCATTTAGAATTCCCCTGAGCACAGAACCACTTTGCCAAGTACACATTCAAAGTCTCCAACCCTGCAAATTTGATGTAATAGGTCCAGGATTGGGCTAGACACATGCCTTCTCAAAAGTTCCCCGGGAGATTCTGGAGTTATTTCCCTGATGAGGACTCTAAAATGTGCTTTAAGGTCATGGTTCAGGACTCAAAACTGAGTTGAGGAAAATATTATGTGGCTCAAATATCTATGCATTTGTCAAGAGACTATATACTGAAAGAATAGGTTAAAACAAACAAAAAAAGAGTTATTACAGGTATAATTTCCATATTATCACTTAACTTCACTTGATAATTCATTCAGCTCCGACTTTGAGCAACTGTATGGACACAATGAGAAAGCTACAGATATCTACAACATGGAATGACCCTCACTGGGAATGTGCTTGATTGACTAAGAAAACTTCAAAAGAAGCAAAATTTTTAAGTAGCACATGACTCTTTGGTGCTTCTTTATATCATGTATTATATACATTATATATGCATCTGTATATAAAATAAGGTACTTGCATAATGTAAAATGATTTGAAATTATTCACTTATTTGTTTGGTAGCATTTATTGTCTGTCTGCCCCTGAAACTTTAAGGTAGAGTCATGTCAGTCCTGCTGTTTAATTCAAAGTACCCAGTGCCTCTCAATAAATATTCATTTACTGGCTATCTAAATGAATGAATTGCCTAGGGTTATATTGGTTAATATGGCAATTTGCATTTCTTACATTTGTAATTGTTGAAGACAAAGCAGCGGTCACTATTTGGTAAATTCGTTTGTAAGGGAGTTTGGGGCAAAGATCACTCCAGAGTCATTACTTCCTGCCACCATCACAGATATTAAGAGCGAAGAAAGGTCATCTGTGTAAGCATAACTGTGACAATGTACGGCAGAGGCCATAACTCTCAATAGACATGTTTAGTTTGCTGTGCATAGTGCTGAAGTACAGAGTTTTACACGTGCAAAAATTATTTGCCAAAATGTGACAGTTGATAGATTTCACATATACATCAGGGTTTGTAGATTATCCCCAGGAGTGGTAAGGTCTAGGGCCCACTTTCTACTTGTCAGCAATGGGTTGGAGAGGAGTAGGCTCTTCCAGTAGGGCAAATTCTGCTGGTTTCTGAGTCTCTCTCCTTCCTCTTAATATAACTGTCCAGAAGTCAAGCCATAGTTGCCACATGTCATCTTATACCCTATACTGCTTTTCTCATTTTCATTACCAGACCATTCTCCCAAGCCAATCATTTGAGTTTGATTATGTTATAGAGAGTCTCGCTGTTTCAAAGCACTTGACTGAAGTACAGTTTTCCAGTGCACATTTAACCCTGCATAGAGCCAAAGCATTGGAAATTTCTTGCCTTGATTTCCTACTCAACAATGTATTTTTAAAAAGTTATCACTACTTTTATTTTATCTATTCCTTCATTAATTTATACAGTAAGGCTGTATTGACCATTCCCTCATTTAAAAGTCTCTTTCAATAATCCAGATAACAAATGATGGTGGCATTGATCAAGGTGGTGGCAATAGTGGTGGTGGTCAGTGGCTATCTTCTGAATATACAGTATTTTGAAGGTAGGGTTAACCAGATCTGGCTGAGCAGATACAGATTATGAAAAAAACAGTAAAGAAAACTCTACTAGAATTTTGGCCTAGTAGAGCAAAAAGAAAAGCAGTCAGTAAACGTTTTCTGTAAAGGACCAGACAGTAAATATGTTCAGCTTTTCAGGCCTTATGGTCTATGTTGCAACTACTTAACTCTGCTTTTGCAGCAGGGAAACAGCCGTAAACAGTATGTCACAGGCAATGGGACAGATGTGGCCCACTTGCCATAGTTAGCTAACCCCTGAACTAGAGGAAGGGCATTTTCATTCGCTGGTAGGAGGAAGACTACAGGAGCAGCTGATTTGGATGGGTTGGGTAAGGTTGCGAATGTCTGGAGCTTAATTTTGGACATGTTAAGTAGAGGTTTAAAGTAGGTAGGTGAATAAATTAGTCTGGGAATTCAGCCGAGAGATATAATTTGGAATAACACCATCAACATGTAAGTGGTATTTCAATCCATAAGACTGGCTGAGGTTACTGAGGCTGGGAATGCAAATAAAGCAGAGAAGGAAAAAAAAAAAGGAAGTTGGGGGGTGGGGGGAGGCGGTTTGGGAGATGAGGAGGAATCAGCAAAGAGGTGGAGACGCAGCAGCCAGAGAGAAACAAGGCAAGTGTGGAGTCATGGAGTGAAGGGATAGAAGCGTGTCCAGGAGGAGCAAGTGGTCAGAAATGCCAGAAACTGCTGATGGACCAACCAAGTAAGGTGATGACCAGGAAATGACCTCTGAAGACCTTAGAGAAAGCAGTTGGGTGGAGTGGGATGGGGTGGAAAACCTGCCTGAGGTGGGCTCAAGAGAGCATGGAGAAGAAAAACTGGAAATTTCCTCTCTCAAGGAATTTTTTTGTAAAAGGAAGGAGAAAAATGGCATAGTAGTTGGAATAGGAAAAGGGCTCAAGAGAGGGCTTTTTAAAATGTGTTTGTTTTTAAAATATTTATGATTTTGGCAATGATTCAGTTTAGAGCCCCTAAAAAAGTGTACCTTACATCATGTCTTTATAGATAAAGAAAACTACATGAAAGATAGTTCTCATCATATTTAAGGAAAGTCTTCATTATCTTCTTTCAAACATTTACAAAATTCTTAGGCTCTTATTTAAAATTTTTTTATATATATAATGTAGTCTCATATTTTGTAGTTATGTTGTTTGAGGCTGGAGGAATTGTTTTTTTTAAATCAAGTTCCTTTAACCCTCTCCTTCTACTCTTACAAAGTAGAACCATGTTAATATCATTTAATTAACCTAATCAGTACCCCAACATTTTCCTATGGAAGCCCTTCCTCTTCCTCTGCCCCATCCAGCTGAACCAAGGCTCAGTGCTGCCCTCCTGGCTGGTTTAACACGGGTTCTTGTATATTCAGCTCTGTTTTCTTTATTGGCCATTTCACAAGCATTTCTATCTAATGAGGATAAACCTACCAAATTTTTTTTTTTTTTTTTTTGAGACAGAGTCTCACTTTGTTGCCCGGGTTAGAGTGCCCTGGCATCAGCCTAGCTCACAGCAACCTCAAACTCCTGGGCTTAAGCGATCCTCCTGCCTCAGCCTCCTGAATAGCTGGGACTACAAGCATGCGCCACCATGCCTGGCTAATTTTTTCTATATATATTTTAGTTGGCCAGATAATTTCTTTCTATTTTTAGTAGAGACGGGGGTCTCGCTCTTGCTCAGGCTGGTCTCGAACTCCTGACCTCGAGCGATCCACCCGCCTCGGCCTCCCAGAGTGCTAGGATTACAGGCGTGAGCCACCACGCCCGGCCAAACCTACCAATTTTAAAACAGAACCACAATCATGCCCAAGAAGTGTTTTGAAGCTTTTGGCTGCCCTCAGGGGAAATAATTTTGGCATCACTTAATTTTTTTTAATGGCCATTTCTCACTTCTGTAAGCCAGCTCTCTTTTCCCAATCAGACTAAGAAAAAGATTAAATAGACCTAGCTAAAATACATAAAAAGCCAAAAACTTCTCTATATAAAATGCCTTTACATTCTATCTAAATATATGAGAAATAACCACATAATTATCCAGGAAAATAAGTGTCTATAGGACATGTCATACTGTCTCCAATGCCATTGCTATCATAGCATCCATGACAATAGCCAATTTGTAAATCTGTCTCCAAAAATTAAAGATGTGATATTTTTATTTTTAGCATTTTATGACTTTGAAGATGGTTTCTATGTGCAGAATAGATTTTTCAAATGTCATTTTAATTTTAAAATTAATATTCTTATTCCTTCCCTAAATTTTTGGATTCAATTTATGAATCTTTTTGTTCTCTTCATAAACATAGCAAGTTTTGTCAATCACATTTATTTAATGTTTGTTATCACTTACAAATTAAATTTTATAAACTGCATTTATAGTTTTAATGTATTCAATTTTCTTTTTCAGTATTTTAATTGATTTATTCATAATAATACTTTCCTTATATTTAAATAGGTCATAATTCTAAGAAATACAGTAACTCTTAAGTTCTTTTAAATTTTGCAATATTGTTTTAAAACTTTAATAGATTTTCTTATCGTTTTCAACTTGAAATCATGACTTCAAGTAATTACCCATATATATATTTTTTTATTGAAAATATGACTAGCATGTTACTGTAGTAGGCCACATTCTCTTAACCATTACAAATATTAGTAATATCAAATAAGCACAGAGTCCTTAGCCAAAAAATCTATCTTTTTAAACCTTAAATTTGATCGTTTTAAACACTTCTACACTTAATTTTTACATTTGGAGTTAAAAGATCTTACCTACCTAAGTGAAAAAAAGAAATGTCATCTCACAAGTTTAAAGGTATAGTCCCAAGTAATTGTTGGGTTGCCTTCCATTTCTTATTGCATTGCTTATTGCCCAGAAATGCTGGCTGGAAAATTTGGGGGTACTGATTAGATTAATTAAATGATATTAAAATGGTTCTACTTTGTAAGAGTAGAAGGAGAGGGTTAAAGGAACTTGATTTAAAAAAAAAAGTCCCTCCAGCCTCAAACAACATAACTACAAAATATGGGACTACATTATGCATATGAAAAAATTAGCTACGTTTTTTTAAGAACAATAGTTACTATTTTCTAAATGTATTTAATTGAACCATAATGTACCATATTTTTATAACACCTTATATAACATTGTCAAGTTATTTTTATCATAGTTTGCTTGCAGTTCATACCAACTAAAATGTAAATTCTCATTATTACTATTAAAGATGCAAATGATAAAAATTTGAAGGATCATGGGATTTATTATAGAATAAAACAGTTTGACCTTTAAAAGTTGCAATATAATGTTAGACATTGTTAATTTTGGTAAATCAATTTGAATGAATTTGATCATTTTTTAAAAATATATAATAGCATGTCTTCTTGTTGCTGTGGAAATGACCTCTAGGATCACCAACTGATCCTAGATCAGTTGTTGGATTCAAATTTCATTGATCAGTATGAAATGTTCCCAAGTTACAACTAGTTATAGTAATTTGGATAACCAATTCTTTACAAAAATTGATATCTGGATGTTGGATCCAGATGACACTGTAAATAATTTTTTTAATATAACCATATTGCATTATAGAACTTCGAGTACAGTGTTCTGAATATGCTTTTCTTTTAGTTAAAAGAGTCTCAAGCACCAGAATTGAAGGAATTCTAGGAAATAGTGCCCTATTTTTTCCTCTTACTTTTTGTTTGTTTCTAGCAAACCCACTAAAGCTGAAGATTTTTACCCCTACAGGTTTGGGATGAAAATCTTGCAAAATCTGCAGAGGCTTGGGCGGCTACTTGCATTTGGGACCACGGACCTTCTTTCTTACTGAGATTTTTGGGCCAAAATCTATCTGTACGAACTGGAAGGTAGGAAGTAGTTTCACTGATGCAGTTCATCCTCATGACTTTATTAATTATGGACTCCAAGAGGGAATGACATAAATTTCATGTAATACAGGAAATATTTATTGAGTGCTCACTATGTGCCACATACTGATTGATGCTTCATCTATGAGTATTTTAGATGTCTTCAAGAATTATTCAATTAGTTAAAAGAGCCTAATAAGACCAGTTTCGCCTTTCACCTGTGGAACACCCTCCCTTAGCCTGGATTTTTCATTGACCTTGCAGAATCTTAGAAAGGATCAAGCATGTGCTGGATCCTGTCTTCTCTACCTCAGGAAAAAGTCCCATGCCTGTGGCAGAAGCTATTTGTGTGTGTGCATGTATGTGTGTGTATGAAACTGCTCATCATTGCATACACCTGTGTATAAATATGTAAATTAATTATAAAATGTATGCATTTACATATATGTGCAAACACACACAGGGGCATGCAGGTGTGTGCAATTATGGGAAAAAGCTATTCCAATTGATAGGATAATTGTTCTACCACTGTGGAATGTCCACATTCCAACATTCTGAAGACCCATTCTCTTCCATATAGGGAAGGACAATCAGGAGTGCTATTATTAAAATTAAACTGATTCATACCTAAGGAAAAAAAATGCACTGAGTTTTAGTATTGTGACTACCTTTATGTATCTAATGCTGGATAGCTTATAAAATTCTGATGGAGGAAATTTTTGACACAGATTAAATAAGATATTGAGGATTCCTGATACATTTGCATTTTCTTGTTTTGAAATGACCAGACACGTACATAGACAAATGCATAATCACTTGGTCTAGTCCTGGCCATTTTCTTGCTTAGTCCTGCTTGAAGGATCAGAGGACTCTAGTGGGTGGTGATGGTATTTGTGAGGAGTGCATATGCTCTTGAATAATCATGAATAATCTGCAAAAAGAACAATTAATTTACAATTTAATATGAATCCACTATATATTACTACTGCTCTACTCTAAGTTCTTTTGTTTGTTTTTCTTGATACCTAGGTATCGCTCTATTCTCCAGTTGGTCAAGCCATGGTATGATGAAGTAAAAGATTATGCTTTTCCATATCCCCAAGATTGCAACCCCAGATGTCCTATGAGATGTTTTGGTCCCATGTGCACACATTATACACAGGTTATTAAAATTTCCTTGTTAATTTTTGATTCATACTTTTAAAAAATGGTCTTACTATTTTGGTGGACATGCATTGTCTCAGCTCTGACTTCAATGTATTGGTTTATATTCACAGATGGTTTGGGCCACTTCCAACCGGATAGGATGTGCAATTCATACTTGCCAAAACATGAACGTGTGGGGATCTGTGTGGCAACGTGCAGTTTACTTGGTTTGCAACTATGCCCCAAAGTAAGTACAAGGTTGGATTCCATTTCCTGGGTACTTTAATGATGTTAAATTCTCCAGACTTATAGCCATTTTTGACAGGTAAAAAAATATGAGTAAGACTTAGCTATAATGGCCTCTAATTCTCAAATCCATCATCATTCCAATATTCCTGAAAAATGACTAGCTGAAAGTTTTCTTTTCACAAGGACAAGGATTCTAGGCTAAAATTGTAGGCCAAACAATTTGAAACACTGGGACTCACTAAATACTCCTTACCATCTTTTTTTAGTCACAGTAATGGTAAAATAAACACTGTTCTTCACAGTCTTTTAATAGCTATATAAAAGGCATCGAAAAGGAATCTTCCAAGGAACTTATCAACAACACAATATTCTCATACATCAGTACTAGAATGTTGGTTTACCATTTTCACTAGAAAAGCAAACCATTGAGTATGAATTCCTTCTTCCTTCTCTTACATTTTAGATTTTAAAAATAAAGTAACTTCATCCTAGGGTGTACATAAAATGTATTATACAAATTTATGAAATATTTTAAAATACAGTGGTATTTATGAACATTTTTTATAATATGAGGATAAATAAACATTTACCAACATTAGATCACAAGCCTTTTTGATAACAATAACTCTTTAGAAGATAAAATAAATGTTCCAATATTTATACATGATTCCATTCCCATTTGGAATAAATACTAAAATGTGCAAACGATTTATGACACTCTTGGTGTCTTCCAAAGTAAGTCCCAAACAAAGTTTTTCTCCAGCTATTCCAGCATGGGGAGGGAATGAGAAAATGTTTCACAAATAACTGCATTACTCATTTATATGGTAGTATGCCAGTGGCAGTGTTTTTACAAAGTTAGAAAAATACTGATTTTCCCTATGATCCCCTCTTCATAATTAATAGAATGGGAAGGTTTAGAAGGTAGACCATGTCTGCATTATTAAAAAAGCATTAAAACTGTGCAATTGTTTGATAATTTTAGTTTCGAACTTTGTATTTTCCTCTTAAGCCTTTATCCTTTCTCCCGGACATATAAACCAAGTAGTACCCAAATTATCAAAGAGATTTTTGTTTCATTCATTTAACTATTCTGTTTTCAGCCAATGGTTGGAATTTTCTATTATTGATGAGACATATTATCAGTTCATAGATCCAATAGATTAAGATATTACATTAACATGCTATATATCAGTTGTAAGAAAGAACTGTTTTTCTGGAACCTAAGTAATGAAGAAGGTTTTAAAATCCTGACTGGTAGCTGAATATAATGCTTCCAATGCTAGTATGAAGTTATCTCAGTCTAACCTTTTCAGTGGAAAACAAAGAGAGGGAGAGAGAGAGAAAAGAGAGAGAAAATTTAATTAGATAGAATAGGACAAAAATAAAACAACTGATTTACTGTTGAACATATCATTCTCTATTTAATAAAATCTGTAATTTATGTAAAAGTTTAAAATATAATATGCAATAATTTTACATATAATAAAAGTCTAAGTTTCTGTTACAAAAAACCATTTGCCCCATAATTTCAAAAAGTTACGTAAAATAAATAGAAAAAATATCAAATTAAGGTAGCATAGGCTTGGTCCATATACTTTTATAGCTTTGGGTAAGTATATAGATGGAAATAAGATTATAAATATAGGATTAGGATAAAAGAGTAAGTTACACTCATAAGATAATGGGCCCCCGTAAACATTTCTGAGCAAGCAGGTGATGTCATCACAATTATGCTCGAGAAAGCTTATCCTTAGGGCGGAGTATAGCATAAATTAAATAGAGGTGGGCAACCCTAAAATCCTGTGTTACTTTGTAATATGAATAGTTAATTAGCAAGTTTTTCATTTTTTAGGTAAATTTTCCTGTATAGATAGTTTATAGATGAAAGTCTGGATTTTGAACTGACTGATTTAGCAAGATTCTTTATCCTGTAGATACACTTGAGAGTCACTGTTTGGTTTTATTTAGATCTTAAAGGAGAGGGCCACCTGCTTCACATTTTAGCCCCTAACTCTTGTCTTCAACCCTGACTGTTTACCATTGATAACCAAATTTTCTCCTGACCACTTTCCTTCACATTGCTGTCTATGTTGCTATTGCTTAGTACTCTAACTACTAATCACCAAGCTACTGAAAATGCATTTATTACCATCTCCTTTATAATTAAGAGAGCTAAATAACAGCGAGGCATCATGGCTATTTTTAACTATCCTAAATGGTGAATTTGATTTATTATTATGATCATGGCCACCAATACAGTCAAAGAAAAATATTGACAACACAAAGCAATTCAGTTAAATGTGTTCAGTATGATCAAAAAACCACTATCATTAACTAGAAAATTAGTAGCTATAAATTTATATATCAAAAAAGGTTTTGGAATAATCTTTAATTGTCTCTGTGAGCCAATATTCTCTTACTATGAGAATAATGGTATATTAATTTATACCATAATACCACATATAAAGTTTTCTGTATCTCCTTATTTTATGAACATTGGGAATCTAAAATATTTTATAATTTTAAAAACAAATCTTGTGAACATTTATAACTTAATTTTTGTGTGTATGATAACTTCTCACTCATGTCATCATTTTTAAGCCTCCCAGAAAATACTAAAGGTTTTTTTTGTTTGTTTTGTGTTGTTACCATCCTTAGACGAGCATCAGCATGAGTTTAAAGGGAGTAAGTTAGAGGGAATATGGCCTGACTATGTGCTCTGGAAAGCTACTGTAGGAGGAGAGAGATGAGTGGAACAAGCATGGCATCCCACGACTCATGGTGTCATTATGCATTGCAGGTCCTCACTTCTTATCCATAAATTAAGATAATATTAACTTAGAGAGAAAGTATTCAAAAAACAAGATATATAGAATAAGTTACTATTGAAATAAGAAGCAGATATACTTTTCACTACCTTTCTAAAATAACTTCTCATAAAAGGTCATCGCAAGTGAATTCACATGAATACGTGCCTAAGGACAAGCTAAATTTTTTAAATGGGTGGGTAGTACTAATGCTGTCTTTTTTCCCTCTCCAGGGGCAATTGGATTGGAGAAGCACCATATAAAGTAGGAGTACCATGTTCCTCTTGTCCTCCAAGTTATGGGGGATCTTGTACTGACAATCTATGTTTTCCAGGAGTAACGTCAAACTACCTATACTGGTTTAAATAAGCTTAGCTTTTACTCCAGGAAATAGAATGATTTCTGGAAATCATAGGCATGTATATATATTGAATTTTGCACATATTATACATATTTTATGATAATCTTGTTTTCCTTTTAGCATTCATTTGTATAAATTAGTGTTTGTCCAGTATGTTTGTTTAATCCTTTGAGATATTCAAAACATTCATTTCTATTTTCTTATGTCTAACACTAAATTAAAATATTATATATGTAGTGATAACATAGTTGATGCATCCAATTCCAAAACTTGTATTCCAGAGGAAATATATTATTATGTTCTTAAGGAATAAAATCTATATTTGACCTGTAATGTGTATGTGTATATATACACACATACATACATATACATATATATGTATGTATGTGTGTATATATCTATACACACACACAAACATATGTGATGTAATGCATAGATAATAATATGATTCAATTGCCAATTGTTTGACCACTTCACTTTAGAAGAGTTAACTATTCTAAAGTATATGTGAGGTGGTCAGACATCTTTAGCACCCATTTCTGTAATACCTATAAAATGACAGTTTGCAAAATAACACTCACCCAGTGACATCTGGAAATCATAATTTAATTAAGCAGCCATGGATTTCATTCTGGAGATATTTTATGTTATTTGGGTCCACCAAAGGATATGCTCAACTTATGTAAATTTTTAAATCAAATGTTTTCCTTAATCTCATTTTATTGAAGCAGTAGTCATGTGTTGAGTGCTTACTACACATGAGGCACTCTGCTAGTTATATTCCGATAATGCAAAGATAATTAGATATGGTTCCTGCCCTCAAGAAGCTCACAAAAATATTCAGGAAATAATGCAGCCTAGTGATTTTTCTGTAAAATTATTTTTTAACAAGTTGATTTTCATGAGTTTTGAGGAAGTGAACAGAACATTATTCACCCATAGGTGGAATAAGCCAAGCTGTATAATATGTAAGACTTCTGATTCTCATGAAGATTTAGCTATAGTACTTGGAACAAGAAGGGGAAGGGAAGAATTAACAAATACCTAGAGATTTCTGGGGCTGTGACTTTGGAAAGTAAAAGGCAAGACCCTCTGAAAACTGATGAAGTCTAAGAGAAAAAAAAATTGGGGGGACAGGTATGAAAAGTCACAGAAATAGGGTTAATTGCACAAAAAAGACCAGGTGGAGAGCTTCAGAAGGACCTATTTTGAGGGCCTGGCTCATCTGGAGGTCTGTCAGCAGAAGATGAAGGACTCCAGAGAGGTAGGGGGTGCTAAGGACACCCCCAGCTCTTCGTCATTTTGCCTGTCACTATTTGGTGAGAATCAATCTACTTATCATCTTGGGTCATTAAATATCATATTAAAGATTCTCCATGCACACCACATATAGTTAAGATTTTGTTAAAGTAGCCCTCTTCAGATGCTTTTCTAAGGACTGACTACCAAGCTTTATTTCTATGTTTCTGTAGAAGAAAAATTTTTCAGTTCTTCATTGAGTTTGATTATCAAATCAAAGTCTCTATGAAAATGTCACTCATGTGATTTGGAAATGCAACATTTCCTTATCATGAAATCTCTTTCAGAGAGGAAAATAAGACAAGTCACTTAACACATTACATTTCAAATACGTGTGTGTGTGTTTTATTCAGGTTAGGTTATCCTTCCACAGAACTACAGAACAAGTAAACGTGGTTAGTTCCAGAGTGCAGATAACAGAAGAAAGCTACTTCTTTAAAATTCCATATACATTTGTAGTTTCTTGGGGTGGATGCTTTGAAAGATGACAGATAGTTAACTAAATCCATCTAACTGGGAGAAGAATTTACCATCTGGGTCTACTTGATTACAAACAACTGGCTTGATTACTTCTACAAATTGACTATGGTGACCAAATGCTTTCATATCATGTTACTGTGCCTTTGTAGACCCTATTAAAATTAAATATTTCTGAAGAATAAAATAGGAAACAGAAGTAATGACATTATTTAGGACTCATTTCAACTTTTATCTAACATATCTAGGCTCATTAGTGGGATATTTACTTGATTTATCTAGAAAGTGTTTCCATCCTCAAATTTACTATGTCAGTTCTAGAGAAACAGTAGTAAGTACTGTTACAAAGATGATGGCCATTGTCAGTTCCAGTTCTGTTGCTGGCTTGCTTGTGTGGCTTGATTTCTCAGTTCTAAAGAAGAATAATGATATTAGCTACATATTTCACAGAGCTTCTTATGAAAGTAAATTTATCATATTAAAAAAATTATGAACATTAAAATTATCAATTATATTATGAAACTGTATTTTAGATAAAATTAAGTTTTTCATGAGCTCCTTTTTGGCAGGAACTGTGTCTAATTCTTTGCATTTCTCCCAGCTTCTTATATAGTGGCTTTAACATAATAGCTTTTAATAAATGCTTATGTGAATGGATTTTTAGAATTAGCTAAAAAGTCTAGAATTGCAACAATTTAAAAAAGCCCCCCTTTCCATGCTTTATTAAGACAAAAATGTCTTAAATATAAAGTCTCAATTGTATCAAAAATCCAGATAAATCATCACACATATCAGATTAAAACTAGGGTCTACACACTTATGTAACTGTTCTTTCCAAACCCCAACTAGAGCTATAAGTTTATTTATAATTTAACAACTCAGCTGAAAATATAAAGGGTATATTTGTTATTCTATCTCTACTTTTTAAAGTTAGTAATATAAAGTGGCCATGAGAAATATTTTATTTCCAGGCTAAAGCAAATGAAAATTTGCTAGTATCAACACAGCGTGTCGTATTTTTCACAGCATGCAACAATGGTGCTAGGAAAGTTATTTCTCACTGTAATTCCCAGAGGCAGAAAGGGTCTGGGTATAAACTATTTCATAAGAGCAGCTTTAAATAGTCAGCATTGAGGTTTTCATTTGGAAAGGTGTCATTCAAAAGAAAGAGTGATTGGCATATATATTCTACAGGGTTGATCCTCTCTATGGTGTAGATTTTTTTATATCACTCCTTATTCAGTAGAAAAAATTTTTTAATTGTCACAGTATAGGTTTTGTGGCTTCCATGCCATCAAAAGACTGAAAAAAATTACAATTTTAACATTAAACTGACAGATTTCTCTATAGAATTGTCTGTGAGTTGTGTAGACACAGTCTTAATGTTTCTGGTTATGATAGATAAGTTTGCTTTAAAAATGTGGAACAAACCATTATTATTATCATTTTTGCTTCTGTTTGGTAGTCTAAGCATTATTACTTCTGTGGCCCTACAAATTTCATTTGGCGGTGCAGTAACATTAGTTTGAAACGTTCATGGAAACATCCATTTGAAAGTTCCAGGCAGCTTTAGCACAGAATTGACCAAACACTAGGGGAAGTTCAACCAATACCGTTTACACAGAATATTTGAATTGAAACAATATATATTTTTCTCATTTATAGGTGCTCATGTTAAATCAATTTATAACATCTACATAAGTCAATCTAATACTTATTTAAGCCAATTTAAGTGTTTTGTGTTCATATGCTGCTTATTAAATACATGGACAAGCTAAACAGATAATTCAAATGTGTCTATGAAGGAAAAGTAATGCTTAGAACTTTGGTGTACATTCTCCTGTGTAAACCCATATCCTCGGTTCTGAAGTAGGATGCCAACCTTGACACAGATGGAAGCCTTTACCTACCAAAGTGTTTAGGGAGAATAAGGTCACAGTTGTTTTCATGTCTAACATTATCTTTTCTAAGTTTTATTTTACATTACCATTATATGTGTGTGTGAAGACATACATAATCATATATTCAAACACATATATTCAAACACAAAATAATTTTTAAAAATTATGTCATGGTCTAACTTTGAATTTATGAGAGGTCAATGAACAACTTAGAAGGTTTAACAATTCATTAGTTAATGGTGCTGAAAATATGTTATAATTACCATATATCCTTGCTATAATTTTGAAGTTTCTTAGAAATTTTTATAAGGGTGAACTATCAATATCTATTCTGGTGCTAAATATATGGTGCTAAACAAACTGTTAGTGTTAATGGTTTTAGTAATGCTTCTTTTATTCATTGTTAAAAGTGTCGTCCATTTAATTCCTCAGTCAGAAATATTAATAAAATCCTATGTTAAATTAATCTTCACCACAAATAGGCCAGTGAACTCTGTTTTTTTATATACCAGTCCAACATTATTTAGGTGTTACAGAAGGTAAATACATTTCTTTAGCAGTTATCAATTTTCTTTTTTAAGGCATTTATTTTTTTAGATTGGCAATGTGCAAATTCAAAAATAACCTAAAGTTTAGATTATACCTACATTAACCATGCTGCAGGCACTCGCGCCCTCTGGTGGTTGTAAAAAAAATTCCCAAAGCAGTAAAATGTTAAATTGTGCAATATTAGAATTCTCAGATATTCCCTAAATCTGACAGCATTTAAAAATGTTTGAGTTTATTGAAATACATCTATAAAAGCAAAAGAGAGTTAATATATCCTGGCAACTACTTTCCTAGATATTATAATAATTTTTTCATGATTTTCCAGGTATGAGGTGCTTATTAGTGTTTTTTTTTTTCTTTTCTGAACCAGGTATTGCTAAAATATATTTTTTTCATTTAGTTTGCATCACAAGTACAACTAGAATTACAATAAGAGAACAGAATTATAATTGTGTCTCACTTTCAGAAGTGATAATTTATTTTTATTTAGCACAGTACATAAGATAAAAAGGAGATATACTAAAATAATAAATAATTCCATATGTAAAAGGATTTTCTCCTCACCTTTGATCGTTGGTCTATAATTTGACAATGTTATCTGGTCATATCATTGAGCTAATGTTAATATTTTATTATTCCATTCAAAGTCCTTCTAGACTAACAAATGGACAGAAAAGCTTAGAATTTTTCATTTGTAACTAATAAAGGTCATTAACATTCTCAAGTAAGCTTTCAATTGAGATATGTAATTGGCTGAATGTAATATTTTATTTTGACAGACTTCTTAAATTATGTTAGTATAAACAAAATTTACTTTGAAGCTCTTTTCCAAATTAATATTTTCGAACTTATTTTAAAGCAATAGAATCTTTTCTATGATCTAAATCATATGCAAAACTCCAACATACACATAAAATGGTCTTACTCGTTCCCCACACCTTCCCCAGTTGGAAACTTTCTTCTCTAAGTCCTAAGATTCCATCAAACAGAGCAACATTGACCTAAATCATCCAGTTTCCCTCATTTTCTCTAAAACAATCAGCTAATGAAAGGAAAGCAAACAAGAAAAAAATTTGAGAGTCTAAATTATTTCGATGGTTCTTTTAAATACTCAGTTAACTTTGCCCATATTAGCAGCCTCTTAGTTTTAGAGAGTTAAATGTTGGGCTAAACTGGTGCTTGGTTACATATTATAGCATCTTGTGTTTTGTTATTTGACAAACAGAACTTTGGTGCCATATTTTGAGAATTAGAGATGACTGTGGTACACATATAAGAACAATGTTTTTAAAATATCTAAGTATGTCTCACATATTTATATAATCATCAAATATGCTGTATCATTTTAGATATTTTTTTAAAAAACAGATTAACTTAGATAAATTTTATTCATTACCTAATGCTGTGGCAGTGAAAAGGTGCTTTTGGTGTTGTGATACAATGTCACGAATGTGTGCATACATAAAACCTGTGTAAACCTCCTTATGAACCATAACAAATGTAGCTTTTGAATGCCACTGTATTACTTTTTCTTTCAATAAAAGAATATAATCAATTGGTTTGTGAAGTATATCTATTTTTTTTTCTTTTTTCTCAGTAGTTTTAAAATAGATTCAGAATTAGATGAACTGGCCTATGAGATCTACCATTTACCAATTTTGAAGAGAAATAAATCACTTTTCTAAAGCAATAATGATTATATCTTTATTGCACCACGAATTACACCAACTTTTCTATTTTTCTTTCTTTTTTTTCTTCTTTCCTTTCCCTGCTGCCTTCCTTCCTTCTTCCCTTCTTTTTCCACTAAATTCCAAAAAAATATTTTGAGGTATTAATATAAAAGACATTTCCCTGGAGGGAGAAGAAAAGAACAATACATCAAAATGTTCAGCAGTTGAGCATGAATAGTTTATGCTCCCCCATAGAGAGACCCTGGAGACATACTGCAAGTGTTCCTGGGGGAGAAGCACCACCTCAGGCAGGAGTCGGCCCAGGCAGGTGATTCCCAGGGTGGCTCTGCCTTTTAGAGAGGTGACTCCATCCTTTCTAGTGAGATGGGAGATCTCACAGGCTAGTTTCATTGAGAAGGACCAGAATCTAGGACTTCATTTAAATTTCTCCCTACCTTATCTCACCCAAAACAACAACCTCACTAACTTAAGCCTTTTCAAAGAGGGTCTCCTGCCCAACTGTGTCTTCTTCTGGCTGTCAGCTTCTCTTTCTCTCTCTAGTCATTCCTTATTCACTTCACTTCCTCCTGTCTCAAGCCTCCAGTTTCCTACTCACACCTTTAAGAAGTTCCATCCATCTCCAGAAGAGATGGGGTTCCATTCATTGATCTAGGTGTGTATGTGTGTGTGTGTGCCCACACACGCACATGTGCACATTTGCACACATAGGAATATGTGTTGCAAATTCTAGCTTCTCAGATTAGCCCTGACTGATGCTCAAAAAATCTCATCCTCCCGCTGGTGCACACCTCTGAAGGTGAAGAAATGGGTGGTGGATGATGGTCCCATTCAGCCTTCCCCATCAGCGAGAACTATGGCCTGTACCCTCACAAGAAGCAAGTGCACCCTGACAAGCAAACCTCAGCTTTCCCAGATAAAGCAGACTGTGTTCTTGCTGTCACTTGACTTTGTCCCAGGTCCTTCTAAGACAGTCACCTTGACATTGTGGTCCCAGGGAGCCCTGACTCCCTCCTGTGCTGTGGTTACACACGGCAGGAGTGACTGGTCCTGTCTTAGCATACTGGAGAGGTGACACCCCTCCTACTTGCATCTCTTGGACTCTGATACTCTCCCTCGATGAAGGACAAGTGAGGTCCTGGAATGTTTCTTGCTTTAATAGCCTATTAATTGAAGGGAATATTCCAGCTTATGAAGGGACACATGAGTTTTCCTAAACTTGAGTGCAGACAGGAATTTATTCTGTAAATTTCTACATAATATATGGAGCTTAATTCAATGTATGATGTAGATTAAT
Organism: Varecia variegata; assembly: GCA_028533085.1. Taxonomy (NCBI): domain Eukaryota; kingdom Metazoa; phylum Chordata; class Mammalia; order Primates; family Lemuridae; genus Varecia; species Varecia variegata. The sequence goes on along the minus strand of CM052438.1, from coordinate 70,161,751 downwards.
TATTATCTCAAAAATTATTTTTTTCTGAAAATAGAAAATGCAGGAAAGTGGTATAAACTACTCTATTCTAAACATTACAAGCCCTAGAATCTGTTCAATATCTTGAAAAATGATATATGCATTTACTCTTTGATCCAGCAATTCCTCTTTTACAATTCCATTCCAGAGTTACACACTGGTAAACTAGGAAGTGATATGTGTCTAATATTAATCATTATAGCATTATTTGTAATAGTAAAGGGCAAGAAACAAATCAAAGTCCATTAAAGAGGGGTTGGCTGAGTAGTATGTCTACCATTGAAGGGATACTATTGTCCTCGTCCATTTGGGCTGCTATAACAAAGTACCATAGACTGGATGGCTTCTAAACTATAAAAATTTATTTCTCACAGTTCTGGGGGCTGGATGTTTGATATGAGGGTGTCAGCCCGGTCAGCTTCTGGGGAGGACGCTCTTCTGGGTTGCAGACTGCCAACTTTTTGTTGTATCTTCACGTGGCGGAAAGAGAGTGCACTAGCTCTCGGAGCCTCTTTGATAAGATCTCTAATCTCACTCATGTGGACTCCACTCTCATGACCTATTACTTCTCCAAAGCCAAACCTCCTAATACCATGACATTGGGGGTCAGGATTTTAATATAAGAATTTTATGGGAACATGTTCAGCCCACAAAAACTATGGAGTTGAAAAATGGAATGAGAAAAATCTCTGTAAACTGACACAGAGTGGTCTCCCAGGATATATCGCAAAGTGTAGGAGACTGGAACTAATATGCTGCCTCTGTAAGAAAGGTCCAGGGGAACAATACACACACACATGCATTTATAACAGTATTTGTATTTGCCACAAAAAATGGAGTTGTGAATTAGAAAGTAATATAAATTATTACTTTTAGGGGTAAGAAGGGAACAGGATGAAGGGACAAAAATGTTTCAAATAACTTCAAAATACACTATTTTGAATGCACATCCATCATGGAAAATATGTAAAGACAGAATTGCAAAGAAATATTTAATTTTATTCAGTACTCTGTTCATAATATTATCAGTGAGAGGAGGAAGTGAGAATAATGCAAGTAAGTAATTACACTGCTCTTTTTAGAAACCACAGGTTTGCAATGTAAGAGAAAAGAGGTATAATTGCAAAAAAAAGTTAAGTAATATTGAAATATAAAATATGTGTTTGAAATATCAATATTAACTCAAGGTACTTTCTCCTTGAAAAATTAATATATTTTTTAAATCTCTCAAGCGTAAAGTCCTCAAAGCTCTGACCATCCGACAGGGATAAGTACAGTTAGTGCACAGATTGTTGTCTCTAACACCATCTACCTCCAAAAATAACACGTGGCCTCACCTTAGCAGCTGGCAACCTAATCCAAGACACCACCATCTCTCACATATTTAATAGATTAGTGGTGTCCAAAGTGGGACATGCCTTCCCCATAATGTGCTTAAAAAGACACAAGAACCTGTATTTATATCTAATATTATTTATTAAAAAAGAAAGAAATTAACTCTTCCTACAGGATGATAGATGGGCAGTGATAGCCTCACTTGGTCTGTAAGGAAGGGGTGGGGTGACTGAAGGCAAGTGGTCCAAGGCAGCAGCGTCACCTGCGCTCCTCAAGTGGCTGTTTGCTTTAGGGCGTTTCCACACACTGCATCTTAGTGACCCAGGTAAGAAAATTAACTAATTTTGAAACCCAGCTTTGACTTGACCTTTGCAAATATTCTCAGAAAATTCCTGCGGAACCAAGATTGAAAATAATTTAATAATGAATGTACAAGTGACACTAAGGAAATTTACCAGCTGATACTTACCTTGCTTATGATGACAAGCTTTTCTGTCAACCACATCATGAGGTAAAAATAATGATGATCTAATATGCCAGAGTGGATGAAAAATTCAAAATTATTAAGACTATTATGAATGATAAATGTGCTATGAATGACTCAACGATAATGAACATTTGCCTTGCTAGATTAGCTGGTAAGCTCAGCTATCATAATTAGCAAACGATTTTAAACAAAATATATGTAAAATGATGCCTGAAGTTTTCAAAATTATTGAGTACATTTGAACATGTAGCTCTAATAAAAATGTTAAATACTAGCATAATTTAAAATTAAAGTTATAATAATAGAAATATCAAAGTAAAATTTTGGTGAAAGCAAAATGATTCTATATTTTTGATAACATAAAATATATTTAAAGAGTTTTAGACATTTTATTCTAAATATTTTGTTATTAAATACTTTATAATGTACCCAATATATTAATATTAGTTCATGGGCTGTATGGGATCTAATGTCTAATGTCTAATACAGGGGTGGGGAACCTGCTGCCTCAAGCCCAAGTGTGGACCCTCGACCAAATCCAAACTTCACAGAACAAAGGATTTGCTCTGTAAAATTTGGATTCAGTTAAAAGTTCATACTCAGGGATCCAGAAGGCCACATGTGGCCTAATATTATATATATTATACATGTTAGCCTAATACATATTAGCACATGCTATAATTTATACCATACATAGTGGGAGGTGCAAGATCCAAAATTTTTTATGAATCAGGCTGCACAACCAAAAAGTTTGGAAGTGACAAATCCAAACGCTGGGGCAGCTTCCCAACATGTCTCTCGGCTTCCTTTGTTGCTCTTTGGCAGTGCAACCCCACAGCACCTGGATTGATCTTTTCAAAAGTAAAGCACATCCAATGACTTTGCTGCACAAAACCTTCCAAGGACATCCCAGCGCTCTCTCAAGGAAATCTGCTGCCTCATGCACCACTATGGAGGGTGGACTGAGTTGGGTTCTGCCTCATTCTTTAACACCCTTCTCTATTTCTCTTCAGTGGCTCATTCTGCCCTGAATTCACTTGCTTTCTTTCCTCCAAGTTCATCCTCTCTTTGGGGCTTTTTCATTTGTTCTTCCCTCTGACTCTAGCACTCGCCTCCCAGACAGTCACATGGCTTTTTCCCCCTCTCACTTCATTCTGGCCTCTCCGAATTGACACATCTGACCTCCAGATCTAAAATAGGCCTGCTACCCCCTCCATCACTCTCCACAGCATTAACACTGTGACAACTGTGTTTGATCCGTGTGTATGTGTGTGCTATTAAATTGCATGTAATAGGTTGACTTAATAGCTGTCTCTTCCACTAGAATACAAGCTTCATGAAGGCAGAAATTTTACCCTCTTACTGCTATATTTCTAGAGCCTAGAAATGTACTTAGTACTTTGTAGGTGCCCAATAAATATTTGTTAGGTGGACCGAGGATTGAATGGAGTTGTAGAGATTAAACCAGATAATGTATATAAAGCATTTAATGAAGTTCCTTGTAAGGAATAAACAAAGATTATTATTTATAACTATTATTTTTACATAATGTTCTGGAAAATAACTAGGGATCTATGTTCCTAGAAGGTTTGTGCTAACTGAGTTAACTTGTTAGAGAAGCAGTAAACCAAGGCTTTTTTTCTAGAAAACTAGTATCTATCATCTGCTAAGTTATTTTAAAAAAAATCTGTAGCTGGAATCAAAATTAAATTAATATCTTTTTTGGAACAGGTCCATGTAGTCGGAATGATCTACTCATGATACAAACTGCCTGGAGAGACATTTTTAAGTTGGTCCCTGATTTCACCCTTATATGGATAAGAATGAAGCAAAGAATGCAAGTTCCGGGAGAACAGCACCAAGTTCTTCAGCTTTCTCCTACGTGGTCTGTATTTATAAACAAGAGTAGGCCACAGAGAAAAAGAAAGAAGAAATACAGGAAAATGAGTATGTCAAGGGCTACTTTTGCTCCTCAATTCCACTGTCAATCAAATAGGGCAATCTGGGAATGACAGAAATAACTGGCGTCTTTGAAACGTGGGTCTTTTCCCCGCAGCACTTAGTGAGTTCTCCTGCACAGAAGACTAAGAAAGTGAGAATTCTATTTCAGCTGGACTCATGAACTTGAGCTATTAAACCAACATGAAGGAGAAACAACTTCACACACTAAAAATAGCCACTGTCACAGCCTCTGTTTAACCCCTCACTACTCAGCCTCATGAGTGTGCTGTCTGTAGTCACTGACTTCAGATCCTGATTATCCCACTGAAATCTGGCTTTTTAAAATTCGCTCATTTATTCCACGAATACTTATTGAGCACATTTCACAGGTCATGTAATCAGACAGAGTACATACCCACCAAAACCTTATATTATTGCAGTGGCAGGGCTGGGGTATGGTGGGGGCGGAAATAAAGAAGCCACTAAATGTGTAATAAAATGCAGTGGAGATCATTGCTACAAGGAAAAATAAAGCCATGAAGGAGAGAGATCACGAAGAGACCGTGGGTACTTTAGATGGCCCTGGGCAGGACAAGCCTCACCGAAGATGTGAGATTTCAGCCAATACTGCATGATGTCACCTCTTCATCAAATAAAACTGTGGAAGATTTCTGTGATTTTAATGAAAATACTTAGCACTTTTAATGTTTTTCAGTCTCTCTGTTGAATTAAAGGCAGTGTTCATTCAATCATTCTTGAAATTCTTCTCCTTGAATTCTGTATTCTCCAAGTTGACCTCTGTTATCTCTGGTATTTTGAGTGCTTCAAGCGAGAAATCCATCTTTCCAAGGCCAACCCTGCCATGTCACTCTGCTTGTTCAGATATTTTTCTTTACTCCTTGCCTTCCACAGAATAAATGCAAACAACTTTTCCTTGCATTTAACCTCCCTCATGCTGAGGTTGGAGTTTATATTTCTAGTTTATTTCTGCTAGGCTTCACACGTTTTTTCTAAATCTGAATCGAAGTGCCTGTTATCACACATTCTATCGTGCACTTCCCAACATCTCCGTGGAGTCTCATGGTTTACAATAATGTCTGGGCATGCGTGTGTGCGCTTGCGTGAGTCCTCCATGACACAAAACTGTTATGGCTTGAATTCTACCTACTTTAGTGGTCTTTTTACCTACTTTAGTGGTCTTTGGTTTCCTTATTTACAAATATACTCTCTTTCCTTTGTGCACCAATAGCACTTGAACTGTTATCTCTATTCTTGCATTTACCTTCTGTCTTCCCTTCCTGCATATTCATACACATTCTAAAAATATTTTAGTGTACTACAACGTTTGTGCTAAGCTCATCTTTGTATTACGTGGTATTAGCACAGAAGAGTCAATCACTGTTGAAAGAATTGATGTTTTTGTGGAGGACTGTGGTCAGGCTGCCATGTCACATTATTTCTCTTGAGGTCACATACCCACAGTACTTGAGTGACTAACAGATGCCATTCTCACAGCTATCTACAGTGGTACAATTCTGCTGCAAACTTACAAGAACTTGGAAGAGTTGTATCATAGGAACATTTATTGTGTCTTTCCCACTGTTCATATTATTAATACATACAGAAATGATAGTGCATTTCAAAAAAAAACCTATGCAGAGAATATGTGAATGATTTTAACTTTTCCAATCTTTGGCAAAGTAATGTAAGTCATTCTTCAGGTGGACAAACAAAAGAAAATAGTGGTTTCTTTTGAAGATTATTTGAGAATGAAGTTGAAAAGAAATACTGACTAAGAGTGTGAGGAACTGATACAAGGTTGTAAATTTTTAAAAAATGGTTCAATACTCTATGTTATGTTTAATTAAAAGTATTTTCAAAAATGAATTAACTATAGGTAATTTCTACTTAATATAAATTTAGAAATAAATTACAATATAACAGCTGATCCCCTTGTTAAATAAATATTTATGGAAAAATATAATTTTATAATTTAAATAATTAACTTTTATTGCACTCCAGTAAGTAATTACAATTCAGGACATTTTAAAGAATCTATTCAATTTCCTAGTTTTTTTTTTTTTTAACAAATACAATGCTCAAAAAAAACTACTTAGATGAGAATTATAATGGTATCATCTTTCATATGTTTCACATAGATATATATTTTACATATTTAAAAAGGTTCAGATTATTTGCATTCTTCTATTTTCATTAGTGAAAAAGCCAGTTACAATATAGTATGAAAAGTACTATAATGCAATGTTCCATGGGAGTATCTCTGACACCTTCGGGAAGACCCAGGCTTTGTAGGCTCTTAGACTTTCTGAAGGAGATGATATGAGAACCAAATGCCCTTTCTTTACCTCCCTTCTCCATCATCCATAACCATAATCCAAGTTATACATTCCTCTGATCACTGAGATTGCTCCCAAAGTGATGTAAGACATTTGCCAACAGATTTTAAAAGCTCTACGACTCTAATCACAGCATGTAAACAGAAAACTGTACGTAAGCACATCATAGTCAGATTGCTAAAAATCAAAAACAATGAAAGCTTTTAAAGCAGCTGAAACAAAGGCCAGTGGTTATTAATGGTGCAACAAGAAGACTGTTGGGTGCTTTTTCAATAGAAACTTTGGAAGATGGAATACAAAGTAATAACATCTGATATAGTTTGGGTATTTGTCCCCTCAAATCTCATACTAAAATTTGATCTGCAGTGTTGAAGGAGAGGCTTAATAGGAGGTGTTTAGGTCAAGGGGAAGTATCCCTCATCAATGACTTGGTGCAGTAATGAATGGGTGCTTACTCTATTAGTTCTCAGCAGAATTGATTGTTTAAAAAAGCCTGGCACCTCCCTCCCCTCTTTCTCTTGCTTCCTTCCTCACCATGTGATGCCTGCTGCTCTTTGCCTTCTGCCATGAGTGGAAGCTCCCTGAAGCCTTCACCAGAAGCAGATGCTGGTGCCATGCTTCTTGTACAGTCTGCAGAACTCTGAGCTACATAAACCTCTTTTCTTTATAAATTACCCAGCCTCAGGTATTCCTTTATAGCAACTCAAAAGGACTAACACAACATCTTTAAAGTATTAAAAGAAGAAAACTTCCAAACTAAAATTCCAAACCTATAGAAATCATTCTTCAAAAATAAAAATGAAATAAACATATTTTCAGATTAGAAAAAATATTGAGAGGATTAATGTCTAAGGACACTAATGGAAGTTCTGAAGGCACAAGGAAAGTGGTCCTAGTTGAAAAAATGAAAGTACAGGAAGAAGTGAAGAGCACCAGAAAGGTGAATATGGTGTGAATATAAATGAATATTGGCTATTTAAAATGACAATAATAATGATGTCTTGTGGGGTTTATAATAACATGTACAGTAATATATATGACAACAATAATACAAAGGGGAGAGGGAACATAGAATTAAAGTGTTGTAAGTTTCTTGCATTTTTTAGGAAATAAGAGCTGTATTAATTTAGATAATAATTTAAAAATATATTATAATCTCTAGATCACTCATTGAAGGAATAACAGAAGAATGGAAAAATAAAAACCCAACAGAACAGAAAAATGGGGAAAATGGATTAATCAAAAGAAGTATAAAAAAGGAATTAAGAAACAAAGAAAAAAGTGGCTAGATGGTAGATTAAAATCCAACTATGAACTATATCAGTAATTGCATTAAAGAGTCATTTTTATCTTGATTTTGTAGGAAAGTATAAAAATTACAACATTTTATGCATCAAATAATATATTTTTAATGTTGAGGTCATAACTAATAGAAAAAATAGACAATTCAACAATCATTGGAGGTTCTAACACATGTCAGTAACTAATTAATAGAATCAGCTATCAAAAAATTCAGTACGGACCTAGAACATCTGCTCAATCAATATGACTTATTTGATACATATAGAAGACTTTATCCAACAATTGCAGAATGATGTTCTGCATCGTGGACTATTTTACCAAATTAGAACATATAATAGGTCAGAAAGTAAGACTAAGCAAATTTCATAAGACTGAAGTCACACAGAATATATTCTTTGATTATAATGGAATTAAATTAGGGAAAAATGAAGTAAATATAAGCAGAACAATCTTAAATGTCTGGATTAAATAGTACATCAGTGGGTCAAAGATGAAATCATGTGAAAATTATAAAATATTTTTAAATGAATGATAATGAAAACAATGGCAAACACTTGGGTGACAAAACTAAAGCAGTGCTCAGACATAAACGTATAGTTTTAAATGCATATATTAGAAAAGAAGAAAGTTTAAATATTAATTATTTAAGCTTCTATAACAAGAAGCTGACAAAGAAACAGAAAAGTAAATTCAAAGATTATAGAAGAAAAAGCAATAAACATAAGAGCATAAACTGATGAAAAAAATCAGGTATGATTTTTCTATATGATAGAAAATATAGATAAATCAAAAAGGTATTTCTTTGAAAAGATTAATAAAAGTGATACACCCTTAGCAAGACATATCAAGAATGAAAAACAAGAACCCATTATTGATCCTGCAAATGATTAAAGATAATAAAATATAAATAGTTTTATGCCAGTGTATTTGAAAATTCTAATAAAGTGGATAAATTACTTGAAAAAGTTAACAAAACTAGAACAGAAACAGAAAAGCTGAATAGCAACATTTCTATTAAATAAATTGAATCTGTAATTTAAAAGATTCCTTAAAGGAGTTATCAAGGACCAAATGATTTTCCAGGTGAATTATTTCAAACATTTGAGGAAGAAATAATGTTTAAATTCCAGACTCTTCCAAAAAATAATAAAATGAGGGATACTTTTCAATTTGTTTTATGTGCCCAGAATAAGCTTAATACCTCAATGTGGTAAGGATATTGAGAGAAAGAAAAATTACAGGCCAATATCTTTCAATAAACAAGACACTAAAATCCTACCTAGTTAAATGGAATCCACTTAAATATATATATGTGTATATATAGATAAATGATAGTTTATCATACATATTATGAATAAGATGTATTTATTCTAGCAATTTAAAGTTGGTTTACCACTCAGAAATGAATCAATATAATTTTCATCATTATCACAATAAAAGAAAAAATTCATATATCATCTAAATAGAAATGGAAAGATCATTTGATAAAATTCAGCCCACTACCATTAAATAAAAACTTACTGTTTTGGGAATGAAGGGAACTTCCTTAATCTAACAAAAGCTAATGACAAATGTCTTACTGCTACCATTATACTTGATCTAATTAAATATTAAATTTTCCACTGAGGTCAAGAATAAAACAAAGATGTACACTATCAACACTTTTATTCATGTTGGATTTGAGTTTTAGCCAGTGTAATATACAAGTAAATTTTATATCTATCTATCTATCTATCTATCTATATATATATATAGGAGAAGAAAAGTTAAAATTGTCATTATTAATGTAAGACATGATTGTATACTCAGAAAATCCAAATGGAAGTATAAATAATTAGAATTAAATTAGTTTGATGAGGTCACTGGATATATAAATACCAGTTTGAATTTCTGCTTATTAGCAACAAAATCAAGCTTTAGAATTTACAAATTCATTTATAATAGTATCAAAATACCAAATACCTAGTTATAAATTTAACAAAATAGGTATAAGTCTTTTACTCTAAAAAATACAAAAAAAATTGCTGAAATTTAAAAAGTTCATTAATGAAATATATAAATCTTTTTTATAAGTTGGAAAACCCAATATTTTTAAGGTGCTCATACACTCCAAATTGGTCTGTAAATTCTATGTAATTCTTATTAAATTTCCAATGTTTTTTATGTATCTATGGAAATTGATCACCTGAAGCTAAAATTTATATGAAAACACAAAGACCTTGAATAGCCAAAAAATCTTGAATTGAAAAAACAAAACTAGAGGAAGTATATTACCAGATCTCAGGGCTAATTTTACAACTACAATAGTTCAGTCACTGTAGTATTAGATAAATTCAAATGAATAGAGTGACCAGAAACAAACTCATCTCTATGTGTTTCCTAATTTATTATATAGGTACCATTAGAGAAAGGTTGATATTTCTATATGTTTCCTTGTCATCTGAACACAACAATTTGAAGCAAACCAATAATACTGAGTCTTACCTCACAAGGTACACAAAAATTAATCTGAGATTGACTTACAGATATGTAAGTGAAAAGTAAATAATCAAGTTTCTAGAAGAAAACCTAGGAGAATTTCTTCATAATTTGGGGATAGATAAACATTTCTTAAACAGGACATTAAAACATTAACCCTAAAAGAATAGATTAATAAACAGTCTACATTAAAATCAAGACCACTGCTTTTCAAAAGAAGAAATCAAGACAATGAAAAGGCAAAGCATGAACTGGGGAAATAGTTTACAGTGCACTTCTAGAAAAGAATTTATATCCAGAATTATTGACTAAATTAAAAAGGGAAAGACGTTATAATTCTAAAAAATGACAAAACATTTGAATTTTTATCTTCAAAGATATACTTGGTTTTTACTGAAAATTGTTTGGTCATTATTTATAGTATCTTGTTGCATTTATTGGCTTCTTTTATTTCTTGAATAAATTAAGTGTGGTTATTTTACACTCTACATCTCCTAATTCTAATACCTGAATTACTTACTAGTTTGTTTTCATTGTGATGTTTTTCATAAGCCCTTCTTCGCCTACTCACAAACTTCACGCATACACCAGGACCTTTATCTGTAGATTAGCTAAGCCTGGTTTGAAGCTGAGTTCCTCTAGGAGGAGCTTCCTTTGCTTCAGTTTGTCCCACAGAGACACTACCAATCTGGAACTACTAAGTTTCTCGATTCAAGTGTTTCAGACCACAAAGACAGAGTGGATTCAGATTAGAAACAATTGTCATGTTAGGGTTGGCTTGTTCTTTTGTTATCTTACCACCTAGTGCCAAGATCAAGTCAGCTAAGTGTTCCTGTTGTCCCCTTCTGTGTGGTGGGTTTATTTCTCATCCTCTCTTACAGTTATGGGGCCCATCCTTATGTGGAGTCTCCTATGAGACTACCTACCTGCTTCCCCTTTTATAAATTGTTCTTCTGAGTCCTTTATGTCAGCCCAGTGATACATTAAAACAAATTCATATTTTATACAAAATTTTAATAATTTTAAGTATGAGGATTTTTCAAGGTATTTATTTTACCACACTGCTAGAAACAAGGTTGCATCTTTACATTACTTTTCAAGCTGAATAGGATTTGGATGGATAGTTGCATAATATAAGGAAGCGGATCTTCACCTAGTAAGTAAACCAGGATTTGAACCCATCAAAATTGACTCTAGACTGTGTTCTTAAGTACTACTCAATTGTACTTAAGAATTGTGTACATAATTTTCTTGACATGATGACTAGTGAATTAATGAGAATTTGATAGATATTGAATAATGGCAGTGCTCCTGGTTAAATACTGAATAACTAGTTATGAATAATAATAATAATACTTGTTATTATAAATAGTAAAACTCAAGAGATTATAGAAATAAAGTAGTTGGGGCAAAGAAAACCAACGGACCATGTCTTAGATGGAGTCTCCATATGTTGCTATGATCACTCATAATTACACCACCATGAGAAATTATCTAGACTTTGGATGGACCATTTGACACTAAATCATCAAGCACTTTTGCATTAACATGTTTTTGATTCTTCCCTAAAGTTAATTTTGCTCTAAATAATTTAATTTCTGGTGTAATTATACAATTTGTAGATAAGACTTTTTTTGCAATGTTTTCTACTCTAAATCAAAATAAAGCTTTCGTTTTGCACTATTAATTTTGGAAAACATTTATTAAACTACAAGAGTTCTCCCATCTTCTTCATTGAAATACTAGTAGGTTATTCTTCTATTTAAACTCTTCCATTTTAGAGATTTCATCAAATTTCTGACAGTCTTGTCAAACAGAGACCCCAACCCCCCAAGTTTAAAAAAGTATTCATTTCAGTAATTCTAGCTTTCACAGATAGACAGTTGAGAAAAAATTCCAATAGATTTTTAAATATGATAATGAAAGTGCATTCGCTTTTATGTACAGTTAAAATACCTCTAGCACCTAACAAATGTAACATAAAAACGAACTTTGCTTTAATTGTATTAAATACCTTTTTTCATTCTAGAATTTTGTGCAAGTAGGAATAGTTTTCCAATCTACAATTCTAGATGCTGAAATTAACTAGAGTACAATATGAACATAAAAATAGAAGTAATATGTAATTTAAGTATAATACAATAAAATTTAGGTGAATATAGATCTTTGGATAAACACTATCTTATTATTTTAGAAGGCCAGTTAGATGTCTGGAGTTGGGCAAAGGGCAGACTGAGAGTTGGGGACATTAAATAGAAGTCAAAGGCTATTCAAGGAGACATTTTTGTGACAACAACAACCACCAGGTAATGTTAACTCCTGCTCTTCCAAATAGGTTAACCTTTTCTCTAGAATACATTTTCTTGTTGTTTTATCAAAAAATAAAATTTGTCTGCTTTGTCAAAGATTAGATGGCCATATGAGGATGGTTTTATATTTGGATTTTCTGTTCTGTTCCACTGGTCTGTGTCCCTGCACTTGTGCCAATACCACGCAGTTTTAATAACTACAGCCTTGTAGTATAGTTTGA
>CM052438.1:70015954-70148803 GCA_028533085.1 Varecia variegata | reverse complement strand
GGGGCATGGGCAATATACTTAACCAGAACAGTTGTACCCCCATAATAAGCTATAATAAATAAAAAAAAAAAGAGGAATTGAATCTGGACTAAAAAGTTTTGTTTATTTTATAAAATAAAGCATGAAAAAAAGAGAGATAAAAAATAAAATAAAATTTGTCAACTGGTTATCTCAGGTTCACAGGTACTTAAAGAAAGTAGCTTAATTTGTGATTTGCCTTAGAGGCACTACATTTTATATTGATGGATTATTCAGACAGACACTTCTATACAAGTGATTTGGGAAACAATGTAAAGAAAGAATACAAGATACCCTTATTGTATCATTTCATGTTATAAAACATTTATTCACTCAAAAAAGTGGATAAAATTTTCACTACATTTCCACGTTAGGTTTTTACATGGAAAAAAAGAAAAAGAAAATTTCCAAGACCTTTCCATGGAGGACTGAGGGGATTTTGGAAATATTTCTGCTAAGAAATATGTAACCAAGAGATTGTACTCACTGAAGGAAGAAGAGCCTATTAAACTAGAAAAACAATAAACACCTTTCTCAGTATGAGCAATAAGTAGAAAATGCTATCTTTCGAGTTCTAATTTGTACTATCTTTTCTTTTCAATCTCTATTTGCCAAATGGGAAACAACATAGCACTTTTGCATGTGGACTATGAATGGAAAAATATCTACACTGATATTTCCCCTAAAATGTAAGCCTGTTCATTAGTAAGATCATGCCAGCACCTGGAAGAGATCCTCTTGAGCCAAACTCAGATACTAAGTTTAGCAACCAGCCATGCCTATGTATAGTTCTCTCTCTTATTTTTTAGTGTAATTTTTCTTCCACTTGAAGCCAAAGGAGCCCACTATTAGTTGATGTGCTTTCACTTAAAATAGTTATCTTAAAAGCAATTTCCCCAACTAATTTTTTTTTTTTGCTGCCATCAGTTAAACTGAGGTTAAAAGAAGAAATATCTCCAATAAACTACTGCAGATCAAGCACAATCATCCACAGCCATGGCAGTGATTCTAGACCATAAAAGAATGTCCAGTGCTTGAAATCAAACTATGAGGGTATGAAGATTATTTTCCATTCAGTCATTATTATCTTTTTTGGAGTAAAAGTTTCAATTTAACCAGATTCCTCAGATCTGTTTCTTTTTAGTATTTTGTTCAAAACTTGCTTCCCCTGTCCACTGGTTTTGCTTCCCAGAACAAATAAGCTTTTCCACTAACCACGGCCTGCAGTTTGGCTGGTTCTTGAGCAGAGGTCTCAGTGCCTGCTTGTACACAATAATTTTCCAAAAGGTAGAAAACCAGTTTCTGGCTTAGAGAGAACTGGGGGGCAGGGGGGAAGCAACAAAGCTTACATTCTCTTTGATCTACATATAACATATCCCCGTGTTCAGTATATTAACCCATTAATTCTTTGAGGACTTAACAAACAAGGGACACCCCTCAGCTTCCCACTGCAGATATGTCTATGGGCTCACCTGATTTTAATATAATTCACCCCACTTTCTGCATTCCCTCCACCACATTGAATGGAAAACAGGACAGCTTCCACTCTCTAAAGTTCCATTAGCTCTTTGTGTCCTTCAAGGAGCCATTTACTTTATTGAAATGCGATTGGAAAAGTGTTTCATTGCCTCAGTGATTTGCTCTGTTTCAGGGTTGAAACATGCTGCTGAGGGCTTGCTCAGGCACGGAGTGAAGTATTGCTTTAATTATTCCGTTCTCCCTTTCTCATTTGCCATTGGTCTGTGTTGGCACACTCTCTCCAAGGAGTACGTGAGATTTTCCACACACTACAGGTAAGACTCTTGCCTTCATGGGCTGTCTTTTTGCACCCACAGATACATCGACGACAATTTGTGGAGCATTCTTCAGTCTCAATTCATTGTAACACAAAAAATAGCTGCTTTGGGTGTTGTGGTAGAATAAGAGAGTCAGGGATGTTTATCCAGTGGAGGCTGACACACTTCTCCATAAAAAGGGGGAAAGTTATCTTCTTGTGTACTTTGCCTTTACTCCATAAAGATTTAACACCGTTGGCAGGACAAGGCAATGGAAAAGTGGACTGAAGATTTCTCCAAGAGTTGGAATGAGTTAAGATAAAGACATGAGGAGCCATCAAGGTGTTCTGTTGTCCTGGCGATCTCTGATGCTCTCACGCTGCTTGGCTCTTCTGCTGCTCTATGTTTCCAACATTCTGGCTTAGATCCACTCAGGAATCTACCTGGCAGAAGCACATGGTGCATGTACTGATTGTTTTGGTTTATTTTTAATTACAGAAATTACTGTAGTTACTTCTCCTCCTATTTGTAAGGATTCAGCTTGAAGAAGGACAGTCACATCCAAGAGCTGCGTTTGCCTCTGCTCCGGCTGTCTGAGATGGCCACTGAGGGAGCATCCATGACTTGGAACGGCTCCTGCCACATGGTGGGCCTCAGAATATATTGTGGGTTGGATAGCCTCTGCTTTGTTGCCCTATGATATAAACTGCTCTTCCATCTTTAAATTCCATAACTCGCAGATCGTGAGTTAACACTTAACACTTAGGCTAACGCTGAAGTCCCAGGGCTTTCTACCTAAACAAGGAGACAATGAGGAAATTTAGCTCAGTAATAAGTTAACTTCAATACTACTACTGGTGTCAAAGTTTTCTCTAATCTGGGCTTGAGGTTTCTCTCTGTAGAGTGGCTATAAACTCCAGCCCTGCCCTGATGGAGCTCCAGCGGGGAGGTCATGGCTGTTCACAGTGTGTCTTTCACGGGATACTTCTTTAACCTGGTGGGCAACATAATACCTAAGTGTCCGACCCACGACCAGGTGTCTCTCTCACAGGAAACTGGTTTACACGGGCAGGTGCCCTTGTAACTCTTGTCTGACCTGTGCCCAATTTATTCCAACCAAGATAGACACTCTCTAGGAGAGCCCTGACTGGGAGGAGAGTTACACTTGGGTGTGTCAATCAGAGGAGACACAGAGGAGGCTGCAAAACAGAACACATGAAAGTCATGTATTACTTACAGATCCCAAAGAGAAGAGGGCAGCACGTCTCGCACCACCAATGGGAAGGGGAGAGCCAGGACACTAGGCTTAACCAGCAGGTGAGGAGCAAGTGAGAGAGAGAGAAAAGGACTTGTGGGCCAGAGTCTTGACTGGGGTCCAGGGCATTACCCGGACAGGCTTCCCTCTGGGAGTTCTAACTGGTTGGTTCACAGCAAGCAGGTACGCATTCTGTGGAGTCACTGAAGTGCATCTGCACAGTCCTTGTGGGTGTGGGGTCATGGGGTGAGCCAAGAGGGCTGTATCTAGATGTCCATAGGGAGGTGGGCGTATAAGACAGATGTCTGGATTGATCCCATTGAAGAATAGTGTGAAGTGAAGAACTAGAAACTGTGTCAAAGAAGACTAAGCCTGGCTTCTAGTATAAGAAAGTCCAATGTGCATTCAAAATGGATGCCAAGGCAATGCAAAATTATAAGAATTCACTACAACTGCTCAGCCTAGGACCTTGATATTCTAGTTCTCCAGCATTTGAGCTCTTCTTTTCTCCTGGCTCTCCATTTTTGCCCTCAGATCTCCATTGACTAGATTCCTAATCTATCCTTCTAGTCATCCTCTGAATAAGGTTCCATCTTTGAACTCCAGCCATCTTGTGACTAGGTATGTATTATCCATTGGGAAAAATTCTGTGAAACCACACCTGTACACTTAAACTTGAAACTGCAGGGTTGATTGACCACCTTTTTGGCCCGCACTACCACTGCTGGATAGGTGAGCTGCTGGGCACCAGGATGTGAGGTGCCTTACTATTAATAACAGCATCTGTGTACATGTTTTCCTCTTTTAATTGATATCCTGGCTTTAGACCAACATCAGACTTATATCTACTGGACTAATAACCCTAAGGTTCACATTATCATTACCCTCAGGCCTATAGAGATGAGGAGGGGAGGGGAGTGTGTAGGAGAGAGAGGCTTTTGCAGAACTTGAGTTGACCCCCTTGTACCCTCTTCTGCCCCATCCCAGTGCTGTCCAAGCAAGCTCGATTATGATATTCCCATACTGGCCTCCTAATAGCTCCAGAACGTAGAAGAAGCAGACCAGCATAATGGTATAAACTCTGGAGTCAAAATCCTCCTTTGAATCTGGCTTTGAGACTTTAAGAAGTTATTTATTCTTATTCTGTCTCAGTTTCCTTATCTATAAAATGGGGATAATAAAATCTCATAGGGTTGTTGGGATAATTAAGAGAATTTATAAGCATAAAGGACTTCAAAGAGTGCCTGACACACAGAAATTCCTCAAGAAATGTTGGTTATTCCATCTGGCCTTTGCTTTTAAAGAAAAGGTAGCAATTTCTTGGGTAGATTTGCCCATTTTATAGGACACCTTAAGCTAACAAGAGTCCAGAAAGTTGTTTCAGTGTTCTCCATTCTTTGTTCTAGATCTATTCTTCTCCTATGCCTAGAATTTTCTTCCCCAGACTCTTGCATGAATTATCTTTCATCATTTAAAACTCAACTTAAATAGTACCTCATTAAAGAGACTTTCCATGGCCATGCTTTCTAAAGGCATCACTGCTTATCTTTTATCTTTGACCTTATTTATTATTTCCTCATAGTACAATTTATTACTATTTTCTTAATTTGATAGTTAACTTTTTGTCTGTTTCCTTCACTTGATAGTAAATTTAATGAGTGGAGGCCAAGTTTATATGTGCATACGAGAGAGAGAGAAATATTGATAAATATTGGCTGAATGTTGAAATATTGCAAGACTGGCAGAAATTTCAAAAAAGAAAAACCATGCTACATATATTTCCTTGAGGAAAATTGGAGAAATGGATATATTGTCATAAGGTTGTCAGAACAATGTTTACCTGCTTGGTTCAAAATTTGATAGTCATGTTGCCTTTTAAACCCTACCTCTAACTTTGTTATACTTGGGCATGAATTGGAACTTGACAGCACATTGAGGTTTGCCTAAGGCACTATATAAAACATTATCAATTGGCAAATTGATGTCCATTCCTCATTCAGGAAAACTTGGTATTGATGGAGTCGGACCCTAAGCAATGCAAGCTCTTTCCTCAGTGTGCAAACACAACTCAGCTTTTTCATATTCTTGTTCTTGCTGGCTATCTGCTCATAACAAAAGAGAAAAAATAGAAGTGGTGATTTGGTATCTTGTATTCCCTCAAGCAGATATGACCTAGGAGTGATTGAATATCTCTAAATCTTTGTATAAATTTTAAGTAAATTAAGTCTAGCTAATATTTATTAAATTCATATGCCCAGTAGCAGTCAGAATGCAATAAGTTGTCAAGGATACAGGAGAATAAGGTTCAGTCTATCCTTGCACTTTATAAGGATGAAGTCTAATAGGAAATAGTTAAATACATTTAAAAAGTAACTAAAATGCATTACCAAATATGATAATTCTACTACTATTCAAGAACTGAGAAGGTGCAGTAAAACATATGACTTAACTACCATTTATTGCATAGTTAAACTTCATATAGAGTCATTGGACACTACATTTTTTTACTTGAATTTTTTCATTTAACATTTAAATCTGGTGTTTTTTTTTTTTTTTTTTGAAAAATGCTTTTTCCAGGTGTACTTTGTGAATTGGGATAGAGGACTGCACAGAAAATTAGTGTGATGCATTTATTACAATCAATAAGCCAACGTACAAGGACTGTCCAGAAAGTATCCAGCCATTGTTAATATAATGAGAACAGTTACATGGCTGGTTACTTTCCGTACAGCCCTCGTACATTATTATTAACTAAAGTCCATACTTCACATTAGAGTTCACTGTTTGTGATGTATGTTCTATGGGTTTTGCCAAATATATAATGACATGTATCCACCATTGCAATATCACACAGAGTAGTGTCACTGCCCTAAAACTTTTCTCTGCTCCTCACATTCATCTCTCCCTCACTATAACCCCTGGCAACCACCAATCTTTTTACTGTCTTCATGGTTTTGCCTTTTCCAAAATGTCATATAGTTGAGATCATGCAGTATGTTTACTTCCAAGTTTTAACAATTGTGAATAAAGCTACTATAAACATTCGTGCACAGGTTTTTTTGTGAACATAAATTTCAACTCAAATACCTAGGAGTGCGATTATTGGGTCATATGGTAAGACTATGTTTAGGTTTGTGAGTAACTGCCAAAATGTCTTCCAAAGTGCTTCCTTTATTTTATAATAGTTACTTATTATTTAAATGGCATTTTAAATCACTTTTAATATAGTATTTAGAAAGCACCTATTTTTGTGAATCTTATTCTTTCTTTCTTTCAATTATGTGTGTGTGTCACAGCCCACAGCCCTTCCCCTCCTCCCTCTCCCCTTCTCTCTTTGCTGCCACAGCTGGAAAATGAACAAGCATCTTAAATCCATCACTTGCATTTAGGGAGAAGCACTAGAAAGATATAAATGGAACTCCTTTGTAGTTGATCACTTCTTCATTTAATAGCTGCTTAGTTTAATTGATGGGTGCAGAGCATATTATAATTATTAAACTATTAACATTTGTTGAGCCTGACAAAATGATTGTGCTCGGTCAACATTTATTCAATAGCTACTTATTCTACTTATTGATTTCCTTCAATACGTCAAACATTAAATGCTAGGTTTTGCTTTGTTAGGCCCCTCCAAAGCAAAACTAATGATTATCATAAATAATGACACAGGCTATTTTACTAATTCAATACGTAGTATTTTGTATCTCCATATAAGCACACATAATACTCCAGTCTTTAATTAACATAAGCACAAAATAACTTACATTCCGGCTTATGTTCACTGTTCATACAGCACACCGTGTGGTCTTTCCGAGCCGTAAGAAGTCATGTGCTGTGGAAGGGTCTGCGTTTTCTTATTGAAACTTCCTCCTCTCTTGCTCTGTTGTTTCGCTTTCTCTGGTCACTCCTCTGTGACTCTTCTTGGGCCCTCCTCCTCTGAATACTTTTTGTTTATTATTATTACTATTTTTTAACATCACTCTGTGAACTCCTGCCTACTTTTTAAATGTTTTGTTTCTCATGTTGCCTCTATTAGTACTTCTGTTCTTTCTTGCAATGATCTTATCCATTACTCCAAATTCTACTACACATTGAAGAACCACCATTTTTTATTTTTTACTTGTAATTTCTCCCTTTTTCATTCCTGATACTGGAATTGCAACTGCTTATGGACAATGTGTTTCTGGAGGTCCTGCAAATAGCACATGTACAATTGATCTAAAGCTTAACTCCTTACCATCCTACAAAGTTACTTATTTCCTTCCCTCCTCTTCCATTCCCTCCCCTCCCGTCCCCTTCCCTTTCTCTTTCTCTTTCTCTTTCTCTTTCTCTTTCTCTTTCTCTTTCCCTTCCCCTGCCTGCCTGCCTGCCTTCCTTCCTTCCTTCCTTCCTTCCTCTCTCTCTATCCTTTCTTCCTCTCTTCTTCCTCTCTTCCTTCCTTTCGCTTTCTTTCTTTTTTTAAACAGGTAATTCATGCACATGATAAAACCAAAATGCAATCAGTATAAAGTAATTCCTCAGAGGCTACTGCTCCTGCCAGTTATCTATGTATCCTCCCACAGACATTTGATGCAAATAAAAACATACATGTGTGTGTGTTGCCCATTTTCGGCACAAACCATAACATACTATGCACACTGTTCTGCATCTTGTTTTTTCTCATTTAATATATTTTGGAAATTAGTTCATATCGATAAGCACAAACTTCACTCATTGTTTTTAATGAAAATAAAATATACACTAATATGGATATACATACTTTAACTTATTGATGGACATTTGTTTCCAAATTTTATTACTATAAAAATTCTGAAATAAATGCTGAAATACACAATGTGAATTTTTCTATAGGTTAAATTTATAGAAGTAAAATTATTAAGTCAAAGAGACGTACATTTAACATTTTAATGGGATAAATCATAGAAAAGGCCATGTGAGATCCTCCAGGGTGATGGGGAGACAACAACCCCCCCCCCAAAAAAAGAAAAAAGTTAATGGGTATTGCTTAATTTATCTACAGCCCACATCCACACCCTGGACAAAATGTTATTTTTATCAATAGTTTTCTTCTTTGCATATTGGATTAGAGAAAAATAACATTACATTATAGATTTAACTTTTATTACTCATGTTGTCTGTAGTTTTTAACATTAATTTAAAATAAGTTTGAATGTTTACCCGTGTTCCTATTTGGTTGTTAGTTTTTTGTTTCCACATTTGAATAATATTTTTGATCTTCAGATATATTAGCTTTTTCTCTAGAACATTTATTTAAAAACACCTTTTTTGCAGGTTTTCATTTTTCTTTTGCAATTGTTTTTTGGCATTTTTTTCACATACTGCTTGTTAAATTTTATGAAATAAAATTTATTTTGCTATATATTAATAGATTTGGTACCAATGCTCTACTGGATTTATGATAGAATGTGAAAGTTTCCCAGTTTTGCAATATTCTGAAATAGTGTAAATAATAGAAAGTTAACTATTTTTAAAACTTTTATGGGAATTATATATCTTGCCATTGGGTCTGTTGTTTTTAAGGGAAGTAGGTCTTTAAATACTTTTTCTGCATTGGTTTGAATCTTTAAATTTTCTAGCTTTTTCTGGGTTGTTTTGGTAGAAAACTTTCACTTTAATTCAGACTTTCAAATATAACTGCATAAGTTGGAGAAAGACAATATCTTATATTTCTTTTAATTTCCAGGCATCTTTGATTATTCGCTATCATTTGTATTGTGTATATTTGTAATACCTTAATTTGTTTAGATTATCTATATTTTTAACTTTTTTGGCATTTTCAAAAGATCTACTCTTGGAATTATATTTTTTTATGCTTTTAAAATTCATTCATTCCATTTTAATCTACTTTTTCATTCTATGCTTTTGGTTGATTTTGTTATTTTTCTCAATATTTATTTGAACTTTTACTTACTTTATATTTCTGTTATTAATGTAAATGATTAAAGCTATTATTTTTCTCTGATTTTTCTGTTTCTATCAGGTTTTGACATGTAGGTTGTCATTATCAAATTTTATATATTTCCCACTTAGTTTATTTTCATGTTGACATGGTATTTAAGAGAGCATTTTCTTTTGATTTACAAGGTGAAAGTCTATGTATTTTCTATTTTATATCATTTTGCTATTAATTCCTACTTATATTTTCTTATGATTGGAAAAGTACGCACACTATTTCTACTCTGAAAAAAATAAAGGCTTTTTGACCAATTTTTAACAGTCTGTTTTGCATAACTATTCAGTGAACTCTGAATTTTTCCTCCAATCCCCTTCTCTTTCCCTGCACCATGGGATACGTGGGAGAATTACGATGTGTCTACTGAAATGATGAGAGCAGGGTCTCTGATGTGTGTGTGTCATCATTTTTCTTTCTGACCTTCAACAAGGTAAAGATCTGTTCTCTAAGTCTTAGCCATTAGCCTTGGTCCTTAGTATCCATAGTTCATTTTTGTCGGAATCCATAGCATTTCATGGCCTCCTCTTGTTCTATTAGCATATACTTTGACTTTCCTCATGCTCACTAAAGGATTTAATTGAAAGTGGTTGGTTATTACTCTCTCTCTACATATATATGTATGTATATATAAAGAGAGAGATGGGGTGGAAATATTACAATACTACAAATAGATATGCATTGATTGAATGGATAATTAAATAAAAATAAGTATGGATCCATGAGAGCTAAGTATAATAATTAGTAATTGATATCAATGCACTGATATTGTAACATGGCTCTTGAGTGCCAGAGCAACTAAGTCTGTGGGTGGTATCCAGAGTGTTGGCCTACACATTTCAGCCTACACCAGAAAGTTGCAGGAAAAACACAGGGTAATTCCAAAACCCTTTGAGCAAGGTCTGCAAACAGTTTTGAGGACGAGGAGAGAAGAAGAAGCCTTTCACTGGGGGAGAGGAGGATGAATAACATGTGGCTCTGAGAAGTGGGGGCTGTGGCAGGATGATGGACATTGGCAGCAGATGCATTAGGCATTGAGGCCACTGTGCAAGACAGGAAAGTACAAGCTGAGGCTGGCAGGGACAGCTGAGGACCATAGAATGGACACAGGAGAATTCACAAGCCACCCTATCTACTGTTCTGCTTCCTCACCAGGTATCCTGAACCAGAATCCTGGAGTCCTCCCTTCTCCTGGTAACAAAGGAAGAAGAAGAGGGAGCTTGAGAGAAATCTTTGAGGAGTCCAAGTAGCTATCCAAAGGGACTGAGCTCTAACTGGGTCTGATTGAGTTACATTAAAATAGCAAGGTTATAGTTTCTATTACAACTGGAATTGAAGTCTTATAAACAGAATTGACTTCAGGTATGGAGAAATAAATAAAACTGCTTTTAGCACATCTGACTTTCTGATTGTGTTAACTATGTCCTATACTACCCCTCTGGATGTACCACCTGCTTTGGAAAAACACATTCTGCTGATTAGTTCAGATGTCTGCAGCAACAGAATTACAGCAGCCCTCTCCTATCCGTGGAGGATCCGTTCCAAGACCCCCAGTAGATTCTTGAAACCATGGATAGTACCAAACTCTACATATACTATGTTTTCTATACATACATACCTATGCTAACATTTAATTTATAAGTTAGGCACAGTAAAAGATTAAAAACAATAATTAATAATAAAACAGGGCAATTATAACAATAAATTGTAATAAAAGTTATGTGACTGTGCACTCGCGCATGCGCGCTCTCTCTCTCTCTCTCTCTCAAAATATCTTATTGTACTGTACTCATCTATTTTCAGATCAAGGTTGACCATGGATAACCAAAACCATGGAAAACAAAAACCACAGATATGGGAGGACTACTGCATCTCCTCTACTTTTTCTAGTTTCAATTTTATGGGTCACCAGTTTCTCAGTCTCCCTTATTAGAAAGCTTGGAATTGCCCTAACATATATTCCTCACCTCCACATCCCATCTTTCCCGAAGTGTTGCTGACTTTGCCTCAGAAATATATTCTGAATCGGATCTTTCTCTATTTCTAAGGTCTCTGTGACTTTGAACATGTCCCAAAACTATTGCAACAGCTATTCATTATTCCAAATTCCAAAATTCTTTCTCTTTTCCACTTTGGTGCCAGGTGTCTTTCCAAAAATTTAATTTGATTTTCATTCTCCTCTGTTTATAATCTAAGTTAGCTTCATCCTGACGACAATGTAAAGCTCCATGGCGCTGAAGGCCTGTCACCACCTGCTCAATGGCAGGTCTCCTCCATCCACACCCTGCGACTCCCACACGGAGAACTTCTCATTGTTACTCCTCCGAAAAACCTGTGTTCATGATGACCTGGCTGTATGGCCTCTGAGCTCTACACTGCTGATTGCACTGTCTGTTCCATTTATTTAACAGCTCGCCACAATTAGCTGAAGTTGTATAGATTTACTAAAATGAAATATTTTTTATCAGAGTAATATAGACATTTCATTAAAAAGATAAGAATTATTAAAAGTCTTCTATTAAAACAAAACAAAAGCAGAAACAAACAAACAGCATCCTTTCAGTCCTGCTCCACAGAGGGAACCACTTTCAACTCTTTTTTCTGTTTACTGCTATTTATCTCCATTTTATGACTCCAGATAGTGACTGTCTGTCATGGAAGTACTTCCCTTACCTGCATCATTGCAAAATAATTATATCAGAAATTTTTTGTTTAATGAAGATACAACATATTATCATTATATTGGGGATGTTCAAATTATGATGACAAATACATTATCACATTTTATTTTTTATGAAATTACTTTGCCTTTCTTTTGCTTTATTTTTTATATGCTTAAATTAATTTTTTGAAATATTCCAAGATATCTGCCAATGTCCTGCAATACTTTTTCTTCAAATAATTGCATCCATTTGGTAATCTATTATTTCTTCTTTCTCCACCTCTATTTCTCCTTCTCCTTCTCCTTCTCCTTCTCCTTTTAGATTCCTGCCTCACCCAGACCTCCACACTTTTGCACCACTCTGGGACACTGGTTATACTTTACAACTGTCTCACAGCTCAGTCCTAAAAGTTGCCTTAACTGTTCCCTAGCAAATCCCTGTATCCTGTTTTCCATGACTTCCTCCTTGTTTTTCTACACATTTTGTTGAAACACTTAAACGTTTCCTATGAGTGTGCAAAAGAAGGGACACTTTTTTGAGTTCTTGTGTATGTTTAAAACATCTTTATTGTCATGTTTGTTCGATAGGTGTCTGAATATAGAATTTTGGGTTGAGTAACATTTTTCTCAGTATTTTGAAAATATCATTTGCATTGTTTTTTACCATTCAGGATAGCTGTTGAGAAGTTTTTCTGGGATGATCTAGGACTTGGTATTTATCCTCAGTGTTCTGAAATTTCTTTTTTATATAACTTAATGTGGGTCTTTTTTATTTTTGACATTTATTTGGCCCTTTCAATATGAAGACTCGTATTCTTCAGTCCTAGAGTATTTCCAAAATTATTTCTTTAGTAATTTTTACTGATTTTTGTTGTTGTTGTTGCTGTCCTCTCTTTGTTGAACTCCCATTAGTTGTTTTTGGCTTTTATATTGATCTTCCAATCCAAAAAATAATGTATATTTCTCTATTATTTTCCAATTGCTTTTATTTTTTTTCTATTTTTGAGATATTTTAAACTTTATTTTCTAACTTTTGTGGATTTATATTTATTTTATTGTATATTATATATGTCATGTATATGCATTTTTAAGCTCTTAGAAATATATATGTGTGTGTATATATATGTGTGTGTGTGTGTATATGTATGTGTGTGTATATAGTTAGAGATGGGGTCTCACTGTGTTGCCCAGGCTGTCCTGGAACTCCTAGGCTCAAGTGATCCTCCCACCCTAGCCTCTTGAGTAGCTGGGACTATAGGCTGTGCCACTGTGCCTGGCAGAAATATGTTTATACACACACAAGCACTTTTATCCCTGTATATTTTTCCTTTGTATTGCATCTTTTTCTTGTTATATGGAGAGATTTTCTATCATCTTTCAGAGAATATTAATTATAATCTCTGTAGTTTTATTCTACTTTCTGTATTTGATTTGTATTTCTTTGCTTTTGTTTTGTTATTGTTTTAATCTGTCTCTTCCTCTTTCATATTGGAGGCTTTCCTCAAATGTTTGCTAATCCTTGGCTATTTGTTCAAATTTAAAGAAGAGACACTAAAATGATGATGGGGGCTCTGTGTTTGGGTGGTGAGTTGGTGAGCTAGTTTTTCCATGGAGATGCCCTAATGCTGGTATGTGGTTTGAGAACCACAGACAATGTTACACAGCTACTACTTAGCTCGGACTCATATCTGTTAGACTCCCAAACAAATGTTCTCTTTTCACTTTACCATGTTACCTCTTATAAGTGAAAATATTTCAATGAACCTTTCCCTAATCAATCATAATTACAACTTTTTTGGTGGTGGGGGTGATAATCAGGTCAAATCTAGAAGAAGGCATATTTGGGGATTTTTGTTTTCTTCTTCAACATTCCTTCATCGCTTTTGGTCAACTTTTCCAGCAATATCTTCCACAGCCACTCTCAGCTGTACCTTACACAGCTGGAAGCCTTACTGTTCACACAGATGACGATGTGAAATAAGATGCACACCCAGGGTTTTGTGGAGTATAACTTGCTCAACTGTACATGGTACCTCTGTTTATAACACTTATCTCATGCTATCTTTTATTTTAGATATTTGTGAGCTTGGTTAATCCCTCTTTTCTCTTATGAATTCAGCTCAGGGAAAGCACACTAAACAAAAATTATATTATAAAATTGTACCTACAAATAAAGACTTTGATCATAAGAATTAATCAAAGCCTAATTACAAGTGTCATCTTTATGAAAACATTGACAGTATTTGTGTAAAGCAACATAACTAACCTTTATAGGGTGACTTAATCCTTTTTATAAACATTCATGTAGTTTATCACCCACGTTGTGAGATCTCTTGCCTCTGTAATGAGAGTTGGAAGTTCTGCTTTCAAAGGGCTATGTTTTTTGACCATCTATGAATAGCTGGTGGTCCAAGGTATGTTCTTCACAGGTAGCTACTCTTATCATCAGTTCCTCCATCCCTAGACTCCAATACCACTTCCACTTACAGCAGGTGACCACCGCTTGTGTTGTTGCTCTGCCTCTGTCTTTACTAATTCTTTCTCCCTTTAATCCCCTAGCTCTAAAGTCATCATCCTTCTCCTTACTAGGCTATCCTTTCTCCTGGGCTCTTGATTCTCTCTCCTCTTGGGTAGATCTTTGATCCACAGAGTGTAACTTCTCTTGTTTGCATTTTCTCCTACTTAGTGCCATCATTCCCTTCATTCATACTTGGGAAAAACAAAGCCCTTCAATCTCCTAACTCTTCTAGGTAATATGCGCTTTATTCCATTTACCACCTAATTATTGAGCAAGTCATTCACATAGATTTCTAATATGTTTTCACTTCCCAATCACTAACTAATCCCTTAAGGTACGGTTTCCATCACTCTCTACTTTTCTGCAGAAACTATATTTTCACACACCTCTAAAAGTCTCCCAATCACCAAAATCAAAATCAAAAAGGCTTTTCCTCAACCCTAGCCTTTTTCAACATCTTAGAAATACTTGAAATTGCTATCTGGACTTCTTTCTTTAAACTCTCTTCTTGATTTTAATTGACTCTATAATTTCCAAATTCTAGGACTGATGCTGTTTTGTAAAAATAAAACCTGGGTTTTGCTCCAAGCATGTTTTTTTCTTCTCTATATTGCGTCCTTTTGGTTCTTAACTACTCTTAAGGTTGTCGCCTAAATATGTTGGTCTCTCTTTATATTGCTTAAGCTTTTTTTAATCTTTTTATATTGCTTAAGCTCTTTTGTGTTTGTTCATTTTTCCACATCTGAGGAATCTTCATTTTCTATTTCCATTTGTTAAAATTCTATTCAGCCTTCAAGACAATCCTACTTGCTACTTACATTCAGAAGACCGTCTTCATTTCCACCACACTATACTAACATTCTTCTTCTCAAAGTTACTGTAGCCTTTTTCCATACCTCATGTGACTTACCCCAATTTATATTATACTCATTCTGTACTCATTCTTTGCCTCCAGTGAGATTATAAACTCCAGAGTGTCAAATGATGACCTACATAGTTGGCACTCCATATACATTTAATTGAACCAAATCTACTCAAAATAGTAAAATACAGAAAGTTTCTAAATTGGCTCACAAAGCACAGCAAAGCAAAAACAATGTAGTGGTTTTTTAGCTTCATGATTCAAACAAAGTTAACAAGGTTACAGAATAGGTATTCAGATTTTCCAGGTTGAGGCAAATTCCTTAGGAAAGACCCTTTCTGCCTTTCTGGGCTGAAATGGGTTAGGGTTTTTATTTCTCTTTCCTTAGAAGAAGTAACTACCTCTTACTCACCATTGAACACACACACAAAAAACCTGTTTGATTTAGCTTTAGTGAAGCATTTCAATTAGCCATGACCAGAGAACATGGCTTTGGTTGATTAAAACAAGTTAAACCACCAAGATTTGGTCAGACAGAAAGAGTCCCTACCACTTATTCAGTCACTACGTAGCAGGCACTATGTTTCACACTTTATTTCATTAAATTTTTAAAACCCTGGAAGGCAAGATTTTAAAACAGTGATTTCATTTATAAGTTCTCTGTGTTATTATTATTGCATGCTTTAGTTATTGAGCTATCCAACTATGAGATTAAAATTGTTTAACACTATTCTTCTAGACAGAATGACCACATGGAATATCTAGGAAGCAGAGTAAGCAAAAGCTTCAGGATTTATGGCACTCAACGTCCACAGATCTTCTATCGTCAGCACAAGAGTACAAAATTTCAAGCATTTGAGGGTGTGGGGAACTTAGTAGAAATTCTTAGAGGGAAAATTAGTCTTAAAATATAGAGTCTTCTAATAGTTCTATAAAATGAGTAAATAATGAGGCCAATTCAGGGTTCTTGAAAAATTGTACCCAGTCCCTAAGTCCATCACCTCAACTTCCCATCCTCTCCCTCCAATGTCGTGGCAACAAGCAGGAGCTGGCACACAAAGCCTAGATGCTAATGGTGAGCATAGATTGAAAATACTTTGCTTTGCACATGTGCAGAATTAAAATTACATAACACCTGTCCAGAGCATCATTTCTCAAACTGTTTTCCATTAAGAAAAAAAAAAAGTGTTCCACAATAAAATAATTCTGGGAAATGCTCCAAACTTTATCTCCACCTTGGATATGAACCTTGTATACTTAGAATCTAAGAAACTCAGTAGTAGAGACTTGTCTAGCTTTGATTAACTCAGTTTCTCCAAATCTATTTTATCATGACATGCTTTCTTATGTAAACTTATTTTTTACACTTTAATAATTTAGGAAAACACTGGTTAAAGAATATGTTTTCACAAAGCCAACCAAGGGAGCAAGAAATGTAGCAGAGGTGAGAGGCCCAGGGAGCAAGAGAGGCTGTGTGGGGTCACGAAAGCAAAGGGGCCTGCGAGGTCAGTGCAGAGTCATTTGAAACCCGAGAGAGGGATCTAGGGACCGGGAATGGAAATATCCTCATTTCAAAAGGAGCTGAGGAAGCTGAATGGAGAAATACACGCAACCCTGGAACCAGGGTGTAAAAGCAATGTGCTCATGTTTTTAAAGCAATCCCAGAAGTAGCTTCTGTGTGAAGCTGTTTCAGTTGGTCGTCTCAATATCCTTGCGTTTAAACCAAGCCAAGTCAATGGGAGAAAGAAGCCAAAGCTGCTTGTCTAGAGTCAGCCAGGAAGCCTGGGATGACTTTTAAATAACCTTAGGATAGCAATTCAGGGCTCTGTAAGTCAGTGTTTTGGGGGCAGTTGTGGGGTTTTATACATTTTATGTTTCTTTATTTCACTTTGTTTCCCTCACTGATTTCAAAATCTTTTGGAAACTGTCAGTCTGCCTGGTATTAAAAGGGCTATATTTTTTAATAAACTGACTCCAGAAATACAACAGTGGGTAGTGGAGTCAGCAGTGGATTTGCCAATTTGATTTCCCTAAAGCTGGTAGAGCTCTGAGATATTCTTACGGTAACTCTTTTGGATCTGAATTATTTGGAAGAGTTATCTGTCTCTCCATTCCATAAGGATTGCCTTCCTCTATGTTTCCACTTAGTCAGTGGGCAAAGACCACACTCATGTCCTTGGTTAAAAAGTATACAGGCATCATACTTCAAAATGTACTACACCAGACTTCAAAATATACTACAATGCTGTAGTAACCAAAGCAGCATGGTACTGGCATAAAAACAGACAGAACAATGGACTAGAAGAACCCAGAAATTTATCCACATATCAATAAACAACTGATTTTTGACAAAAGTGCCAAAAACACTCATTGAGGAAAGGACAGTCTCTTCAACAAATGGTGCCGGGAAGACTTAATATCCATACACAGAAGAATGAAACTAGACACTCACTTCTCATCCTGTACAAAAATCAACTCAAAATCGATCAAAGACCTAAATGCAAGACTCAAAATGATAAAACTACTAGAAGAAAACATAAGGGAAATGCTTCAGGGCATTGGTCTAGGAAAAGATTTTATTAATAAGACTGCAAAAGCACAGACAAAAGCTAAAATAAATAAATGGAGTTATATTAAAATAAAAAGCTTCTGCAGGCCGGGCGCAGTGGCTCACGCCTGTAATCTTAGCACTCTGGGAGGCCGAGGCGGGTGGATCGCTCGAGGTCAGGAGTTTGAGACCAGCCTGAGCAAGAGCGAGACCCCATCTCTACTAAAAAATAGAAAGAAATTATCTGGCCAACTAAAAATATATATACAAAAAATTAGCTGGGCATGGTGGCGCATGCCTGTAGTCCCAGCTACTCGGGAGGCCGAGGCAGTAGGATCTCTTGAGCCCAGGAGTTTGAGGTTGCTGTGAGCTAGGCTGACGCCATGGCACTCTAGTCCGGTCAGAGCGAAGACTCTGTCTCAAAAAAAAAAAAAAAAAAAAAAGCTTCTGCACAGCAAAGGAAACAATCAACAGAATGAAAAGACAAACTGCTGAATGGGAGAAAAATATTTGCAAACTATTCACACAACAGGAAATTAATATCTAGAATATACAAGGAACTCAACATCTATCTCTACAGCAAAAAAGAAAAAGCAATCTCATTAAAAATGGAAAAATGATCTGAACAGACTTTTCTCAAAAGAAGACATACATATGGCCCACAAATATATGAAAAAATGCTCAACATCATTAATCATCAGGGAAATGCAAATCAAAAACACAATGAGGCATCATCTCACCCATTAGAATGGCTATTTTCAAAAAGAGAGGTAGTAACCAATACTGGTAAGGATGTGAAGAAAGGGGAATGCTGGTATGTTGTTGGTGGGAATGTAAACTAGTACTTCCACTATGAAGAATAGCATGGAAGTTCCTCAAAAAAGTACAAAAAGAAGTACCATATGATTGAGAAATCCCACTACTTGGCATTAATCCAAAGGAAAGGAAATCAGTATATCAAAGAGACATCTGCACTGCTAGGTTTGTTACAACTCTAGTCACAGTAGCCAAGATATGGAATCAACACTGGTTCCCAACATAGATGATTGGGTAAAGGAAATGTAGTATATATACACAATGGAATACTATTCAGCCATAAAATAGAATGAAATCCTGTCATTTGTGGCAACATGGATGGAACTGAGGGACGTTATGTTAAGTGAAGTAAGACAGGGACAGAAAGTTAAACACCACATGTTCTCACTCATATGTGGAAGCTCAAAAAAAGTAGATCTCATAGAAGTAAAAAGTGGAACGAAGGATACTAGAGGTTGGGAAGGGTAAGGGGAAAGGAGGGATTGGTTGGGAGATATTTGTTAATGGATACAAAATTATAGCTAGATGAGAGGAATAAGTTCTATTGTTCTATACCACTGTAGGATGACTTACAGTTAATAGTAATGTATTAGTTAATCTCAAATAACTAGAAGGAGGATATTGAATGCTCCCAACACAAAGAAATGATAAATGTTGGAGATAATAGATATGCTAATTACCCTGATCTTATCACTATACATTACATGTAATGAAATATCATGAGGTACCCCATAAATATGTACAATTATTATATGTCAGTTAAAAAAATTAAAAATGTATACAGCCATGGAATATCAATTCACACACTATCTGTAACTCAAAGTTTTTTACTACATTTCTACATGTTATATCCTAGGGATTCAATTTCTTAACATGGAATATGTATTTTTAGTGCTAATCATACCTTTATGTACCACATGTATTTAAATAAGACTAAAATAGAGGAACATATTTATTTCTCTGTCAATAGACGTCATAGAGTTTTTTTTTTTAAATGCTCATACTTTTGGGGGAAAGAACGAAAAAATGGAACTCCTTTTTAAGTATAATAAGACTCTTGGAAAAATTATCCAATATAAGAAGAAAGCAAAAAATAATAATAATAATAACCCACACAACCTCAATTTAAAACGTACTAGTTTGATTTCCAATATAGAATTTGTGTTCATATCTTTATTTAGCAGCATTACGGTTGTTTTTTTCCATTTGCTGTCCTCATAATTTGGTAGTTAACCTTCTTGTTTTTTAAAAAGAAATTCTGCCAAAATATGCTGAGCAAGTTGTTTGTTTCTAAACCCCGAGAAATCAAAAGTAGAAAGTAAACTTTATTATTATGACATTTTAATTATGAGTGCATTTATGTATTTTGCTTTTGATCTTCAGATTAGTTTATGATTTTGAAGTTTAAATTTGTGAACTTGGGGGATAATAATCATTTAACTAAAGAGTGATGCTAACCCATGTTTATATATAAATAGTTATATAAATAAAGTTATCCCCCAACTTTTCAAAACAATATTAACAATTTACCTTCATGATGTGTCAGGGCTTTCATATATACAATTTCATTCTATTGCCAAATAGCTTGTGACCTACCAGGTCAAAAATTTGTCTTCCCTCAAGCCCCTCCTCCCCTTTGGTTTGTTTGTTTACTTGTTTGTTTGTTTGCTTTTATAAATAAGGAAACTGAAGCTTACACATAGAAAATTATTTCTCTATAGCCACACAAATAGTAGGTGATTTATCCAGATTGGAGGCTAAAAAATTCATCCTTCTTTCCTATGACACTAGGCTCCCTTTCAGTATATAACCAGTCTAAGTTAGACTTGAAACAAGTGAAATGAAAAATGTAATTGCTCTTTCCTAAGCTGGTTATTAAACTAAAGAAACACTTTGAGTGGGTTGCAGAAAGGAAATGAGCCGCCCTTGTTATAGGGTGATAAAACAGTGAGATGGAGTCATAGAACTGTGGGACAATGTTTTTCTCAACAAATCATTTCCATGGGCACCTTTAGAGTGACCACTATGCACCCAGCTCAGTGTCACATGCTGGGGATAGACAGATAGTACGACACGATCCCTGGGCTTGAAAAGGTCATACTCTGAGTAAATACAATCCACAGATAAACAAGAATCTATGATAGCAGGTGGTAAGTTCTCTCGGTTCTGCGAAGTTCTATGGGCAACAGGAGGGACAGATCTGGTTGTGTGGGTCCTGAAGCTTACACAGTTTGATATGTATACAGGAGTGGTGGGGAGTAGGGGGATACTTTAAGAAAAAGAAAAAAAAACCCACAAAAATTATAAATGTAAAGTTAGGTCCAGAGTATTGTATGGGACCTGTGCAAGAGAGAGCCCACCTTGTTGAGCTTCACAGTAATCTTGGTAATAGAGGAGTAGAGGAGGGAGGAGGCTGGAGGAGACACTTGATCAGCGTCATCACTGAGGAGAGGAGCTTGCCCAGTGGAAAAACCTGCAGCTCTCAGGAACACCTGAGGCTTGCAAAGGCAAGAGGAAAAGAAGGGAAATGAATTGGTTCCTTACAGAAAGGGCCTCAATGACACTGTAAACTCCTAACATGTTCCTCTGCCATAGAAATTAAAAATAAGTGGTTAAACTTGAGCAACTACAATCTTCTCTTAGTTTTTTTAAAAAGAGCTTTTGTTACCTTGTTACCTGCTATGGTCTGAATGTTTGAATCCCTCCTCCAACCCCCAATTCATATGCTGATACCTGCTAATGCAGAATGCCATAGTGTTAAGAGGTGGGGCCTTTGGTGGTGATTAGGTCATGAAGGTGGTGCCCTCATAGGTGGGATGAGCACCCTCATGAAAGAGGTCCCGAGAGCTGGTTTGCCCCTTTCACCACGTAAGGACACATAAAAGGCACCGTCTATGAGGTACGAAGCCTTACCAGACATTGAGTCTGCTGACATCTCAATCTTGAACATCCCAGCCTCCAGAACTGTGAGCAATTAATCTATGTTGTTTATGAATTACCCAGCCTAAGGAATTTTGTCATTGTGGCTGAGCGGACTAAGACATTACCATATTGCAGAACATATTTTTAAAAAGTTATAACCTCAAAAAGAATTTGTTTTTAAAATGAATTTTAAAAGAATTTGAATTTAAAATAAGTGTGGATGTAAACAACCAGAATATGTGGTTGCGTGTAACAAGGCCTTGTTTAAAAAACCGTGATGAATGCAGCGCAAATAGGTAGAGGGTGTAGTACCAGGCGTTAATCCTAGTTAAGGGTTTATAAATTAATGTATTTAATCAATCAATACTTACTAAATGTTTACTACATGACAGGCATCGTTCTAAGTGCTACAGAAACAACTTTGAAGAAAACAGAAAGAATAAAATCCTCATTTCATGAAGGCTGTGTTATGGAGAGAAGACTGTCAAAAAATAACAAATAAATGAATAAGAAATATAGAATGTTTTGGAGAAAAGTAAATGCGATGGAGAAAAATATAGCAGGAATGGGGGTGAGCGTGTGCTGGGAAGGTGAGTGTTGCTGTCTCAAAGAGGGCTATTGAGGAGGCCTCACATATAGGGCGAGATGTGAACAGAGGGGTGCAGGAGAAGGAGCCAGTCTAGCTAGTCTACAAATGCTAGAGTGTTTTATGAATTTCATGATAAAAATATACTAATAACCAAATTTCAATGCATTTCATTTGTGGCTTGATATTTACACTTGCATAGCTTTAGACATAGTACTGAATATAACTGAATAATAGGCTGTTATAATTAAAACTGATTCATATTTTCTGGATGATTAGAAATGATTCAAGCCAAACAGGTGAATATTTTTAAAGAGTCAAGTTCTTTAATTTTGTCTGAATTATTTTCATCAGTCTTGGAAAGTAATTCTGTAACCTTCCTGAGTTTATCTCAAATGTTGTTTTATTCACTGATGCCTATTTTAATAATAGGCCCTGTTCTAGATTTTTTAAATCTTAAAGTAATACATAGGTTAGCTGGGAGAGCTCTGTCCTTTGGCATTTACAAACAATTAATACCCTCTCTTCTACATTCCTTTGGGTGTTTGGTGACCTCCTAATGGTGTCCCCAAATTCTAGGCAGCTTGTGATCTTTCTAGAGTTCAGTTATTTTTCCAACTTCCTGTTTTCCCTGAGATTCCATTTTCAGGTGAGTCCTTTGCATCCCATTAGCTGGACCCTTTTTTCTTCCCAGGGCCAGATGTGGTCCCAGTCATCCCTTATGTTTTATTTCCCAGACAACATTCAGAGTAGGAAATTCTGTCTGCAAGAGCATCTGTTAAGTTTGGGGGCAACAAAGTTACCCTGCATTGCTTTACAGTTCCTTAGAAATACCCATCACCAAAAGTGTCCAGGTGCTGGCATTTCCCATAGTTCATGGCCACCCATGAACTTCCACTACATCTGTGTTCTTGGCCCCTCCTGTCTTCTCACACACCCACCTTCTTTCTCCCCTGCTGTCCTTTACTCCAAAATGTCTATTTATTTTCTTTGTGCAGAAAAGTTCAGCTTTCTCTTTGTTCTTCCTGGTAAATTACCCCTTGAGTGTTTCATTTTCGTTTATCCATAAGTGCAAATATTGTCATCTACAAAGAAATCACACACTTTCTTTTTTCTCTCAGTTTTGAATTTTAACAATCATTTTCCTGCCTGCTATACCTACTATAACTCTTCAAAACAAGAATTATTATTTTTGTTTTACAGAGGAGGAATCTAAAACTTAAAAGAAGCTCAGTATTTTGCCCAAGGCTACATAGCAGGTTCTAAGTTTATCTGTTCCCAAGCTCCACACACTGTGCGCTCTGTGGCACCACGCAGGAAAACTAAGGCCAAGCAAAATGGGCAGCCCCCTTAGCCAGGATGCTGGAAGAGAACGTGCTCTCTTATTACTGTGCATCTGGAATAGTTTGAGCAGATCATGGATGGCATAAAGAAACTGGACTCATTTTAGAAAATTGTTGCTTAAATAATATAATAAAGTAGATGAAGGGCCATCATACATATGATAACAGATTTTTAAAATAGGAATCCTTAAAGTAGAGAGATTACAGTGGTCCTAAAACTGTAGAATCAGAAATGCTGTGAATAGTGTGAACATTAACTTTTTTCTAGATTTTAACACTGAATATTAAAATTAATACATGGAAGTTGGGGTAAAGATTGAGAAGTTATATTTAGATACAAATTTAAGGAATACTACATTATATGGCAATTAACAACATTGATGGCCTCAATACTCCAAACAGTGCTATGTGCTCTCCCAGCAGTTTTTAAACCTTTAGTTTTGATTAAGGTCTCACAAGATGAAGTGTAGCCTGACTCTTCCAAAAAGCATTCCCAGAACGAATTACTGATCTGACTAGTAATTTCTACTACTGTTACATGTTAGTATATGTAGGCAGCTTCCCCAATCAAATGGGAAATATTTTTCCACAAGTTAAATTTTCTACTTTAGTAAATATTTCAATACAGAAAAAAGCTTCTGTAAATGGCTAATGAATGAAGATGGTTTTAACATTTTATGTAACACTTGGTGGTGTTGACAATAGGTCATTTTTCTGGACTTACTTTAGATATGAAGAGGAGCAGTGATTTCTAGTATCTAGTAATTTACCAGAGTATCCTCAATGTGTGAAATTCTTGTGTGTTAACCTGTACCAACAATTAAACAAAAGCATCCTTTGAAGTAAATGATGAATCTCAAACCCAAAATACATTTTTCCTGAGTCCAAGATAATATGAGTTATCTCTTGATACATAACAAATCACCACAAACTTTGTGGCTTAAAACAACACATGTTTGTTATCTTGTAGTTTTTGCTGATGAGAAGTCCTGGCATGGTTTAGCTGGGTTCTCTGCTTCAGGGTTTCTCATAGGCTGCCATTAAGTTATCATCCAGGCCGGGGTCTCATATGAAGACTCAACTGGGAAAGGATCCACTTCCAAGCTTACGTGGTTGCTGTCAGGATTTAATTTCTCAAGGGTTGTTGAACTGAGTTCTTCAGTTCCTCACTGGCTGTTGACTGGAGGTCACCCTCAGTTCCATACAGCCTTTCAGTTTGGCAGCTTGCTGCATCAAACACAGCCAGGGAGAGAGTATACTAGCAAGACCAAAGTTACTATCTCATGTGATTTTATCACAGAAGTGACATGCAGCCACTTTTGCTATGGTCTGTGTGCTAGAAGCAAGTGGCTGGGCCAATGTACTCCAACGGAAGGAGATTAGGCAGACTGTGACTTCTAGGAGACCATGATCATCTAGGACTATCTTAGAGCTTAGTCACCACAGAGACAACGAAAGGTAGGGCATGCTCCATGACAACCACTGAAGGAAAGGCATTTTGTACTCTAATGCTCTTTGGCAATGCCCCCCGAAAGGTGAATTTCTAAATATAAGTAAAATAATGATGTACTATGAGAGTAGAAAAATAGAGCTGGGCACAAGCATACATGCCCAACAATCATTGGTTGTTTCGTTGTCTTTACATGTTATAAGACATATGACCTCTAAGATCATCTGGATCCGGCAGGACCACTCTAAAAGCCATTGATATATCCTTGATATCCGTTTCATTATCTTTGTGTTTTTGTTGTTGCTTTTGCTATTGCATTCTACTAAAACTCACCTGGAAGTTATATCTTTCTGTGTCTTATTTTCTTTATCTATATCACTGCTCATTTTTTTAAAAAAGTCCCTTTCTTATCTCATATGAATATTAAAAATGAATACAAGACATCTAAAATTACTTTAAGCTAAAAAATGAAACCCTATACATAGAGTTTCCTAGAATATTCTAAAATTGATCTAGAATATTATAAACATTATTATATAGGTAAAAAATTGTTGAAATCATTTAAAAAATGTGATGATAGTGAACCTCAAATGCACACTTAGGTCTCTATCCTGGAGTTGCTTACCTATGTATAGGTTTAGTAAACAGAAGAGTGACCTTTCAAAATGATATTTGAGAGGAGAAATACAAACTGACCACTGTGTGGTCATCCAGAGCCAGTGTGCAGCCAGGAGCTTACACCCACGCACTCACCACCACCGCAGGGTACACACAGGCTGGAGCTCTTTGTGCTCTGCCTTTGGTCACTCTGGGGACAAATTCTATTAACAGCTTTGCCTTCAGCATGATGTTGGGTTGTGAGAACTGAACACCGGCTTGTCCCTAGTAAGGGATTTTACTATGTCAACATTCTAATTAGCATCCACATGGAAGGTGCCTGTTATTGTTGGCTTAGTGGCCCCTGTAATCCTGACAAACCATTCGATTGAAGAGTACTGTTGATGTAGTGTATAGCAGCCTGTGGCTTTCTTTGAAAGGGTATATTAAAGCTGGATCCAAATTACAAATGTTTAACCTGGCAAACAGCACTATGACCTCTAAAACAAATATTGTGTCATTAATATAGCAATGTCCACAGATGGAACTGGCAATCTAAAATGTGCTGTCTGTAAACATTTTCAAATTATATTTGAGGTCCTTAATTAACCCCATTAGGCTTACAGATTGAAGCAACCACTCAAATCAATATAAAAGAACAATTTACTAAAGACAGAGATTCGGTTATTTTTTATATATTATGAATTCCCTGGAGTCTGTGGTTTTCAATCAGATTTAATATTATTTAAAATTTATCTTTTTTCCCTAAGAGGTCAAATTTTTAACATATCAGAGCAAAATGAAATTAAGAATAATTGAACTATCATTGAGTAAATTTAGAGTTGGAAGTGACCTTAGAGTTCATCGATGCCAACCCCTTCAACTTAGAGATGAGAAAACTGAGATCCAAAGTGGCTAAGTGACCTAGATACAAGTTGAAATGAAGAACCACAATTGTGGCTATTATGCTCAATAAATTATCTACA
The DNA here is from genome assembly GCA_028533085.1 of Varecia variegata. Classification (NCBI taxonomy): domain Eukaryota; kingdom Metazoa; phylum Chordata; class Mammalia; order Primates; family Lemuridae; genus Varecia; species Varecia variegata. The sequence continues at coordinate 70,122,494 of CM052438.1, read as the reverse complement.
TATATATTAAAATTTTTTATCATGGACTTTAAAATCAATGGGTTAGAATTTTGTTTCCAACAACTAATATAATAAGCTAATGGTTGGTGTTTTAACCCTGTGTCATCTAAAATTATACTATACAAATAAGTGATCATTATTATGAAAACAAGGGATGATGCATAGAGGTGCTAATCACCTGGAGACATATACAGGTACTTGTTTTATATTGCTCTTTCCATCTGAGATTGATGCACTGATTTGGATCATGATCTCTTCCCTGTTGTCAGAAATGTTTTTCTCACTGTGATAAAGATTGTTAAGAGAGTCCTGTGGTTTCTTGTAGTAGTTATCCATGTGCATAACTTGGCATCACTTTCTACTCTGATTTTTTATCTCCTGGACTATCCAACATTGGCTTGCTTTGCACTGGGCTAATTGGTCTCCAACTGTGGATTCCCAGCAGACTTCTACGGCACCCCAGGATATGAAGTTGGGCTTCAGTCTTTCTTTAAGCAGCGTTTCTTCTTTCTGCCTGCCGTCATCTTGACATTTGATGATCCACTTTATTTCACAGTACAGCAGCTGTCGCAAAATCTCCTGCCCCGCATTAGTGGTATGCCTACGTGGACTGCATTTTGTTGCAGTGGGCTTTGTTTCCACAATGTATAATGTACAACAGTTTAAATTCCCTTCTCCACTCATTCATTCATTTATCATCTAGGCATTAAAAAACAAAATAAAACATCAGTGAGGACTTACACAATTTTGATCAAAACACAACTAGATTTAAAAATCAGAAGTGAGTCATGGGTGGGGCTGGGGGAGAAGACCATTAGATTGTTTTGTAGGACGACACATTAAAAAAAATGGTCTCAGCCCCTGAATGCTCTACATATCTCAATATCTGGATTTCATACTGCTTCATCGATTTTTTTTTTTTTGAGACAGAGTCTCACTCTGTCACCCCAGGTAGAGTCCAGTGGCATCATTGTAGCTCACTGCAGCCTCAAACTCCTGGGTTCAAGCGATCCTCCTGCCTCAGCCTCCCAAACAGCTGGGACTACAGGTGTACACCAGGATGACTTGCTAATTTTCCTATTTTTAGTAGAGACAGGGGTCTCACTCTTGTTCATGCTGGTCTCAAACACCTGAGCTCAAGCGATCCTCCCACCTTGGCCTCCTAGAGTGCCAGGATTACAGGCCTGAGCCACTGTGTCAAGCGTATTTTTTGAATCAGTTTGAACAACAGTCATGTCAATGTATTACTTCAAATATTCTTAAAAATACAGCATTTGGGAAAATGTATTCAGGAGAAATAAATGTTCCCCTAGATTTTCTCAGTATCTGCTTCTCGATATCTGGGTATAACAAAATAAATAGCCAAAACCCAAAAACCAAACAAGCAGAAAAAACAAACAAACTAAAAGTAAGTTCCTGACTACAAGGAGTTCTTCATGGCAAAGGAGAGACAGAAAGCTTGACACACAACTATAAAGGCATATACAATTACAAAAGTTGCTATGGAGCATGGGGGTGGAAAGAAAAGCATCAGTAAGCCAGGTATTGGACAGTAGAGTTTAACCACATGAGCAAAAGCGGGAGGGGTATTCCATGTATCTCGAGCAGTATGTGCAAAGGTACAGATTTATGAAGAAGCATGGCATATGGATTCCGAGCTGGTCAGCGTTGCTAAAGATGAGGCAACTGGGATGAGCAGGAGGAGTTTGGGCTGGAGAGGGGGATGCCACCAGAATAGCTTCGTTGGCAATGCTAAGTAGTTCGGATTTCATCCTGAAAGCAAAGGAAAACCATCGAACAATTTTTAAACACCATTTCCTGATCATTTATAAAATATTTACTGTAGGAATGTTGAGAAATATAGAAAACTAGAAATAGAAAAAAAATCACTCATTACCATGCATTGAGAGAAAAATCAATTTTTAAATATATTTCTTTCTAGTGTATTTTTCTGTTTATATTTTATACAACTGTATATTAAATTTATCATACAATTTGAAATCATTTTAAGATTTGCTTTATTCTCTTAATGTGCTAGCATTTTACTCTCCATTAAATATGTGTTGAACCATAACTTTTAGCATTTTCATTTGGCTTTACATAAAATTATTTCATCATTCACTTATTCTTTGTGGCTGCATTGTTTCCAATTTATTATCATTATACATGAGCGTGGCCCAGATGTCATCTGAGGGCTTCCTTGTCTTTTAAGGTCTTGGTTGAATATACTCAGGTGACCACTACTTCCATGGCCCATCACAGACAAAGTCCTCTTCAAGATTCCTGAGTACTCCTGGGGCTCTTTTGCACTCAGAGTAGCGATTCTGCAGTGTGGTCTTTCAGTGGGTCTTCAAGGTCAAACTAGTAAATATTTGCATGGTATCACTAAGAAATCGTGTGCCTTTCATTCTCATGGTCTCACTTATGTACAGGGAGGTTGTCCAGGTGTTGTATGACACGAGATGATTGTGAACAGAATGTTTGCTTGTATAATCTTGGCTTTAAAAAAAAAATTTCAGGTTTAATTTTGAATACAATAAAGATTAATAGGTACAACCCACAGAAACAAAAGTCCACCGGGGTCCTCAATTCCTTTTAAGTGTGTAAGGGCTCATGAAATGAGAGAGTTTGAGAAGTGCTATCTTAGTGCAATAAAGAATTTTTTTCAAAACAAGAAAATTCTGTCTCTAAGAGTTAATGTGGTGTCAACTCTTAAGATATTAAGGTTTTATCTACACCAATACATAATATCTTACCTTTGCTTAGGAGTGAATAATGAAGGGTGTGGCGTACTGACGTTTCTGCTTTAGAAATTTAGCAGAGAATATGCCGAGCAAACATGCAGAGAGGTCAGTTGGGAGGCTGTTTTGTAAACCTTTTGCAGATGAAAAAACAAACAAGGGGGCAAAATAGTTAAGTGGTGGCCAAGTTGGAACTCGAACTGGCTCTTCTGATCCCACGTCTCTTTTCATTTCTACTAAAACCAGAAGCCATCAAGTCCTCACTGTCCTTGAAGAAATACATTTATTGTTGGCATGGACACAAACGTGATGCAAATCTAACAACTCACTGTTTCTCAAAGCCTTGTGAAATTGTATTCACTATTCTATAACCCCCATAACAAATTCACTTACTCAACAGATGTTATCTATGTGGACCAGTGAGTTTGATGATGTGGTTCTCCTTCTCTCTTTCTCCTCTCTCTCTGTCTGTCTCTGTCTCTCTCTCTTTACTTGTTTGTTAATATTATTGCTTATGTAGCAGTTGTAGGTTATGGTCATGACTGAAGCTCATTGGCTTCGCATATATAACCTTCTTATGACTTCTTGGGATTTGTATCACTATTTTGTTTCATAACAGCTTGTGTCTGCCCTTTGAGAACAATCCTTTGCAGAAGAAAACAAGAACAAGTTTGGCTTTGTTCAGCAAAATTCTGTGGGGGTGCTAATTATGAGGTCTGGCATCTCTTAGAGCTATAAAGTCACCTCCAAATATTAGTTTGTGGTTTCGTGGTTAGAGTAGCTCTCTGTAGTGATATGGAAGCTATTGCTTTGACTTGGACTTTATGAAGACAACAAAAGTTATTAAGTTATGTCCACAGAATACTAAGTGCTTGCCACCCCCACTGACCTTTTCGGAGGACTATCTTCCTCTGAAGTCTTAATTTCCAGTCATTGTTTTCATTTAATTATTTATTACATATTCATGTCCACTGAATTAATATTAAGGAGAAAAATTGTAAACTGCTGTGTGATTGTTCTGTTCTATAGTTCTGAACTATAGTAGAAATATTTCCAAAAACTATAATGGCTTTATATGTCCAACTTCATTACATTTTATAGTTAATACCATTCTAAAACACTGTTTAAATAGTCTATTTCTGGGAAGAAAGAAAATAATTTTAAAAAATCACAAAAGTCACAGAATTTCAGAGAAACATGTTTATGTTTTTATTTTTTTCTTAATATATTCTATTCTTTCCAGAATCTCTCAGGATGAACCATGTGCATGAACTGAAAACTTAGCACATTGTAATATTTCTCAATATGAATAGTTATGGAAAATATATATTCACCAACACTGGAAGCAAATGGAGCTTAAACCTAGGCAGAAACAGCAGGAAAATGAGAAAAGGGGAGAGTTTTATATTCTTATTACACTGTTAAACATATTATTCAACAAGGACTCTATATATTATTGAAAAAAATCAAGGTTGAGAATACAGAGGTAATTTTTTTGTAGGGGGAAAATTTATCTTTTTCCACAGTTCACCCTTCATTTCAAGTGATATTTTTCCAGAATCTTCTTCAGATAGAACTTTTTGTTTTGTTTTAATATTGTCAAATTTTGCCTCAGGTCTAATTGTTCATGGTCTAACTTCTTTTGTTCTGAATAAGGGCAGTTTTTCATTAGATTCCTAGTAAAATTTCACTTTCCTTGAATACTACCTCCGGAGTCAAACTTGAAGACATATAAATGCCAGTTATTCTATAGTTTAGAACAAAAATCTCTCTGGTTCCAGAATGTACAGTAGAACCAAGGAGATATTATAAAATAGCGTGATGGGCACTTTTCGTGTTCTTAGCCTGAAACATGGACGAGTGTTATGCAAACACTCTTAAATTCCCTTAGAAGATGTCTAAATCCCCACGATGGTAGCAGAAGAGGTATGTTGAAGAGGAACTGGAGATGAACTTGGGTGTGTTATCATAAGCTATGAATATGTATAATAACAAGATTATCTCAGACATTACAATGATTCTTATCAGATTTTGAGATGTATTTTTTAAAGTTATAAGAATTTATAAAATATGTCCTCCAACTTTGTTTAGGGAAGAGGTTCACAGAGGTTCTGATTCCAATTTGAGCTACACACACAAGTGCTGGCTCTGTGAGGAACAAACTGTGGCCCTGGGACAAAAGGGTTTAGATCACTGACCACTGTAGGACATATTATATATTTACTTGTTTATATTTATTTCCTGTTTCTGTTCTCCAAAATGTAAACATAGGGCAAGGACTTTATCTGCCTTTTTCACTGCTAGAGAATACCTCCTGCCACATAATGAGTGCCTCATAATTATTTCTTAAAACAATAAATAAATTGATTTTCCCCTCAGTACCTCCGGCCCTTTGCCTGTCTACCTCCTTTCTATTGCCCAGGACCATTTATAATTTTCCTTAGCACGCTCCTCCCAGTAGACTGTAAATGCAAACTGGAAGCAATAAATAGCCACCTCGCTTAGCAGATTTACTGTTAAGATCCTGCACTAGTACATTTTGTTTTCTAGTTCGTGAGAAATACTGGCTACTCCCCTAGAGAAGCTTCTAAGTCCATGTCCCTCCTTAGGAGGGACAACGTCAGTGCAACCATGGACTCTGTGTAACTGTATCTTTCACTGTGGTCTCCCAAGAGCCTTATTCTTCCTGACATGGAATCGTTCCGTGGGCCTTTTCAAGCTTTAGAATTTTCCCCTGTTCTCCCAACCCAGAATAAAACCTATTCCCTCCAGTTCCCTCTATTCAAATTCTACTGCTCCTTTAAATAATAGCTGAAAAAGTCATTTCAGGAAATCTTTTTTGATAGTCTTCATATAGATAATTTTTTAAATCATTTTCTATTCCCCATAACACTTTTTTTTATAACTCTCAAATGGTATTTTCTCCTTTCAACAGTATTTTTTATGTGTGTCTCTCAGGTTCTACTAGGATCCCTGAAGGGAGGACAATGTCTGCTTGTCTTTTGATAAGTGAACGACATCTGTGCTCTCATGGAGTTTAGATTCTAGAGGGGGGGAGATATAATTAAACAGATAAAATAGTAAGAAAGAGACATGGCATGTTAGTAAGCACTCCACAGAGAATGAAAATAAGGTGGCATGAGAAAGGGCAACCTGTAGTAAGTGGTCAGGGTGGTGACACTGGAGCTGAGACCAGACTGGCAGGAATCACGTGGCTCTGAGCAGACCTAGAAAAGGAACATTCCAGGGGTGGGGAACAAGTGCTGTCCTACCAGGCCTTCTGCAGGAACCCATTTGGTGGCCAAGGAACTGAAAAAAAGGCAGTGTGGCTGGAGCTCCTCTGGGAGGAGGAAGGTGAGATAGAGTGAAGTGTGAGGGTAACAGGGACCAGATTATGCAGGGGTGTGTAAGCCAAGACAAGGAGTTTGAATTTTATTCTATAAGGGAAGCCCTCCAAGGGGTCTAAGCAGGGAAGGATGTAATCAGATTTGTTTTCTTAACTTCCTTTCTTCCTCCTCCCTCTCTTTCTCTCTCTCTCTCTCTCCTTTCTTTTCTGGCTCCCTCATTCCCTCTCCCTTCTCTTCCTTCCCTTCTTTATTTCTTTTGTCTGTCTATTTTGTAAACATTCTGACTGCTGTATGAAGAATAGGTGGCGGGCGGGGCCAAGGCAGAGCTGGCAGGAAGCTGGTGCAGGCAGCCTTCACTGTTCCTGGCACATAGTAGTGCTCAATGCAGTAAAAATAAATACGAAAGCAATCAAATAATCATGTAAAGCTGTTTAAACAATAGCACACCAATGTTTGTCTTCTTTATTCACAATAGGCCCTTTCAGCCACAACAAATATTGGAAAAAAGATGCGATGTGTGTTATTGCATGTGTTTCCCACCACAAGACACTCCCTAAGGACATGGGTTTTTGTCTGTTTTGTTCATTGTTGTAGCCCAAGTGCCTGGGAAAGTTTGTGGCACATGGTGGGGGCTCAAGGAGTATTAGTTGAATTAACAGAAGTACATATTTTTGCCCTCTTCCTTTCTGAAATTCTATTTGCTTCTGACAATTTCTCCAGTTTACCAAATGGAGAAATTAAAGTGCGTACAAAGGGTAAGAAATTTTTGGAACTGTATCCTTGCCTCCCAGCCCATAATAACACGTTCTGGACAATGACTAGATCAAGGTCCCAGTGCCCTTTGCACTTGTGTAGTAAAGCTTCTATTAGCTTAGGTAGTGAATAAATGTATTTTTTCCCATAATGTTTGTTTTTATTTCAATTATCACTATTTTCTTTTTTCTTCCTTTATTTTTAGTTTAACATCCTTTCCACAAATATCTTTCTCCTAGCCATTTTCTGAGATTCTTCTCTTAAAGTTTTATTTCTCCTTTCCAGTCGAGGCCAGCAACTTCAAAGGGACTTGATGAGTTCCATATTTTCATTAGGAAGCCCTTCCCAGAGGTAGTGATTACAGAAAAAACCAAGGCTGTACATTGTTAATATGCTTTTTTCTATTTGGAGCCTTGCTAGAAAAGTTTCTGGTTCAATACTATAATTCTAACTTTAATCTTGGGCAACTAGGAAAATCAATTACTTATAATATGTCAGTAGCTAAAGGCATGTAACTATAATGATGATTAGGGAATTAAATCATTCAAGGAAGCTCTGTATTCAAAGCAATTAACCCAAAAAGAGTTTCATTTTAAAATAGTATCACCTATAGTGCACCTACTGTGTACAGGGTGCCCACGGAGAGGTATGATATTCAAAATGATTGTATGTGTATGTTTATGTGTTTCATTTTAATAAGTTTACTTCTTTGTAACTATCATTTTTTATAAATTTAATTTTGTTTGATTATTATCACCTTCAAATAGAAGATACTACGTCTACCTTAAAGGCACTTACAGTTCATACAGGTAAATGGAATACACACACACACACTCACACACACACACACTCACACACACAGAGACTGCCTTAAAAATAAATAAATAAACAAGAAAACCTTCAGAGTGATTGTTATCAAAACGATAGCAGAAGGCAGAACAAAGATATTTGAAATGCTGGAAATGTTTTTTAAGAGAAATATTTCTTGAATCAAGTTTCTATAATCATTGGAAGTCAGATGGAATTTTCAACTTTTCAGGGTAAAATTACGAATTTATCAGATGTCAATAAGTTAAGAAGAAGAGGATGATGAAGGAACTGTGAAGGAGAACTGGTAGGTAATCAATTTCATAAGTCACATGGCTACTATCCTGAGGCCTGCTGGGAGCTCCTGTGAAGGAGCCAGTGACCACACTGAGGGGGTGGGTACAAAGATCACAGGCCACCAGCAGGAGGAGTGTCACCTATGCCTGGGAGGAGGCAGCCGTCCAAACCAGTAAGGCCAAGGGACACATTTACACTTCAGTCGAACCCAAGCTAAAGTCACTGCTCAGGGGCACCAACCTGAGAGAAAGGGTGTGGAAGCAGAAGGATCCATTGATCAGCGTGTTCAGGTGCCCTGGCCCCGATCCCGACAGGAAGACTAGAAATAGTCCCAGGGTAGAGAGGCAAGAGGAACAGATGGAGAGGTTGTCTATTGACAGGGTCGGGGCTCAGGCCTGGACATCGATCCAAGCCAACATCTAAAAGGAACAACAGGAATGAAGGCGTGAACCCAGTGGGACAGAATGATCCTAATTAGTATGGTTCCTGCAGAGAAGCCACAACTGATGCTGTTGATGCTCTCACAGGTAATCTTGGATTGAAACCTTGTCGCTACAACTACCTTCTAAAGATACTTGGTATAGATACAGCAGGCCATTCCAGACCCCTTTCAGCAGTAAGAAGGACACTGACATATTTGATCAGTTCTTGTTTACATTGGGGCAGTGGTCTGCCTGCAACCAGATGGTCATTATCACTTGTAGACGGGCAGGGCTGCAGTCACAGAGGCTTGACATTGGACGTACTAAAGGACTGCTGCAGAGTCGTAAGCAAGTCTACAGAGGGATGTCATTGCACTCTAAGCAGGATGAGTGGGGTGAGGAGAAGTTGGGGACTGAGACTAGAGCTGGGAGGTGCAAGAGTAGGGTCATGAGCGAATGAACAAAGGCTGTGATATGGGAAATGAAAAAAATTGAAGGAAAAAATCTGTCCTCTTCCCACGGTGATTGGGTGAAGCTGTGACTTAGAAGTCACTTCTCAAAAAGACTTGCGGAAGCCACTTCCACCTTAAATAAGAGGGGACACACATCCCCAGTGTGCAGAGGACTGAGGAGCCTCTTCCGTATCATCCAAGGCATTTATCTCAGAAGGAACCTCCTTTTGATCCTCAAACTGAATTTCTCTCTTAACACCCTGGTCTGCATGGAGACTAGGATCTGGCAGTCTCTGAGTGTCTCTCAGAAAAAAATAAGTCACGTTAAAGAATTGTTATTAATATGAACTTGAAATCTGTCTCCCAAATCTGAAGATTATTAAAGTTCTTTAAATGATCATATGAGAAATTACATCAATGAGGCCAACCAGGCAGCTAATTTCTTCCTTGCAGTGGGAAAGAACAAACTCTTCCTTATAGTTAACATGAATGTGCCATATTCCATTCTTTAAGCCTCCTTTATTGTGAAATATTACATTTGATCATAAAGAGACAAGAAGTAATGTGATGAGGGGATGAGTATGTATATACATAATGAGTGCGATGCACACTGTCTGGAGGATGGACACGTTTGAAACTCTGACTCAGTGGGGGAGGCAAGGGCAATATACGTAACCTAAATTTTTGTATCCCCACAATATGCTGAAATAAGAATAAAAAAAAATAAAGAGATAGGACAATGAAAAACAAAACAAAACAAAAAAAGATAACCTTGGAAAAAAATGAATAAAACTCAATAACTTATATAAAAAAAGAAGCAATGTGAAATGTCATACATACAAATGCATGTATATAGTGTTTGAATTTCATATATATAGACATATGTGTATATGTGTACATAGTCTAAAGAATAAAAAATATTTATACTTATTATCCCCACCCAACTTAAGAAATAGAACATTTTCCACAGGTAACCACTATGCTGAATTGTTCACAATTCCCTTCATTTGTTTATAGTTTACCATTTGTTTTTATCTACCAATAAGTTGCTTTGCCAATTTTTTACTTTACATAAATAAAATGTTTTATGTGGTATGTGTTCTTTTGCTAAAAATTACAACCATTTTTATGGCTCAACATTATGCTTTGTGACTCAGCCATGTTGATGCCTCTATAATCCCCTCAATATCACAGTTGTCTCCCATTCCATGCAGGGAATACACTGCCATGTATTTATGCATTCCAGTGCTGGGCATTTGGCTTCTTTCTTTTTTTTTATTGTTATGAAAGAATAATGCTTCTCTGAATACTCTTTTACGTGCTTCTTTATGTTCATGTGAAATATTTTCTCTTAAACTAAGAGTCAAATTGGTGATTACAGAATGTGCATACTTTTGCCTTACCTGATAATGCCAAATTGTTTCCAAAGCAGTCATCCAATCTGTACTCCCAAAAGTGGTACATGAGTTCCCATTGATACATATTCTTACCAACACTTAATATTGACAGATTTTAATTATTTTTTCAATCTATTGTATGTAATATATCATTGTCATTTAATTTGCAGTTCCTTGATTAATCTATATTCTTTATTAACATTAAGCTGAACATTTTTTAGTGTTTTTTGTCATAACTATACTCTCCTCTATTTTACCTAGAAGTTCCTAAGATCTACCTTTTATATTTAAGCCCTTGATTGCTTGATCTACTTGTAATTTATATTTTTGTTCACCTTTCAAATTCCAGACTAAAACATCTCAAAAAAATGAAACTTTGGAATTCAAACACCATGTGAATAGCTCCTTATCAAACCTTCTAAACAATGTATCAGTCATTTCTACATTATATGTGCAAAATGGCATTTCGCATTGACTCGATTGCTCGCAGTAACAATGAAATCACCATTTCAACTAGTGTAAGTTTCTTTTTGAAGATTAGCTGATATCTGTTTCTAACAGAGACAATTGACTAGAGTTTTTATTTCTGGAGAAATCCCAAAGACAACTGTGGAATGATTGCAAAAATACTTCTGATCGTCACATTTTCCTGTGTCTACCTCCCTTGCATCTCTACTCATCAAGGAGTGGAGACTATTTCCCCCAACTTACACTGACTTTGACAAATAGCACCAGAAGTGATGGTGTACCAATTATGAGTCTTGGCTTCAAGAGGCTTTGCTGTTTGGGCTGGCTCCCTTGGGACCCCTGCCACACCATGAGAAGGAACCCAAACTAGCATGCTGGGATGCTGGGAGATTAGAAACCACCTGAAGCAGAAGTACATCATCCTCCCGCCCCTGCCCCCATCCTAGACCAGCAACCCATAGCAGACTCAGTTGCTGATTGTGGACACATGAAGAATTGCAGTGATGATCCCAAATACCATTTAATTCAATAGGATTTTGCTTCAAATTTGATGATACTATCCTCTATTCATGTCATCATGAATGCCTTTGAATGAATAAGTAATTGGCAGCTATAAAATTCATAAATGAATATCCAAGAAAATACCACAGTAATAAAGTAAAATAGAGTCCCACAGATGAAGAATCAAAGCACAAACATTGAATTGATAGAATTATCTTTAAAATAAGATTAGAAATGTGGTAATTATGTGTAACTCTAACATTAATCCTATGAAGTAGGTAAAACTATTATCACCCATTTTACATATGAGACAACTGAGGTTTAAAGAGATTAAATAACCTATAACAGTTCACTGAGCTAGGAAATAGGCAGAGCACAAATCAAATCCTAAGTCTATCTGATCCCAAAGTTACTACTTTGACGTTTACTACTGTGCTAGAGGTTCTCAGTCCTGGTGATGTATCAGAATTATTTGAGGGAAGCTTTTTTAAATGTCATATCCCAGACCTCTTCTGAGATAAATTACATCAGCACCTCTGGGAGTTTGCAGGGAGATGGGTCATTGGTGAGCTTTTGTTTTTGTTTTTTTGTTTTTTAAACTCCTCAGATGATTATCAATGAAAAGCCAGAGTTAAACCCCACTGTATCATGCTTGCACTTACAAGGAAATTGCTAATGCTTAACCCCTGGCTATCTCCAGAGTCACTTGCACCTCATTTCCATTCTATGGATTATTAGTATTATTTAAATACAGCTTCAATCTTTCAAGAAACATCCAGCTGTGAAATGGAATTAGAATTTACAAAAGCACCTTTGAATCATGTTGATTCCACACTTGAATGTACCACAAACTTGCTTATGTAATCTCAAGTAAATCCTTTAATCCCACAAAGCGACAGCATACTCATGGACACAGTAAGTTTGGAGCTATTTCTCATCCAAGACCTCACAGGGTTTTAAAAATGTAACATGATTCTAAAGAGATTCTACAATTTTTGTGGAAGCTTTTAATTGGCAATAGACTAGCAGTTTACCTCTGAAAGCAATCATGTAAGGATTGAAGAATCAGTGAATTTTTTGTATTTCACTGCCATCTATTGGATTTCAACTGTATTCAAAATTTCTTGGGTTTTTCATATAGAGATCGATTCACGTTAAACAGTCCCATACACTTTGGAGATGAAGGCAAGTGCGCTTTTGAGTAGAACAAGATTTCCCTCTATTATCGTCTAAGACTGAGTCTGTTGAAATGACTAAATATTCCATTCAGGAAGTATATCTAGGAACATCCATTCTTACTATCTATAATTATTAAGGTTTATTCACTATGAAGGACCAAGATTAAAATGATAGGATTACGAAAATTTAAAAAATACCAGCCAAGGATCTTCTAAGTCAAGATTGAGCTGAAATGTGCTAATAAGTTGTTTATATATTCAGGTTAATAATAATGCATAATAGTGTAGGCAGATTTGCCAATATTGGTGCATATATTTTTATTCTTGTGGGAAGATATGAATAAAGACTAGAGATTTGAACAATGGAGGGGATCAAAATCTTGAGAAATATTTAAAAGCATTAAAAATACTTTTTTTTGCATGTGCTAGTATACTTCAGTAATCTTCAATTTGAGAAATGTCATGCAGCAGTAACCTGGACTCTGTCAGAAGACAAACTACAATAAAAACTTTTTTATATTTTTGCTGTACATTTTTCAAAATTATGATACCTTCTGAGAATAATAGAGCATTTATTCTTAAAGCTATATTGTATGTAATAGTCAACTTTCCCCAGAATTTTATGAAAAAATTCAGATATTAGTTCAAATACTTTTATAGTGAACATTTACTGGAAACCTAGTTTTAATCATTAATATTTTACTATACTTGCTTTGTCATATATCCATTTCTCTTTCTGTCATTAATCTATATCATTTTCTCATTTTAATGTAGACATTAGTATGTCCCTAAATGTTTCACTATTCTTATCATTAGCTAGAGCTCAATAGTTGTTTAATTTTGTGTGCAATTTACATACAAGATGCACAAATAGTAAAGGCAAATTTGTTAAGTTTTGACAAATAAATACACCGGGGTAATGCCAGAAAATTTTCTCACTCTCTTTCCCAGGCAATCCTCTATCTTTAAACAAAGGAAATCACTCACCTGAATTTTTCCATCATAAATTGTCTACTTTTTGTTCTTATGAATTCTATTGTCTTAGTCTATTTTCTGCTGCTATAACAGAAACCCTGAGACGAGGTAATTTATGAAGAACAGAGACTTACATCTTGCAGTTCTGGAGGCTGGGAAGTCCAGGATGGAGGGGCCCACATCTTGCAAGGGCCTTCTTGTGTTGTCATCCCATAGCAGAAGGAAGATGGAAAAGAGAACAAGATAGAGAGGGAAGAGAAGGGGGCTAAACTCATCCTTTATCAGGAACCCGCTCCTGTGATAAGGAACGCACTCCTGCAATAATGGCATTAATCCATTCATGAAGGCAGAGGCCTCATGACCTAATCACCTCTTAAAGCTCCCACCTCTCAACACTATTGCATTAGGGATTAAGTGTCCAACACAGGAACTTTGGGGGGCACATTCAAACCATAGCATTCACATAGAGACATCTGGCATGTGCTCTTTTATATTCTACTTATTCCACTCAGCATGGTTTGGGGATTCATTTATGGTTTTTGGTTTTTGTTTACTTTTGCCAGTAGTTGGTTCTCTTTTTATTGCTGAGTGCCATTCCCTTGTTTGAATATATCACAGTTTGCTTATATGGGTTTTTTGTTGACTATTTCCAATTTTGGACTATTTAGGCTAGAACTGCTAAGAATGTTGCTGTACAAAACTTTTTGCGAAAATGTGATTTCATTTTTCTGGGGTAAATATATATGGGTGAAAGTGCTGGGTTTTAGGGGAGAGGTAATTTGAGTTTTATAAGTAATTACCAGATTTTCCAAAGTGGTAGTATTATTTTATATTTCTACAAACAATGTATGAGAGTTCCAGTTACTCTAAAATTTTGTCAATGTTTAGTATTATTGGTCTTTTTAATTTTAGCTATTCTGGTGGATATGTAATGGTATCTCATTGTGGTTTTAGCTTTCATTTCCTTGGTGACTAATGATATTGAACACTTACACATTTGTTGGCTATTCTTTCATGAAGTTTGGTCTAATCCCTTACCCATTTTTAATTGGGATATTTGTCTATTATTAAGTAGTGGATGTTTTTAAAAATATATACTTTATTTTGTGCTATATGTGCTATACAAAAGTATGCTATATAAAATATAATTTATTTTATACTATTTATACTATTTTTAAAAATACACTGTTTTTGTCATAGATGTGTTTTATAGATATTTTCTCCCAAAATGTGACTTGCCTATTAATTTTCTTAACAATAGATTTGATGAGCAGAATTTTAAAATTTTTGATGAGACCTAATTTTTTGTTTTTTTCCTTATCTTTATTGCTATCTGGGACCACTCTAGGACATTTTATCTACTCCTAAGTCATAAAGATATTGTCTCATGCTTGCCTCTAAAGATTTTTGATTTTAGCCCTTACATTTAGATCAGTGATCCAATTTGAATTAAGTTTTGTGTATGAAATGAGGTAGAGGTTGATGTTTATTCTTTTGAAAAATATGTATGTCCAGTTGGTACAGTATCATTTGTTAACAGACTTTCTTTCCCCACTGAATGCATTGGCATCTTTGTCTAAAATCAAATGACTCTATAAGTGTTGAGTCCATTTCGGAGCTCCCTACTCTGTTTCACTGAAGAACGGTCTAGTTGTTGTTTGTAGTGTTTTTTTTTTTGTTTTGTTTTTTGTTTTTTTAGACAGAGTCTCACTCTGCTGCCCGGGCTAGAGTGCTGTGGCATCAGCCTAGCTCACAGCAACCTCAAACTCCTGGGCTCAAGCAATCCTTCTGCCTCAGCCTCCCAAGTAGCTGGGACTACAGGCATGTACCACCATGCCCAGATAATTTTTTCTATACATTTTTAGTTGTCCAGCTAATTTCTTTCTATTTTTAGTAGAGACAGGGTCTCACTCTTGCTCAGTCTGGTCTTGAACTCCTGAGGTCAAACTATCCTACCTCCTTGGCCTTCCAGAGTACTAGGATTACAGGTGTGAGACACCACGCCCAGCCTGTTGTTTATAGTTTTATAAGATGTGTTGAAGTCAGATAATATAAGTCTTACAAATTTGTTCTTCCATTATAAGGTTTCTTTGGATATTCTATGCCCTTTGTATTTTTACATGAATTTTAGAATCAGTTTGTCAATTTCTACAAAAATGCCTCCAGGTATATTAAAATTGTGTTCAAATATTTGTATCAGTTGGGAGTGGGGACTGAAATTTTAATAATATTGATATTTTCAATCCTTGAATGTAGTATGTCTCCATTTACTTAAGTCTTCCTTAATTTCTTTCAGTAATGTTCTATAGTTTCAAGCATATCAGTCTTACATTTATTTTGTTAAAATATTTATTCCTGGGAATTTAATGGTTTTAATGCTATTATAAATTGAATTATTTTCTAAATTCTATCTTCCTTCATTTTTGCTGCCATTATGACAAAAAATTTTTTTTATATGTTAACCTTGTGTGCTGCAATTTTTCTAAATTCACTTATTTATTCTAGTAGCTGTTCAGTAGTTTTTATGGGATCTTTGAATGTAAACAACCATTTTTTGCATAGTTTTACTTCTCTTTTTTCTGATATATATGATTATTATTTCTCTTTCTTTATTGCTATGGCTATGATCATGTTGAGTAAAAGTGATGAATATCTACACAAACTATTTGGAATTCTTCTGTATAGAATAGTTACTTTTCCCTCATTAATTTATCAAATCAATCATTTATTTATATCAGTATAAACTCATGGAGATTTATTTTATGCTTTGGGTTATAATCCAATACTGTTGTATTTATTTTGTTGCTCAAAGTGTTCTGGTCTTGCCTTTGGGAGCTTTTTTGTTTGGTTTCTGTGCCCCTTCACTATATTTCCATCAAGGTGGGATTTTTTTTTTAACCACTTCTTTACTTTGTGGCATAATAAGATGCTCCAGCTCAGATTGTATATTTCCCACTCCAGTTGTAGAATCATTCATTTCTCTAAGGTGTCTTTTTTTTAAAATTGGAGAATGGTAATAAAAACTAAGATATGGATACTCTAGGGGTACTAACTATGCTCATTGTTACTGGGGTATTGTTGGTTTTAGGCCCCTGCAGCTAACAGGGTAAGAAAATATTAACTTGTTCATATACACAAGTTTAAACCCAGTTCATATACACAAGTGGGTTTAAATATTAACTTCTTCATATACACATATCTACAAATAATCATATGTAACTATCGACATCTATATTAAGCTAACATAGTTCGTACCGAGGTCTCTAACTCTAATTTATTACCACGTGGATCATCTAGCCACATTCTCTTGCTTATCTATAACCTCTCATTCCAACAATGAGAAATCTGATTGCTGGAAGATTCCCACAATCTTCCAGCAATTTACTTAATTGTTCAATTTCAGTTTGCATGTATAGCAGAATCAGAATTGTTGACCTATATCCCCATGGGCAACAACTTTATTAACTACCACGCTTCTGAGCTCTACAGAGTGCTTCTGTGCAGTTCTTTTTGCCTTTAGTCTTACAGATGCCACTCGTTTCAAAAGTAACTTGGATTATCAATTTTCCCCTCATCCCATTAGTAAGCCTGTTTCATACATGTGTAATACAGTTAGAATCTCTTCTCATAGTCTACATTCTTTCTTGAGACCCACTGATCTCATAAATTACTTTTTAAAATTTGCATACATTGAAGTTCACTCTTTGCGCTGTAAAGTTCTATGGGGTTTGACAAAGGCGTATTGTCTTATACCCACCATCACAGTATCATAAAAAATAATTTCACCACCCTAAAAAATCCTTTCTATTTCACCTATTCAACCCTTCTCTCTTTACCCCAAACACTAGAAACCATTGGTCTTTTTACTTTCTTTCTAGTTTGCCTTTTCCAGAATGTTATATAAGTGTACTCATACACTGTGTGTCTTTTCAGACTACTTTCTTGCAATATGTATTTAAGATTTCTTAGTGTCTTCTCATCACCTAAAAGCTCATTTTTTATATCATTGAACACTGTTCTGTTATATGGATTACCACAGCATGTTTATCCATTTACCTATTGAAGGACATCTTAGTTGCTTCCAGCATTTGGTGTTTATGAATAAATCTGCTATAAATATTTACAAGCAGGTTATTGGGTAAGTATATGTTCACTGCATGCAATTAATATACTTATTTTCAGGATAAGTAGTAGTTCCTACAAATCATTAAGATGACACAAAAGAAAAATGGACAAGATGCTTAATGGCTATTTCATAAAAGAAGTATTTTGATGGCAGATAAATACATGAAAACATGTGAAGCTAATATGATGATTAGTTTTATGTGTTAACTTGGCTAGGCTATAGTGCCCAGTTGTTTGGTCCAACACTAGTCTAAATGTTGACGGAAAAGTATTTTGTAGCTGTGATTAACATTTACAACCAATTGACTTTAGGTAAAGCAGATTACCCTCCATAATGTGGGTGGGCCTCATTCAATCAGTTGAAGGCCTTAAGAGCAAAAACAGGTTTCCCAGAGAAGAAGGAACTCTGCCTCAAGGCTCTCAAGACCGTGATACAGAAATCCTGCTTAAATATCCAACCTGCTGGCCTGCCCTACAAATTTGGGGCAGACTCAAATCTTGGATTCAAGCCTGCATCAGCTCTTACCCGAATTTCCAGCCTGCTAACCTGCTCTATAGATTTCAAACTTGCCAGCACCATATTTGCTTAAGACAATTCCTTAAAATAAATAAATCTATACCTTTCTCTCTCTCTTTCTCTCTCTCTCTCCCTCCCTCCCTCCCTCCCTTTCTCATTGGTTTTATTTTTCTGGGGAACCCTGACTAATATAGCTACTTTAATAATAAAACATATGTGTAAGTTTTCACGACATTGAATCAATCAATAATTTTTTTGATATGGCATTAAAAGCACAAGCAACCACAGAAAAAGGCAGGTCCATTTGACTTTATTAAAATTAAAATATTTGCGCATCAAAAGGACACTAGCAAGGAAGTGAAAAACTACCCACATATTGGAAGAAAGTTATATTTGCAATCATATATCTAATAGGGTCTAGTATCCAGAATATGAAAGGAACATTGACAACTCAAGAAGAAAAAACAAATAACCCAATTTAAAAATAGACAAAAGAGCTA
Organism: Varecia variegata; assembly: GCA_028533085.1. Taxonomy (NCBI): domain Eukaryota; kingdom Metazoa; phylum Chordata; class Mammalia; order Primates; family Lemuridae; genus Varecia; species Varecia variegata. The sequence goes on along the minus strand of CM052438.1, from coordinate 70,104,014 downwards.
AATATACATGTCTCGAAGGAAGATATGTAAATGGCTAATAAGCACATGAAAAGATGCTCAACATTATTTGTCATCAAAGAAATGCAAATACAAACCACATGGAGATGACACTTCATATCCACGAAAGTGGCATTAATTTAAAAAATGGAAAATAACAAATGTTAGTGTAGATGTAGAGAAATTGGTACCCTCAACATTCTGGTGGTAAAGTAAAATGTTACAAATGTTGTGGAAAACAGTTTGGCAGATCCTCAAAAGTTAAACATACGTTTAGCACATAAGCCAGCAATTTCACTCCTAGCTAATGAATATATATATATTTCAATATATTTATTTTATATATTCACTATACTTTATATATTTAATCACTTTATATTCAATTCTCTTATATTTGCTTATATTTAATTTCATATTGAAATGAAAACATCTCCACACCAAAGCTTGTTCAAAACTGTTCATTATTTCTAATATCCCAAAGGTGGAAGCAACCCAAATGTTCTTCAACTGATGAATGGATAAATAAAAGGTGGTAAATCCATACAATGGAATATTATTGAGGCATAAAAAGGAAGGAAGTATTGAGTATTGAGATGCTACATCATAATGAACCTTAAAAACATCATGTTAAGTGAAAGAGCCAGGCAAAAAGACTGCACATTGTATAACCTTCATATGAAATGTCTAAAATAGGCAAATCTATAGAAAAAAAAAGTATATTAGTGGTTGTCAAGGGCTGAGGGGAGGGCGAAATCAGAAGGAACTGCTAATAGTTATGTTTCTTTTTGGGTGATGAAAACTTTCTGAAATTAAATAGTGGTGATAGTTGCACAACCTTATAAATGTACTAAAACCCACTGATTTGCATATTTTAAAATGGTTAATTTTATGTTATGTGAATTTTATCTTAATTTTTTTAAATGCAAGAAAAAATCAGGGAAAGGCAAATTATAACCATAATACACACCACTGTACTTCCACCAGAATGGATAAATGGAAAGACAGATAACAACAATTGCTAATAATGATATGGATTTCTGGGAACTCCCATACATTGCTAGTGGGAGGATAAATTGGTTCAAATCCTAGAAAAATTCTTTATCAGTATTTACCATCCATACATATACATATGGAGACATCAGCATGAATAAGTGTCAAGAACGTAATATGCGAACAAAATCTTAAAGAAATGTGTAGTGCAGTGCCACTTATGAAAAATATGATAGCTGAAACAATGCTATGTATTATGTTAGATGCTTACATAAGTGTATAAACGCAAAAATCATGGATTCAAGACTACATGCTAGAATTGTGTTTACGCCTGAGGAATAAAGGAAAGGAATAGAGTTGGTGAGGCTAGAAAGACAATTTCATGAAAGTTTTGTGAAATTCTTTTCCAACAAAAAGGAAGGAAGAAAAAGAAATCTTACTATTTTAATAAAATCAGTTTCATCGCATTGTGCAGCAGTGCTCTTTCATTTTTCACTTTAATAGAGTAAACTGAAATCAGAGGCAAAAGGCATGTTTCCACTGCTAATAAGAAGTCTCATAAGGCAAACTAAGCTCATGTGTTTCAGTAACTTGAGCAACATCAGCAGATGAATGGAGCAGCTGTGGCTGCGGTGGGGAAATCAGCTGGCAGATGTGAGAAACTGGAAGGACTCTGAAAAACACCTCAGTGAGGAACATATTATTGAATGAACAAGATCACTCCTAAGCAAGAACTTGCATATCTAGTCACAAATTGTTAGAAAATGCCTCCTTTGATTTTAAGAAAGAAAGTCAATTTATTTAGAAAATAAGTCCATGTGTCAATCCCATAACTCCAACTCTATTTATCAGCATAGGGCCTTTAATTGTTGGTTCTAATTTTTCCTGTCTGCTGGACTTTTTTGTTTCTTTTTTTGAAGGCCTCACAAGAGATGACTCATTAGTGTAAAAGCATTTTGCTTTTTACTAGCTCCCTGTGTCACCGAGACATCCTTAAAGAACCAATCGGTCACGTGATTGCGGTAAACACATTTCTATGAAGGTGAATAAGGAACCACCAGAAGCTGAAGGATTTGCTGGGAAATTTGCTGGCAGTAGGGAGATGAAAAAAAAAAAACAGTATTTCAATTTCTTTCCTTCTCTCTCTCTGTTGTCATCATCAGAATTCCTGTGAAATTTTGAAAAATAAACAGTTGATTCCCTAGGACTTCAATCATTACTAAGAAAGATTAAAAGCCTCCATTTAAGACAATGGTTACTAAATGAAACTGAAAATTAAATGTTATGAGTCATACATACCCTCCCGTCCTTTAAACTTGAAATAGGAACTCACACAATTTCTGCCAAAGAAAATAACACTGGCGTAAATGATGTGTTCACACCTATGCTATTGCATGAATGTCCTTCTGTGATTTTCATACTATAAAATCTTTGCAAGAACTAAAGAATGCGGTGGATTCATAAATGTTTGCAGTAATGCAAAACAAGCTGGATTGCCACATCTGTAGCAAGGTCTTGAGGATTGTTTGGGAATTATCTTCATTTGGTTGGAGTCAGCCAATAAATAAGGCCAACCTCTTATGATCATTTTCATCTCCCCTTCAAAGGACCTTACCCTAACGAACTTACACCACCCCAGCCTGCTAAGGATTCCCTCTTTAGGATCAACCTTGGCTATGATGATTCAAAACAAGGTTGTTTACTCCTTTAAGAGGAAGCAGTCCCTGGAGCCTCTTAGAGTCCTTAGTATGGTAACTGGGCGTGCTATTAATATCTAGATCACACTCACTACCTTGAAATTATCTTCCTCCAGTGTGCCCACAGAGCTCAAGTTTCGGTACTCTTCTCTACTTACATTCTCTGACTTGCAGAACTCATTACCTATAAATGACATTAAATGTCATGTCTAGCCTAATAAATTCAAAATTTATATCTCTGCCCTAGAACTCTCTCCTGAACTCCTGGTTTGTTTACCCAACTGCCTCCACTTGGACATGACATCTGAAATTTAGTGTTTCTATAACTGAGCTCCTAACACTCCTCCCAGGCTGCTCTACTTTCACCTTCCCAATCTCTGTTGACTCCACAGTTGAAGTTGTTCAGAACAGAAACCTCAGAATTCTTTTGGACTCCTCCTGCTCACACATCCTGCTTCCAAACTGCCAGGGAAATATGTTGGCTTTACCATTGAAATATATTCCAAATCTGGCCACTTCTCATCACCTCTGCTGCTGCTAACCTTCTGCAAGCCACCATTATCTATGGCCTGGTTTTCTGTAATTTCTTCCTACTGTATCCTCCAGCTCCTGTCCTTGTCTACTTACAGTTCTTTCTAATACAGCAGTCAGCGTGGACCTTTTAAGTATCTAAACCTTATTGTGTTATTTCTTTCAAAATGCACCGATGTTTCCCACTTCACCAGAGCAAAGTCAAAGTCTTACAGGAGCCCTCATGATCTGGCTTCTCTTTCCTTCTCTTGTTTATTTCCTGCTTTTCCTCCCACTGCTCCTCTCAACATGTTCCTGCACCTTTCCTCTGGCTGTTCCCAACACCTGGAGTCCTGTTTCCACAAACAATCAATGGATTAATTCTTCACCTCCTCAAATTCTTTGCTCAAATCTAATCTTCTTCCCAATGAGTCCACTCTAATCACATTTAATATTGCAACTTGTTCCCTAACCAGTACAGCTAGTCCTCCTTTCCCTGATTTATGCGTTTCCCCACATGGCTTTTGTCTTTATCTAAAATGCTATGTAATCCAATTTCTTATTATATTAAGTATTTATTGTCTATCATTTCTTCTAGAATGTAATACTATTGAGTGAAGCTAACTTTATCTGTTTAATTCACTGATATAACCCTAGGTGACTAGAACAGTACTTGGCATATAGCAGGGATTCAATGATTATTTGATGAATGAATGAATAATTCTGTCTTGTACTCTCGTAAAAGTAAATATTTCTATCACTATTTCCATGGATCATTTAGCTTTATCATTGTCCAAATATCCAGCAACCTCTCCCTTAATTCCTGTACTCCAATAATAAATGCTCATTAATGAAGATTAATTATTAATACAAATTAATATATGATTCAGATTAGATCTTGGAAGGAGGTATTCAGACAAGTACTAAGTGTTGAATAGTATTGGAAGCTACCTTACCTATCCATACATATGGATATAATTTGAGAAGCCTTGGGTATAGTCCCTGACAAAAATTATCTCCTTTTCTATTTTATAATTTCAAGTATTATGCTTTTTGATCTCTTTATTTCCTTACAAACACACACATTATGAGTTTATTATAAGTCATGCTCTATGTCATATACCAGAAGAATATACATAATATGTATAAGAAAAATACATATAAAACATATACTGATTATACTGCCTCTTTTTGAGGAAGCTATTATTTAGATAAACAACATAATGAAGGCAGAAAATAGCAGGAGCACCTGTTGTATGGTGAGTTCTTTGACATCTTATTTATTCCTCATCACAAAGCAAGGAGATTTGATTTATTTTACCTATTTTGCAGTAGGTAAAGTGAAGTACAGAAAACCCAGCTAGTAAATTGAACACAGTGCTGTGACCTCCAGTCAAACATCCCAACTCTAAGACCAGAGAGACTTAGAGATGCTCCACACTGTCTTCCACTTCTTGTCTCCCAATCCTGGCAGCAAACCCATTGGAATGACACAGCAATGAAAAGCAATACATGATGACACTGTTCTATTAGGCATCTCATGTCCACCACACTAACCATAAAACCTCTCAGGAAATGTTTTATGTGTTAATTCTTTAGGACTCCATTTTCCCACTATAGTTAAAAACTCATCCTCTAAGGAAATTCCCACCGAAATGAATGTTAATTCATGCATGATCCAAAAACATATCAGAGAATATGGAAATTAGATTATTATAATATCTAAGAAATAAATGGCTTTCTTCAAATTTTGGGACATAATTCTAAATAAACACAAACACTGCTGCTTCAATCTTGTTGCTCATTATTGGTCTGTTCAGGAGTTCTATTTCTTCCTGATTGAGTCTTGGGAGGTTGTGTGTTTCCAGGAAGTTGTCCATTTCTTCTACATTTTTGACTTTACCTGCATAGAGATTTTCATAGTATTCACAGATGATATTTTGTATTTCTGTGGAATTGTTGTAACATCTCCTTTTTCATTTCTAATTGAGCTTATTTGGTCCTTTCTCTTCTGTTCCTGGTTAATATAGCAAGAGATTTACCAATTTGTTTATCTTTTCAAAGAATCAACTTTTTGTGTTGTTGATCTTCTGTATTATTTTCTTGTTTTTGATTTCATTTAGTTCTGCTCTGACTTTAGTTGTTTCTTTTCTTCTGCTGGGTTTGGGATTGGTTTTCTCTTCCTTTTCTAGTTCCTTGAGAAATGTCATTAGATGGTTAATTTGTGATATTTCTATCTTTTTGATGTAGGCATTTAAGGCTATGGATTTTCTCCTTAAGACTGCTTTTGGCTGCATTCCATAGATTTTGATAACTTGTTTCCCCTTTGTCATTTAGTTTGAAATGGAAATCTTTTGATTTCCATCTTAATTTCATTGTTGATTCAATAATCATTCAGCAACAGTTTGTTTAATTTCCATGATGTTGTGTAGAATTGAGTATTTCTATTGGAATTGATTTCTAGTTTTATTCTACTATGATCTGAGAAGATACATGGTTTGACTTCTACTTTTTTAAATTTGTTGAGCCATGTTTTGTGGCCTAATATATGATCGATCTTGGAGAATGTTCCATGCGCTGATGAGAAGAAGTATACGCAGTAGTTTTTGGGTAAAATGTTTTGTAAGGGGCTGTTAGTCCCATTTGTTGTAGAGTCCCATTTAAGTCCAGTCTTTCTTTATGTACTTTCTGCTTAGATGACCTGTCCAGATCTGTCAGGGGGGTGTTAAAGTCCCCAGGAATTATAATGCTGCTGATTTTCTCTTTGCTTAGATCTAGTAGGGTTTGCTTTACAAATCTGGGCACTCCTATGTTAGGTCATAAACATTTAGGATTGTTATGTCTTGTTGAATTGCTCCCTTTACCATTATATAATGACCATCTTTGTCTTTTGAGTCTGTATGAATCAATCCTGTGGGTTAGATGTGTTTCCTGGAGACAGCAGATACTTGGCTTATATATATTTTTTTAATACATTCAGCCAGCCTATGTCTCTTGAATGGGGAATTCAAACCATTTACTTTGATAGATAGAATTCATATGTGGGATGTTGTCAAATCAAAGACACAATACCATTCACAATAGCTACAAGGAAAATAAAATCCCTAGGAATATGCTTAACCAGGAGGTGAAAGATCTCTACAAAGAGAACTATGAAACACTGAGGAAAGAAATCACTGATGATATAAACAAATGGAAAAATATATCATGCTCATGGATCGCTAGAAACAACATTGCTAAAATGTCCATACTTCCCAAAGTGATTTACAGATTCAATGCAGTCCCATCAAAATACCAATGTCATATTTCACAGATGTAGAAAAAATAATTCTATGCTTCATATGGAACCAGAAAAGAGACTGAACAGTCAAAGCAATCTTAAGCAGAAGGAACAAATCTGGAGGCATCACACTAACAGACTTCAAACTACTACAAGGTTATAGTAACAAAAACAGCATGGTATTGGCACAAAAGTAGAGACATAGAACAATGGAACAGAACAGGAAACCAAGACATAAAACCATCCACATACATCCAACTGATCTTTGACAAAACAGACAACAATATACACTGGGGAAAAGAAGCATTATTGAACAAATGGTGCTGGGACAACTGGGTAGCCACATGCAGAAGAATGAAACAAGATCCATTTCTCTCACCACTCACACAAATTAATTTAAGATGGATGAAAAACTTAAATGTAATGCATGAAAAACTCTTGTAGATTTTGGACTAGGAAAAGAATTTATGAAGAGGAAGGACCCCAATGGCCATCACAGCAACAACAAAAGTAAATAAATGGGACTTGATTAAATTTAAAATCTTCTGCACAACCAAGGAAATATCAATAGAGCAAATAGACAACCAACAGAATGGGAGAAAATATTTGCAAGCTATACATCCCATAAAAGGCTAATAACCAGAATCTACAAAGAACTCAAGCAAATCAGCAAGAAAAAATCAAACAACCCCATTAAAAAGTGGGCAAAAAACATGAACAGAAGCTTTTCAAAAGAAGAGAGACAAATGGCCAGTAAACATCACTAATTGTCAGGGAAATACAAATTAAAACCACAATGAATATCACTTTACCCCAGTTAGAATAGCTGTTATTAAAAAGTCCAAAACGATAGAAGCTAGCATGGATGCAGAGAAGGGAATGCTTATACACTACAAATTAGTACAATCTCTATGGAAAGCAGTGTGGAGAGTCCTTAAAGAACTAAAAGTAGACCTACCGTTTGATCCCGCAATCCCACTACTGGGTATTTACCCAAAGGAAAAGAAGTCATTTTATCAAAAAGACATTGCACTTGAATGTTTATTGCAGCACAATTCACAATTGCAAAGATGTGGAATAAATCCAAATGCCCATCAATTTATGAGTGGATTAACTTGTGTGTGTGTGTATATAATACCATGAAATACTTACTATTCAGCCATGGAGAAGGATGACTTAATGCTGTTTGCAACAATCTAGATGGAACTGGAGACCATTATCCTAAGTGAAGTATCTAAAGAATGGAAAAACAAACACCACATATACTCACTATTAAACTGGAGCTAAGTGCTGAGCAGACATGTGCACAGAGGGAAGTAAAACTCAATGGAAATCAATCAGGGGGAGGGGGGAGGAGGGGCTGGGGGAAAACCTATCTAACGGGTACAGTGGGAACTATCTGGGTGACAGGCGCACTTATAACCCTGATTAAAGCCTTACAAAAGCAATCCTTGTAACCAAAACATTTGTAGCCCTGTAATATTTCGAAATTTAAAAAAATGTAAAAAAATAAACACAAACAAGTCTTGAACTGGGAAAAAAGCACCAAAGCCGAGTAAAATTTGTTATCAAAATATTAATAGAAATGTATAATGCTAGTTTCAAGAGGAAAGTCAGGCTATTTTATTATTAACAAATAACACACAGTTTTCTTGTGTGTTATTAACATGGCTGAAATAATTCTTAGATGGCACTCTTCAAAATTAAGTTATAAGCAGGTACATCATAGAGCTGATTTTCTTGTCAATTTACAGAAAAATTCTTAGTCACCTCTGAGTGACAATGAATCTGCTTCACTGCCCTGGGTGAAGTGAAAAAAAAGACCTACCTTGACTCTTGAACTTGAAAATATTTCAAAATACCTACTAAATACTGTGCACTTTGTCCAAACAGCATTCGTACATTTTCTCTGAGTCCTGCACACTGTCTTCTAAGGTTGAAGCAAATATTCTACCCTGTTATCCAAATATTTATAGGGCTTTCTTTAAATATTCCTTGTTTTTGCTTTTTAGCATTAGCATAAACCTAAAAATTAATAAGACAATTTTTTCTAGTACTGTTTGGAATTGGTTGGTGATAAGATCAAGATAATTTTGAGTTATTTATCCAATAACTTATCAAACTTAACTTTTACTGAGATGATCCTAACAAAATTGAGGCAAGCAATTTTGAAAATGAATTTGGAAATACTTTAAATATACTGGGATTAGAGTGATCTTTCTTAATAAAAATCTAATCAGTCAAAAAAAACCCCATAAAATTACCATAGAAGCCAGTAGTAGATTACCAGCATTAGATATCTATCCAGGAGATATGAACAGGTGTTCACGCAAAGACTTGTGCGTGGAGGTTCATAGCAGTATTATAACCATCAGACACCGAAAATAACCTACAAGCCCATCAGCTGGTGAATGGATAAATAGAATGTGGCTTATCCATGCAAAGGAATACTGCTGAGTAATGAAAAAAGAATAAGCTTTGATATGACCACGATTCATGAATGACTTCAGAAACACTACATCCAATGAAAGAAGCTACACATAAGAAACCACATGTTATATGAATCCATTTCTGTGAATCATCTAGAAAATACAAATGCATAAAAACAAAGTAGATTAGTGGAGTTTGTGAGGGGAACAGGGAGTGAATGTAAGCAGGCATGGGGGATTTTATTGGTGGGATAAAATGTTCTAAAACTGAGTTGTGATGGGTTGCACCACTCAGTAAAGTTACAAAAAAAAATCTTTGAATTGTTCACTTGGAAAGAGTGAATTTCATGATATGTGTAGTATACCTCAAATAAGTTTTGTAAAAATCTGATCAATGGCTCCCAATTCTTCTTCGAACACAACACAAACTCCTTCCAAGGACTGAAAAGACCCTTGGCTCTCTGGCCTTATTCCAGGCCTTTTCCACTAGTGTTTTCCCTTCTCTAATGTGTGTTCCTCTTTAACCACTTAGCCTTCTTTAGAGCTCTTCCCTCTGCTTGGTACAGTCTTTTCACTCTCATTTCACTCATCATCTGTTCTTATTTTGCTAAACTTTTAGATCTCTGTTTGGCATTACATCCTCTTGCATCAACACCTCAAGACTGCAAACACCTAACACAGCTATGACAGCCTAGAATATATTTAGCAAATATTTGCTGACCAAATAAATGACTGAGTATATATGACTGATTAGATCATTTTGAAAGAATACTTTGTACATAAAGCTCCTTTGATGATGTAGACACAAATTGTGTTTGAATGTGTGAAATTGATATTCTACATAGTAGATGATTATATAATTTGCTTTTATTTTAGCCATCATTTTCTTTCAGAAAAATGTTGTGCTGTGGTAAATATATTTATGTATAGTACCAATTAATGATCAAATACATATTTCCTTTGCATTGTTCCCTTTTCCGCTGGCCTGTGTGTGTGTGTGTGTGAGGACAAAGCAGCCTAAATTCCAAAAGCTTGCCTTTACATTTTGTGATTTAAGATTATCTGACTATGAACTAAAAAGCAATATCATTTGAAACCCAAGATGAACTATTGTTTTAGACCTTTTGCACTAACCCCTGCAATCATGGATGACATTAATGCAATGAGTAGAAAGCTATTGTACAACAGAATTTACAAGGAATAAATGGGAAATACATTGAATTTGTCAAAGATACTATCTCTTTCTACTTAGAGTGGGATATGAGGAAAAGAAGTGGTGATAGTTAAATACAACAGAAGATTGTTCTTTTCTTTCTCAAAGCCAGAATTCTTCATACCTCTATCTTATTCAGAGCGTTTAAAGCTCTCATGCTGAAGCTAGTCTCAGAATCACAAAGCCATCTTGGTATGATCACATGGTCCCATCATCTGATCTTTAGATGGCAAGTAAACTCCTCGGCATCAAGTTATAGCCCTCAGCCATTGTCATTTTACCTACACACCATTGATACATCTCACACATTGTAAAGTCTCTGTCCTTAAACCCTGTCATTTATTCCTGAAACTTCAGTTCTATGTATGTGAATGATTGGGAGCCAATCTAGGTGAAAATACTTTGAGCTCCAGACCTTTTCATCTAACATCCTACTTGGTATATCTGATTAGAAATCTCATAGGCATCTTAAATTCAAATGGTCAAAGTTCAATTCCTTACTTCCTCTGAACTTAGATGAATTCTTCCTCCAGAATACATGATCTCAGGAAATGGGGCCTGAAGCCACTCATGGCTCCTACCCAAAGCTCAGGAGTCATCTTTTACATTTTCCTCTCTTTTCCATCATCTAATCCATTACTGCGTCCATTACTAGATGAATTCTTCCTCTAAAATATGTAACGAATCTTCTCTCTCCATCTCTCCAGCCACCACCGGTCTCTATAACAGGTCAAACTCTCATCTTTCACCTAGACGTCTGCCCACTTCCCCTCATGCCTCTCTTGAATTTATTTCTCACACTGCAGCCAAAATAATCTCTTAAAAATCCAAACCTGTTACCTCAGATCCTTCCAAGCACTTCTTGCAGCTCTTAAGATAAAGGGGAACAAATTCTAATATGGAAAATTAGTATTCATTTACCTGTACCTACCTTAGCTATATATTTATTTGCTATGTAAATGTTCTCCCCTCCAATGCCTGACTAAGATGATTTCATCTTTGATGTCACTTCCTCAGGGAACTATTCCCTTACACTCCAAAGTAGGCTGTTTCTCCATGTTACATATTCGTATATTTTCCCTTAATTATCTTTCACATTGGCATTCACAGATTCCTTTAATATTTGTGTAATGATTTAGATTGTAAGAAAATGGAAAATAGTTCATTACTGGTCATTAGTGCCTCACATGTATTTAGCACTCTGTGAATATTTGTGAAATTAAAAAGAAAGAAAGAAACCTGTACATGGGTTCTGCCTTTGGCATTGTCCTTAAAAATAACCTCTGCACTATATAATATTAAATACTATTTTACTGCCTTTATGATATCTTTAATTCTTTAATTAATAAGGAATATATTTTGATATATTATTTAAAGTTGTGAATTGATCTCATTTTTTTTACAAGTAAAAAATGTTTATTAAAAAATGGAGTTTTTTTCCTCTCTAATTTACCCTGACAGGCATCATTCTCAGACTTTACAGTTATTTTAGCTCTTGTTGGAATTTTAAAAAATATTTTTGTTCTGTTCTCTGATGTTTATGATACATTGTTGGGAATATTGTAGCTTCATAATATATTCTAATGTCCGATATGAGAAACTTATACTCATTTGTCAACTTTTCTCAAAAGTTTACTGTATTTATTCTTTTACATAGAATTCTAGAATTATGTCATAAAATTTAAACAACATTATGAGAATTTTCTGCAAGTTGCATTAAATTTATAGTTTAAGGGAAATAGTTATATTTACTCTATGGAATATTCATGCAGAGAAACATATTTCTCCACTGATTCAAGGTTTCTGTCATTTTTTTTTTTTTATAATTTTGAAGGCTTATTCCCATAAGCCTCACAAACTTCTTTTTATATGTATTTCTAAATGTTTTCTATTATGCAATTGAAATGATTATTATTGTTATATAAGAAAACTGTTGGATTTTGTATAATTATTTTACAGCTGGTAGACTTAGTGAATTCCTATGATTTGTAATAGCTTTTTAATTGATTCTTTTGTCTTTTTATATGGCATCATCAAAAAATAATTATAATTTTTCCCACCTTTTCCCAATATTTGTGACTATATCAGATGGATGTATTAACTAACATTTCTGGAATGATGATTCCAAATAGTGATAGGAGACAGCCTTGGCTTGTTTCTCATCAGAGAAGAGAGTGCTATGCATCTACCAAATCCCACTCCCTTTTATGCTCGTTACACAGCTAGACTATATTTGCCATCCTCTTCTGCACAAAGGTGGGACCATATAATTGGATGGGATGTGGGCAGAAGCAATGTACATCACTCCCAAACCTGTTCCCTAGAAACTTCCTAAGTGATCTGACTCTTTCTCTTTTCCCACCTGAGGCTGGAGGCCAAAAGTTCTGATTCCTTAGTGAATTTTGAAGCCAAAAATTGGAGGAGTCTGACTCTTGAGTCAGCAGTTAGAGGAGAGCTGCCCAGCAAAACTGTCAGACCCAAGAACTCTCATATAGAAAAGTTGTATGGACAACTTTAATTGAAGAAGCCACTAAAATTTTGGGATTGTTTGTTACAGTAATTATCATATCCTGATTATTGCACTTATTTTAATGGAAATAACACTAATCCAAACTCCTAAACACAATCTTGGCTGTTTTTTTGAAGTAGATAGGATTTTCTAAACCATCCTTTAATTCTTATTGCATTAATAACTTTATAAATTTTAAATCAGTCTGAAGATTTATGAAATAACTTTTTAAAATATATCATCATATGATTTTTTCAACTGTTTTATTTTGTAATGAATTATATCCATAGATTACCCAGTGTTCAATCATACTTAGAATAAAACTTTCTTTGCCATTCTGAATAAATTATTTTAATATATTGCTGAATTCATTTCATTTTGGATTTTGAGTTTCAAATTATCAATAATATTGACCTATTTTTTTTATTTCAGCATATTATGAGGGTACGAATGTTTAGGTTACATATATTGCCTTTGTCCCACCCAAGTCAGAGCTTCAAGCCTGTTCATCCTCCAGACAGTGTGCACAGCACCCATTAGGTGTGAATATACACATCCCCTCCTCCCCCATCCCACCTGTCTGACACCTGATTAATGTTGCTACTATATGTGCACTTAAGTGTTGATCAGTTAGTACCAATTTGACGGTGAGTATATGTGGTGCTTGTTTTTCCATTCTTGTGATACTTCACTTAGTAGAATGGGCTCCGGCTCTATCCAGGATAATACAAGAGGTGCTAGATCACCATTGTTTTTTGTGGCTGAGTAGAACTCCATGGTATACATATACCACATTTTACTAATCCACTCATGTATTGATGGGCACTTGGGTTGTTTCCACATCTTTGCAATTGTGAATTGTGTTGCTATAAATATTCGAGTGCAGATGTCTTTTTTATAGAATGTCTTTTTTTTCTTTTGGGTAGATGCCCAGTAATGGGATTGCTGGATCAAATGATAGTTCTACTTTTAGCTCTTTGAAGTATCTCCATATTACTTTCCACAGAGGTTATAGTAGCTTGCAGTCCCACCAGCAGTATATGAGTGTTCTTATCTCTCTGCATCCACGCCAACATTTATTGTTTTGCGACTTTTTGATAAAGGCCGTTCTCACTGGTGTTGTGATATCTCATTGTGTTTTTGATATGCATTTCCCTGATGATTAGAGATGTTGAGCATTTTTTCATATGTTTGTTGGCCATTAGTCTGTTTTATTTTGAAAAGTTTCTGTTCATGTCCTTTGCCCACTTTTTAACGGCATTGTTTGATTTTTCTTGCTGATTTTCCTGACCTCTATATAGATGCTAGTTATCAGCCCTTTATCAGACGTATATTTCTTTCCTTAATTTATATATTTTAAAGGTATTTCTATAATGTTTTCTCAGCATTATATTTGCTCTGTACTTGAGAAAACTTTTTTTCCTATTTTCTGTGGGTCATTTTAAATAGGATATGAATATTTATTCCTCGAAGGTTTGAAAGAATTTTACACTAAAGTCATCCTGACCTGGTGTTTTTTTGTGGGAGTGAGTGGTGGTATTTGGCTACAATCTAGTTTTTCCCATGGTCATTTTGCTATTCAAATATTCTACCTGTTTAGTCAATTGTAGACATTTGTGATTCTCCTGAAAAGTATGTATTTGTAATTAATGTATTCATTTATAAATTCTACATTTTTTTCTTTTTCTTCAGTTTTTTAATTTATGACCAGAAATCAAAACAATTCCATTGCCAGGTCTCAATGACGTACACAAAATTATTTAAAACAACATATTCTAAACTAAATAATGTTTAGACTTCTTTTTTGTAAATGAGACGATTATGAATAGTATTCATTTCAACATTCCCCATAACAAGCTGGCTCCTATTCTCCTTTTCTCATTCCTTAAGGTAAGGCAATAATAAACAGAACTTGAAAATTTTCCTAGTCACTACTGAAGCAGAAAACAACTAGATTACATCTCACATGAATATGAGAGAATTGTTGTCAACATAGCAGTACCAAATCTGAAAGCCAAATACTCATCGCCTGAATAAATGCTCAATAAATATTTGTTGAAGAAGCAAATGAATGGGGGCCCAAGTCACGATTGTTTATACTGTCTTGCATAAATTTCTCCAGGCTGATTGAAAATTGGAGAAGAAAGTAGTTTCAGTTGGTAAATTTTGAATTACATTAAATTGTGGCAAAACATGGTTCTTCATAGAATATGCAAGTTCTGTAGTAGAAGATCCATTCCGATGGAGAAGGTCAACGCTTTAATTCTGTTCCAAACCTAGGATTTGTTAAACAAGTATCTGTTTGCTTAACTTTTCTCTAATTATCAAACCTGGTCTGCATATGTTTATTGACATGTTATTTTAAAATATAGCTTTTTGAAATAGCTACACCCTAAGAAAAATGCACTATTATAAGAAGTCACCTAAGGAGAAAAATCCCCTAAAACTTGAAGCTAGTAATCCATTTATACAATATGGAAAAACAAAACCTTATTTAAACATAGCTTGGAAAATTAAATGATTAAAGATATTGACTTGAAGAATGAAGCACAAATCTTCAAAGCTTTATAGCAATACAAGCTTCTCATTCACACCGTCCTATCATTTAACGCCTGTGAGGTAAGCAGGTAGTGACAATTTTATGTAAGAAAATTCAGTATTTGTAACACAAAGAAACTTGTTGTCTCAATTTTTCTTGCCAAGGGCATGCCTTTGTAATACTTCAAATGTGTACCGATTCTGATTGGGATCGCAGTGGTGAAGACAGAGGTTCTGTGGGGAGCCTGTTGACTTACCACGTGGCCCCATTCCAGTTGCTATCACCATTTTCTCTCAGCCTAGAAACAGCAAGGTGTGCCCTTTCTAGACAAATAAGAGTGCACCAAGACTGACTTCTTTCTTGCATTGAAGTAAAGTAGGCTACCTTACTGTCTTTATGTAGGGGAGGCAACTGTCAGTATAATAGGGTCAAAGTGTCCCTGCGCCTTTCTTTCTTTCCAAAGAGAAAACAACAGAGAGAGAGAGGGAGAGAATATGCCATACATATATGCAAGCTAATGTTCACTTTTAATATATGTTTCAGAAATAACAAGATAGCACCTGGTCCCTGTCTTTCTGAAAAAAAAAATATTGAACACATTTTCTACTGTACATGTCTTGCTTTCTCTGTCATACAGGTAAAGCATTACTCCAGTGGCCACCTGTAAATTTATGGGACATTTTTCCAAATCTCTCAAGTTTTCCCTAAATGCACATGTTGTCAAAATAATTCCATAAAAGTTATAAGTAATTTAGGAAAGAACAACAAATAGGCTTTGGAAATGTATGTACTTTGAAAAGCAGTGATGAGATAACTATGTATGACAGCATATGGATTTGGACTGGAATCTGTGGATTTTTGTGCAGTGGGTAAAAGATATCACAATCTGTATTTATACTGATCATGGGTGAAAAGGTCATTTTGCAGACTCTCTTGGTATTCATTGGTAGATAAGTACATCTACGTGCAGGATTTATTAGTCTAATAAAAAAATAAAATAATTCTTATATGACAATTTTCTTGAGGTTGAGTATGTATAAAGAGTTCTAAAAATCATTTACTATTTTGTTTTCTTTTTTTTCCCCCCTCTAAAAAATTGGAATAAATTCCTGCAGAAACTTTTCTTGAGTACTTCTTAGATAAAGTTATGCTTTAAAAATCTCTTGAGAATGAATCTACAAGCTAAAACAAATCTGGAGTCTACACTAGTAGCTAAAATTTTGTTTTGTTCTAAGTAAACATTTGAACTCTTAATTTCAGCTATTAATAACAAAAGTACATGTGTTTGGGAAGTTGTTTCTAATATCTCGTTATCAGCTTTTCTAAGATTTTGGTGAAATTTCAAAAAGCAAGTCTTATTTTGGGGATTTTCTGTCAATGGATAGTTTTGAGACACAAAGCAAGCCACCGCACGTCTCTCTTTGTTGATTTTCTCACGTCTGAGTTCAAAATTGCAGTAGTTTCACTAATTCGTGTGATTATTTTGAAAAGGTAATAATTATGGGATAGTTTTAGATTTACAGAAAAGTTGCAAAGATGGGAGATAGAATTCTTATATATCCTTCACTCAGCTTCCCCGAATGTTGACATCTTGCATAACCATAGTATATTTGTCAAAATTAAGAAATGACCATTGTTACAATACTATTAACTTAAGTGCAGACTTTATTTGGATTTCACCAGTTTTCCTGTAATGTCCTTTTCTTGTTCCAGGACACCACATTGCATTTACTCAATCCTATGTCCTTATTCTCCTGTGATCTGTGGCAGTGTCGGACTTTTCTTGTTTTTTATGATTTTGAGAGTTTTGAAGATTACTGGTCAGGCATTTTGTAGGATGTCTCTGTATTTGGGTTTGTCTGATTTTTTCCTCATGATTAAGTGGTATTAATAGCATCTTATATTATTAATACTATGGTATATTTGTTACGATTAATGAACAAATATTGATACATTATCATTAACTGAAGTCTACACTTAATCACATTTTCTGAGTTTTAACCTAATGTTCTTTTTCTGTTCCAGGGTCCCATCTGAGATATTACACTTACGTTTAGCATCCTGTCTTCTTAGGCTCCTACATAGGCTGTGACAGTTTCTCAGATTTCCTTATTATTATTAATTTTTTTTTTTTGAGACAGAGTCTCACTATGTTCCTGGGGCTAGAGTGCCGTGGCATCAGCCTAGTTCACAGCAACCTCAAACTCCTGGGCTCAAGCAATCCTCTTGCCTCAGCCTCCCAAGTAGCTGGGACTACAGGCATGTGCCACCATGCCCGGCTAATTTTTCTATATATATTTTTAGCTGTCCATATAATTTCTTTCTATTTTTAGTAGAGACGAGGTCTCGCTCTTGCTCAGGCTGGTCTCGAACTCCTGAGCTCAAACAATCCACCCGCCTCGGCCTCCCAGAGTGCTAGGATTACAGGTGTGAGCCACCGCGCCCGGCTAGACTTCCTTATTTTTGATGTTCTTGATAGGTTTAAGGAGTATTGGTCCGATGTCTTGTAAAATGGCCTTTTTAAGATTTATCTGATATTTTTCTATTGATTAAACTGAGTTGATATGATTTTGGAAGGGAGACCACATTGCTGATGTTGACCTTGATCATCAGGCTTCTTCACTGTAAAGTTACTCTTTTTATTTTTCTTTTCATAGTGTACACTTTACAAGACAGTCATTGTGCACAGCCCACACTTAAGGAGTGGGGAGTTATGCTCCACCTCCTTGAAGGCAATGTACCTACATAAACCATTTAGAATTCTTCTTCAAGTAAGATTTGTCTATTCTCCTGCATTTATTTATTTTTTCAAACACTTATATCAGTATGGACCCCTAGATATCTATTTTATAAGTTGCATTCATCCAGATTTACTTTATTTATTTTCTTGCTGAAATTATTTTAGCTTTGGATAAGGTAAAAAGCAAAACAAAGCAATGATTTCACTATATTCCAGGAATAATTACATATACATTCAGAATTTAAAAATAAGTCTCCTAAGATGACTTTTTCCTAATAATAATTTACTGCTATTGATTGTGCTTTTCCATAAGTCAGGCACAGTAGGAAATACTTTAAACATACTTTTTAATGCTAAAAACACTGCAAGACATTTTAAAGATGTGTAAATAGGATCCCAGCTTACTTGTCACTAATATTTTATGTACATGTTCAGTTTCACCCAGTTATGCAAGACATTTTCAAAACTAGATGTGAAAAAGAAAATAATTTAATTAGATGTTGTAGTTTTTTTTGTATGAAACTAAAGTAATAGCTGGTAAATTTCACATCAATTGCTTTGTTGTTAATGTCCCTTTTTTGGTTTGAAATGACTAGGTAAAACTTTATGTAAATCACTGTGCCATGATTATATACATCAAATATAGACATTAAACTTCAATATCGTGGGTATAAAATTAACTTGAAATGTGGAAAAGAAATTTTATATAATGTAGCAGTTCGCTAGCCCAATGTGTGGGACCATCTTCCACAGTGAATAATTTTTCCAGATCATGCATATCTTTTATATGTCCAGCTAGACTTTCACACAGGTGAAAAATATGTCCATAATTATGTGAACTAGCACCTTTTTTTCATAAAAATATAGAATTTTTTGTATGGTTTTAGTATACACTAAATTTTTCTAGGATACAACTACTACATAAAATGAAGGAAGGTTTTGGTCAAAACTTACCAAACAATTGTTTACCTTTTTTTACAATATTTTTGTGTTGCTTGATAGCTTATTCCTTTTCCCCATTGATTAATATCTCACAACAATTAATTTTAACTTCAATATTTAATAATTAAAAAGTTCATATGGCATCCTCATTATAAAAGCAAGGAAAAATAAACAGAAAGTAATTTATAATGAAACTTTGCATTTCTATCTGTAAATATTCTGAATTGACTACACTGAGAGAAAAAATAAAGTTTTCAGGTGATTGTTGAACATATTTATGACAAAATATTTGGAATGAAGAAAATAAAGACAATCACAAGAAAAGTGAAAGTGTTAGAATAAATAATAACAAACCAGAGTATTTTGTATGTAAAAGAGAAAAATTTAAATAACCGTAAGTGAAGACTATTGTTCCCCCAAAAATTTCTCACTGTTGAAGGGGAGAAATAAGGAAGTGTGATATTTTTGCAAATACACTGGACTTTGTTTTCAAATTTAAGCATCAAATTCTGACATTATGCTATGAGACAAGCTTTTGATAGGTAAAATAGAATATATTTTTCTGTCTAAAATCATACCACATGTTAAGGCAACCATTCAGTCTCTGGTGCTTAAAAATCACCTAAAAACTCTATGTTCAGTGTTTGATAGGAACCAGACATTAGGTTGGAACAAAGATACAATGATAAAAAATTCTATACCAAAGTTATGTTGCAAACATCCAGGGACCATATCAGAAAAAGATTAAAAAATAATAGACAACACAAAAATAAATGGATGTTTGAAATATAAAATTGTAACAAAATATATTACTTACCTTTGGGCTATGATACATTTAAATTGTTTAGTATGGCCATGATATGAAATATTTTTAAACACTATTAACCTTATTAATGAAATTTCATGAGACGTGCATTTCACATGTCTCTGATAATTTAATATTTCATTCACATGAAGGAAAGGGTCTCAAGTCACCTGTTATACATATTTAGTTGATATTATTCCTTTTACAGTTGCTGTAGTACTTCTGCGAAAGACATTTCAGCTACTATAAAATTGAAAATACCACAACAATCATCTTTCTTCCAAAAACATGCCTTTACTGGATTCAAATGTTTTCTAATTCAACTTTGCTCTCAAGGTTATCTTTTAGCTCATTAACTTTTTCTGTAAAAGTTGGCCAGTATGTTCCATCTCTATTTCAAATTAATACACTAATTTTAAGTTTATATGGATTTTTAAGTCTTTTTAATAGTCTCCAAATGAGAACAAATTATTTATTAACCAGCATTTATAAACTTACCACATCTAACTGCCTAAAAGAAAACTATGAAAATTCTAGGTCAGAAAGAACATTTTTAAGTAACTTACCTTTGTTGATGAACTGGTAATAATTTCAATCTCTTTAATAAAATCTACTGCCCATTAATACAAATATAGAAAAAATGTTCAAAATTTTGAATATATGAAAAACTCTTGTCATACCATTTCACATTTCCCTTCTGATGTTTAATTTTTTATTGAATCAAAAATCTATACCAATATCAACTATTGAACAAAACATTATAAAAGAGGCATACAAACTATACCACAGGTATTTCCCTCTATCATTGTACTAATAACCTCTTATACAATTATAATATTAAATTTTCCTTAGTGGTGTGTAGCTCACTAAAATTTGTTATCATTTGTGCTATTGTATGATTATCAATTAGAATTTTATTCATTTAATGAGAGCTTTTTAAAATACTCATCACTGTGTTTACAATTTTCAGATTTTTTTATTAAAAATCTTAGAAGTATGATAGATTTTTGCCAACTTTAAAACTATGTTTCTTTGTAGAATGTTTATTTAATCTTGACAGGTTACTTTGTTTCATCAGCAAAAAAAAGTGTATTGACAGAATAGGCACACTGTTCATTTGTGAGCTAAGTTTCAAAATCTGTCAAACATTCAGTTAAATGTTTTTACCACATTTTTATGTTTGACATTTGAAAATAATGGCTAAAGACATATTTTACATGTACATACACATATACAAACACATATATATAGAATTTGCATTTCTTTCTTCTTGTTTCTTTTTTGTCTCTTCGTGTTGTTTTTGTTTTTGTTCTTGAGCAACAAAACCACAAATAGTAGGAAGGTTCTTAAACCAGACTTAAAAAATTAATGAACAGGTAGATGTAGTAAATGTAGCTGTTTGAAGAAATTATTTTCACACCTCGAAGGAGGGACATGTTTTGTTTAGACAAATATTTCGAGAGTTCACTTTAAATAAGGACATTCACTGTTGTCTAGCACCCTTGGCCACTGGCCACACCGGGCCTAGAGCTTCTTCCCCACCCCGACCCAAACCCCAAACCCTAAAATATTTCAAAAATGGACCTCTAGAGGGCGCCAGTCTTCTCGCTATCTTAGAGCAAGGCTGGGGAACACAAAGAGGTTTTGCCAAATGAGACATCATTGTTCTTTATTACCTGACTCTGGGGCGGTCACTTTAATCACCTTTCCCCGAGCTTCAGCTCTTCTGCTATATTGCATGGACTTTCTCTTATCATTCTCCCAGTTCCTTACCTATTACGCAGCACAACAGGCACTTTTAATAAGGCACATCATGGTGCTTTCTTTGTGGACTAAATCCTCAGGGCTACAGCAATTCCTCCTCCAAAGTAGACTGATAAGGCATTTCCCTGAATGACTATACCAGGTAGCAAAGTGACCGTTTTTCTTTTCTGGTACATCACATATTTATTAGACTTTTAAAGAACTAACCACCATTTACAGCTTTGCTTCTCTGAAACACACACACACACACACACATTCCAAATCAAAGCTTTACAAATTCACAATTCATTCATAAATGAATGACCTTTAGTGATAACCAAGAGTCAAACAAGATAGAGGAAGAAAACATAAAAAGTTCAGTTTCTTCCCAAGTGCCTTTTCTTTTCCCCGTTTGATTGTAACATGTTATGTTAGTTCATCTTCATTCCCTAATCTGCCCTGCTGAGCAAGAAACAAAATCAAACAAACAGAATTTCAGGGGAAAGTGAATCTTGGTAATGTCTTCCTTTGGACTTCTTCGTAAAGGAGCAGAAAATCATATTTTCACTTCAGTAGATTTCTTCCTTCTCCTCCTTCCCCCCCATGTGCTGCTTCCCAAATATCTCAGTTTGAATCTGAATCATAATTCCATGAAAGAACAGTGGGCAGGGGAATCCTTCAAGTGTTCTTAGGGTAAAAAATTTTCCCTGCATACCCAAAACAAGAAAACTTAACTCTACTTCTCAAAGATCTTATTTTAAAACTACAATGATAAAACAGTCCATACCAAAGTTATGTTGGAAACATCTAGGGACCATATTAGGAAAAGATTAAAAAATAATAGACAACACAAAAATAAATGGATGTTTTAAATATAAAATTGTAACCAAATACATTGCTTACCTTAGTGCTACAATACATTTAAAATGTTTAGTATGGCAATGATATGAAATATTTTTAAACATATTAAACATATTAAAACATTTTTAAACATATTAAAAATATTTTTAAACTGAGATCTGTAAGGTCTCAGTTTGAGGGCTCTATTAATGTTCTAAAATCTATTTAAAATAGTTTATAGTAACATTTATTTCTTTGAATGATTAAATCTATTATAAACCAACTACCTCACATTTATTCTTTTTTGTTTTAAAATATCTTGATTTACCAGAAGAGGGAGCAATCTATCTAGACTCTGTTTAAATACTTGCTTTGTCTACCTTTTTAAAATTTGTATAAACATAAAGCCTCTGAAAACTAGCTACAGTTTTATGTGCATGTGTTTTTGGCACTTAATAGTTTTATTTTGTATTTCCCTAAATAAAAGGTAAGGGAAATTAAGATTTCTAAATTATATTAAGAGTAATAAATATTTAAGAAACAAATCACTTTTTAATTGCTTCTGTTTACTGAAGAAACTGAGTGAGCAATTGAGATAGGATGGAATCATAGAAGAAAAAGAATGTTAATTAGAAGATAGTTTAATGATCTCAAGATAGTTATTGTTACTAATTTCTGTTTTCCATTGCCCTGATACCATGATATTAGGTGGTGTTTTTAAACTTATACCTCTTGCTTTCACAATATCTTAATAAATAGAACATGTAAATCAACTAATGGCCAATATATAATTATTTTGGAGTAGTCACTTAAAGATTGGAAGAAAAGAATAATATGGCATATAAATGTTTCTTAATTTTTTAACTTTTATTACAATTGTAATAGGCAACATGTTGTCTTAGATGACCTTGTCCAAAGATGTCAGTGATTATTTTTCAATTTAAATAATGAGGAATATATTTATTTCAGCCTGGTTTGTCTTATGCCTAGACTGTTGTCCATGGTAGATAAGATACTTGTTGAGATTGCTGGATTCCTCTGTATATATCTTTTAAATAATGAATTACCTAATAGTAGATATTAGAATTATGGAAAATATATGAAACACAAAATCATATACAGGTGTAGCATAAAATGCACCTGTTATATTTAAATACAGAACTGATTTTTCCAGAGGCTGTATTGAGGGAAGGTAAATTTTGGTGACTGTGGAGCAGAGATGTACTATCAACCTGAGGCTCGTGAACCAGGAGGAACCATTTTGCTCTTCATAGCTGTGCACCTGGCTCATCTCCCTATGAGAACCATGTTGCCCAGTGCTCTGCCATATTGCTGAATGCTGTTCTTCAGTGTCTCTTGTGAGCAAAAAGGCACTCCTCAGCTCACTCAGACTTGGGAGAGAGCCTTGAGAAGAGTGGATGCAATCCAAGGGTGTTACTGGAATTAGGGCTTTACAGGGCCAGGTTAGTGTGAGGATGGTTGTGGTTTGGTTTTAAGGGTTTTTTTTTTTCTAAGTTGCCTTCCCTGTGAAGCTGTCCCTGTTTGAACCTCCAGTTCCCTCTTCCTTGTGGCCTAGATGGAAAGGCAAAAGAGAGCTGGATTTCACACTGAGCCCTATTTTCCTCTGTGCCGAATGTGCTCTATGGTTATAACAACATGTATGTTATGTCGCTCTACGGTGGTAACCCAGGCATGCAGTGGTTGTTTAAGCTGCCAGGGTTCCATGTAGCACATGAAAAGAGCGGTTAATGGGGATCCAACAGGCAATCCAATTAACACGTGTTGCGTTTGTAACTCCCCTTCAGTGCACAGTTTTGTAACACAGAGTATTAATAGTGCAAGTCAGACCTTTCTAGCCTCAGAGCATTGAAGCGTCTTCCCAAACATCCATGTATTGTCACGGAGTAATGCAGTTCTCTCCAAAGATAACAGAAGCCATTTCTGTCAGGCTGATTTACTTTAAACATCAATGAAATGGCATTTTGATTTTAATTTCTTTAACAGGGGAAGAGCATGAACGTTGGCAGGAAGGTGGCGTTCTCATGAACAGTTTCCACTGGAGAGGAGGCTTGAAATTCTAGCCAGTTTTCAGGCAAGCTTGACAACTGAGATTATTACAAGGCCAATAGGAACTAGCAGGACAGGGAGGGATGTTTCTCCTCTCCCTAGCCCTTTACTACCAACTCCCTAACTGCCTCTCCCTCAGAATGTCTCGGCAGGTGGGGGACACACTGAATGGAGGGCTCTGCTCAGAGGAAAGGCAGAGGCAGATTAGCGCTGAAGCTGACGAATGTCAAGCTTCCGGGCCCAACACCTGCCCAGTGCCTTTCCAGGACCCCAGGAAAAGCACAAGCAGCATGTTTGCATGATCTTCTGTTTTTGTAAAATTTACAAAATATTGTATTTTAACGAGAGCCCATTAAGAGCTTCACTCTTTCCATGTTGTCTTCCCCTCCATCACATTTTTTTTTACTTGTTCAGTGAAGGTGAAGCAGTCCCAGAGATTGGTGGGTAAACAGGAGTTGAGTTGGGAAGTTCTCCATTGAGTTTGGAATCAGAGGGATATGTTCATGTAATTCACAATCTCTTCTAGCTCCGGTTAATGGATTGCTGTCTGCATTGGAAATTAGAAATGGCTACTCTGATGCTGAAGGAAAAACTAAGTATCTTTCTATTATCTATTTAGAAAATGTTACAAAACTGTTGTCACAGAAAGAGGCAATCAAAGTTTATTTACCCAAAGACTAAAAGGTTAGATATTATAGAAGTATTTTTGATAGTGTTTATTTTTATTTATTTATTTTTATTTCAAAATGTTACAGGGGTACAAATGTTTAGGTTGCATATATTGCCTTTGCACCACCCAAGTCAGAGCTTCAAGCGTGTCCATCCCTCAGATGGTGCGCACCGCACCCGTTAGGTGTGTGTATACCCATCCCCTCCTCCCCTCTCCCATCTGCCCCATACCCGATGAATGTTACTACTATATGTGTACTTCAGTGTTGGTCAGCAGTAATAGATGTATGTATTATATTATTTTTCTGTATTCTCCAGCGATACATATTTACTCCTTTGTAGGATAATATAGTTGTGTGGGACTTTCATACAGAACTGCCAGTTTGGGTTGACTTCTAGTTTCCTGTGTGGACAAGGTCAACATCACCATGAGCAAGTATTTATTGAATGCAATTTAGGCACAGGCACTGTGCTAAGCAATGGAAATTTTAGGATGGCTGATTCCTAATCAGAAGAAATTGTTTCTTCTTCTAAAGGCATTTGTCTGTAGCCTTGCAGTGATAAAGTACATTACATTTAGCATCATATTTGACCCTCACAACACTTCTCTGCAGAAGGTGTTACTGGATCTCTTTTAGAGATGAGTAAAGCCTCAGAGAGCCTCAGAGAGCTTATGTGACTTTTCTGAGTTTGTGAGGCTTATAAATGGCAGAGCTTGGACTGGACTTCCTGTGTAGACTCCATACCACCACCTTCCTCCATGACCACAGATGCTGCTTGCTAATTTATGCCTAGATTCACTGTTAGATGTAGCAAGTGCCAGAAAATTTTCTTGGAACATATCAGCTCTAGGTTCTAATTGACTCCTTCAATTACAGCTTTGAACAAGGCAATTAACGTCTCCCAGTTTCTGTTTCATTGTATGTTAAGTGGAATAATCATCATTACCCCAACTTGCTGTGAGCATTTATAGAGATAACTATAACAGGAGCTCTGGGAGGAAACTGCTAAAGGGCATGGGTAAGAAGGCTAAAGAAGGCACATGATCTAGCTGTTACCTCTTGATCCAGATCTGTCTCTCTGTCTCTTTCTCAATTTAAAAGATATCAGATGCAGACAAAGCTTCTTTGTAACTGTTTTGGCTAGTTAAATTCCTCTATCACTCTATCTTCATTCCTAAAGACAACCTCTATTCTAAACTGGTGTGCATCCTTCCCATGCATGTTTTATAGTTTAACCCATACATACATTTCTATACATAATGCTATGTGCTTCAAAGAGTTCCCAACATTTGACAAGTTCCAATAGTGTCAGTAGGAGAGTCCATCTTTTTCTACATCCTGGTCAAATATTGATATTGCCAATATGATGAATTAAAACTGGTATCCACTATTTTAATTGCATTTCCCTCATTACTAATGAGGTGGTACATTTCATAAGTTTATTAGACATTTACTTTTCTCCTTCTGATCTTTGACCATTTTCCCCTATTGGTTTATGTTTCTCTTAATGATTTTTGAGGTTCTTTGCTTATTCTGAATACAAATCAGTCAGTAATAAGTTACAAATATCTTCTTTTAATCTATGATTTGTCTGTTGATTTTGTTAATGGTTTCTTTTATTATACCAATGCTATTCATTTTGATCATAGCAAAATATATCAACTTTTCCTTGGGGTATTGTGGTTTTTCTTGCTTAAGAAATTCTTTTTCTATCTGGTATTAAAAAATATTCCTCCTGCATTTATTCTACAAGGTTTAAGCACCCCCCATCCCAATAAGGGTCTTTAATGGAACTGGTATTGGTTTTGTTTGTGGTATGAAATAAATATATAATTAAGTTCTCCACAATGAAGGCAATTTCTCACAGCACCATTTATTGAATGATCCAGTCTACTTCTTCATATAAAATGCCACGCCCATTATGTATGAAGTTTCCATGTATGTATGTGTTCTGACCCATTGGTCAAATAGTCAATCCTGAACCCAGAGAGCATTTTTAATAACAGGTAGAGAACACTTTGTTAATAGAATGTAACTAACAAGAGGCTCTGCATCCAAGCACACCGACATTATTGGCTATTTTTCCTTCAGATCACACTGTAAGGGTCTTTAGCTACCTCCTGTGGTTGTGCAAAAGTCACCACGGCATGCTATCTACAAAGAGTAGCTCCCTGCCAAATTAGTGCTGCCTTCTTGACTTACTAAATACTTCAAAGGGTAATAAAATTCTTTAACGGGACATATCAAAATGATCCAGCTGATCATAGTGCTCAGTTATAGATGTGATCCCTTTAAAAAGATATCCTTGGAGGGTTAAAATCTTAGAAAATCTGTGGGAAATGTTCCTTACTAAAACAAATTCCATGAAGCTTTGCCAACCACAGTGTTCCAACCTGTAGTAGTAAGCACTGCTTTTCCTAATATCTAATCTTTTTGTGTCTTGACCAGAAGAGAAGGCCTCATTCAAGTTACCTTACTTCTGTTTATGACTGGAATTATTTTCTACTTTTTCAATTGTAAGATCTTCTGAACCTACAGCTAGAATCATTCCATTTCTTTAAGGTTTATTCAGGCCAGTCTTAGAAAGGGAGAGATTTGGTGTCTGCATAAATATACTTTGTCTTGTTTAGGCCTCAGAAATTGAAAAGAATATGACTTTGATATATAGAAAGAATTGAAATCCTCCTATGCATTATAAATTTTTTATCCCATAAACTAGAGCCAATAAAAACAATTAAAATATATGTGAAAATCTTCAACCTAGATAGAGTAATGGGGTGGAACCCATTAGTTCTAGTTTTATAACCAGATATTAATAGTATACACATTCATCTCATCAAAAGCTGCATTTCCCCAGTGTTTTTTTCCTTCTTTCCCTTTATCCTATAATCCCCTCTGGCAGGGGAGGCACTTGGTCTTGATAGTGGTCAGAAAGCCATCAGTCTGTCAAGACACCCAAGAACCTCATCTCATGCAGCCTCATGGACTAATCCTCGGATTTTATCCAAAGTAGTATAGCAATTCCATTGGAAGACAAATCAAGTAGAAGACATTTTGATTAGAGTTCTAAGCACTCAACTTTTAGACACCATAAATACAAAGTTGACTGGTTGGATTTTATCTATAAACTTATTCTTCTATTTAGAACAGGAATAATTTAGTTATAAAAACATAATAAAGGGCATAGAAAATGTCCATGTGTGTTCAGTCCTCCATTCTTTTGAATTCATTAAATTTTATTTGTTAAACTATGATTCTATCAGACTTGAGTCCAGAAGCAAAGGTTATTTCTTGTACTGGAAATCTACAAATAGCAATGAACTAAAAAGAAAATAGTGTTAGTGAAGTTGGCAAAATAGGTGGAAATATTTTCTCAGAATATGGAACCGATGTTATTAGTTGTCCTTAGCAGGTATGATGGCCTTTGAGTTTTCCATGTTTAATTAAATGCATATAATAATGAAATTGATATCTTGAACACACTTTGCTTTTTGAGATATTATCTCCAGTGGTTAAACCTCAAGACTGGATTGACCTTTGGCTTTCACTATTCTCTCCTAGTCATGAAAGACATGAGTCTTACACTTGAGAACAGACCAAGTCAAACCAAATTATGACATTTTCCTGGCAGAAAACTCTTAAAGTTAGTGCAGTTTTAATTTTTAAAAATTGACGATGTTTTGCCAGTAATTTGGCAGTAAATGTATATGCATCAATACAGTAGTGAATTGGGTTTTTTGTTTTATTTGAGCTTACTTTTCAATAAACATGAGTAAGGAAAATTTCCTTCTAATATACCTTTTTGTCTATTATTATGCCAATAATAATTTGAGGTTGCTCATTTTTATAATCACCCAAAGGGGCTTTTAAGAAAGGTAGTTACCATGTTATTACAAAATGGATGAATAAGCAAAAATTAAACTGTTGAATAAAATACATTAGTAGAGGTTTGTTGAAACTCCCTGTAGGTATTTTCATGGTGTTGATTACCAATGGAAAGCAACCAAAGTCATGTAGACTTATGCATCAGTAAGTCATAATTACTGAGTATTCATGAAATGCCAAGACAGAGCTACTTCTGTCTAAGGATATTATATTCTCCCTTAGACAGCCACAGTAGTACGGTGATGCCAAGGTTATGCCACAAACTGAAGATCAATAGCAAGGTATATTTTACAAAATGAAATAGCTAAACTTTCTTTTTTTTGTCAGAAAACAATTCTTAATGGATGTTTAAGATAAAAACATGTTATTATTAAACATAAAGTGGAGCATCACAAAGTTTTGTCTTTTAAGAGATAGTTAGAAAGGGGAACTGTGGACAGAATAATAAAAAGGGGAACAGTAAGAGTTTATTGTAAAACTTTATATTCTTTTTCTCCGTGTTTGCATTTCTTTAATTCTATTCCTATCCCTTGGTTTAACAAAGTGAGCCAAGGGCAGACTTAAATTGTGAGAAGCCAGAAGTGGAACAGAAAACCTGGTTTGATAAAATAAAGACAATTTTTTTCAACATGTGGGACCAGTGCTTCATCTTGTTAATAGACGGTCTGTGAGCTGAATTGTTACTAACAGATAAGCTATTAATTTAAAATAGAAATTGAATCCACCTTATGGGATTTGCAGAAGTAATGGTTTTTCCTCCATGTTCCTTTCCAGATGTTCTTTATATAACTACAGGCAATCTTAATTTCCAAATATTCCAAATGTATAATTAAAGTTACAGTTTCACCTCAATTTAAAGTATTCAATCTTGAATAAACTTGGATAGACTGCTGCTTTGGCAAACCAAGAAAAGTAATCTTGAATTCTTCTGATTACTCCTTCAGCCGCTCTGTCTGCCACCTGGACATCAGCCACTCTTCCTTTCTCAAAACATGCACACCTACTTCTTCCTTCCTGGCACAAACTTGACCCTGCTTTGCAGAACATAACGTCCATTATATAATATTGCTGAGGGCAGAGAGCCTTTGTGCTTCATTCTCCCTTTTCCAATATCAAGAAATATGTCTTACCTTGGATTGGAGCTATATTCTTCCTGTTGTTCATGTCTCTAGTCAAGTGAATATGCCTTTTTGCACTAGTAGACCCTTCTAAACCCAAGAATCTTGCTCAGATGAACCCTTCTTTCAAGGATTTTTTTTCTACTGTTTTGTTTTGGGCTTTTCTTTTATCATGTGCTTATTTCTTAAAATAGAACATTAGCTTGAGATTGACTAGAACAGAAATTGATTTAAATTTTCAAATCAAGAAATCCTTTAGGAAAGTGGTCCACGTCTTCAAACTAGGAGCAATCTCTAATCCTCGATCACTGTGGAGTAGCATGATACAGTCTTTCATCTACCATCTTCCTGTCACTCTTACAAGTTGAATCATATAGACACCATTTCTTGTATTTATTCCTTATTTTGTTAAGAGATACCAATTAACATATTGTCAAGACTCTCAAGTGTTCAGTCACTAATGAGGGTATTTAGCTATGAGTAAGATTTAGAAACTTTAAAGCAAAATGCTTGACACACATGTTCTCTATTAGTTTGCTTTTTCTTACCTAGTGTTCCCCACTTCCAATGCCATTTTTGCATTTTCAAGATTCTTTTCTTATACCTGAAATAGAAAGGCATAGTGGGGGTGGGAAGGTGTGGTGGCAAGGAGGGAAGGTTGTGGTAAGCACAATAGCTTTGAGAGAAAGGTTTATCAGCAAATTCCATTCAGGTCACAGTCTCTGTGAACCTCCATAACATTTATTTCACAGAGTTGTTACAAGGTTGATACATTAAATATAAAAGTATTTATTTACCAGTCTTGCCCTGTTATAGTTTTGTGCGACAGACAACATTAAAATCTTAGGGGCTTATTAAAACATTTATTAGGTATTCATGGATCTGTTTTTGCAATAGACAATTCAAAATACCCTGACTTGACCATTACACAGTGTAAGAATGTATGAAAATATCACATATACCCCATAAATATGTGCAATTATTATGTATCAATAAAAAAGGAGTAATTTACCTTTTAGGAAGAAACAAATCTTAAATAACAATTATCACTTTATAACTGCAATTAGTTTACTATTTTCTTGATCTAGTCAATGTGAGGAGAGAAAGAAGAGAGGAATAAATAATAAAAGAAACCAAGTAAAACATTTTAAAAAATCTTTGGGGCTTATAAAAACATTTATTGGGTATTCATGGATCTGGCAGGTTGGCTGTGGTCTTGGCTGGCCTCAGCTGGATTGGGATGGACTCCAGGGTTTAGGTTAATTCAGACAGACTCAAACTAAAGAAGCAACAGCCATCTGGGCATCCTCTTCTCATGGTAGAAGGCAGAGGCTCCAAGAGGGCAGGCAGGAATTGCCATCCCCCCAAAGGTGCTAGCTTGATACCAACACTCTGTCACTTCCACCCACATTCTACCAAACAAAGCAAGTGACATGGTCAAGCCTAAAGTCCATGGCAAATGAAAGAAGATTTGAAGGCAAAAAATTCAGTGCATTATTACCACATAGAATATAGTTGGTTTTCAATTAATGCTTTCTTAAAAAATGAAAAGTCACATTCTTAAAAGTCACATTTTTATATCCAAATTCTAGCAAGTACATATTAAATTTAATTTTGCTGATTATGAGTTTGGATTGCTAAATATTTATTTTAAATAAAATAGTGTCTACCTTAAAGATCCTATTAACCGGATCACCAGTGTAATTAAACCTTCCACTTAAAGAACAGGGTATTCTTAAATCTAAAAAAAACATGTTTTTCCTATTAATGGTGGCTTTTCTTGAGTGTTTTAGGGTATGTGTAGATTTTAGAGTACAGGTAGAATACTTCTATATGAGGACAATTATGAAAATTTATTGGAAGAATTAGGATTTGAGATGAAAGTTGAAAGGAAGGGGAAGAGAGATACATGCAGCCATTGAGAGACATGTTATAACTTGGGGGAGAATTTGGGCAAATGACACAAAGACAGGAATATTTAGGAGGCAGTGAGATGCCAAGAATGGGTACCCAAGTTCAGGGCACAGCATATTTTCTATTTGTTCATGTGCTCTATTTATTGTTTATAAAGTCATTATTTATTGTACCAAAGCCTTTGTTTTGTAGCTGTTCCATTTTTTTTAGACCAAAAGCATTTTTAAAATCTGTGTGAATTCTGGGGTCTACTCTCAGGAGAATAGTTAAATGTAACATTGCAAGTGAAAACTTGCACATTTTCTTTCATATTTCCTGTGTTTTCCCCAAAACTTGTCTAATTAACATTAAATCTTCTTAATCTCTCCCCTGCTATCTAGTGAAATAATATGTTTAGTATTCAAACATTATACACACAGGCATATACATATACAAGTTTTTAATTGTGGAAGGTATGTATTTTCTGGACAACTGGGATTTTAATTATTTCACTTTTGTTAAATATGATTCTTTACAATCACCATTAAAAGTGGACTGTGGGGTTTTTGCCAACTATTTCTTCATGGGCTAGCTAACGACAGTTGAGAAAGCTTTCATCTTCCTTATATTAGGATGAAAAGCCAGTCTCTGACATTAATTCTGTAGATGAAAGGGTGAATACTTTTCCTTTTACAATGCTCGCCTTTCAACAGCCTTTCCTGGTAAACCTTTCAAGGCAACCTCTAACCCAGGCACATTGTGAAGCAATTCTGCAGATCTAGAGAGAAAAGAGATCATCAAAAGATGGGGCTGCAGCTAGATTTCTCATGTCACCCTGAATGTACTTCAGAAATACTTCTTTAATTTAAAAAGTTTTTAGTATTACCTACTGTTCTGGATATTGTGGTTTTAAGAAATTAAAATACAGTGCTTCAATTGGATGGATAGTTTTATATCAGTAGGTAGCTCATTTCGGTTTTACATCTATAGCTCTTGCTGCGACTCACAACGCTGTAGATGCTCAGACTATGCATACACCAGAGCCTCATATAAGCAATAAAGAGATTTATGGAAATATAAGCCATCAATTGATAAAGCACATATAGTGCAACATCAATGAAGTAGAGCGTCATTCTGAAATACAACTCTTAGCAAATATCTGACTCATCTCTCTTCACTTTAGGAAACATTTTCCTGTGGATGTTTAGGAAGGATATACTGAAAAGGATGAAGAGTCTAGAAATGGATTGCATTCCCCTTTTTCTTTTAAAGTTTACATGCATAAATTTTAATCTCAATGAATGGCTTATGGCAGCACTTCTTAAACTGCTTAGCACTGAGAAGCTGCTAATGGTAGTCCATCTGGAGATATTGCAGAGAGGAGTTATGCCAAGTCTGGTTTTTACTTTTAAAATGATCTGAATTGCCTGTTTGCTCTATGGCACATGTATAACAGAAATTTTTGCTTTAATGCTTTCCCTCAAAACAAAAATCTCCAGGTAAAAATCATCTCTAACATGCGGTGCTTTGTTTATTTCATGGACTATAGTTCTCCTGCCCACAGTTTACACATCCAGGAACACGTGTGTATTCCTCTGAGAAACAGAGAATATTCCAAAAATCCAAATTCATTTATTCATTAAACATACATGGAACATAAGGAATACAAATACAGAACCCGATCTCTGTTCTCAAGGAGATTTTAGCATTGTTGGAGAAATACAACAAGTATATAAATAGCTATAATTTACAAAATAGAAAGTGATAAGATTTAGAGAAAAGTGAAATAACAGAGAACGACTGGTTAGATCAGTGAAAATTTTTGTGAGCAGGATATTTAGGGTCTAGGTACTCAGAAAAGCATAAAGGGAAGCTACTTCAAATAGTAAAAGTATCAAGAAAAGTACAGAAGCATGTACGGAAATTATTGACGTTTTTCAGATGCATAGAGGGCAGTAAGGCTGGTAGAAGACAACTTAAAAATGCATCATTACATTTAGTGATTGGTAATCAGTCAAAATTCAAATGGATAACAAAATAGGTCTTCTACAAATCTAACAGTAAACTTAAAATTATTACTTTTCTACAATCAAGAAATAAGTTAAGGAGTTTTCAGGTTATGTATGACATTAATATGGGTCTCAGCAGTTATAGTTTTAAATAATCCAACTAAAGCATTATAATAATTCTAGATTTAAAAAGCAATGGCATTTTCTATCTCTTAATTCTGAAGTTTGAACTTTCTTCAGAACAAATTCATGAAGTGTTTTTTAGTGATAACTACAAGAAATACAGATATAATCATTGTAATCTTATATTCCTCCTTCACAGTATAACACAAAAAATCCATTTTAGATGGATCAAAGACCTGATTGTAAGATGTAAAATAATAAAGCTAGAAGATAACACAGGAGACTTTTCTTCATGACTTTGGGATAGGCAAATATTTCTCTAACAGATCCCACACAGTGCTAACCATAAAGAAAAAGATTGATAAATTGGACTTCCTTAAAGTTAGGACATTCTGTTAATCAAGAGACATGATTAAGAGAGTCAGCAGGCAAAGCAAGGAGAATAAGAAATTTACAGTATACTTTATACCTAAAAAGTATATGTACACCACGCTTGCAAAAAATTCCTACAAATCAATAACAATTAAATTGTACATAACATAGTTTAGGAATCAGCAATTCTACTCGAGCGATATGGCCAATTAAAAAACAAGCATAAATCTGTCCACAAAAAGATATGTAGAAGAATGTTCTCGGGAGCATTATTTTTAATAGTCCTAAACTGAAAAAAAAAAAAACCTAATATTCAACAACAGAATGGATAAACAATGATATGTTCATCAAAGAAAAAGAACAAATTACTGCTATATATGACAACATGAATGAATCTTATACACATATGGAATAAAAGAAACCAGACAAAAAAGAAACCAAACAATGAAATTGTCTATTCTATGATTTTAGTTATGTAAAGATGAAAAGTAGGACAAACTAATTTTAGATAAGAAATTAGAATACTAGTTACCTTTGGGGAGGATACATTCAGGAAGGAGTCACAAGGAGTCTAGAGGGATGATTATGTTGTCGATCTGAAGTTACCTGGTTTTCACATAGGTGTGTTCACTTTGGAAAATTTCATTGAGATGCATGATTAAGATGTTTGCACTTTAATGCATATATGTTACATTTCAATAATAAAGTTTTAATAATCAATTACATACTTGTAGTTAGAATAGAAAGGCTGTATATGTCATTCATTAAAATTTTGTCATGTAATATAGATGTCCTAAATATTATTGAACAGAGAACATTTTGAAATACTAAATGAATATATATTACATATTATATATATATTCATATATCTTCAGATCATGAGGCAGAGACACGTGGCTGCTTTGGATAAGAATGAAAAACAAGTTCCATGGGAAGCATAATTGAATATTATTTCAGCTATGAGAAGAAATTCACTATACATTGGAAAAATATTACAGACTGTTTGTATCATGTAGCCAATTACTTCTATTTAAATACGATAAATTGTACTTCATTGAAATATCAAACCTTTTCATTTTTGTCAAAATATCAAAACTTCTGTGCTGCAAACTAAACCATGAGGAAAGTAAAAAGACAATCCACGGTAAGGAAGAAAATATTTACAAATCATAAATTTAACAAGGGACTGGTATCTAGAATATATAAAGAACTCTTACAACTCAATAATAAAAAGACAACCCAATTTCAAAGTGGGCAATGAATCTGAATAGACATTTCTCCAAAGAAGATATGCAAGGTCCAATAAGCACATGAAAAGATGCTTAACATCATTAGCCATTAGGGAAATGCAAATCAAAACCACAGAACATCCGTTCACATCCAAAAGGATGGCTATAATAAAAAAAAAGACAACAATTGGCAAGGATATGTAGAAAACGAAACCTTCATATGTTGCTGGAGGGGGATGTAAAATGACGCAGCCACTTTGGAAACCAATTGGGCAAGTCTTCAAAATGCTAAACACAGTTATCATATCACCCAACAATTCCACTACTAGGATTTACCCAAGAGAAATGAAAACATATATACACACAAAGACTTGTATGTGAACTCTTCATAGTAGCATCATTCATAATAGCCCAAAATTAGAAACAATCTATAATAGATGTCCATCAACTAATGAATGGACAAATAAAATGTGGTATATCCATACTATGAACTATTTATTACTTGTCAATAAAAAGAAAGGAAGTACAGACACATGCTACAACATGGATGAAACTTGAAAACATTATGCTGAGTGAAAAAAGCCAGTTACAAAAGAACAAATACTGTATGATTCCATTATGTGAAATGTCCAGAATAGGCAAAGCCATAGAGACAGAAAGTAGATGAGCACTACTCAAGTAGTACCCAAGGACTGGCAGGCTGGAAGGGATGAGGGAATGGCAATTACTGCTAATGGGTATAAGAGTTTCCTTTAGGGGAGATGGAAATGTTCTAAAATTATATTGTGGGATAGTTGCACAACCTTATGAATATATATTTAAAATTTGAACCATATTCTTTAAATGGATGGATTTTTATACCATGTGAATTAATTATATCTCAATAAAACTGTTTCAAAAAAAGGAAGGAAAGAAAAAATAGTTAATTTTTTAACTGTACAATATTTTGATTAAAGCCTATTAAGTTTGTAAAATAGCAAATATAAAGCCTTTAATTCATTTCTTATAGTAATTTACCCCTATTGAGTACTTTCTACTTACCTGTTACTCTTTTAAGTGCTTTTGTGTATTAACTCAATACACAGAGTGACAATGTGAGATGGCTACTATTATTTCCTTCTAAAGAGGAAGGACCCAGGGCTCACAGAGGCCAAGTAGCATAATTAAGGTCTAACGACTAGTGACACTTCATGAATCTAACAGGCAGCTTAATTTAAATTCCATATTTTAAAACATTACACTATATTGATTCTACCTCCCAACACACCAGGAGTTCTATTCTTATTATACAATTCCCCAGTGGAGCATGGACTTACCAATAATGTGGTGATAGAACAACTGTGGGGTCATGAAACTATACAGCAAATGAAATTTCTAGAGATGAACATATACTCACTTTTGTAAGTATATCGATAGAAAAACACAGAAGAATAGATTTAAAAATAACTGATAAATATGCACACAGACAGAAAATAATAGCAGCATCAAAAAATATGACATTGACAGAAAAAGGTAACTATTTTATATAAATGTACCTGTCAGAATCTTTTTGGCTTCAAGTAACTGAATATCCAAGTCACTGTGACTTCGACACTACATTTATCATCTCTTATAGCAAGGAAAATAGGTAGGTGTTCCAGTGATTGGTCAATGGCATGAAGACTCAGGCACTGTTTATCTTTTTGCTTGGCCAGATTGATAGGTCTCTCCCCTCTGGCTTGTCCCTCTTCTTTGTACAATAAAAAATGCATCTTTAAATTTTACAGATTTTCACATTAACACCTAAAGAGACATTTTCTCTTTTGCAGTTCTTTTTTATCACAGAAGAAAATCCTTGCCAACCCTTCTCACCCCACCTCCTTCCTTTCAGCAGCGAGGGTTGCATGACATGCCCATGCCAAGTCAGTCACCAGTAGCAGGGATAGATTGTGATAACTGGCTTTGACTAATCAACATGCACCTCTTGAAGATGCCAGTTTGACAGCATGCAAGAGGGTGGACACCCCCAGTAAATTGGAGGCTATGGGCTTGGAAGGAAGAAAGGGGTGGAAGGCTGGTTGTTGGTTAGGCGACCAACAGTGTCTGCCACAAGAAAGTAGTAATGCTAAAAACAACCATGCCTTTACAAGTAATAGCCTTAACCACAAACCAAAGTGCCATTTCTACATGAATTCTGTGTGGAGAAGACATTTTCTTATGTCTACACACAGATTTCTCAACAACAAATAAATATGTGAACAGTATCATCTTTGAGTATTCAAGAATATTGTGTTTGATTTTCTCTTTGAAATGGCATTTCCATCATATATGCTGAATCAGGCATGGTAAGATAGATCATTGAAATGCTAATGTTTAACATGGTGAATATTTAAATCATTCTTTTATAATAAAATATGACCTGCAGTACCCAAATTGGAAGCCAATAGAAATACTGAGTCAAAAGATACATATTTTTTCCTTGCCTAGAGAAAAATATGGAATTAAAACCAAATTTATTTTCTTTAATCCATTAGGTGTTGGATTCATACACTGTGTAGAAAGGTTTATAACTGAAACAGTCAAGAATTACCAATGCATTTAAGTTCATTTCTTTATCATTTAATTTTCTTCATCCCAATTTAAATTCTCTTTGAAAATGTTTCAAGTAATTGTATTACTTTTAATGGTTTTTTATTCCATACTCACCATACTTTTCAATACCACATTAAAATTGCAGTACAGAAACATGTTCTTCATCTGCTATAACAAAGACAGTTCTTTAACATGAACTTTGGAGGTCTTCTATTAGTCTCTAGGAGGGAAAGGCAGTTTTCTGAACCCTTTGCATAAGAATTATGAATAACTACTTGAAAAATACAAACTTAAGAATCTCTTTGTTCTTAAACTACTATACAATTGCAAAACTACACTTCTAAGAAAGGCTTACGTGCACCAAAATTTTTCACCTCTGCGCCCTTCTGATAGGTGATGTTTCCTTTTTCTTCTTTGTGAGAGGAAGAAAGGTCTCACATTCATCTGAGGCTTAGATCCGAGTTTTTAGGTTTGATAAATACAGTGTAGTTGGATGGGAGAAAGAGGTAGCAGTTTGGGATGATTTGAGTTGCTATCAGAATGTTTTACTTTGATCATATGCTAGATATTGTACATTTTAGAAATTAAAAAAAAATTGAGACTACGACTCACTACAGAAGGAAAGCAAAGGTAAATAGATTAAAAAATGCTTTTTCAATTAAAAAAAACAGCCCCATACTCAGTAGGGTGAGCCTTTGTGAATTTAAAATTAGTAATTTTCCTACTTCAGATTACAATTTGAACAACAGGGGAACTGGCTCTCCTTTTACTGTCAATCCAGGGCTGGGGTTTGAATTCCTGTCAAAATAGCACTAAGGGTACCCTTTATATCAACTCCGTAAATGTATACATCATTAAGGGGAAAAAAATGCAGCGGTCACCTTGAGAAGACAATGCCTTATATTTTATGGGTGAGGTGAGGCTCTCGACTGTCTAACAATCCTGTGATCGCCCCAAATTCTGGGAACCCCATTCTCCATCTGGTTCTCATCAAGGTTTAACGAAGCCAAAAAGAACAACTTCTCCATTCTGGATGGTAGGTCCTGCAAACAGATGCGGACCCCTGGAGAAAATAAAAGGAAAAGGGTTTCTCTCTCCATCCCATCCCCCAACTCTCCTGTGTCTCCAAGACTGAAGGTGTTAACCGCACCCCCTACCCATGCCGTGCTGTCTGGGGCAGCTCCTTTTCCAAAAGGTCTGTTAAGGATGGATTTTAGCCTCTCATCAGAAAAGAACCAGGAGGAGGATCTTTGAAAGCAAGGGAGCTGTGAGGGGCAGGAGGAGTCGGGGGCAACCTTTGCACACAGCTCCCGCAGGGTCCAGAGCTTCCCGGCTCCGGTCTCAGAAGCCCAAAGCACGCCCACAGAGGCCAGGCGCCGGGTCGCTGGGCCGGGGGAGAAGCAAGGCGGGCTGCTCCTCGCGGCTCGGGCGGGCCTCGGGCCAGGGCTGGAGGGAGGGGAGGTGGGGGTGGGGGCGGAGGCGGGGGTGGGGTGGGCGAGGAGGGGCGCCCGTGTCACGTGCGCGCGCAGGGGCTGTAATAAATGCCCGCGAGCGCGAGGGAGCGGCGGAAACGCTGGGCGCCTGGCTTTGCGCGCGCGGCTGTGCAGAGCAGGAGCCCGAGGTCGCCACCAGCCGTTGCCGCCGAGTCCGGCTCGAGTCCCCGCCCCTCGCTCCTGCAGATAATGTTCGGAGACGCTCGGGCGCCCACCCTGGCACGCTAACGAGGCAGCGAGCTCCGTTTCCGCCCCAGCTGCACGGTCTAACTTTGGAACGCTTTGCCCGCCACTTCTTCCAGGGTGCAGGGACCCGCGGAGGCAGAGCCTCGCGTCCCCTTGCAGTCCGCGCCCTCGTCGCCTCCGGACGCGCAGTGCCCGGGTCCTTCCCGAGCGGGGCGCTCTGTTTGCAGCAGTGTGTGAGGACTCGGGGCGGCTGCGGAGGCCGACGTCCTGCTCCGCTAGGCTCTCCCCGGGAACTTCACACTGGAGAGGTAAGGGCGATTCTAAAAATGCATCGCTGCGGGGTCAAGCTGCCAACTTTTCCCATCTCATTTGTTTTCTTTTAAAACTTTATTTAAAAAAAAAAAAAGAAAAAAGGCAACTTGTAGAGAATGGTCGGGCACGGAGGGTGGGTGGGCTACTCGGCCAGCAGCAGCCTTGGAGATTAGCGGAAGCTTGTTCTTGTAAGTGACTTTGTGGGTTCACCTCCCTCTGTCGTGCGCTTTCCTTTTGGGTTAAATGAATAGTGTGCGGCTGCAGTGTATGGGAGGAAAACTCTGAGGTTGCCGGGGAGCTGCTGGCATTCTCGGGTGCAGGCCACACGTTAGGCACAAACTTTCCAGGAAATAATGATTGAGTTCTTGACCTGCGTCCGGATAAGAGATTTCTCCCAGTGACCGGAACCATTCATTCTGAGTAGCTCACAGGCCGCCCTGGATGTACCCATGGATACATGTATGAATAGCCTTTTATTAAGACATTCACCCTCAATTTGAGAATACTGTGGACATTATGAATGCATGTGAACCAGCGATGGGACACTGGAATAAAATATACCTTAAATGAAAAATAATACCTTAAAACTCACTACAGAGAAACATGGACCTCTAGACTGAAATAAAACATTCTAGATAGATAACATCTTTTGCAGACTATATGTAATATATAGCCATTTAAATCTTGTAATTCAAATAGTATTTCCAAGCTTTGACTCTCCTGGGCTACTTTTGCCATTTATTTTTGGCCTTACGGATATTACCTTGGGAAATATAATTGTCTGTTTTGTGGAAACATACATTGTGAAAAGTCCTGTGGAAGAAAAAATGGGTTGGAGAAAAGTTATTTCAAAAGCGGGTGTCCGTTGGTGTTATGTAAACAAATCAAAGTGGCATGCTCTCGTTGTAACTTTTGCTTTTATTATTAGAAAATTAATATCTGCCTGTATTTTCCTTAATCGCATGACATGTCGTTATAGCCAAAAGGAGTGGAAGAGCCTGTCTTGGAGATTTTCCCGGGGAAATCCTGAGGTCATTCATTATGAAGTGTACCGCGCGGCAGTGGCTCAGAGTAACCACAGTGCTATTCATGGCTAGAGCAATTCCAGCCATGGTGGTTCCTAATGCCACTTTATTGGAGAAACTTTTGGAAAAGTACATGGATGAGGATGGTGAGTGGTGGTCGGCCAAGCAAAGAGGGAAAAGGGCCATCACAGACAATGACATGCAGAGTATCTTGGACCTTCAT
The DNA here is from genome assembly GCA_028533085.1 of Varecia variegata. Classification (NCBI taxonomy): domain Eukaryota; kingdom Metazoa; phylum Chordata; class Mammalia; order Primates; family Lemuridae; genus Varecia; species Varecia variegata. The sequence continues at coordinate 70,062,603 of CM052438.1, read as the reverse complement.
AATAAATTACGAAGTCAGGTGTATCCAACAGCTTCTAATATGGAGTATATGGTAAGGAAATTTTCAAGTGATATGTACAAAAGAAATGTTTATTCATGTTTCAGTCACCACGGTGAAATTTTCTTATGCTATTCTTTAATTTTTAACCATTTGTCCAGTACGGAATTTAAAAAAAAAGATTTTCTTTGCGCATGTCTTCCTCTGCATTTTCTTTTATTAGCATTCCTCCTATTTCTAAGAGCTCTTGGTATTTCAGAGTAGAATTAAATACCTTTAGATGCAATGTTCCTACGAAGTGCTCTAAATTCGACTTCTACCAGAAGGTTACTAATACTGAGAATGCTGAATAGTTGGTGTATTTTCTTTTAAGTGGCTTAGTAGACAAATTGCTTCCTAATTCCTGATAGAACCTTCTTATGAATAGTGGATCTGGAAAATTCAGAGACTAATAATTTCAGGAGCTTTCTGGAGTGCTGATATTTATACACACACACACACACACACATACACATATATATATAGTTTCTGATGGGCCTTTGTTTCTTACAAATGTGTAAATGACATTGTAAAGGATACATTTATATGGTTGCTATATGTTAAAGACTACTTTGGCAATGGCTTTTCTTTCTGGATTTATTATTTGTGAACTTTGAAGTGTGAAAATAAGCCCGAGCAAATGATTAAATAAAATATGCAACTTATCCTTAATGACCTTATACTTACTCTTAAAGTAAATTAGCAAATTTGAGAAACAAAATTACTTCTTTAAAACTATCAGCATATAATTCAATATACTATTATTTCATACCCTGAATATTTAGACAACTTAAAAAAATCTATTACTTCCATGAATTAGGAATACACTAGTAAAACCTGATAATATATGATTTTTGGTGATGGCAAAGTTTATTTAATGAAAATTGGAAATGACATTTCTCCTTGGGGTACATTGTAGGTTGCAGTTAATTTTAATGCATTCTAGTTTTTCTTCTTTTCTGCATTTACTTTAGTTTTGATGGGTATTCTCCATTTAGATAGCTTCCATGAAACATGGAAGTTCTAAGTTCCCATTAGCCATTACAAAATATGCCATTATGTTAACTTTTACTGGAAAAAAAATTTATGCTAAAGAGTGTAAGTAGCACTCAAAAGGACTAATCAGACATTAAGAATTGGGACCCAGGAATCAGGCTGTATAGGTTTAATTTATGGCACTGACACCTACTAGCTGTGTGACTTTGGGCACTTACTAATTTCTCTCTACTTCAGTGTCCTTGTGGCTAGTATGTGTACTCACCTCAAGGAGTTGTTGTGAAGATTAAATGAGATAACCTGGGTAAAGTTTAGCTCATTATCAGGCATACTGCAAGGTCTCAGTAAATGTTGCTAAAACATATATTCCTAATTTTATATCTCCTCATACTGTTTAAATATGATATTCAAGGAAATTGTTAGCTCTTCTCAAAATTCTATGCAGGATATGACATCTGTAATGTCTCATATTCCTGCTTCTTGTGTATTTTAAAGTGTTTGCCCAAAGTGAAAAATTCTATGACTTCTTCATCTGTGAGACTTCAAACAGAAAAGCCAATTATGGAGTCTTTCCAACCAGGCCACTGGATGCTTATTCCATGTGGCTAGATATTCAGTTGCATTTTATTTAAAATAAGAAAGAACTTGGGAGTTCAAACCCACCAAAAGAAATCTGAGAATATTTGTATGTGTTTTAAGTAATATGGAAATCATGAAAGAACAGTTCTGTGATTCGTTTTCATGTCTGACTTCCAAAAAAAATAACTGCTTATTGTATGATGTCTAGTCTGGGATGTTTATATGAGTTTCATTTTAGTTTCACTGGTTTCATTTTATCCTTGAAATGTAGATTCAGAAACCAGCCAGGGCTTATGTTGTGTTGCCCTTAGATACTGTTAGCACTGGAACGGTATCTCAGCCATTAACTAGGCTGCAAAGGAGCACATTCCCCAACTGTAAAACTGGAACACATTTTCTAGAATACGCATTTAAGGGAAGTCTAAAATAATAATTCTATTTTATTTGAAATACTGTTGATTTAAGTATTTAATAGCAATGTAAGTATAAATGTAGATCATTCTTAAAAAGAGACAATTTATTCAGTTACTTAAAGTGTATTTATTTGAAAAAACAAAATTAAAAACCGGCTAAAGAGCTATTTCTTGTATAATCTGCAATGTTCTATGATAAGTGCCACCACTGTTGGCCACTTGTACCCTATATGTCATTTCATGTTAAGCGCTTGAATAGCCAGTTACCTTATTTATACTTAGTGTGTATTTTACTCTGTTCTTTGTCTTCGAACCTATGGCAGCCAAGTTACATTCATACTTACTAACATTACATTCCTATATCCCTGCCCCTAAATTGTAGTGTTAAAAATTGAGAATGGAAAGTCATATCTTCCCTTGAAGAGCTTATGTGTTGATGGAGAAGAAAGAATAGACACATTTGACACATTTCTAATAAGCAAGGACACAAAAGGCTTTGTTTATGTGTATGAATAATGCCAAGGGAGCACAGAAGAATGGAACATTCCTAATTGTGAGAGTTAATCAATGGGGAAGCTGAGCTACATGTTGTTTCTTGAAGGTGGTCACGGACATGAATCCTAAGAAAGGGTGGAAGGTAGACATCATTTAGAAGAAGAGGAACAGAAAAACACAGGGTGGCAGGAATTGGCAGGCTAGTTGTAGGGAATGGGAAGCAGATTAGGTTGATGAAAGTGCAGATCTTGGGGCAGAATTAGGAAGCAGAGAAATGAATTGTTGGTGATAGAAACCAGTAATCCTAAGGAAGGAGATTACCTACATTTAATTTAGGGTAAATCGAGAAACAGGGGCTTTTAGGTCAACCGGTGAACCTGTTGCCTCCAGATTTTGGAGAAAGAAATACTAAGCATTGTTTTTCTCATTGGTAAAATCAGCGAAAGAATATAAACCTCACAGGTTGTAATGAGATAAGACATTTGATACTTCTGAACAGATTCCCTTTCTTCAAGCCCTCTCTTGTACGGGTTTTAAGACCCCATTGCTTGGTTCTTTCATCCCCATGTCTGTATTTCCTGCTCATCTCTTAAAAGTTTGTTCCTTAGGTTTTCACTTTTGTCCTTCTCGCTTCCTAGAGGGCTTTACCTACTCCTTTGACTCTAAGTACCATTGTACCTTTGTGGCTCTGTATTCTATATCTTCACCCAGCGACACTGTCTTTAAGCTTCATTTTCCTATTTCCTACTGCCCATTGGATCATATCCATGTGATATTACTCCACAGTTACATCAAGCCAAAAATGTCTAAAAAGAAACCTGACTGCCTTATCCTTTTCCGCTGTTCTCACCTGTCTAACCTACCTTCCTTCCTGGGTTCTTTCCTAGTGAATCTCATCAACATCTGCTCAGTTGTCTCTAAGAATCATACGAAACCCCCTGCCCCCAAATTGGACATATTCTCAATTTCCACCACTCATTTCCATGTAACATACACACGTAAACATTAAATACACAATTATTTTCCAAGCTTTATAGATTCTATCGCAAATGTCTTTGGAATCCATCTCTTCTATTTCATCCTAATATTTGCTCGTTGTCTCACGCCTACCTTGGTACTACAGCTTCCCACCTAGCAGACCATGCCAATCTCTTCCTACTTTATTTCTAATTTAGCCCACTCTCCTCACTGTTACTAAAGCTCACTCTTCCCCTCACACAAATCTGCGCTGGTTGCTCAGCTGCACAAAAGTTCTTCCAACTCCTGGCTGCTCACAGGTTAAAGCCCACCATGATTAGCTTCTACATGGAAGCACATGTAGTACAGTCTGCTCCACAGCCGTTGACTTCCTTGTGCATATTGGAACCTGTGTTCACATAGAACTCACTGTTCTTAGAGATGGTCATGCTTCCTCATGCCTCTGTGCCTCTTTGCTCATTTAGTGGCCTCTGTGCCTGGAATGCCAGTCTTTCTCCTCCTAACAAACTTTTACTTATCCCTCAAGATTAAAGGCAAACATTGTCCTTCCTATAAAACTTCCTCTGGTACACCCGTTCGTCTGCCCCACTCCTAAAGTACTTTATTGAAGCCTATTTATAGTATTAAAGTTTTGTTGCAATGAAATATTTACATGTCTGTTTTCCTTTCCAAGACTTTGAATTCCTAGAAGGGTATGGGTTGTACCTTATTTACCTTTATAACCCAGAGCTTGGTGCGTAGAAGAGGTGCTCAGATAATGTTTGTTGAGTGAATATTGTTGAATGCTCGATAAATATGTGTTGAATGAAGGGATGGATGGAAGAATAGGTAAGATCATATATGAGACAAATACAGAGGACAGGTAAGAAAGAGGAATATAATAACAAAAGTCTGGAAGGTAGAATGTCACCAAAACCAGAGATACTGATGCAGGAAATTGGAAAAATTTGAGAGGAAGGCATAAATGCTTCAAATAATTCAGGATTTTTTTCTATTTTTCAAATAATTATTCTATAATATAGAGCCACTAAGCTAATACTAAAGGTATTCAAATGTTGCAGAATTTAATAAAATGAATTAATGGGTATTTACCTCTTATTACAAATTTTTAAATCTATAGCCTCTAAAACATTATAGATTGACTAAAATCCAAAGTAATTTACTATTATACAAAATGCACCTAAGTCTAGAATGTACTTTAGCTACCAGGGCACTTGACCTAAAAATGACACATGGGCCAATGGCCAATGATATACACCATCTCTCCCTGTTACTACTGTTTCCATGTCTTTTTGAGAACTGTTGGCAGACACTGTGGTGGGAGGGCTGAGGCTGTGCATGTTTCCTCTCTCACCTCACTGACCGGTGAGGATATAGGCAGGACCCTGGCAGGCACTTTTCCAAATGTAGGACAAAATACATCTGAATACCTCTCCTTTTGCTAGGCAACCAGAGGCTGTGAGCCAGATCTCCAGTGGTGCTTTCAGGCCGTGGTGCATGTTGATGCAAATGATGGCTTGGTTCCAGTTTGTTACTTACATTTTTTTCTAAGGCTATGCTTAAAATTGGAAATCATGTTTTGCTTTGTTTTCTTTGTGCTTCCGTATGACAGAGAGTTCCAGAAACTGAACAGGGGACAACCTAGATTGTTGAACAGGATGATTCTAGTCTGAAATATGCAAAAGTTATTTTTAGCTTGTGTTTGCTCTGTTTATTCTCGTAAATCCACATTTTCTGACGTTATTTACCATCAGTGACATACATCCAGAATAAATACAGTTAAAGAAATGATGTCCTTACAATTTGTTTACCATAGCACATGTCATAATCTTGGTAAGTGTCAGGAAATCATTGCAATTAAGGTTTTATTGCAATTAAGGTCATTGCAACTCTTGATTCTTTTTTTTGTTGAGACAGCGTGTCACTCGGTGTCCTGGGTAGCGTGCAGTGATTGTAGTCAACGCAAGCTTCAGGTCCTGGCCTGTGAGCGACCCTTCTGCCTCAGCCCCCTGAGTAGCTGGGACTACAGGCTTATGGGTTTTGTGAGCTGCAGCTATCCTCCCGCCTTGGCCTTCCAGAAAGCTGGTATTACAGGCGTGAGCCACTGAGCCTGGCCACAACTCTTAATTCTTAAATAATAGTTTTCTTTCTGTATACTAGTGCTTCCCTGGTAATTTTCAAAAAATAATATTTTTACCTTTTACTGATATATAATGTCTACATGCACTTACAGGTACATGAAATCTATTTGTTGATTCAAAGAATATGGCCATTATTTAAGTTACTGTATTTTTTTCCTAAATTTAAAATAGCTGGTTTAATTTTCATGAAGTGTTTTTTATTTTACTTTAGTATTATTTACATACAATAAAGTTTTTTTAAGCATCTTTGTCTATAGAGTTTAAAAAATTACAAAACCTTAATTTGAATAGTTTCTTTTAAGACATTGACACTTTAATGTATTTTTCTTTTTGAAAATTACACCGTAGATGGCAATGCCTCTAGGAAGAAAATAACGTTACAGCCCAGTTGTGTTGAATTTGGTAATTAATTACCCTGGAGTTCTGGGAGAGTAAAGATGCTCCCTTAAATGTTAGGCATAGCCATATGTCTAAGGGTTTAAGATTGGCAAGAGAGAAAAGTAGTTTTAACAGAAGAAGGGAACAGACCAAGAAAAATGGCACAAAATTTTGGAATTGTATTGTTATTTATTTCTTCATCCAGCATATATTGTGAGTTTACCATATGCCAAACACTGTATAGGGCCCAGCAGTAAACATAACAGACATTCTTCCTTGCATGAAATAGGGGTGAAGGCTTTGAATCCTCCAGACTCAGCATGGGGGCCCACGTGGCTGACAGAGAGTGAGCATGGGAAGTGTAGGAAATGAGATAGGAGATTTAACTGGGGAGGGCAGATGCAGGTCATTGTAGAGACCCTCACTTTTAGCCTAGTAATAAGAAACCATCTGATGCATTTGGACAGAGGAGTAACCTGATCTTACTTATGCTTACTCAGGTTCATTCTGGCTTTGTTGAGAACACACTTCAGGTGGTAGAAGGAGGGGCATGTCTTTGAATGGGAAGACAAAGTGATTGCAATAATCCATATAGCAGCTGATGGTAGCTAGGAATAGAATGGTAGCCAGGAAGGTGGGGAGAAATGTTAAGAGTGTGAATATAAACCCCTTTGTTATCATAACATTAATCCTGAAAAATTTAAGGTCTTATCTCAAGGTGAATGAAATTGACTTGGCTGGGAGGCAGCCAGTAGGCTGGGATTTCCTGCATCTGATGCAAGGTCTAAATCTATCCAAGCCTTGGCTACAGTTTTCTGAAAACTGATGGCAGTTTCCACTCTGGTTTAAATATCAATGGGGAAGATTCTGGATCCCTTAGGTTGCAGGGACTTCCAGAATGGTTGCAGAGATTCCAGAAATCACCAGTTACTTGGTACCCATTTTACCAACATAATTCCAAGAGATTAGAGGAGGTAGAACCCAACTTCTGCCTTCCCACACTTCCTGGGCTAGAGATGCCTACTCTTTTCCCACCTGGTCTGCCCTTCCCTCCCCAAACCCAGTTTTCTTCCTCCTTCCCTCCATAAACAGAAGATGAGAACTTTAGCATGAGAAGTAAAATAGGAAGTAGTCCAGTTCCTGTCCAGTAGTCACCAATTTTACTATCATGGGGAATATCATTGGGATTTTATCTAATTTTGGAGGTAGCACAGATTTCAGATGGGAGGGGGACTGTACAGTTGAGGAACTGGAAGCATTGGAGTTGCCATTTTCTAAAGTAGGGAATAATGTAGATAGACCAGCTTTTGGTAAAGAAAGCTGGAACTCAATTTTGAACATAATAAATTTGAGATTTAGCTTAAATATCCAGGTGAATGTGTCAAGTATGCAATTAGATACATAGCAATTAGATATATGTAGGCCAATCTCAAACATAAAAGATTAGGATTCATCAGCATTTACATGGTATTTAAAATCATGGGGATGGATGAGATTGTCAAGGGAATGAGTATAGATAGAGATCTTCAGGAAATGAGCCCTTGACACACATTAAAGTGTAGAGGAAGGGAAGGTGAGGAGGAACAGGAAGGGGACTTGAGAATTAGGAAGAAAACCAGAGGAGCATGAAGGCCTGGAATCCAAATGAAAAGCAGAAAGCATGATCAACTCTGTCAAATGCTGCTTATAAAAAGCTCAAATAAAATGCCGATATGACAATATTATAATATATTTGACAATATGGGAGCCACTGGAGATCTGATAAAACAGTTTGGGTGAAGTCATAATGGTCCAAGAGTGGTTCAAGAATGGGATGAGAGAAATTAGCATGCTTATTCATTTATTCATCAAACATGCAACGTATATGGGCCAGGTGGTATCCACAATATATATATATATATTTTTTTTTTTGAGAAAGAGTCTCACTCTGTTGCCCGGGCTAGAGTGCCATGGCGTCAGCCTAGCTCACAGCAACCTCGAACTCCTGGGCTCAAGCAATCCTTCTGCCTCAGCCTCCCAAGTAGTTGGGACTACAGGCATGTGCCACCATGCCCGGTTAATTTTTTCTACATATTTTTAGTTGTCCAGCTAATTTCTTTCTATTTTTTTAGTGGAGACGGGGTCTTGCTCTTGCTCAGGCTGGTCTCGAACTCCTGAGCTCAAGCAATCCTCCCGCCTCGGCCTCTGAAGTGTTAGGATTACAGGTGTGAGCCACCGTGCCCAGCTGGTATCCACAATCTTAATTCTTTTCTAGCCAAAAGTTTTCAACTTAGCTTTGGAAGAGATAATTCAGTTAGGGAATATATCTCAGATTTTATGATAGTCAATAAGAAAATGTAATTACTTGATTTTTTTTTTTTTTGCAGTTGCCTTTACTGAATGCATCCATTAAAAACTGAAAATATTAATTTATAATCATATATAATCACAGTTAAGAGTGATGTTTGGCTCAGGAACATTCTCTCTTTGCTATTGTTCACGCTATGTGCTCTCTCACATATTCCTTTCAGGACATTATACAACCAAATAATTGCACATGATTTAAAATTTAAATTCTCTTTTTTAATGATTTTTACTAACTCAATGAAAGCCAAGTGTTTATAAAAATGGCAATAGGTCATTGTTTTATATATGTTATGTATAGTATATACAATATTATGGATGATATATAAAATATATAATATGTGTTCATATATACTAGTTTATAGAAAGAAAAATGTGAAAATTCAAATGGTAATGAATTATCTGGTGAAAATATTTCAATATTTATGTCTGAGTAACTCTGTCTTTATTTTCCTAAATATAATTTTAAGAAGATACAGCAAGGCTTTTTTATAATTGATTGAAGCAATTTGTTTTTATCGATAAATTTGTACTTAGGAAAATACATTTAATTCAACAAATATTGATTGAGCATTTATGTGCCAGGCACTGTTCTTGATGCTGGGGAATACGTTAGTGTATAGAAAATTTGACAAGTTAATGAAAATAAGCAGCGTGAGATGACAGAGGATGATAGAGGTGGAGCTAATCGCAAGGGTATTTAGGGAAGGCTTTTTCTGAGTTGGTGGCTTTTGATCTGATAGCTGAATTACAAGGAGTCAGATAAACAGAGAGACCTATCATTCTGGGCAGAAGGAATACCAGGCATAAAGTCTTAAAGTCAGGAAGGAGGTCACAATTCCACAAAGAGGCCTGAGTGGCTGAATTTTATTCTGGAATAGGAGAAGTGTTAGAAAATGAAGTAGATGTATAAGCATGGGCCAGAATCCTTTTGGGCCTTATAGGTAAAGAGAAATTTGTATTTTATATTGAGTGAAATGGAGAGCCATTGGTCATTTTCCTGCAAGGGACTGACTTGTTCTTATTTCCAAATTTTATAAAATTTCTCTGACTACTGTACTGAGAATGATGTGAGGGAGAGGCAAGGCTCGAAAGCAGAGAGCTGAGTTGGAAGCTGTTGCTGTGTTCTGTGTGAGAGATGATGGCAACTTGGACCAGGGTGATAACATTGGATAGCTTTAATGTGAACGGTAAAGGATGAAGAGGAATCTGGGATATTCTTAGGTTTTACAAGCCAGTTTGGGGGTAGCTGAAGAATTTTCCTAGACAGGAGGAGAAACCGGAGACAGTGAAGATGAAATTGGGAGTTTCTTTTTGGCTAAGGTTTGTTTGAGATGCATGCCATCTTAAGTTGCCTTTAATGGTCAGTGGAAAGGTGGAACTCGATAAAAATGTGAAAATCATGTAGATATCATCAGGAACCATCTAAACTGAACTGATTGAACATCATCCAAGGAGAGAAGATTTTTTATCGACAAGGCTTGGCTGCCATAGATTGAGGGCTGGGGCATAGCACTGCATAGAGGTTGAGCAGAAACGAGATGTTAGCAAAGCAGCTGAGAACAAGTGGTCAGTGAGGTGGGAGGAAAAGGCAGGAGAGACTGGTGTCCCCGAAGTCAGGAGAAGAGAGTCCAACATGAGAGAAGTCAACTTTTTTCAATATTGCTGAGAAGCTGCATAAAATGAGGAAGAAAAACCAACAGTGGTTTTGTCAATACCGAGGTCATTAGTGATCTTCATAAGAGTGATTCCAGTGGTCGGGGTATGCACGGAAGTCTTGTTTCGGAGGTAAGAAGAGAAGGGGAGGGGAGGGAGTAGAGAAGTAATTTTAACTCCTCAAGATGTTGCTGTGAAGGAGATCAGAGAAATGGGATAATAGCTAGAGGGAAATACGGGAAAGCTTTTGTTCTTGTTTTTTTGGAGAGTGTGTTTATAGGTTGATGGCAGTGAATAGGTTGAGAAACCACTTGGTTTAGGAGGAAGAAAATGCAAGTACAAAGTCAGTTCATTTATTGTGACAGGAAAGGCGGAGGTTTTTGTACAGAAGCAGGTAGTTTAGAGTATTTGATGAAGAAAAGAGAATTGTCAGGTGAATGCTTCTCTTTGTTCCAGTTAACTATGAAGCAAGATCATAGTTGAGCTGAGATTGAGAGGACAGGAAAGAAAGAGGTCTGAGGACAGGACATCATGAAATAGCTTTAGGGATATTGTGTAGGGATCTTTGTGGAGTCACATGTATGGGAGGTTTTCAGGTGCTTTAAGTTCACTTGTTTCACAGTGCTTTAAGTTCAGAAGTCTAATAGATATGGAAGAAGTTTACTACATATGTCAAGGTATTGCCAAAAATCAGAGATTTAAAGTAATTCTCTAATTTGCCATTGGTCACATTACTTTATATGGTGTCACCTGCTTGACCTTTAGAGACCCCTGGAGACGAGAAAGAGATGATCAAAGACATGTTGGTAGGAGATTGATTTTTAAAGTATTCAGATATTAGATGATAGAGATCAAGCACAGATACAGACCAAAGAGTGTGTTCAGGGTTCACATTGCATACGATGAAGAGGCTTGAACTATAAGATTCCCCATGGCCTAATGTTTAAATCGATCTAATTGGAGGAGTAGGAAATGAAATCACAAAATTATTTAATGATAAAGTTCTGTTGGATAGTGAAAAGTGAAGTGCAGCCAATAACAGAGTAAACTTTAAAGGCCGTATGAGTGGGAAGGGAAGCAGTAGAATTTCGGAGTGGGTAAGTATGGGGGCGGCAACTAGATAATAGGGTAATGAGCTATTGAGTAAGACCAGGGTGAAAATGGGAGTTAAGGTTTATAGATTGTCCCCAGTATGTTATCACAACTCAATGCAAAGTAACCGCCAAAACACTGGACAATCTGGTAAAGGTGATGGCAATAAAACATAAAACTGTATCTTACACTTGCTTAAGACATGGCGAATGCATGTCTGAAACACTGAATGAATGACTGAGATCAGATGTAGGCTAGAGGAGGAAAACCCAAATGATAAAAGCGTTGGAGGAGGAGCGGCTCTTGAATGAAGATGAAATAGGAACATCAGAATTCCTGTCTGGAAAGAAAAGATCAAGAGATCTGTTAAATCAAGGGTTCTGTGGACAAAGTGAGTACAACCCGAACAAATGAAAACCAGCACTATTTCACATGACCATCTTTGCTGGTGTTTCTTGATGCTGAACAGCCAGCCTGCTCCCCTTTGCAGATGTGAAAGTGCTTTATGCCCTCCTTGCTTTCTGTCTGCTGAATTTCTCCTCTTCCTCCAAGACTCACCTTAAGCAGAATCTGCTTTTGTCTACACCCTCCATAGAGGGTTTGGTGCTACCCCCAACCCAGTTCCCTGGTTTCCATAATCTCTTAGACATGACTCTGCCTGTGCTGTTTATATCCTTGTCTCTTTCTTCAGCCTTACATTCCTTTGTGGCAAGGGACTGTGCTACAGACTTATATTCATCTCCCACCCTCCGAATTCCTGGTTGTGTCTTTCATTGGCCAATCCAAGCAGAAGCCAGGGAGCAAGAGAGCCTGAGGTAACTCATTAATGTGGAGTTGAGCCTTTTTGGGACACAGAGCTTGGCAGCAAGGGGCTGTGAATGGCTATGTGGGGACAGATGAAAAATATTTAGGATAACTTTCTTCCTCAAATTTTCAAGGACTTTTGAAAACTATATATATTTTAAAAATCAGTACCCTTAGTCATTGTTTAAATGCTGAGGAAGATAAAGCTAAAAGCATATCCCTGAGGAATACCTGAAAATCTGATTGAAAATGGTGTGGTTATTAAACCAGCTTGAGCTTCCTAGCAGTCGAGGAAAATAGGAAAACGTGGTTTACACAGCTCTCACTCTCTGTGAGGAGGCATACAAATTTATCATTCTTAAGGCAAGAATTTATTAGTGAAAACACAGAATTCTCAATACAGCAACATAGGAATAATGAGCAATGTAATATAGCAATTTCATGAAAAGTATGTAAACATGCTTTTGAATGTTTCTTATATTAGTCTTTGATTTAAGTGGAAGTTTTAGTGTTGAATTGTAGGTTTCAGTGTCCATGCATCCGCAAACTTTCTCTTTTACTATTTTGTCCAAGAAGTTTTTCATTTGTTAGATATCTTTTTTTCATTTTGAAAATTTGGCATCCCCAAGTACAATAAATAAAAACAATTTTTTTAATTCACTTTCAAAGCCTAAGTTACTTTTATTTTGACATTTAAATATAAAACATAAACTAATCCATAAGTAGATATTATAAAGTGATTTATTCTGAGAGTTTTTCTTTCCTGTCATGCATTTTTCTAGGCTTGACTTTTAGATCAATCCTGCATCTATCTAAAATTTACTGGGCTATGAATAAACTAAACACAGATGTTCATTCTTATAAGTTGATCCAATGTCTATAGATAAAGACTTAAAGAACTGATAAGTTAGTTGGTACTTTTTAATTGCTAAAGGATTTCCTTAAATACTGAGGTCTCCTTAAATATCCAGAATATGATCTTGAAGATTAAACTACTTCTAATGACAATAAAAAATAATGAAGGCATCATAGCTTTGGATTTATCAGAAAGTCAATAAGAAGATAGGACATTTACAAAAAGAATCCAAGTTCAACTTTTCAGGGCTTTACCTGTATTTAACATAGGTACATTATCAATACCCTCCCATCATGATCATATTGAACGTGTAATGTAGGAGGCAAAGGAACTTAGGCTCTTATGTCTCTGACCTGTTATTGCCCATTCCCAGGCAACTGTGGGACAGTAATAATCAATAAATACATATTTTGGTGATCTATGAGAAGCCAAGTTTTACAGTAGCTACACAAAAAATGTAAGACACAGTTTTTCTTTAAATTCTAGTCTGGGAATTAAGACCCAAAGCAATAGAGCTAAGAGAATATATAGTAACTGGGGGATCTTGACAGTGAGACGAGATGTGATGAATCAGTAGACATTCTATGGAAAATATAAGGATTATGTCAAATCAATGGCTGTGCTACTCCAGGAAGACAGTCAGCCCTATATCTTGCATCTGGTATGGTATGTGTATAATATTGAAATAACAGGCTTAATTGAAATACTTTTGTGAGTTTATCTACATATTAAATTTCCCTTTCAAAAATATTTTAATTTTAATAAAATGAAGAAGCGGTTGCCTAAATTATTAGGTTGCTACTTTTTTTTTGAAGGTTTTAAGGCTTTGTTTTAAAGTAGATTTTAAGTAAAACACTGCCACAGGTGCCTCACATCTCTGTGATTTCCAGGAGACCCTAAAATGTGCTTCGCCTTCAGGTAATGCAGTTTTCTCAGTATCTGGCAGTGCCTCTGTGCCCCATAACACAAGTGCTTCCTTTGAAATCTGAGCTTGTGCGTTTTTCCTATAACTACAAAGTCTTTTTAGAGCAGGTGAAGCACTGCACTTAAATACCTTAGGTAATTGAATTGTGAGGAATGCATTACAGGTGTTTTCCATGGTGCTTTAGCCTCATGATTTAGTCACAAAAGCATCATACACTCTTTCAGCACAGATTTATTTACTTTTTAATTTCATTGATGTCTGTTGGAGGGAAAAGAAAATGGCTTTAAAGATATTATAATGAGCCATTGTATTTGGAATTTGAATCTAATGTCTCCTGACCTGTCAAGTGTGTTACTTCCATAGAATAATGAACTATTGGGCTGTTTTGGAAATCAACTTATTGCTATAAAGAGGATCACATTGAAAACTTACTAATCTTGGGATTGTAGTTTCTGATTTAAATAGGAAAACACAACTGATTTGGGAGGGATTTAGTTTTGAACTAAGGTGAATAACTTACAAACCTGTTTTTCCAGAAGTGGTGGCATAGCAAGAATTGTGCTTTAAAGGTGGTACTTTAAAAAAGATAATTGTATATGTTTGATTTTTTTAACCACTTCTACATTCATGAGCTGATTGAAAAATCCTAGTGTTCTTGTTAGCTGTGCAGAAAAATTACACGTGGAAGTCTATGCCTTATTTCAAATATTTTACCGCCGTATTTTAAGGACAAAGCTGAAGAGAGGCTTGGTTTTTGCTTTTTATTAAGAATATCTTATTCAACTAATTGAGAAGTTTTACTGAAGGTTCTCTGTCGTATTTATCTGTTATTAACAATATTAAAACATGACTCAGAATCAATTGAGCTCTGCTTTCATAATTAGACTCACAATTAGAAAACCTCCTTGCAGATGACAAAATAGCTTTTGCTTCTTAGATAATAGATACCCTTAATTATCACCAGAAATAATATTTTACAGTAAATAATTCTTATGGGGTGTTACAAGCAATACAGGACATTCTTTTAAGTACAAATAATAGAATTTTAAAGCTAAAAGATATTGAAAAGTTTTATTCTAGCTCCCTAATGGTAGAGATAAGAAAATGGAAACCAAACTTCACATAATCAAAGAGATAAATTTGAAAATATGCAATTTAAATTAGAAAGAAAACTCTTCCAGGTGTATCATATATTTTAATTATCTATGGTTTAAGTAATTTAAACAAGTGCATACTTATATTTGTCTCTGTCTACATAAGAAAACAAGAAGAAAATTTATCATGAATGCCCTTGCTTGTATATGTCAGAATACATGGCACTAAGCAAGGGGTATTTTTAACACCACTGAAAGCTAAGGTGCTCTCATTACTTCTGACAGCCACCGACTGTTCAGAACTGGGGTAGGCAGGATTGGAGATAATAGAGTGGTAATCTGAATTAAGCATGCAGATGTCCATGTCTCAAAAGAAGGATGTTTGTAGAATTAATTGTTAAAATTTATTGCAAATGCTAAGACAGTTTAAAAAAATAATTTCATCGTATTATTTGCAGGTTTCAGAAGTGAGAAGGTAAGACCAGAGCTTCCAGCCTAGATCTGGGCTTCCAGCGTAACTGCCTTTTCAATGCCACCATGCTTTCATTAGGTTATTACTTTGCCAGAAAGAAATCCTTATTTTTAAAATCCATATTAAGTTGCAAATTCTATCATAGGCTGGTTTTTGTCATTTAATTAGACTACCTAAGTGTAATAATTGGGACTTTTTTTGCATTTATTTTTTTTTGGGGGGGGCCGAGTCTCTGTTGCCTGGGCTAGAGTGCCATGGTGTCAGCCTACCTCACAGCAACCTCAAGCTGGGCTCAAGCAATCCTCATGCTTCAGCCTCCCCAGTAGCTGGGACTACAGGTGTGCACCACTACGCCTGGCTAATTTTTTTATTTTTTTATTTTTAGTAGAGATAGGGACTTGCTGAGGCTGGTCTCCAACTCCTGACCTAAAGTGATCCTCCCACCTCGGCCTCCCAGAGTGCTAGGATTACAGGCGTGAGCCACTGCTCCTGGCCTATCTTATGTCTTAAAGCTACATCAATTTTGCAAAATGTTATAACAAATAAAATCATTTATATATTAACTTTGTACTATTTGGAATTTTAGATAATTAATTACAATTATTTCTATTTTCTAATTTTTTTGAAAAAAATTTATCTTACCTATGTAAAGACATTTTTCTCAGCATGTCTTTGAAAAGATCTATGGTAGCTTCATCCACTTTGGTGGGATTTTCTAGAATGGTTGAAAATCTTACAATCCTATTTCTCCCTATAAAGAATAGCATCATGCAATAACATAATTATGGAATTTTGTGGGAGTTTCCAGTCAGTAATTATTTCTGTGAGGCATTTAAAGGTGTTAGACCATCCATGCTGGTCAATTTTCTGTTGAAATTTCTTTATTTACTAATTTATTTATTTTCTTCATTGGTGAATCTAAAGAACTCTATAAAATAAACCACTTTAACATCTTCCATGTCATCTGGGTTTCTTTGGTAAATGAATTATACTTTCTTGAATTAGTACTTACCAATAACTTAGTGAATAAATGAAGGCCTATCACCTCCACCCCACCACTGATCCTTGGGGTAACTTACATATGAAAAGTCTAGTCTAATTACACAATTTTGCATCAACCAGGTCATCTCACAAAACTTTACTCCATGTTTTTGAATATAATCTAAAACAATGCTAACTAATGAAAAAGCTCTTTAGCATTAGTTTTCTTTGCCAAATTAATGTTTGATATTTATTTGAAAAATAATATACCTTCCATTTTAGTTTTTTATTGACGTTCTTGAAGCTTCAATTATCAGAAAATATTTATCTTCAGAAAAATTTTTAATGACTAATGTTGGTCTTCAACTCTTGTTTAATGTACTACAATAAAAATTTTGAAGTCATAAAGAGTAAACAATTCCCAGGACATGAATTTTCAAATTACGTAAATCTGGAAAGAATCATAAGTTTACTATTGTCAAGAAGATTTATTATATTTGAAAATACTTAATCATTTTTAAGAGAGAAAACTATTCTCAGTATCAAAGAGAAAGAAAAAATTATGTCACTAATGGCTGTTTTTGCCTAATATACAGAGATATAATTTATTGGTAAGTTAGCAGTGTTAACTCTACCTAAAACTACTAGATAGTTGAATGATTTACAAGTCTCTATTTACTAGAGCAGCATAGTAGGCTTTCTGTTAGGAATATGAATTGTACATGCTTATTCATATTTCACAAAGGATAATAGTAAATTAAATTTTCCATATGTGTAGATAGCAACATAATATCCAGTTTCCACAAGTACAGTATTTTACTAAAATTACTATATATTTCTAGGCTTACTTTTGAAAGTCCTTTGTCAAGATTAAAATTTCTCATATACACACATACACACAACACTTGAAATGAGAAAGCCTCCATGTTAAACCAGCTTAAAAATACCATTGGACACAAAGAATGTCAATAGTATTCTAAATGTTCCTTTTAGTAATAAAACTTCATTGAATACTATGTTCTAAGAAGGAAAAACTTACAGATGTAGTTGGAAAATAGAGCTGTTTTTATTTCTACACACCTCAAATACCCATTTTATAAAGAAATGGTAATTTTAGTGTGGTTTGGCTTTAATTTAGTGCTGGGTGAATAGTTCAGAGGGGAAAAAAAAGAAGCCCCTTAGGCCATCTTGATTTAATTTGCAAACCTAAATTTAAATAGAAATGTGTAGAAACAAACCTACGTTTAAATGGGATGGGTATGAGTTATTGGAGGTCTTAAAACCTGAAATATATTGATTTAGCATAAAAATATATGTACCATATTATTGTTATGTCTTGATAATATATCTTCCAGGATAGCTATATTTTATGTAAGGTTACTTATTTATTTTAGAATCTTCTTCATTTGTATTGTTGAACTTGACCTAAACACCTATGCTTGAGTAGATTCTTTGAATAGATAATTACTTTTTAAATTGTCACTAAATAGTTATTAAATATTGATAAAGAACTAAATTTTAGTTCTGCTCTGCTTCACTTCTTATATTAAAATAATGTATGCCCATATTTTAGCAGTATTATAGTTTATTCAATATGCTTTTTCCCCTATTTTAATGGATTAAACAAAAAACTTAAATCATATCTTAAAAACACCTTATCCATGGTATATATTCAGCAATAGAATTTTAGCCCTTGGAGTGATCTCAGTTACCTTCTATTTCAGCTGACACATTTGAGTGGTAGTTTTTATTCCAGTTTCTATACAACAGAGATACAAACAAACTTAAAATATAACAGATTTGTGAATTTGGAACTGGTCGTATATCCTTTCTAAAAAGGATCCATTTTCAATTTCATAGGAAACACTGACATCTAAGATTGTAGAATCATGTATAAAAGAAAAGTAAATTGACCCGAGTAAGGGACTTAAGGATTTTTCTAAGAGCTCAGCTGGATGGTCCTCACTGAGGGTCTCTCTCATGTTTGTCCTGACTTGAGCTGCCATCATCTGAGGGCTTGCAAACTCACAAGTCTCAAGGAGCAACTCCTTTGTCTCTGTCTCTGTGTGGTCTCTCGGCATTGTCTTTCTGGCTACCTCTTCAGGGTGACTGAACTCCTAATATGTTGGCTCAGATCTGTCAAGATGTATCTCAAAAGAGAAAACAACAGAAGCATTATTTCCTAACCTAGCCTCTAGAAGTCTCACAGCCTCATTCTTTCTGTTAGACATGAGTCACTATCCAGCTAAAACTGCAGGAGGGAGGAGGGAATTCAGCTCCACCTTTGGTAGGAAGGGTATTTTAAAACCATCACAGTGGTTTCAAGGCAATGTTTTTAGCCATCTAGGAATTCTTTATATTTTTTCTGTGGTTCGTGGGGGCTCTTTGAATATGAGGTTGCTATAATAGATTAGGAACCTGTGAGTAAGTAAAGTTGGTTTCACTGTGCATGTGACTAAAGTAGTATGCAAGAATCTGATTTCCGGGATTGAAGACAAGAATTTATTTTTCTCTTAAGGACAACTTGCTTTCCAGGGACCCTGCCTGGAAACCTGCTTACTTTTGAGAGATTATTTCTCCCACTTTCTAGATATAAAACGAAATCACATTTTGCCCATTTTCTGGGACTTCAGCCAAATTTATTGTTTCTTACCTGATTTTTCTTTGGACAAATAATGACCATAATTTAAATTATGTCTTTGTATAATAAATAAAATATAATTATAAAATTAGGTCAAACTTAAATAATAAAGTTAATAATATGCTCATAGTTGGCAAATAAAGTACTTGCCTGAGAAATATTTATTTATAGCATTCATTTCTGATGCTGTATCGTAAAACTGGCTATCTTGAATATCTGACTTTATTTCAAAGTAAAATTAAAGCTTTTATGAAAATCAACTACTTTTGCTGCTCTTATTTTTTTAGTTGCATATTAATATACTTTATTTTGGTATTTTTGCTGGATAAATAAGATGTACCATAATGACAATATATTTATTCTAATTTTGTGTAAATTTTACTCTGTGACTTTGAAAAAATGATTTTCCATATTTCAGATCCACCATGGAATAGGGAGGAATGTTCATTTATGAAAAATTAAATGAATGAATTAAGAAACTTCTCCAAACGTTCTTTTTTATGGCTCTTTCTCCATAGTGTCTTTTCCTTTTGGCCTATAGTCTTTGTTAGGTTTCTTCTGTCCTTTAAAAATCAAAGCAAGTGAACAGATTCTCCCTAGATCCTAGCATGTTACATATAGCTTCTGCCCCATATCTCTTCTTGCTCTCTAAGTGTTAAGCAAATATCCCCCATTTGCTTTGCTTTCTCCACTTCTTTTCATTCATGTATTGACCCTCTGTGTTCTGATTTCTCCACCTGTCATTGATTGGAAATTACTCTTAATCATGAATTAGTACTTAGCAAATCTCATCATTCTCTATGGCATTTGACCTCATTTCCCATTCTCTACTCCTGAAATTTCTTTTCTTATCACTTGTGTAATTTAATCCTTTAATTTATCTGATACCATTTTCCCTGGCTTCTTATACTATCTCATTGTGTTTTTTTCCTTTAATTTTGATAACCACAGAATTTTCTATTCCTCTTCTCATTCTGTGTCATTATTCCTGAAGAGATTAATCTCTGGGTGGAAAACTTCAAAATTCCTATCTTCAGAGCATAATTTTTCTCTGGATCCGTGGAGAATTTGTCTTCCATGAAACTTGGTGGGGGGCACAGCAGGAGGTGAGCAGAGTGGGGAGCAAGCAAAGCTTCATCTGTATTTTCATCTGTATTTATGGTGCTCCCCATTGCTAGCCTCACCGCCTGCCCCTGGAAAAATTGTCTTCCATGAAACCAGTCCTTAGTGCCAAAAAGGTTGGGGACTGCTGCTCTACTTGGCGTATCTGCCCTCTTACATCACCCCTGAAATATGCTTAGAAAAACATAGACACACACTTTTATTACAACACTCTATTTCTCTCTCTGTACTTCCTTTCTCCCAATCTGGTAACATGATCAGTCTTGACCTTTACTTTCCCTCACCACCTACCTCCAGTCATTTATCCACTTTTAGTAATTTGAATTCCTAAACATCATTTCACTGTCTGCTCTTTTCCAACCTCATTGCTGTCACCTTAGGTTGTGTCCTCAGGTTCCGTTCCCAGGACTGTCTTCTTATTCTTTTCACATTCCCAGAGTGCTGTGTAACTGTGGTGCCAAGACTGAGCCCAGGTCTACCTGGCTCTGTTTCTACCACCACACTTACTAGACTGCCTGTTTTTCAAATTAATAGCAAGTTGGATGCTAAACCCAGGACTTGCAAAATTATTTCAGTAATCAGTTCACTGAAATAATTTAATCAGTAATATAAATTATTTCTTTATAAATTATTTAAAAAGTATTAATTAGTTACCTTCATTTTATGTTATATATAAAATACATTTATATTTATAGGAATCAGATTTATTAATCATTCATGCATTCAACAGCAGTTATTAATTACCTTGTTCCTATGACAGACATAGAAAATAGACCAAAGTTACTGGCATGAGTTAATGACTGCCCCATGCAACTCACAGTCTCATGAAACAGATAGATGTGTAAACAGATACATTGCAATGTAAGAAGTGCTAAACAAAGGAATACAACAAAGCTTTAAGAGCCCCAAGAAGGGAATAGCGTACATCTAAGAGACTTGAAAAGATGTCACAGAGAGAGTATTTTATATAACTGGATTGTGAAGAAAGAGTAAGTCCTGTCTGACAAATAATTGGGAGGAGGATGTTTAGACACAGGAAACAATGCCAGCAAGAGTTTATACGACAGAGAACAGCGGGACCAAGGATCTTGGACTTTATGTGCGTGGGAATTTGTTGAATGTGTTTAGACAGGGGAATCACTTAGGTATATTTGTGTTCACTTATATAATTCGAAACACTTGCAGGGGGAATTGGAGGAGTAAGACATGGAGGCAAGGAGATTGATTGATTTAGAGGCTAGTGCAAAAACCCAGGTGACTTTTGAGTCTGGTGAGAACCCAGACTAAGTTGTTGACTTTACAAAGAAGTAAGAAGGAAAAAAACGTAAGAACCGATCAACACTATATTCTGAAGAAATGTCTAAACTCTACATGTGCATGTTGTATTTTTGTTTGAAACTGTAGACATGGGATGTAGAGCTGGAAAGGTCTGCAGAATCCTGGGCTGAAACGTGTGTGTGGGAACATGGACCTGCAAGCTTGCTTCCATCAATTGGACAGAACTTGGGGGCACACTGGGGAAGGTATTGGAAAGCACAGCTTTTTGTTTGTGAAAAAATAAGTGTTTGAATGAAATGCTTATTAATTCATCATTGCAAATTTGTAAAAACTTGGTGCCTGAAAGAAAAACAAGTAATCACCAGATAAATAACAACACCACCACCAACTAAAAAAAAAACCATAGAATACTCAGCAGTTTTTTACTTATTTTTATTTTAAATCATTGATATATTAGTAATGTAATAAGCATAAATATTTAAGATTAGTAACTTACACAAAAATATCTTTCTTTCAAACTTTACCAATCTATTTTGCAATATTTGTTTTTACATTTTCTCCAACCTAACTTGCTCTTTGTGATTATTTTCTTCCTAATAGATACAGACCTCCAACGTTTCATGTACAAGCATGGTATGATGAAGTGAGAGATTTTACCTACCCATATGAACATGAATGCAACCCGTATTGTCCATTCAGATGTTCTGGTCCTGTGTGTACTCATTATACACAGGTATGTTTTGGGTGTATTATACACCATTCCTCCAAATTGAGTTAGTGTAATTATGGGGGAACTTAGACTACTGAACTTGAGTCTTTCTTATGTCATTTGGTATGGTTATTAAAAAACAACGTTGTTATTGATTATGTAGAATAGGCTTACAAATTTCTATAAACAATAAAAGTAATTATCATTAAAAAGCCCAAACATCTACTTAAAAAGACATCATTTCAAATATTTTCCATATGAAACATTTTAAATATGGCCCCGATAAATGTATATGGAGAGAAATTTATTATCTGCAGAGTCAAAGCTTTATTCCAAAGAATATAAATATAGTTTTAGTTACTAATTATATTCCATCTTTACACATGTGCAACATTTATATTTTTTTGTATATTTAGTGTTCACATTTGGTATGTTCTAAACTAAAACAACCACAGGCAGATTCAACTAAATAAAGGTCAACGATGATCTGAGTTTCTAGAATTTCTGTGACCTATGATCAGTGAATGTAAAGCAGATGTATCATTGTGTACGCTTTTACATGTGACAAGAGTAAGATCAGCCTCAAACCACCTAAAACCACTGGCACAATGAAAAGATGGTGTTGTATAAGGAATTTGAACTCTTAAATTTTTGCTCCACTACTTTCAGGATGTGAAATTCTGTTCCTTGGTAGGGAAAATTTCTTCCTAGAAATATTAATTTGACATTTAGGTTTGTGGTGATGTAACTTTTGAATTATTTAGTCAATGTGCATTTGAAAATGCTTACATTTTATAGCCAGATACAGTTATTTACCTGTAGATCTCCTCCTTAAGATAAATTAGTCACTACCCAAAGTCTCCGGAAAAAATACCCTTTTTGATATTGCCTCAGTTCATTTTGAATGATAAATGCTGGTTTCTCAAGTTCAGATTTTCTACATTTTTCTCTCAGGTGTGTTGTTGTTTTATTTCATCTCAACCTGCTTTTTCTGAGCCTTTCTTTTCTCCGATGTAGGTGGTGTGGGCAACCAGTAGCAGAATAGGCTGTGCCATTAATTTGTGTCACAACATGAACATCTGGGGGCAGATATGGCCCAAAGCTGTCTACTTGGTGTGCAATTACTCCCCAAAGTAAGTAGACAAGACACTACGTTCACACGTAAATTTTTCTTAACAATGTGAAAATAACTTTATATTCCTGATTTTTTTTCCCATCTTCAGTGTGTGTTATTGAGTAAAGTGTATTATTTTAATTCAGTTTATTTAATATGACAACAGTTATAGTTATCTGATACATAAAATCAATGCTTAAAGAGAATATGGAATTTGAAAATATGATCTTTGTGAAAAAGGGAATCATGTTTTTTAGTTTTACTCATTAAACTATACTATTCCATAAATATTTAATAAATTCGATTTATTAGAGTTTGACAACTGAGAAATGTATTTTCATCTGTGTAAAGACCCTTTAAGTGATTACGTTGAAAATATTACACAACCAGACTCAGGATCAAATTTAAGTCTAAGATATGTTTTTATTAAAACAAATGGAATATAGGTGAATATATAGCAGAGTTTGGTTTTCTACAAAAGTTAGATTTTATAATTTTTGACTATATATATGACAAATTACTTTGGAAATTTTCAAAAGAATGAAGCAGTAATTTAAATTTAAACCTAGTAACCAAAAGAACTCTATACTAAAATAAATAAATGTTTTCAATCTCCACACAAAATCATTACTTATATTAGAATATAGTGTTATTTTGCATTATCTTATAAATTATGCTGTTAGACTGCCCCTTGACATTTAGGTTTGTGAGGATGTAACTTTTGAATTATTTAGTAAATTTCTTAATCATCTCTTAAAGGGGCAACTGGTGGGGCCATGCACCTTACAAACATGGACGACCCTGTTCTGCTTGCCCACCTAGTTTTGGAGGGGGCTGTAGAGAAAATCTGTGCTACAAAGGTAAGTGCTATTATGTTGTAAAATTCACTTCGATTTATATTTTAATCCCCTTTTTGCATTACTTGTGTTGTTACATGAAAAGTTTCCAGAACTCTATTTCAAATATTTTGAAAAAACCTTTTAAAAATATTTATATTATTAAGTGTGTTACACCAATATGAGTTTAAAAGAAAATTTCATGATTATTTCAGATAACTACTTCTAATTCTACTTTGAAATTACTCCAGAATGACAGTATATTGATATTCTTAAAAGTCATCTTGTTGTATTGTTCACTAGAGTTATTTCCATAACTGTCATCATTTTTGAAGGATTTAGCAACTTAACATAATTTTTAGCACTTTAAAAGTTTTTGCCAAAATAGCCTGTTGTATATCTTATTGAACCATGCTCAATGAATTACGCTGATTCTACACTTCTTACTGCAGACTATGCAGTTTCTTGTGCTACAATAACAAAAAAGTATAGTAGTAAAGTAAAACTCTTATAAATGTAGTGCTCTCAAATGCATTTGATGTCTTGGAAAATATATATAAATACAGTGTCCTATTTATAGCACGTGAAGATAAACTGTGTTTGACAAAGCTTTGTGAAAAGTCATGCTCTTGGGCGTTCAAGTGAACATTATTTACTGCTTTGTACTTTTTTTCTTAATGATTATTAAACGGGGAAAAATGTAGAGTGAATGTATTAGAAAATATTTGAATAATTACAGCCCTATTTCAGTGCTCATAATGAGATGTGTCTCTTTTTTTTCCCCTAATGACTGAATCCTCATTAGCTATAATGAGTAGACAAGAAGAACTCAGATATGTCCCTCTGTCGTATAAGCCATTTTTAAATTCCTGGAGGCATTTGTAGCATTTTTTCATTGTATCAGTGTCTACCCCAAAACCTCCAACCTACCTGCTCCTTCACCAATGACCACTCTATTTTATTTGAAGCTGACTTTCCTCTGCTTCTGATTTCATACTTCCTTTTTTCTAGGTTCTCAGTTCTTGGGCACACATGAAAACAATACCCCTCTCCAAAATGTGCCATTGTCAAGCCCTTGCTATAGGTCAATCTGGAAAAAATTAAATTAAAATTTGAAATTATTCTCCATTATCAAGTTTAAATTTCTGCACATTGAATTTCCTTCTAAAAGAAAAAAACCTTTCCATAGAAATGGATATTGTAGTAAATAACAAGCATGTCAATCCTTCTGTAGACCAGATTTCCATTTGGGAGAATTTTAAATGTGATTCTTCTAAATATATTAAGAATACAATTTCATTTGAGAATTCAAATGCAATTTTACTAAACCCCGACTTTATTAGATCACTGTGTAGATTTCATAGTGTCATTGTAAAAACAAAACACTGATAATATGTTGAAATATAACCAAACTTAGTTTAAAAGTGACTCCATTAAATATTAGCCAAACATTAACATAAATGAATCATAAGGGTTTTTGAACATAAGGGTTCAAAGGCTTATGTGTGCATTTCATTTACTCCAATTCAGTGCTTAAGGTCACCACCTTAAGCCAAAACCCGTGCCAAAAAACTACCAATTTTTCTAGTTTTAAATGTTAAATAGGAATATCAAAGTATATCATTATCTGATAATTTCTGCAAATATAAAATGACATTAATATTTCTTAAATCTGTTTTCTCTAACAGAAGGGTCAGACAGGTATTACCCTCCTCGAGAAGAAGAAACAAATGAAATTGAACGGCAGCAGTCGCAAGTCCATGACACCCATGTTCGGACAAGATCAGATGATAGTAACAGAAATGAAGTAATAAGCACACAGCAAATGTGTAAGACCTCTGCGTTATTTATAAAAATTATATGGCATATCCATCAAGATAATAGTAATTTGGATATTTTTAGAATGGAAAAAAAAACTTGTCATTACAATATATATAACAAATTACAGCAACTTTCATATTTTCTAAGTTATTCTGGTGTTTTTTTTCCTTTTAGCCCAAATTGTTTCTTGTGAAGTCAGATTAAGAGATCAGTGCAAAGGAACAACCTGCAATAGGTAATATTTATTATTATTCTGAAAATTAACTGACACAGAAGAAATTTTTTTATTTTATACTGACCTTCAGAGAAACGAAATTTTGTTCCCAATTACTTTGATTTAGGTATGAATGTCCGGCTGGCTGTTTGGATAGTAAAGCTAAAGTTATTGGCAGTGTACATTATGAAATGGTAAGTATTATAAATGTAATCATTTGGTTCCCTATAATATTTGATTTTTTAATGTGAAAAAATAACCTATATAATATAGATATTTTGCTCAGAAATGGTTATTTAAAGTCTCATAAGCAGTAAGAGGCTGTGCAGAAGCCTCATATTTTACCGTCCTTTTATCTTCTTTTCTCCAAGCAATCCAGCATCTGCAGAGCTGCAATTCATTACGGTATAATAGATAATGAAGGTGGTTGGGTAGATATCACTAGACAAGGAAGAAAACATTATTTCATCAAATCCAATAGAAATGGCATTCAAACAATCGGGTAAGTACCCAAACGATCTTTTGGATCACATGAGTTTAAATTGTAACAATGAGCCAACGCATTTTTTTAGAGGAAGGCGTAGAAGAATTTAATTTTTTTTTTTTTTTTTTTTTTTTTTTTTGAGACAGAATCTCACTCTGTTGCCCGGGCTAGAGTGAGTGCCGTGGCGTCAGCCTAGCTCACAGCAACCTCAAACTCCTGGGCTTAAGCGATCCTACTGCCTCAGCCTCCCAAGTAGCTGGGACTACAGGCATGTGCCACCATGCCCGGCTAATTTTTTCTATATATGTTTTAGTTGGCCAGCTAATTTCTTTCTATTTTTTTTAGTAGAGACGGGGTCTCGCTCATTGCTCAGGCTGGTCTCGAACTCCTGACCTTGAGCGATCCACCCGCCTTGGCCTCCCAGAGGGCTAGGATTACAGGCGTGAGCCACCTCGCCCGGCCTAGAAGAATTTAATTTAAGAAGGGAGAAGTTGGTAATTTTCAGAGTTCACTTTAGCTACATAATTTCCATAGACAAAAAGAAGAAATAGCATCCAAATTCAAAGTTGAACCCTTTTGCTTATAATAGGCATGCTAAAACTCCAAATTTTCAAGTTTAAGTAAAAATGTGTAAAGCTATAGTTAATTCCCAATGTAAAGCAATACATTTTTTAGCTATGACAGAAAATACTCCACAAAAGGCTAATTAATTGGCATATTCTTCCTTCCCTGTTTCGGGAAAATGGCTTATTTCATACAACAGTAACTTTGTTAAATTACCGTTAAATGTAATAATGTTAAATTATATTAATGAGTGAAAGAGCATTTTGAAAAATTATCTAAATATATAATATGCTATGTCATCTTTTTATTCATTTAAATGTAATTTAACTCGAAAACATTGGTTAACTTTTAAAATGTTTCTCATATTAAGTATACTAAATACCTTATTCTAAAACACTGCATTTTATATGTACTCTACAGAAAGTAGAAAAATATAGGCATTTGAAATGTTTTTGTAGTGCCTCTTTTCTTCTAAGTAAAAAATAAACATTATTGAATCTTATATGGAATGACTTTTCTTAGGGTATAGACATAGTCTCTTTCCTTTGTAACTATACAATTGCATGAAACTCCACAGTGGGGTTAACTATATATAAAAAACAATTTGTTAAAAACTCTTGAAAATTTGTGGAATGACCTCCTATGTATACAGTTTTGTTCAAAGGCTTGATGTGTAGTTTTCAGCCGTTAGCAACAACTCTTTTTAGTAAAAGCTTTATATATATATTCATTGATTAACTTATTCATTCAGCAAATATTTATTAATTACTTTCAATAAATAATAAAGATTAGTTATTAGTTTTAGTAAGCCCAGCACTGTATTAAAGAACATTTATCCTATTTTTTTTTCTCTTAAACTTATAGAAACTTTTTTGAAATTTAAAGGCTACATTTAATAGGTTGTATATTTCGTGCCTCAAAGAATATTTCTTTTGGGTACATTATAGATGGTGAATATTATCATAATAATGAGTGTATTATTATAGATTAACATAAGAGTGTCTACCATGTCAAAGCACCATCATAAGTAAGCCTTATCTTTTGCAATAGATGGTTTTTCTGAAAATCTGGATATTCATAAACCAATTAATATTGAGAGAGAGAGAGAGAGAGAGATAGATATATATATATATATATATAAAAGGGGTAGCTAATCTTATATTTTTGTTTTTTAATAATGCATATAATGAGGAGAAGGTCACTTTATTACAGACATTTTACTAGATACTAGGGCAAAAAAATGAATAATGCATACTCCCTTAAGGTACTTATTATTTTGTAGTCTTCTTACAACACTGCCTTGTATTTACTATTGTGAAGGATTAAATAGTTTGGCTGTGTGGAGACAGGGAGTTGGTATTTGAGAATTTTAATTTTTATAGAAAACAAAATATATATATATAAAATGTGTATTGGTTTATACTCTTATCTGTAAATTTTTGAGATTAGTAATGATGAGAACAGCCTCTAATATTAAGAATGGTATTGATTTGGTTCATACATGAAGGTAATATGGATTTAGCATAAAATTGATGATATTTTCTTATATCACTACTTATGTAGCTATTTTAACAAAAATATTTAAAAAAATAAAGTATTCATAGACCTGAAAGATACCAGAAATTAATGCTGCTGCTGCTGATGCCTATAAGAAAATGATTGACATGTCTATCTTTTTATCTTCAGCAAATATCAGTCTGCTAATTCCTTCACAGTCTCTAAAGTAACAGGTTAGCACTTTTTTCATCTTATTTTCTTACAACTATATAGTATGTTATTGCTTTAAAGGGATTCACTTACCATTTTGTGTTTTAATTCCTCAGTTCAAACTGTGACTTGTGAAACAACTGTGGAACAGCTCTGTCCATTTCATAAGCCTGCTTCCCATTGCCCAAGGTAATGGTTTCTAGATTTTCTGTCTTCTTTTTTTTTTTTTTTTTTTTTAGCCAGTGAGCATATATGGGGCTTTGGCCCTGTGATAATTGTTTTTGCCTGAATTTCTTCCATCTCTAGGATTTGAAGGATATACAATCTTGAACTGCTAAGCAGGAGGGAGCAATGGAACATCTCAAACTACATGCACTCCACGCAGGCTTAGTGTGCTTTCTCCAAATGCAAAAGTACTTTCTGTTAGTCTATAGTATCAGGGTTTAGGGATATAACCTATATGTTTACCTGTGCTACACGGAGTCCCGTACTAGTCCACTTGGGCTGCTGTAACAAAATACCATTGACTTGGGTGGTGTAAACAACAGAAATTTATTTCTGCATAATTCTGGAGTTTGCAGGTTTAAGATCAAGGTGCTGGCTGATTTGGTTCCCGATGAGGGCTCTCTTCTTGGCTTGCAGGTGGACACCTTCTCTTTGTGTCCTCACATGGGGGAGGGAGAGAGTTTGTTCCTTTGTATCTCTCCTTATAAGGACACTAATCCTGTTGAATAAGGGACCCACCCTTATGACCTCATTTAACCTTAATTACCTTTATAAAGTCCCTGTCTCCAAATTCAGTTACATTGGGGATTGGGACTTCAACATGTGAATTTTGAAGGGACAAAAACTTTCAGTTCATAACAAATTCTTACCAAAAAACTAAAATGACATAACTCACACATTTTCTAACATTGTCATTGAGTTCCTAAATTAGATCAATCTGTTTGCATTTGGTGAGTCAAAAAACCCATCTCTGCCTTTCTTTTATTTTTGTTTTAAATTATACATTCTCTTTTATAAAATTATACAGGGGTTTATCTATTATAAAATGACAAAAATACTTTATCTTGGCCAAGCTAAGATGAAAACTGTTAGAAGCATTATGGCCATAAACCATACTCAGTACATAGGAAAAATGAAGTATGTCCCTCTACTTCCAGTCTTAGTTCTATCCACACAACTTTCAAAAACCAGTAATGAAACTTAGAGATATAATTATAACTTTCAAACTATATTTGATAAAAAATTGAAGGAGCTTAATTTTTATGGAGAAATTTATTTACTTCCAAAAAGCTTCATTACTTATCCTTTTAAAACTAAAGCAATGTTTCACTTAAAGAATGAGATTGGTTGTCACAAAGGACATAACAGAACCTTCATAACAGAAGATTGTGATGTCTATATAACAAGTGAATACTTTCTACCAGTAGATAGTTTCTCAATTAGATATGTAATATAAATGAATAGATAACTTGTTTCCTTTCAAAAACCAAATCTTTTTGTCTCTACTCTAATGTGAGACTCCTGTTGTAATATTTTTGGTCGGCTAACTTGATGTGTGCTGATTTGAGAATATTGAAATTACTCAACATGTGTCTTTACTGAAATCAGCAGATTTACAAAGTGTGTAGGATAATTTCAGGATCCCTTAGTATGTGAGGTTTATCATATACTTTTTTACCATCTGACCACAAATGGATTATATGCCAATATTTTGTTATAAAAATATAATCTCCTGTTACTAGAACTTCATTAATTATGGCCTTATAAGACTTACAGATTTGATTAAATCATGGTGTCTTTTGTAATCTTAGAAAATTTTGTAGAAACTTTTTTTTAGATTTCTCAAGCCACTATACTTATAGATTATATTTTTACAGAAAGAAGAAAAGATGTACTATTAGTTGAAGCTGGTTAATCTTAGCATCATAATATGTGGAAAAAACAGGAATTTTAGAATTATACATTTATAAATATTTGTTAAATATCTACCTTATACCAGTATTATGCCAGACCCTGTGTTAGCTATGTAGCTAGGTTTATGGGGACCAAATAATAAGGACAAGCTCTGTGGAGCATTCCAGCATAAAACCTTCCTCAACAAAATACTCAATAAGTATTTTGTATCTTAGGTACTTTTGTATCTATAAAACAATCTAAATCAATATTGCTCCAAAAGAGAAAAATCATTCACGTAAAATCTTAATATACAAGTTTTCTATTTCTTGGCTTGTTCTAAGAAGGGAACCATCAAAAAAAAAAAAAGGAAAATGATATACATTTTAAAAATTAGTTTTAGCTTTTACTGTCACTAATAAATTCATAGAAATAATAATTTATATAAAATTTTGACCTTAAGTAGTTTGGAAAGTTTTACTCCTTTTTTTTTTTTTTTTTTTTTTTTATTTCAGAGACTAGTGAAATGGTTTGTCTTGTCTTTTCCTCATTTAAAATTTTTGATAGTTTCATAAATTATTTGTATGACAGTTTATAACTTTTGGGAAACCATATGATTGGTACATCTCTTTTAGAATTTCATATCACTTAAATAAGTTGAAGCATAGTCTATTCTGGAGAAAATTGATAAGAGCAAATAAATTAAAGGAAATTAGCTCAAGAAAAGCTTGAAGAAACAAGATTTACCTGCATGGTCATGTCCTTGAGAAATTCCATGGCTGGCAGAACAACCCAAAATAAACTATTAGTATCATAACCTTGTGGAGATGGGTGTGTGTGTGTGTGTGTGTGTGTGTGTGTTTTATTGAAAATCTTATCCTGTTTTACATATATCTAAAAAAAATTAGGTCTTTAAAATCTATTGAATGCTCAAAACACACAAGTATGTCAGCCTATTTAAAATATGTCAAAGTTTAGAGGCAAATTGTAGGTAAAGAAATGTTTACTAGACCATTACCTACTTCGTCAGTAATTTGTAACAAGATGTCAGAAACAGAGATTAGAACACAAACAAGCAAAACTTCCCCCAGTCTTTGTTCTACCTGAACTTACCTAAGTAGAAACTAAATCAACTTGGAACTATTGACCTTGGCTTTCTGCAAACCAAGTGCTAAATATGGGCAAGGTAAAATTTGCACAGCATGATCCTAAGGGCAGAGCAGATGGTTTTACAACCAAAAGGTTGACAGTGAATGCCCAGCAGTTTTCAAAATGATGAGATCATTTTGTAGTCAGAGGGGACACCCTTCCTCCTGCAGAAGCCCCAGACACCATCTTTTATAATAATCAACCCTTTAATTTAAAGTTATAAAAACTTAGATTCATTTATTACTTATATTTAAGTGCTTCTGGTTTAGATGTTATGTGATGTATATACACTTCAGAGTGCACAATGGTATACACATTTTATAAATAATAACTAGCTATTTATAAATAATAACTAGCTATTTCTTAAAAGCTATCTTTAAGGAATATCTGCTTCAGTTGGCAAGTGTACTTTCAACTGAAGTGTTTTTTGGAATAGTTTTAGGAAAGTCATTGATGCCATCATCCACCAGTGATTCTCATGTAGCTGTTATGTTGAAAGTCTCATTTACTATGTAAAATGAATTGCGTTTTTTCAGTTTTAGTTCACATTTCCTTTTAGTACATGGGTATGTGTGTGTGTGTGCATGTGTGTGTATTCAAAAGAGCCAACTGTCATTTGACAGTTCTTAAACTCTGGGAATTGATTTTTTAAATTATCATGTTATTTATTAAACATTGATAATTTATTTATGTTTGAATAAAAAGCTTTTGGAAACTTCTTTGAAATGAGCTAAGCCAGTCAGATATCAGTAAGGCAGTAGGATTTCTGGAGGAAGAGCATTCTATGCAGAGAGGCAGGATAAGCACAAGGGCTCTGAGGCAGGATCTTATTGTGTATGTTTGAGGAAGAACCATTAGGCCAATGTGACTGGAGCAGGGTGACAAAGTAAAAAAGAAGTAGGCTATAGAGTCAGGTGATTGGGGTCAGAAGGTACAGGGCTTATTGAACATTCTAAGGATCTGTCATTTATTTTGAATGAGATAAAAAGCTACTGGAGTATTTGGAGCAGAGGAATGACATGTTTACTCTTTTTTTCTTTTTTTTTTTTTGAGACAGAGTCTCACTCTTTTTCCCTGGCTAGAGTGCTGTGGCGTCAGGCTAGCTCACAGCAACCTCAAACTCCTGGGCTCAAGAAATCCTTCTGCCTCAGCCTCCCAAGTAGCTGGGACTACAGGCATGCGCCACCATGCCCGGCTAATTTTTTCTATATATTTTTAGCTGTCCATATAATTTCTTTCTATTTTTTGTAGTAGAGACGGGGTCTCGCTCTTGCTCAGGCTGGTCTCGAACTCCTGACCTCGAGCGATCGTCCCACCTCGGCCTCCTAGAGTGCTAGGATTACAGGCGTGAGCCACTGCGCCCGGCCGGAATGACATGTTTGGACGTGTATGCTTTAACACATGTGTGGAAAATGGGTTGGAGAGGGCCAAGGTGGAAGCAGGGAGATCATAGGCAAACCTACTGCAGTCAGTCAGACAGCAGATGACAGAGTCCAGAGTGACCATGACTGAGCTGCTTAGGGATGCTCTGATCTTGGATATGTTTTATGTGTAGCCAATGGAAATTGCTGATGGATTGAATGTGAGGTGTGAGATAAAGGGAGAGACCAAGGATAGAATAAAGGTTTTCCACCTGAGCACACAGAGTCATGGAAGTGCCATTTATTGCAATGGGAAGCCTACAGAAAGAACAGATTGGGGGAGTAAAGGGCAAGATTAGAAATGGGTTTCATACGTGCTAAGTTTGAGATGTTTATTAGATCTAAGTGGAGATGTTGAATAAGCAGTAGGATATACAAATCTGGAATTAAGAGAAGTCCCAACTGGAGACACAAATTTGGAAATCAAAAGTTTATGGATGATAATTAAAACCATGGAATTGGATTAGATACCAAAGATGTGAACATAGAGAAGAGAAACTGACATGTATGAGGCAATGATTCAGATTTTCCAAGTTACGTGTTTACTAAATTCTGCAGACACATTGGATGCTAAGTTCTCAGATACATAGAGATGCTTCCTGGTGTTTCTTTCTACTTTAAGTCCCCAAATTTAGAAAGCTTCCTAGCTAAATTTAAAAACAAATCACATTTGTGCCAAAAGATGGAAGTAGATAAAGTAAACAGAAGCAATAGTGTCTATTGCCTGGCTTGTCCAATTGACCAATTTCAGGAGAAAAAAAATGAATAGGGTTTAGAATGTTGAGTTTACTTTTGTGTATGCATGTCTGTGGTTTTACTAATAAGAAAGACTGAAGTCTTAATATATATATATTTTTTTTTCAGAGTATACTGTCCTCGTAACTGTATGCAAGCAAATCCACATTATGCTCGTGTCATTGGAACTCGAGTTTACTCTGATGTAAGTATCCTAATTTATACACCTCTCATTATTTGTGTGTGTATATATATTTAAATGTATATATGTACACTGATATACAGAACACAGAAACATGATGATACACATATTCTCAAAAGAATTAATTATCAATATCACTGAAAAATTAATATCCATATATAAATCTGAGTTCTTAATCATTTATTTTAACTAATTTTTTTTTCATATCCTCCCCATATATATTATGAGACAGTTAATGAAATAGTCTGCAGATATTTTGAGGAAGGAAAATATATTTTGCCTTTCATTAATCTTTCTTTTGGCTCTTTGGTATTTGAAGTCTCAACTGGACACTTAAGAATCTGTCAAATGTCTGAACAATACCTTCACTTACAAAGTGGCATTTAAAAAGTAACATAGAGTCATAAACAGATACTGTATTAAAATATGTACAAAAGGAAATTAGTTGAGGGGATGTTGTAATGGATGACTTTAATGGGGTTGGACGAAGAATGTGAGCTGTGATGGCTTCAGGATGGTCACGTGCCTTTTGAACAAGGTTTGAAGTGTGGGTTGGTAAAGAGTGTCAGGGACACATTCTGGGTGAGATGAGTGGCATCTACAAGCACACGGAGAGTGAATGAGCTGCGTGGGGACCTAGCAAATAACTCTGCTTGTCTCTGAGCTGCTGAGAATTGGAGCTAAGAGGGGCTGCAGCCAAGTTAGTCCGAGGGATAGAGGAGTCCAGCTCTTCAAATGGGTAGATAGAATCTGAAAGTGCATGCTGATGAGTTTAGGTTTTATGTGGGAGACGTTTAGAAACTATTACAAATTTCTAAGCCAGAGAGTGGCAAAAACAAATTTAGGAAATACCTTCTTGATGTACACATTCAACAGAATACTAAAGGAATTTGACAGTGTAAAGAGGTCTGAAATATAGGCAGTACCACCTATTCCTTTTGATGACTTCATTTAGGTCCAGTTTTTTTCTTTTTTTTTCCAATTTAGCTTTACCTTTGAAATTATTCTCATTCTAAGTCTCTCTCAAGCTTGAGGTTTTATTATTCTTATCTGTAGTTTATTAATGTCCTGCTGGTATCTTGACTTTGCTAGTCCTCACATTGGTGCTTATATTCTTGCCTCTGTTTGAAATACATCCTTTTTGAAATTTTTCTGTCAAAACTGTGGTTGTTCTTCACGTTCTAAATTATTGCCATTTTTCTTTGTGAGGTGTATTGCTGGATTTCCTAATCCAAGTCTGAAGTTGTCCTTCTTTCAACCCCTATAACTTTGTTTTTTCCTTTTAGCATTTAGCCTATTTTATTAGGTATGATTGTTACCCTGTCTCCTTTACTAGTTTGTAAGTTCTTTGAGGGCAGCAGCCAGGAAAGTCATTTATCACTTTTTCACCACTAATTTGATGTCTGCCATGCTGTGAATGAGATAGGCTTGTTCCTGCCTTTGTAGACCTTAGAGCACACAATGATATCAGACATTCAGCAAGTACCTTGCACATAAATATTTGTTAAAAAAACAAATTAATAAGTGTATAGGAATGTGCATATCTGGAATCATCAGAGATTTCCAAAGAAACCATACTTTCATACTTTCCAGATTTTCCTTTTAATCAGCAAATCTTTTCATTTTAGTTATGTCTTTCAGAGTAGTCTACATACTTCTGTACTTGTAAGCCATCTCTTTGCTAGAGTTACGGTTTTGTCAGAACCTATATCCTGAGATCATTTTATCTTCCTACCTCAGTGAAATGAGTAGGTAATATTTATTATCATGGAGGTCCTTTGAAGAGTAAGGTGGAAATATAAAGATTTCTCTCACATGATAAATACAGAGTCAGAGATTGAACCATTAATTGCCAATCTTCCCTGTCCCTACAAAATACATTATCTCTTCAATGAGGTTAGTATGGAGAGAGGAGAAACAAGCAACCAACATCTTTCTTCCCCTCCCTCTCCTCTCCTTCATTCCTTATTTCCTTCCTCCCTCCCTCCATTCCTCTCTACCATCGTCCTCCTCTTTCTTCTTTCTCTCTCTCTCTCTCCCTCCCCATTTATAGAGTCAGCACTTGCACATTCTACTACTTTGAACTTTTATCTACAGTTCGCTACAGATTAAATTAATTTCTGCATTCATTAAAATATTCTACTCCTCAGAGATAAATTCTTTCTTTTCATCATATATTGATTCTTACAAAGTGTGTGTATGAAAAGAAAATGTCTTCTGACTTTTGGACTCAAATAGGAATGCCTGCTGACTGCATAGTTGTAGGCAAAACAATAGTCTCAAAGCATTTTAAGTGCTTGGATTTAGTGAATGTTATATCTAAGCACTTTTTTTGCCTTGGGAAAAAATGCTGATAATACCTTTTTAACAGAACAGAATAAATACTGAAATGTGTACAGACTTATTTTTGATTCAGTCTGTTCTGAACCGTATTGGAGGCAAATACTAATTCATTGCGGGCCTTTCAATGGCGAATAAAATGCTTCCTCAGAGTAAAGATACAGGTTTAGATATATGGTCTTTTGTGATATAGCAAAAGCATGAAAAGGATTAAACAGCTTGGCATTCAGGCTCTCTGATCTAATAAATGCTGACTGACGCTGCAGAGTTCACAGCACAGTAATAAAGCAAGGTCATGTAAGAAACACATGCTTATGTGCACTTACAAAAGCATATTAAATCACCCCCGTATGCATTGAGATAAGAAAAGAACACACCAATGGTATCAGAAAACACCCATGGAGATACGAGGTAGATTGCTTTTTACTGAAACAGTTCAAGTATCTCCTTTTGTGGGATGTCCTCAGGCTACACTCGACTATTGACAAATTTTGGTAGAACATTGGATTAAAGCAAATGTTAAAATCTTGAAAGATTTTAATGGGCCAAAAGAAATGATTTGACTTTTGGAAGTCATTTGTTGCAAAACTTTGAAAGTATTAGACCCGAAACAATAATTTCTTTCTCCATGGAAATCATATTCAATACAGATTATATGACTGGTACAGTATAACCTTAGAACATCCTAAGGTTCATGTCAAATCACTCAAAGCAGGGTGATAGGCACTGCAAATTTAGGTAGAAGTTATAATTGTTCTTCATTTTTTTTCTTCTTAAGGTTATTCTTTTAGGCAAAATTTCTCTGCATAGATTATATTATTTAATAGGAAATAACTTCCCATTTAATATATACTAGTATTTTGGAAAAGCAGCCATAGAAATGTGCAGAACTATTGCCAAATTTGTATTAGGCAAAACCAAACACAAATCAGGTACAAATAACCCAACCTGTCAACATTTGGCCAGAGTGACTCCAGTATGGACTAGCAAAGGCTAAAATTTAAGAATGCCAAATAGGCCCTAGAAGAGATAAAAGGAGCTGACTTGCTTTTTCTTGCTTTGACACTCTAAAAGCCTGCAGTGCGGGCTGGACAGGTCTTTGCTAGATTAGAGTGGGGAGGTGTCTTACTGCAGCCTCCCGGAAGGTCTGCCTTCAGAGCTGCTCAGAATGGGCTTCGAGTTTTGACTTTTGAAAGATTCCTTTATATTCAAAACATTATCCTAGAGCTGCTCACTGGCTATCAATAAAGAGACACATTTCAGTGACTTTAGTCCAATAGAATAGGCTGGGCAAGTCCAGCAGGAATTTCCTAATAATCGTACATTTTTTCCTTTCCTCCTCAGCTGTCCAGTATCTGCAGAGCAGCAGTACATGCTGGGGTGGTTCGAAATCATGGTGGTTATGTTGACGTTATGCCTGTGGACAAAAGAAAGACTTACATCGCTTCTTTTCAGAATGGAATCTTCTCAGAAAGGTAAAAACCAAAGAGAACGTGTATATATATATATTTTTTTTTTCATATACCATCCATCTCTTTATTTATGATTGCTTTACAATGGAATCATTTTACTATAGGTTCAAAGTTAAGTGGCAGATGCAGTGTGTTTCCTTTGCACACTTTCATAAACAGTCTTCCAGGGATGGGAGAAGCTGTAGTACCAGAGGTGCCTGTCTCCTGCTGGCTTATAAAAATCAACATGAAAATCGGATTACAAGTCAGAACCACTCTTTTGTTAATTGATCTTATAATTAGGAAATTTCTTTCATCCTCTTTTGGATTTTCTAGATTAGTTTTTATGTTTCATTCTTTCTAGGTGAGCAAGGCACGGAATATTTCTCTAATCCAGTTATCTGATAAAGTATTTGAGAAAAACAATGAGTCTGATTTTCCATAGAACCAAGTTCTCTTTTTGATTTGAAGTTGGATGCCTAGTATGATACAAATGAACTCTTTCAGGTCATCTCATACAATTTAGCCTGCCAGTATTATATATTTTAATGATTTGAGAAAATCCATGTGACTCACTTTATCATGTATTAATAAACTAAGAAAAATGAAACTATGGTGATTTTTTAAAAAATCATTAGTACTTATGGAAGTAATATTAAGTCCCATTTATTTGTATAGATGCAGAAACTTTTAGATATTTTCCTGGGTTCTTCAAAATTGCCAATGGAAGGTTCAAATATATAGTAATTTCTCAAAAGGGCAGCAACAGAATATGCCATGCAGGGTATCTAGATTGCCTTCCACGTAACCATCTGGGTGTTACCCTCATACTAAGACAGATCTGTATTTTTCTTATCTCTGAACTGCTGGGAATTTTTCAGAGGAGACTGTATCAACAGGCCATTGTTCAGAAGGTGACTTCTCTGTAACCTGGCTCATGGTCTCCTTAAGCAGATGTGATATATAAAATGAACTCCTGAGTTATAGAATCTGATATGCAACTTCATAAGCTAAATGCTAAATGGGGTGATATGGTTTCATTTGCCTCTCATACCTCTTAAGTTTATTTTAAAATATAAAATGATAGATGATAACCTAATAAAACTGAGAATAATAATTATTTTTTAGTACCTCCTATGAATATTCCAGACACTAGACACTACTGGGAACTTTAATTATATTAACTCAGCTCCATCAACAGCCCTGTAATGTCAGTTCCATAAACCCTAATATTATATGTGTCAACTGAGGCTCAAAAAGGTTAAATGATGTGTCTAAGTTCATAGAACTTGTAAAAGCTCAGAGCTCAGATTCAACACTAGATCTGTGGGCTCAGAGATATGCATTTTTCCACTATATTACTGCATACAAAGAAAAAACACACCAAACACATCTACTTCCTAGGGCACTTAGTCTGTTGCCAGTAAATAAAAATAGCTTTAGGTTAGCTATCTGCTTGTATGAAAAACTCGGTGTACGTGCATGTAGGTGTGTGTGTATTTATTTTGTGTGTGTTGTGTTTGCACACGTGAGATAGCCTCAATTCTTTTCTTACTTTAAAACTCTCTCCCTTTTTTTCTTACACATGAATAAATACGTAAAAGGGATTTCAATTTGTCTCTTTCTTAGCATTTATTGTATTCATCTCTAAAAGGCCTTTTTCTAATTATTAAGCAAATAAAACTTTATGCAAAAATGTAAAAACTTCAGAAGTTTACAATTGATTAGAATAAATAATGATGAATGGCATTATCAGTGTGTTAACTTTTAAAGATTTAAAAACATATCTTGATTGATATTGCCAAATAAAATATAAACAATTTAATAAAGACTAAATTTTATCAGTCTGCATTATTTTAAACTCCCATTTTAAACGTATCCCCAAAATGAGATTGAATGTCACATGTGTCTATTTGTTCATTTCAGTGAAGAAATTCTTAGGCCCTTTCAGATTTAACCATTAAATTTCCTCACTATCATTTTTCTTGAAACTATTAAGAGTATTAATCTATGTGATAGCAATGTAATTTAAATTTTGTCACATTTAGGAAATGACAATAAGCTAGACTCTAGAGAATTGCCTGAGTATCAGCAACCATTTTAACTTGTAGCCATGCCAATCAGTTGTAAACTTTAGTCTCAGTATTGCCCAGGTAAAATAGAATAACAACTGCCTAACTCTGCTTTATTAAAATCAAAGAAGGTAATATATTAACAAGACATTTAGAATCTGTGAAGTTTTATAGCGACTACTATTATTACCATTGCACATCTTAAATTTCTTTAGTAAACTTGCAGTCCACCATACAACCAAGATTTAAAGAATTATGTCATCCTCACTCAAGCTTTCCAATAACAATAAATTATAGTAGCCTAAGAAAGTTGACCATCTGGATTCATATTCATAGAGCTGCTTTCTTGACTGTCATAAGAAAGCATGATTTATTGGAAGGATTATTTGTGGAGATGACATCAATACATTTCTGTATTTTTTACAGTTTACAGAATCCTCCAGGAGGAAAGGCATTCAGAGTATTTGCTGTTGTGTGAAATGGAACACTTGGAAGAGGATCATAAAGACTATTCCAAATGCCATATTTCTGAAGTTTGTATAAAACTGTAACATTACTGTACAGAAGATATCAACTATTTTCAGCCCAAAAAAGTGCCAAATGCATATATCGTGATAGACAAAGTCTATGGAATAAAACATGGGACATTAGCTTTGGGAAAAGTAATGAAAATGTAATGGTTTTAGAAATCCTGTGTTAAATATTGCTATATTTTCTTAGCAGTTATTTCTACAGTTAATTACATATTCATGATTGTTCTACATTTCATATATTATATGGTGCTTTGTGTATGCCACTAATAAAATGAATCTAAACATTGAATGTGAATGGCCCTCAGAAAATCATCTGGTGCATTTAAAAATAGGCAACTCTAAAGCTGAAAGAAACCTTATCATCACATTTCCCCCAGTCTGGTGTTATGCCATTACCTACTCCAAGTAATCTCAAACTGTTTTCCACTTAATAACCTGTACAGTTTTTTCTTCTGTTAAGTTTAGGCATCTAGAATATTAAGTTCTGATATTGCACTTCTTATTTTGTATAAAATAATCCTTTAATATCCAAATGAATCTGTTAACATGTTTAATTCCTTGGGAATGGTCTTAATTAGTCAGAGTTAGTGGTATGAAAACATTCCTGGTGATCGTATAGTAAATATAGGGTAAAGCATGGGCAGCCAGAGCTTTCTATGTATTGTTAAAATTGAGGACACATTATTTTTTTTTGTATCCTGGCAAATACTCCTGCAGGCCAGGAAGTATAATAGCAAAAAGTTTAACAAAGATGAGCTAATGTATTACATCACCATTGCCACTGATTTTCTTAATGATAAATGGCCTTGTGTATAAATGTTGCCATATTATGGTACCTATAGTGGTGATATATTTGTTTCTATGAAAAATGTATTGTGCTTTGAGACGAAAAATCTGTAAAATGTTACTTTTGGTAATTTTTTTGTCTGCTGGTGAATTTACTCTTTTCCTATAAACATATTAAAATCAATCATGTTTCTAAGTCTTATTTTCAGTTCCCTTTGCATGCTTATTTTAATTTAGAAATCATTTTAAGATAAGTGAACAAAATTATTGTAAGCCTTTGAATTTGGGTTTATTAATGTTAATATAAATAACTTACTTAATAGCAGAAGTCTAATCTAATCAACCTAATTAGATATTTGTATATGAAAGAGAAAACATTTTTGGAAGTATTTTAACAAGGGAGAATTTGAGTAGAATGAGAGAGATGAGTTTTTAAAGTATAAGGAAAGAATCTGAAAGATACAAAGTGATTATGAAGGAATTGACAAGACAATTAATACTTCAAATATTTTCAGCAATATTTGTAGGAGTTGAGCAGATAAAAGGGAGATAAATCACATGTTGGGATCAGGAGAGCAAGAGAGCTGGATAATACAAAAGGAAAAAAGAAAGAAGAGAGGGTCTCACATAAATAGACACCAACATCCATGATCATTTATCAAGGATTGGCAGGGAGGTAAGTGGTTCAAAATATTGGTAATCAAAACTTAATGATTTATACATTAAAAAGTTCAAAACCTAAAGCAGATTTTAAGGGACATCTTTTCCAAAAGACACATTACCACCTTCATAAATAGTGTGACTTTACCCGGGCTCATCCTGCAGTATCAGGCTGTTCCTTCCTGCTCTCCCCTAATAGGGAAGCCCCATCAACCCCATCAACCCCATCAGTATATGGGTTCTCACATTTGCTCCTAATTTCCGTCCATCATCACTTTCCTGCACTATTGCAGTGTCAGCTGGAGCCCCTTCATCATATCTCTCTCCATTTCTTTTCAATGCATCCGTATTTCTTTCCCTCTGCTGAAGATTACTCTCTTCCGTGAGTTTCCATTGCTTAAGAAAACCAACCCCCCTTGTAAAAGCATTTAGGAACCTTCATAGTCTTGGTATTGTTTACCTATCTTCTACACAGGTGTGGCCTTGGGTAAGTTATTTCACTTTATATGCTTCAATTAGCTCACCTGTGAAATGGGACAAATAATATCTCATAGGGATTGCTCTAAGAATTGAGACATTATATATAATGTACTTAAAGGAATATAAAACACGTAATATGTATTCAATAAATGTTATTTTTAATTATTATAATCATTTTTGTTTTTATTTACATTGGGAAAACTATGAATGTATCATACTATGCTATTGATCCTTTGGCACTTAATTAAATGTGATATTCTTCAGGAATTTTCCTGCAGTTCTGGTGAGAATTAGATGCTCTTTAATATGATATCCTTTTAATTTGACCATATTAAGTATTTAATTTGCCTTTTTTAAACTTAAGGGTAAACTCTTTGAGAATGGTAATACTGTTATCCATCTTTCTACCCAAGAGCACAATTGTCTTGGATTTTTA
The DNA here is from genome assembly GCA_028533085.1 of Varecia variegata. NCBI lineage: Eukaryota > Metazoa > Chordata > Mammalia > Primates > Lemuridae > Varecia > Varecia variegata. The sequence continues at coordinate 70,019,710 of CM052438.1, read as the reverse complement.
CCTTCTTGCACTCTACAAATGGTGGGTCAATATTGTTAAATGAATGTTTAAACAGTTTCTAATTTTATTCTTGATAAGTGAATATTTTTGCACATTTTCATAGTGGAAGTTCAACATTAAAGTATTATAGCCAAAGAAAATAATTTATGGATAGATGGATAGATATTTTATATGTAGTTAATACTTAGTATTAACATCATATTTTAGCTTTTAAAATTTACCCAACCATATGTTCATTTCTTTAATGTTCTTCATATATTAAATATAATCTAGAATTTCAAGCAGAGTATAAAAAAATAAATTTCTCTCCTAATATTTTAGATAATTTGCATATCACAGCATCCACTTTTCCATTCAATATTGTATTTTAAAATTTTCACTGCTTTCTAACATTTCTAACATGTTTTTAAAAGAAATGTAAGGTCTTCTAAATAGCATGGGGAGCTAAGCAAAGAAACAGAGCTATCATTTTTGCAAACATACCAAATTTCAGATTTGGAATTTAAGCTAATTTATTGCACAAAGAATGACATTGTTTAAGTTGGTTTAAAAAACTTATCTGAGGTGATATTTCTACCCTGGCACCATAATATTCAGGAGCTGAAGAAATAGTTTAGTGAAATAATCTGATCCTCTTTCATTAATTTGTTGGAATTAAGTCTAAATCATATCAGTTTGAGATTTCAAAAAGGCAGGCAAATGCTTCAGAACACTGTTGTTATGCTTAGCAATTAGATATTCTCATTTCCTCTTATCCCCCAATCCTATGTCACATTGCACAGAATAATCAGAGTGTGAAACAATGCTGATAAGCAAACATCCTTGCTTTAGATCATTAAGTTATGGAAACTAATTTTTCAATAATTAATTAAAAACATTTTCTAATTAAAACCATAATGATAGTCAATTATGTTTATGTCAATGCTGATGAAGATGAAAATCAGAAGGCCTATGCAAAACTGTATCTAATAAACTCAGTTTTGAAAAGAAACATGTACAGAAGGTGAAGTAGAAATCAGAACACTTATGCTAAAACAATTAAGAATTTTTTTACAAACGATATGAGAACAGCATGGCTATGAATAACATAATGAAAAACAATAAATAAACAAGTAATAGCTGCTCCTGAGGCTTTCTGCTTTCATTCATGCAAAAAATATTGAGTTCCTACAATCTGCTACGAATGGTGCTGATCACTGCCATATGTTTATAAGCAAAAATGCCCTCAGGAAATTACATTCTAGTGAGGTAAACATTAGTTAGATAATCACACAAATAAACATATGATTATAAACCATGAAGATTGTAGGACTGAATAACTACAAAGAAAATATTCATAGTACCACGAGAGTGTTGAAAAGTGAGACTTGACCTAGAGTGGGGAATAAGGATGACTTTCCTGAGGAATTGACATTAAAGCTTAGATCTTAAGGATGAGTAGGAGTAACTAGGAAGGAGAAGAATTCCTTGCATAAAACAGACTGTGCAAATATTAATACCTTATTGAAGGAACATTCTAGAAACAACAGTAACATAAAGCCAAAAGTCAGTGTGCCTTGAGGGCAGAGAACAAGAGATGCTTTACAATATGAGTCTGGACGAGTAAGTGTGGGAATAGAGAAGGCTGGACAGCGTCTCTAGAGTTAAAATGTACCACTGGTGCTCAAAGAGATGCCCAGATTGAACAATACTATGCCATGACACATACCAGTATGCACTCAGGTATTCAGAGTTTGAGCAAAGAAGCAAAAGTATTGAATACACTGTATAATATCAACCTTAGAGTTTTATTGCACTTTATAATAAAGTAATATTCCTGGGATCTACAGAATTTGATTCTTATATGATTAATATGTCTATCAGCAATGGATTTCAGATGACTGAGAGGGGCGAGAGAGGATGACATGTATTGATCACTCACTGTGTGTTAGAAGCACTGCTATACATTTCATATATTTTTTGATTCTTAAATGTGTGAAAATATTATTTTCTCATTCTTATATCTTAGAATGCAGATTCTAAGAGGTTAAGCTACACTGTCTTAAGTTTGAGAAATGTAATTCATGTCTTTATCTTTCTAAATCCAAAGCCCATGCTCTGCTACTAGCTCACCCCTACTGGACATTTCCATAGGGACAGAGAATAACTCCACTAGTTTCTTCTACACTAGGATTAGAAGAACTCTTGTTCAAAGTTTTATAATCCTTGAATACGCTATAAATTTGTTAGATGTAGGAAGATTTGTAAAAGAGGAATAGAGATTTAGCTTTCTTTAGAAATGGCCTATAAAAAAAGATTTTTTTTAAAAAAAGAATATTGGTTCAAGGAACACCAGAAAAGGACGAGATTTGTGTTCCATAGATATTTGAATTAGTAGACTACTTTTTCAAGATAATAGAATGAATTACTTCACTTTCCCCAATTCATAAAAAAAGGAAAATAAAGTGAAATAAAAATAATATACTCATGGAGGCATGGATATCCCGAAAATGGACAGCAGTTGGAATCATACCAGTGATGAATTCAGAGCACATGGAGCCTCAGCTCAGAGCTCATGCTGGAGGAGGCTGCAATGGAGGACAGGGCTTTGCTTTATGGTGCAGCTGTAAACCAAAGTGACTAAAGAATCTGCTTTCTGACTTCCATTCAGGTGGCCTCCTGGACTGCATTCCTTATTCTCCAACTCCTTCCTGCCCACATTCCTACAAATGAGTCCAACTCAACATGCCACCACACACACGAACTTTAAGTCAGACCTCTCTCATCCAGTCGGCAGGTACACACAGTAAGACACCTTTGTTCATCAACCCAGTTCTTCAAACATATATATGAACATACAAAAAATAATTATCAGACATAAAAGCACAGATAAGCAAATGTCACATCCATCGACACCAGAAGCAGGAGATGTTTCAGAGAAAAGAAGAGCACCTGTAAAAACATTATTATTAATATCATCAGGAGAAGTTTAGACGACAGTACACTCATTAAACAAGAAAAGGCTAGAATGGAAAAGAAACAACTGGAGAATAAGAAAAGTACCCGGTTTTGGAAGAGTCTTAAGAGTAATTAAGACTCAGTGATTCAACTCCAAGAAGTGAGAATGAGGACACCCTTGGAACTTGTGATGTGGATTAAAAGAAATTTTAGGAGAGGCATAAAAGTAGAAGACATACAGGAAAATTTCTTATTAAAGATAAAAATGTAAAATGGATATAGATAGCCACAAACATGGTAATATTAGATACTCTCAATAATCATGTAAAATTGGTCATAAACTGTGATATAATGCTGAATTTCTAGTGAGAAATTTTGTTTCCATATCAGCTTTACCTCTAGTTAGATAACGCCATACAAGTTTTATTAAACTTCTCTTAGACATAGTTTGCTCATACGTAATACTGGAATTACAATAATTTCCTCACAAGGTTGTTAGAGAATTAAATTAAATGAAAGAACATAGATGATATTGCCTAGCACTTGCTGAACACTAATTTAATGACAGCTTCATATGTGTTTGTGTATATATAAATGGACACATAAATATTGCATCCTCTGAGGTTGCATGGATTTTATTTCAGATTTTCACGAGCTATATATATTCAATCATTTTAAATCAAATGTATTGAGATATAATTTAGATACAAAAGATGCATGCTTTCAATTATTCATTTTGATAAGTGGTTTTAGTTTCCCAGGGCTGATAACGAAGTACTACAGACTGCGTGGCTAAACAGTTCTGGAGGCTAGAAATTT